>CM069136.1:72932458-73532458 GCA_035221665.1 Okamejei kenojei | reverse complement strand
ACCAATGAATATATATATATATACATACACACACATAAATAAACAGATAAAGTGCAATGAGCTATTAATTATCAGAGTTTTGTTTGAGTTGAGTTTAATAGCCTGATGGCTGTGGGGAAGCAGCTATTCCTGAATCTGGATGTTGCAGATTTCAGGCTCCTGTATCTTCTAACTGAAGGCAGTGGGGAGATGAGTGAGTAGCCAGGATGGTATGGGTCCTTGATGTTAACCATATAACCATATAACAATTACAGCATGGAAACAGGCCCTCTCGGCCCTTCCAGTCCGTGCCGACCATTTGTTTTCCCCTAGTCCCATCTACCTGCTCCATTCCCTCCATACCCCTCCATTCCCTTCACATCCATATACCTATCCACTTTACTTTTGAATGTTAAAATCGATCCTGCCTCCACCACTTCTGCTGGAAGCTCATTCCACACAGCCACCACCCTCTGAGTAAAGAAGTTCCCCCTCACGTTACCCCTAAACTTCTGTCCCTTAATTCTCATGTCATGTCCTCTTGTTTGAATCTTCCCTACCCTCAATGGGAAAAACGTATCCACGTCAACTCTGTCTATCCCTTTCATCATTTTAAAGACCTCAATCAAGTCCCCCCTTAACCTTCTGCGCTCCAAAGAATAAAGACCTAACTTGTTCAACCTTTCTCTGTAACAGAGTTGCTGGAACCCTGGCAACATTCTAGTAAATCTCCTCTGTACTCTCTCTATTTTGTTGACATCCTTCCTATAACTAGGCGACCAAAATTGTACACCATACTCCAGAATTGGTCTCACCAATGCCTTGTACAATTTTAACATTACTTCCCTACTCCTATATTCAATGCTCTGATTTATAAAGGCCAGCACACCAAAGGCTTTCTATTACCACCCTATCTACATGCGATTCCACCTTCAGGGAACTATGCACAGTTATTCCTAGATCCCTCTGTTCCACAGCATTCCTCAATTCCCTACCATTTACCATGTACGTCCTATTTTGATTTGTCCTGCCAAGATGTAGCACTTCACACTTAAGAGCATTAAACTCCATCTGCCATCTTTCAGCCCACTTTTCCAAATGACCCAAATCTCTCTGTAGACTTTGAAAATCTACTTCATTATCCACAGCACCACCTATCTTAGTATCATCTGCATACTTACTTATCCAATTTTCCACCCCATCATCCAGATCATTGATGTACATGACAAACAACAGTGGACCCAACACAGATCCCTGAGGCACCCCACTGGTCACCGTCTTCCAACCTGACAAACAGCCATCCACCATTACTCTCTGACATCTCCCATTCAGCCACTGTTGAATCCATCTTGCTACTCCGCCATTAACACCCAAAGATTGAACCTTCTTAACCAACCTTCCTTGGGGAACCTTGTCAAAGGCCTTACTGAAATCCATATAGACAACATCCACTGCTTTACCCTCATCAATTTCCCTAGTTACCGCTTCAAAAAATTCAAGAAGGTTTGTCAAACATGACCTTCCAGGCACAAATCCATGTTGACTGTTCCTGATCAGACCCTGTTTATCCAGATGCTTATATATATTATCTCTAAGTATCCTTTCCATTAATTTGCCCACCACCGACGTCAAACGAATAGGTCTATAATTGCTAGGTTTATTCTTTGAATTGTTGCTGGAAGCCGTTTTGAGGTAGCGACTGCGATAGATCCCCTCGATGGTAGGGGATCTTACAACCTTTTGCAGTCTTTTCCGCTCCTGGGCGCTCAAGTTGCCGAACCAAGCCACGATGCAATCAGTCAGCATGCTCTCTACTGTGCACCTGTAGATGTTCGAGAGAGTCCTCCTTGACATACCGACTCTCCGTAATCTTCGCAGGAAGTAGAGGCGCTGATGTGGTCTCTTTATAATTGCATCAGGACCAGGAATCACTGCCCTAACTACCATCCCGACTGCACTAAGACAAAAGAAGAAATTTCTAACGAGGAGCATGAGAGATTATCTTCACCCTCTCCTCTCGAGCCCTAGCCTTGACACTTACCGTCAATCACAGTTGCCCACCACAGGCACAGCCACTCCCAAAATCAGCGGCTCCAAAACATCTGCTCTGCTAGTACTGGTCTTCCTTCTATATTCTCTAGGAGTTTCATTTCCAGAAGCTAAGACTGATTTTCAATCTCAACACTCCTCCTCCTTACAACTCAGCAGTCTCTGTTGGAACTAACTTGCCCTTATTCCACAGTCTTTGTTGAAACAAATCTCCTTTCTTGAATGGCTACTTCTCCAATCTCCCCCCCCCCCTCCTCTCACTTTGTTTTATGATATATTTTAGATACTCTAATATTTCATGCATTCCAGATAAAATCAAATTTATAAAACTGCTGACTTAACTATTGAAGGTGCCGAGGTTTGCAAACAGGTGCAGCCAGTTCTTCAGGCAACATAGGCCTTTATTGACCTTTATTGCAAACGGAGTTGAAAAATAGGGGTGTTTTGCTGCAATTGTACAGGATTGTTATTGAGATATTGTCACAAGTGGGTGAGTCTCCAACAAGGTAGCACAGTTTCAAGAAAATTGGCAAGTCACTTAAAAGTGATGTTGAAATTCTACTCACAGGGTGTAGTGAGTCTCTGGAATTATCTCTCCCAGAGAGATCTGAAGGCTAGATAAGGAGAAATATTTAAGGTGTGTCGCCAATTTTTTGAAAGGTTATGTGCCAGGGAGATCTGGCACAGAGTAGATGCCTGAGGAACTGTAAGAAAGACCAGCGGGCTGCGCGGCCAGAAGGAAGGACCGACGGGCGCAACCTGAAGAGGGAAGCCACCAAGCCCGACCCCTGCTCGTCCCTCGTGGACAAGGGAACTGTAGAGGAGGATGGAGGAGGCCGGCGACAGTGGTCGCGAGAGCAAGGGCCGGTTAGAGAGTGAATCGGGCTCTTATCTTCCACGCCCTCAAGGTCCCCTGTGGGAGACGCCCCCGAGGTGCAAAGGCTGAAGGTGGCCGGACGAGGAGAGGGATGACGGTTCGCTGGATGATCTGGATGGAGGCAGCGGCTGGTGGTCCTGCAGGAGCTGGGGACTTTGAAAATGCACCAAAACCTGGCAACTCTTGCATGCGGTCTCAGTGGACTATTTCTACACAGTTTGTACTAATTGGGGATTGTGCTTAGGTATGAAGATACTTCACTGAGCAGTATGCAAAAACATAATTTCATTGTACATGTGATAACAAAAGAACCTTTGACCTCTGACCATTGAGAATAAATGTTGAGACTGGGGTAGTTCAACCATGATCATACAGAATAACAGGGTAGTCCTGAGAGGTCAGGTGGCATCCTTCTGGTCCTATTTTCGTATGCTCCTGTGTAACATGCTACCCATCTCCGAATTCCTTAAGGGTAAATAATTTAACATTTCTTTTCAGTGTAAGTAAGAGTATACGCACCAATGAATGCTTCTTCCGTGCTGACAATTCCAATGTTGTGTCATACAAGGCTCTCCACAAAGTTTCGAAGACAAGGTACATTCACTTCATTTTTAACCGCCTTAAAAACATGGAAAAATAATGCAATGTATATGATGTACAACTCATTAAACATAATTTAATATGTGAAGGAAGGAACTGTACATGCTAGTTTATGCAAAATGCTGGAGTTACTCAGCCGGTCAGGCAGAATATCTGGAGAAAAGGAATAGGTGGTTTCGGGTTGAGACCCTTCTTCAGACTGAGTCAGGGGAGAGGGACACCAGAGAAACATAAAGATTCATCCTTTTACATACCTTTCATTCGCTTGTTCTTTGTACCTCTTCATATCTCTAGTTTTGCTCTCCCCTGACTCTCGGTCTGAAGAAGGGTCTCAACCCGAAACATCATCATTCCTTTACTCCAGAGATGTTGTATGACCAGCTGACTTACTCCAGCATTTTGTGTCTATCTTCGGTGTAAACCAGCATCTGCAGTTCCTTCCTATACACTATTGAAGATGTAATTGATTATACTCACTGCGGCCACTGGAAATAGTATTTCCACAAAGAGCCCGGCTAAGGCATGCCTGATATCTTTGTCCTTAACTTCCAAAAAATACTGCGCACATTCCTAAGGAAATAAATGAAAAGTAACAATATCAGTGCGATTTCTAAACAAAAAAACACGTATTTTTTGTTGGTAATTTAACATTTCATCAAGTTGTATATATTTACTGGTAAATTGCATAGTAATTATGAAAGGCAAATTATTCAGATAATAGTTTATTAGTAAATATGCATTAGTAAATTGCCCATGAATACATAAAAAGGGGGAGGGGGATGTAGTTACAGTGCCCTCCATAATGTTTGGGACAAAAGACCCATCATTTATTTATTTGCCTCAGTACTCCACAATTTGAGATTTGTAATAGAAAAAAAATCACGTGTGGTTAATGTGCACATTGTCAGATTTTATTAAAGGCCATTTTTATACATTTTTGTTTCACCATGTAGAAATTACAGCAGTGTTTATACATAGTTCCTTCATTTCAGGGCACCATAATGTTTGGGGGACATAGTTTCACACGTGTTCGCAATTGCTCAGGTGCGCAATAATTGCCTCCTTAATGCGGGTATAAGAGAGTTCTTAGCACCTAGTTTTTCCTCCAATCTTTCCATCGCCTTGTTGCTGTTTATCAACATGAGGACCAAAATTGTGCCAATGAAAGTCAAATAAACCATTATGAGACTGAGAAACAAGAATAAAACCGTTAAGGCACATCAGCCAAACATTAGGCTTACCAAAATCAACTGTTTATAGCATCATTAAGAATAAAGAGAGCGCTGTTGAGCTTACTAATCACAAAGGGACTGACAGGCCAAGGAAGACCTCCACAGCTGATGACAGAAGAATTCTCTCTATAATAAAGAAAAATCCCCAAACACCTGTCCGACAGATCAGAAACACTCTTCAGGAGTCAGGTGTGGATTTGTCAATGACCACTGTCCGCAGAAGACTTCATGAACATAAATACAAAGGCTACACTGCAAGATGCGAACTACTGGTGAGCTGCAAAAATAGGATGGCCAGGTTACAGTTTGTCAAGAAGTACTTGAAAGAGCAACCACAGTTCTGAAAAAAAATCTTGTGGGCAGATGAGACGTAGGTTAACTTATATCAGAGTGATGGCAAGAGCAAAGCATGGAGGAGAGAAGAAGCTGCCCAAGATCCAAAGCATACCACCTAATCTGTGAAACACGATGGTGGGGGTGTTATGGCCTGGGTATATATGGCTGCTGAAGGTACTGGCTCACATCTTCATTGATGAGACAACTGCTGATGGTTGTAGCATAATGAATTCTGAAGTGTATAGACACATCCTATCTGCTTAACTTCAAACAAATGTCTCAAAACACATTGGCCAGCAGTTCTTTCTACAGAAAGTCAATGATCCCTAACATATTGCTAAAGCAACAAAGCAGTTTTTCAAAGCTAAATAATGGTCAATTTTTGAGTGGCCAAATCAATCACCCGATCTGAACCCAATTGAGCATGCCTTTTATATGCAGAGGAGAAAACTGAAGGGGACTAGCCCCCAAAACAAGCATAAACTAAAGATGGCTGCAATACAGGCCTGGCAGAGCATCACCAGAGAAGACACCCAGCAACTGGTGATGTCCATGAATCGCAGACTTCAAGTAGTCATTGCATGCAAAGGATATGCAACAAAACACTAAACTTGACTACTTTCATTTACATGACATTGCTGTGTCCCAAACATGATGGTGCCCTGAAATGGGGGGAATATGAATAAACACTGCTGTAATTTCTCCATAGTGAAACCAAAATGTATAAAAATGGCCTTTATTAAAATCTGACAATGTGCACGTTAACCACATGTGAATTTTCTATTACAAATCTCAAATTGTGGAGTGCAGAGGCAAATAAATAAATGATGGGTCGTTGTCCCAAACATTATGGAGGTCTCTGTATCTAAAATTACCATTGAATTCCCCAATTTTAAGTAATATTCCCCCCTCCCCACACTTTTTCCTCCATCTCTTCCCTGTGCCCCACCTATGTCATCATCCATTTCACCCAGTATGCCATCACTCCCTCTCCCCCCCCCCCTTTCCATCTGTGTACCTTCCTTTGGCTTCACATTGCACTCCTCCTCTTACACCCTTTTTGTCCCTTTCTCACTTTGAGCCTTTGTCAATCCATTTGCTCACCAAATCTTCTCACCTATATCCGCCTATCACTCTCACTAAAATCAGCCTGAAGAAGGGACTCGGCCCGAAACGTTACTTATCTATTTCCTCCAGTAAGAGGTGCCATGTCCCCACCTATTCAGGTTTTCTTCCATCCTACCTCCCCCCAAAAAATCACCTATTTGTGTCCTCCAGAGATGCTGCTTGACCAGCTGAGTTACTCCAGCATGTTGGTTTATTTTATTTTGGTAAACCAGCATCTGCAGTTTCTTGTATTTGCATATCTATGCTGGTCCAATCCTATTACTAGAGCACAAGAATGTCCCAAAAACACTTTTGCCAGAATGCCAACTTGCTATTGGTATTGGTTTGTTATTATCACGTTTACTGAGACACAGTGAAAAGCTTTGTTTGCATGCAATCTAGTCAAATTATACAACATGAGTTCACCTTCTGTCTAATCACGATGCTTAAATAGGGTATATGCCCAAAGCAATGTGAGACGGCTGACTCAGCGGGCCAAAAGGAATAGGTGATGTATCAGGTTCAAAACCCTTCTTTAGTCTGAAGAAAGGTCCTAACCAGAAACATCACATATTCCTTTTCTCTAGAGATGCTACCTGACCCGTTGAGTTGCTCCAGCATTTTGTGTCTATCTTCGGTGTAAACCAGCATCTGCAGTTCCTTCCTGCACAATGTGAGAAGGCTCACTGGTTCAAAGGCTTGTTCTGCCATTTGGACCCAGACTGCCTCCTGCAATTTCGCAGTATAAACACATCAGCAATTAGGACACCTCCCCATTTGATGGGAGTGTATACTATGTTAAATATTATTGTACAATTATTACAGCTAAACCAGCTGCAAGAGCTAAATGAATTACCTGCATAAATTGAAAAGAGGCTTCAAAGTCCTCCACAGGATACATCTTGATTCGAAAGAACTTCATGCCCATTATGAGGCTAATACTGCTTTGAACTACATGTGGGTTCTGTTCTTTCTGACGTAGTTCTTTAAGCTCCGACATAAATTTCTTTTTCACAGCTGGAAACCTACATGATCAAGTACATGATTGTATGCATTATTTGTTTCCTTTTTTAAAAGTCACAGACTGCAGCAACATTTTCCAACATTTCTGTAATTCACACTGACTTAGAACATAGAACATAGAAGAGTACGACATAGGAGCAGACCCTTTGGCCCACAATGCCTATGCTGAACGTGTGTAAGTCATAGAAGTAGAATTAGGCCTTTCAGCCCATCAAATCTACTACGCTAGTCAATCATGGCAAATCTATCTTCCCCTCTCAACTCCATTCTCTTGCCATCTCCCCATAACCCTTGGCATCTATAGTAATCAAGAAATAATTACGATGCTTAAATAAACGAATTTCCTCTGCCTGCACTTTATCCATATCCCTCCATCCCCTGCATATCCATGTGCCTTTCTAAATGTCTCTTAAATGTATTATCGTATCTGCCTCCACCACCACCTCTGGCAGCATAATCCAGACACTCACCATCCTCTAAAAACAATTACCCCGCACATCTCTTTTAATCTTTGCCCCTCTCACCTTAAAGCTAAACCCTCGAGTCTTTGACATTTCCACACTGTGAAAAAGGTTCTGAATGTCTTTCCTGATTGTCTACCCCTTCATAATTTCATATACTTCTACCTGGTCTCCTTTCAACCACCGGAGTTCCAAGAAAAGAATCCAAATTTGTCCAACCTTTCCTTAAAGGTAAAACAATATTAATCATGACACTGCAATTTTGGTGATGCATTTTTAAACCAATCTCAAACTGAAATCTGACCACAGCGCCACGATCCAAAAAACATCTGGTGACAAACATCTATCGCAAAACCATATTTTCCACTCTCTCTGGCACAGTGATGCAGTGGTAGAGTTGCTGCCTCAGAGCTCCAGAGACCTGGGTTCAATTGTGATTGCAGGTGCTGTCTGCATCAGTTTTACGCTCTCCGTGTGCTCTGATCTCGTCCCACACTCCAAAGACGTGCAGGTTTGTAGATTAATTGGCTTCTGCAAATTTCCCCTCGTTTGTAGGATGCAAAACTGGGATAACATAGAACGTGTGTACGGGTGATCGTTGGGCGGCGTAGACTCAGTGGGCCAAAGGGACTCCTTGCACATTACATCCCTAAACTAAATTAAACTCCTTAACCCCATTCGTGTCCAGAACCCCATCTCCATGTTAATTATATACCACAATTCTACATGTTTACCAGCCTCTGACTTAATAATCTATCTTCACCTCAGCCCAAAATGTCTATTCCTGAGACTGAATCAAGAACTTCTCCTGCCTCCCCATCTTCCGGCAACATGAATGGATGTATCCTTCCAGCAGCCTTCGAAATTTGTCAAAATGTTGTACATTTCCACAGATCTCGCTCCTCTAAATGGGTGAGTACAGGCCTAATTTATTCCATTTCTCTGGCATCCCTAGAATCAGTCTGGTAAATCGGTTCAACTCCCAGAATAGTAAGTGATCTTCATTTAGTTTAGTTTAGTTTTGTTTAGTGATACAGCGTGGAAACAAACCCTTTATCCCACTGAGTCCATGCCATCCAACAATCACCGTACACTTTCTATTCTACACACTTGGAACAATTTACTGAAGCCATTTAAACTACAAACCTGTACGTCTTTTGGATGTAGCTGGAAACCGGAGCACCCGGAGAAACCCACGCTGTCACAGGAAGAACGTACAAACTCTGTACAGATAGCACCTGTAGTCAGGATCAAACTCAGGTCTCAGCAACTCAACTCTACACAATCCTCCAGGGCATGATCTCACCCAGGCCTGTGCAATTGTAATGAAACATCCCTCTGTCGGTGCGTAAATCCTCTTGCAATGAAGGATAGCATATCAATTGCTACCCAATTCCAACTTGAGTGATTGCAACTTTTTTTACTCAGAGGGCGGTGAGTGCCTGGAACATGCTGTCAGGTTGAGGCATATTTTAATCGATTTTAACATTTAAAAGTAAAGTGGATAGGTATATGGACGTGAAGGGAATGGAGGGGTATGGTCTGAGTGCAGGTAGATGGGACTAGGGGAAAACAAATGGTCGGCACGGACTGGAAGGGCCGAGAGGGCCTGTCTCCGTGCTGTAATTGTTATATGGTTATATGATTATATGGTTATATTTTCAGTTTAATTTTAGTTTAGAGATACAGCACGGAAATAATCCTTCAGTCCACTGAGTCCGCACCCACCGACAATACGATAGTGGCATTTAAGACCCTCGGATAGGCATATGGATATGCAGGAAATGGAGGGATATGGATTATGCGCAGGTTGATAAGAGATGGTCTTGACATCATGTCTGGCACAGATATTGTAGGCCGAAGGGCCTGTTCCTGTGCTGTTTTATGTTCTATGTTCAATTTTCCTCAACAGGCATCTTTTAGTTTAGTGATACAGTGTGGAAACATGCCCTTTGACCCACTCAGTATGCGCCGACCACCGATCACCCACACACTAGTTTCATGTAATCCCACTTTTGTATCCTACACACTAGGGGGGGATTTACAGAGGCCAATTAACCTACAAACCTGCACGTCTTTGGAGTGTGAGAGGAAACCGGTGCATCCAGTGGAAAAAAAACCCATGCAGTCACGGGGAGAATGTCCAAACTCCACACAGGCACCACTTGTAGTCAGGATCGAACCTGGGATCCCTGTAAGGCAGCAACTCTACCGCTGCGCCACTTCTGCTGGAAATTGTTGGTCAGATAACTGGCAGGATTCCAATGAGGACGGGCAGTTAAAATCTATAAAATCTGATTCTGTACGAGGCTGCCAACTGCTCCTTCCACGTACCAGCTGAGTACTAAAATTAGATTTGTTTTTTTCACACTGCAGCTCTGAAGAAATACCTCAGCAATGTTGTGATCATATCACAGTCGCTCTGCTATAAAATTCTTGATAATATATCTATGAGTAATCCTTATCCACAATCGTGTTCGCAAAATGTATTTATTATCCAATGTAAATAGTAATGATCGACTCACTTTGATTGTGCCAGAACACCTATTACTTCTGCATATAAATCCGCTATTATATGCATATTTCCAGTGTTGGGACCAAGGTAACTACACAAATAATAATGAGAATAATTTAATGTCAACAACAAACATACATTTAAAAATGTGAATAAAGTTAATAATGAAAATGTATGTGTTTTACCCCTCTTTGTATTTAAAGTGCTTGAATGCTAAATTAATAACTTCATGGACCAGGTTGTCTGGTACAGGATGAAGAGAAAGCTGAAAGGAAAAAAAAATGCTCTTTAATTAATTGAAGCAAAAGACATTGCAATTGATTTTCATTTACCCGTGTCTAGCCTGGGAAACTATTGACTGGCAAGAAAAAATTGTTCGGAGCCTTAATAATTCCCAATGTTTTAAGCCTACTGATTTATTTTTTAGGAAAAATATCAAGACTTCTAATACAAACTAGTAATTAGGTAAATCGGGATACTGATTGCGATCTTCATTATAAATGGGTGGAATTTCTATATTGGGCTTAGTTGTGCTAAATGCTGAGTATTATTTCCTCGGGAAAGAGAGAATGTTTCTTTATGCAGCATTCGGAGCAACAGGATTTATGATCTGCTATAATGCTACTTGCTACATATAGTGCCTCTGAAAACTGCTACTCGCAATTAATCTGTTCCCAATCAATAGATCTTCAAAACCCCAAGGAGCGAAGAATAATTCCCATTTTGGAACTCACAACATCTCGGCTGAATTTAATTGAGACGCAGGAAACTGCACATGTGTGAATCTTGAGCAACACACAAAGTGCTGGAGGAACGCCATGTGGATCAGGCTGCATCTGTGAAGGGAATGGACAGACAACACATCAGTTTGGGACCCTTCTTCCTCCTGAAGAAGGGTCCTCAACCAAAGCATAGCCTGTTCCTCCACTGATGCTGTCTGACATGCTGAGTTCCTCCAGTTTTTTTTTTGTTAAATGGTAATCTAAATCTGGCATGGGCCTCACAATTGTAACTTCCCTGTTAAGCAATGTCTATGTAGGCAAGGCTTCTCAAAAACCATCCTATCTGCTGAATTTGACGCAATAGACGGTTTGCATACCCACTGTCCACTTTGATAAAAAATAAATTTTCCATGGCTAATATTTTAATCAATGCCATGCACGTGCTCTGCTGTGGGAATTCCCTTCCTCTACATATAAAAGTTTTCTAGTCTCTGTTCTTCATTGCAGGACAACAATATTTTAAATAAATAAATTACTGGATAATTACGGATTAAGTACGTGTCATCGCACTTTTGAATTACATCTTCAATGACTATAACACAATCATAGTCATTTTAATGGAGGCAATTTACAGTTGATGTACATGCTTTGAAAAATATATATTGCACAGTAAGGCAATGCTAACAGCAATAAATAAAATAAATTGGAAATTGTTGCTTACCTGTTTCAAAACTTCAATTAATACTAAAGAAAAAATAAAATCAATTGCTAGATCCCTTCTCTCCAACAGATAATCCCTTTGTTGTTCATCTCTGAAATGACAAAATAAATGACTTACTATTTTGCGATTAAATGAATTATCTAATAACATGCATGCTTATGTCAGAGATACTAGTTTATTAAATGCATATGTACAATAACTACAATCTAACATTTACATGTTCAGCATGCATTTCCTGAAACAAATCACATGCCTTTCTCAAAAGGACACAAAGTGCTGGAGTAACTCAGGTCAGGCAGCATCGCTGGAGAACATGGAATAAGTTGAGATGCTTCGTCAGACTGATCCAACTAAAAACATCAGCTATCCAAAATCAAAAAAATATTAAATGACCATTTATGTTATTATTTCCTGAAGGGCAATTTTATTATGTGTGAATTGATGTACATTCTTAATTGAAATTAAAAAATATTAAACAAGCCTGAGTGAACTGAGGAATTCTAAACTTCATCTGAAGGTAGATTAGACTCTGAATGACCCAAGGCATTATCTAAGATAATCAAAGAGACAAAGACACATTCAGATTATTCTAACAATGTCTATAAATTAATTCAAATATTTTAGATAGTACAATTTGAGGCACCAAGTCTAATACAGCAGTATTCTATCTGACTCTCACTAATCACTAATCTACTTCACATGGATTTTACCAGTATGCAAAAAAACAAATGTCTTATTGGCAGTTATTGGTAAATTTCCCACTAATTTAATGACCAAATGTGTGCAATCTCTTTTATTCAAAAGATTACATCCGTATTGGATTCGTACAAATTTTGCATTAAAAGTTTACTTGAAGTATCTTAGTTCATAAGATGGAACATTCTGACGGAAATTATAGCCATATAGATCTGGAAATTCCTTCTTGCAGTGCTGAAACAGAAATGGTATTGTGCAGCTCGAAACAGGCTGAGCCAGGAGTCGGACTGTGGCCATTTCCCAGTTTCTTACTGCCCGATGGAAAATTTGACCCGATGATTACATTTTCAGAGCACTAGAACTATCAATCAGATGTAAGCTTCCACCAAATTATGTTCACAATTATGCAACACCCAATATTTGCTAATATAAATATTTACATTGATCTTATTTTACATTTATAATGGCATGTGGCCGTTTGGCCCATTGGGTCAATGTCAGATGCAGATGAGCAATCCCATTAGACCCATTCCCCCTCTTCTTACTTCACTGTACCCCTGCAACGTATCCTCTAATTCTTTACGCTAATAACCTGCATTAAGTGGTAATTACTGTTGTAAATAAGAATTTCATTGTTCCGTTTCAGTACATATGGCAATTAAATACTCGTGACAAGAATGTAATTGGAATGTAGCAGGAGACCAGAAAACCTTTAGAAATCTCAGGCAATCACAAAAAGAACAAGCAAACTCCACGCAGACAGCACGCAAGGTCATGATCAAACCCAGGGTCCCTGGTACTGAGAGGCAACAGCCTTAACTGTTGAACTATCATGCCATTTGATAAATGACATTTGCTCATGGAACAAGTTTTTACAAACCCTTTTTTCCTTGAAACCTCATTACTGGCAAAATATATTTAAATGGTGGCTTAGGAAAAGGGAGATGCAGCGAGACCTGGGTGTCATGGTACGACATGCAGGTCAGGGATGCTTGTCAGTCTGCTCGGGGTTGGACTCAAGACACACAGAGAGTGGTGAGTTCTCTGGAACTCTCTGTTCATTGGCTATATTTAAGAGTGAGGGAAACAGGTACGGGATACTGAGTTGGATGATCAGCCATGATACCATGGATAGGAACCTGAGGGGTAACATTTTCACACAAAGGGTGATGGGTGCATGGAATGAACTGCCGGGAGAGGTAGTTAAGGCAGATACTATTGCAACATTAAAAAAAAAATGCAGACAGGTACATGCATAGGATTGGTTTAGATATGGGCCAAGCGCAGACAGATGGGACTAGTGTAGATGGGACATATTGGTCGGCGTGGGCAAGTTGGGCCGAAGGGCCGGTTTCCAGGCTATCTATACATAACTAAAACATAACAAAACATTTTGGTTTGTTTTACATTTGCGCATAAACGGTATGCGATAGCGCTACGATTTTTTTTTGACACTTTACTCCCCGTTGTTATGTGCTGCAAATGCACCAAGTTTTGTTCCGATCGGTGGTAGATTTTAAAAGTTATTAAGGTTTAAAAACTTCCACTGCCAGTCACCAGCCGCTGCCCGCCTCCCTGCCGGCGCCCACCTTCCTGACGGCGCGGCCCTCCTGCCTGTGCGGCGTTCCTGCCGGGGATTCCGAGGCCTGGGCGCTGAGCCTGGCTCTGAGGGCGCCGACGGCTGATGCTCCTCCAGCGTACGCAGGAAGGGAGAGGAGCGGCAACCTCAAGATCTTGGGGAGATGAGGAGGGAGTGTGAGGGGAGAGGAGGGGGTAGGGAGGGAGTAGGAGGAGAAAGTGGAGAGGGGGGAAACGGAGATGTGGGGGGGAGGGAGGACAGAGGGAGAGGAGGGGGGTAGGGAATTGAGAGGAGTTATGGAGGGAGGCAGGGAGTGATTGAGGGTAGGGGAAAGGAGAGGCGAGGGAGGGAGGGATTGGGGAAAGGAGGAGAGGGGAAAGAAGAGTGAGGAGGTGAGGAGGGAGAGTGGGGGAGCAGGGGGAATAGGGGGATTGGAGGGCAGTGGGGGAGGTGAGGAGGGATAATGGGGGCATTGGGGGAGATGAGGAGTGGGGTAAGTGGGGGATAGAGGGATAGGAGGGGTATAGGGAAGGGAGATGAGTTATGGAGGGAGGGAGGGAGGGAGGGAGGGAGGGAGGGAGGGAGGGAGTGACTGAGGGTAGGGGAAAGCAGAGGGAAGGAGAGGTGAGGGAGGGATTGGGGAGGGGAGGAGGAGAGGGGAAAGAGGGAGGGTGAAGAGGAGGGGGATGGAGTGCTGGGGGATGAGGGGAAATGAGCCCTGCCTGCACAGTTGGGGGCTACTGCTGAGTGGTGGAATATTGCGTTGGGGGAACAGGATGCGATGGGGGATCAGACCTCCCGTGTGACAGGGACCCAACGGGTCCCACTTAGTCCAGTATGACTTCCTACTCCTCAGGTTACTTCCTAATCTACATTGTGTTCACATTTCTAAGAAGGGGTTTTCACTCTACATAGCTTTAAGGGCCCATCCCACTGCGGTGACCTAATTGGCGAGTTAGAAGAGTTTAGCAGAGGTTGAAAAAGTGTCATGTTGAAGACCTCCTTCGACTATGTTGAAGACTAGCTTCGGGAAAATTGGACACCGAATAATGGAGAGTGAAGACGACCTCCCTCGATCTCCCTCGACTATGCTGAAGACTATCTACGACTACCCTCGATTACCTTTGACTACCCTCGATTACCTACGAATAACATGCCGACCTACTGTGACCTACTTCGACTAAACCTACGAGTAAACAAAAAGGATTTTTTTCCATGGCGACTTTTTTTTAACTCGCGGGCATTTTTCAGCATGTTGAAAAAAACGCCGCGACCTAGCTGAGGCCTCGAGTACGCAGGGACTACTCTCGAGCATGAAGGAGAGTTACAAAGACCTCCTAGGACCTCGTGTCGACTATGCTGAGAGTATGAGTCAAGGGCAAACTCTTCTAAACTCGCCAATTAGGTCGCCGAAGTGGGACAGGCCCTTTATTCTCAAGTCCGTGACACTGGGTACACAAAAAAAAAATGCTGGAGTAACTTAGCAGGTGAGGCAGCATCTCTGGAGAACATGGATGTGACAGTTCGGGTCGGCACCCTTCTTCAGACAAACTGGGTTTTTTTAATACTGGGTATTTAATAACCAATCCAAAGATTTATGTAGCAAAGAACCTGATCAAAGAGAATGGGCATGGAACCCAATGAACCCAAGTAATCACCAAAATAAAAGTGAAATATAATTACCCTTTTGCCTTTGTGTTTGTCCTGGGCCGATACTCGTGAGACTCATCCTCAATACCATTTTGTCTTTTATACCAATCAAACAGTGTGCGTAGAACGGAAGGAAGACAGTATTCTGCAAGTGAACTCATTGAGATGATCAACTGGGGAAAAATGTACAATAGTTGAGAGATTAATAAGTGACTAATTTTGCAAAAATTAAGTTACATTTGTGTCGATGTCAACCATCGGTCTGGCTCAATAGTCCTGCCATTACCTTTAAGTCAGAGGGTTAATCCATCTCTAAATTTCACTATTACATGTTGCAATTTTCCAATTCTGAGCCATATACGCTCTTACTGTTACCGAAAAGGTCAAATGCTTTTATAATATATAAAAAATATATTATGGAATCCTGGCCTATATTTCGTCTCAAGCAGGCTTTCTCCAGTAGATTGATAAGAGAGAGAAAAGCCCAGGCTTGTCCCAGGTTGCTGTGTATTGAGACAATGACCGATTACTTTGAAATGCGTCTACCAATTGATGAGATAGAGAAGCCCAGACTAGTCCCAGTATTGAGACAATGACCGATGCCTTTGAAATGTGCAATGACCGAAGCCTTTGAAATATCTTGTCTTGAAAGTACCAACTGATAGGATGCCTTTGATATGCAACTGATGAGTGACAAGAGACAAACTCAGATGCATCCTGTGGTAATGTGTATTGACTGTATCTCCGACCATGACTAACATCTTTGGAATGCGCTTAGGTGACAAAAACAGTATAAAATACCATGTAATTCTTTGTTCATAGAAGTGGTGACACGAGGAAAGTCAAGTGTCTGTGTTGCTTACTTGGCTGGTATCCTCGCCATTTCCATCGGCCGATAATCAGTAAAGCTTGAATTGGTCTACCTAACCGTTTTGTGAGTTGTCTGTTTATTAAGAAGTGAACTTTTTCATTACAAACCTGACTAGTTGGACTCCCTGTGACACCCTTACTAATCAAGAACCTGTCAATTTCCACTTTAAAAATACCCAATGACTTGGCCTCCACAGCCATCTGTGACAATGAATTCCACAGATTCACCACACTCTAAAGACGTTTCTTCTCATCTCCCTTCTAAAGGTACATCCTTTTATTCTGAGGCTGTGCCCTCTGGTCCAACATGTTGAAAATTCAACGGCGACCAGAAAGACGCTACAACTCTTTGAGTGACTAGGAGACTACTCACGACCACGCAGGCGACACCCTGGCGACATGTCGCGGGATGAAGCCTGTATGGTCGTGAGTAGTCGCCCAAAGAGTCGTACCTTGTTCTGGTCGCCACTGGATTTTCAACATGTTGAAAATCTTCGGCGACTTGTAACGACTTATGACGGGTGCCGGCAGTCACCGAAAAAGTTGTGTAAGTGGGACAGGCCCTTAACCCAATCAGCCCTGGGATCATTCTAGTAAACCCCCTCTGGGCTCTCTCCAATACCAGTACATCCCTCCTCAAATATGGGCCTAAAACTGCTCATAATTTGTCCAAATGCAGAAAAGCTTCAACATTACATACCTGCTTTTATATTCTAGCCCTCTCGAAATGAATGCTAACATTGCATTTGCCTATCTTACTACTAATTCAACTTACAAATTAACCTTTTGGGAATCCTGCACCAGCACTCCCATGTCCCTTTGCATCTCCAATTTCCAAACCCTCTTTAAGCTGTGACTGGAGGAACTAGCCCTTATTATTAAACCACCATACTTAAACATAACTCCAAGCATGAGTGCTGCTGTGAGATTTAAGTGCCATGATGTCTGCATAGGTATCTATGGATAATTTGCTGGATAACTAGAAGACTTGAACATGCACATATCTTTATCATAAAGCACTTCTTCTTGAGGCAGGTACAATAATTGAAACATTTGGACAGATATACGGATAGGAAATGTTCAGTGGATTGTGGGCCTGGCATGGGCAAATGGGATAAGCTTGGATGGGACACATTGGTTAGCCTGGACACATTGGGCCAAATGGCCTGTTTTGGTGCTTTATGACTATATGGTGTGATGTTGCTGGGTGGTAGTATGTTCCTCCCATTTCTCTTCTACTTCCCCCATGACCTGTGATGGTTGAAAAAGGACACAGAGTGCTGGAGTAACTCAACAGGTCAGACTGCATCTCTGGAGAACACGGATAGGTGACATTTTGGGTCAGGACCCTTCTTCAGACAGGATAACTTGAACTCGTCCCAACCCGAAAAAAAATGCCTATCCACACTATCCAGAGATGCTTACTGACCCACGGAGATACTCCAAGACTTTTTTTGCCAAAACAGTATCTGCAGTTCCTTGTGTTTTGGCATCCTAGCTGGCCAATTTTGAGAAGGTACTAATGGCACACTGAATAGTTTCAGCAATGTCACTATATCAGGAAATTAATACTTCAGATGTAAAGAAAACAAGATTTGGGCTTTATTTTTGGGCAGTACCTTCAAATGCTTTTTGTCACTTCAGGCTGGAAAATGGTTTCAGCTCGTTTCTCCACATTTTGATTGCCTTTATTTGAACTAAAAATAACAAAATGCTACACCTAATAATAATTTTACAGTTGAATAGACAAAAAAAATCTTTCTTTTAGGTTCTGTACATTGCTACAAAGAGACATTGTAATGGAAGAGTTTGTCTGTCATTACTTTCTTTTATCATTCCTTCATGTCAAAGCAGGAAGGGTGGACCCTGTAAAGGTTTTATACAGGAAGGGAGGAAAGTCTGGACAGTCTGTGAATTACAAGCCTTATTCACATCAGCTTTTAAGCCAGTGGCAAGATAAATTCTGTGTTATAGTTGGAGCCGATTAAATATATGTGCAAATATGGTCTTATATCAATGAAAGCTCATTTTCTTTCTCTATAAATGAACTTCGTACAAGTTGGTAGTTATCACTTCAGTGTACTCATATGTCTGGTTGTCTTGACCTTGGACTTGCAGCATGAAAATACACTTGTCTGTTCAAATGAAACATTGTGCTATTTTTACTGGCATGCGCTAATATAAATAAACTGAGTGAAGGTTTGCTTCTTGACAGTTAAGCATACATAGGACTTACAGTTTTGAATCAATGATTTTACTATACTGCAAGATGCCATTTGGATTTTAATCAAGTAGTTGTCGGAATTCAGGTTTCTAAAAATTGTCATTACCGAGAAAGTTTTGTATACTTTTAAACTCTGAATAATGAACTAGATTAGTAGTTGATAGTTGTTGATAATTTCTCGTAGAATACGCTAAAATTCGGTTAATATTTATTATTTTTAAGGTGAGAGGGAGAAAGTTTAATGGAGATGTGTGGGGCATGTTTTTTACACCAAGAGTGGTGGGGGCCTGGAAAGCATTGCCTGGGGCGTTGGTGGTAGTGGTATTTAAGAGGCTTTTAGATAGGCACATAAAAGTGCAGGGAATAGAGGGATATGGACCATGTACAGATTAACGGCAGCATGTTTGGCACAAACCTTGTGGGCTGAAGGGCCGTTCCGGAGCTCTAGCGTTCTATGTTCCATTATGTTTCAATTTTTATACAACTAGTTATAAAATTGATTGCATTTTAAAAGCACCTTCTTTGACAGAAACCTTTTCGACTTTTGGATCATTTCGTGTTTGGATAATCATTCCCTAATATTGACCTACATAGAAGCCAGGAAGAATTACTTCCTGCCTTGAATGATTGCCTAATTTGAGGGAAAAGAAAAAACGAATATGGATGCAAATGGGACTAGCTTAGATGGGGTACCGTGGTCGGCATGGATGAGTTGGGAAGAAAAGCCTGCTTCCGTGCTCTATTGAAACAAAGGAGATTCAGTTTGTAATATATCTGGTTTTAGCTGTAAATGGGCAATTGTTGCTTGTTGGTAGCTGAGTGTTCTCTGGGTTGAAACTTTATGTGGTAGAATCCTCTACAGCCAAGCTGGTTGAACCATTTGAATGAACAGTATTGCTTGCTGGAGGGTACATAAAATGCTGGAGAAACTCAGCGGGTGCAGCAGCATCTATGGAGCAAAGGAGATAGGCAACGTTTTGAGCCGAAACCCTGCTTGCTGGAGCACCAGCATTACTCAACACTTTATTCTCTAGTCAAACAGAGAACCAGATACAACAGAGTAACATGGGTACATATTCTGTGGAATCTAAAAGGATGAAAATGGTCTTTTTGTGTTATATAAAATTCAGAGCATGCTTAACGGAGTGGATGCTGAGAGATTGCTTGTCGTAGCTGGAAATTGTAGTACTTAGATTATGTTCTCAACATAAGCTGTTATGTTAGCTTACAACCGAAATGAGCAGATATTTCTTCAGCATGAGTCTCTGAATATTTGGACTGTTCTATCGCAGACACCAGAGGAAAATCAGTCACTCTAATGGAATTGAAGTGTATAGGGATTGCACGTGAAAATGGAGTTGAAGTCAAAGATCAGTTATAATTGTAATAAATGTTGGAACAGGTTTCTGGGGTCATATGGGCAACTCCTGCTCCCATCTCTCATAATAATATCGATGTCCAAAAATCTTTTTGACACTAGTTTGTTCATTGTTAAACAACAACAAAGTTCATCATTAAAACATGTCAAATATTTATTAACAATTTTGTTTCACTTGCCTGATCAAACTGTGGATCTTCTCCCCTTTGTAAGGATTTTGTCAATGCCTTCTCCTACAACAAAACACATTATAAAGATTATCAGAAATGAACTAAATAAACCATTTTCAGCAGAGCTTTAAAAGATGAAACAAACAATCCTTTTAGCGAATACCTCCTTTAATTTGCAACAAAATGCAATATTCAAAACTGTCACTGAATTAGTTAAAAAAAATCAGCATTGTGTTAAATAAGGGGTAATAGCTATCAATGTTAAAAAAAAATAACAATACTTTTTTTTTAAAATGTTGCAGGGTACTGCAGCTGTTGTAATCATTGTCGTATCACATTTTGTTCGAGATGCATATATGGCAATTTATGCTCATCATACTCTAAAGTTCTAAACAGACATAAGTGAGCATAAAAAAGGACATAATTGCTGGAGTAACTCAGTGGTGAAAAGGATCCTGTCCCGAAACGGCACCTATCTATGCTCTCCACAGATGCTGCCTGACCCGCAGAGTTACTCCAACACGTTTGTATCTTTTTTCGCAAACAAGCATCTGCAGTTCCCTGCGTCTCCACAAATGAACATAATGTTAGTTTGCAGGCAATTAGCAAATGCCAAAGGAAGCTTATCAGAAGAGGTCTAGGTAACATGTCAATGTCAATGTTTAACTAACCACACAATTGGATCTTCGCTGGACTTTGGACAAACACAGATTTTCCTCATGTTGCTGCTGCAGTATCACTTACCCAGAGCAAGACGATTACAGGCAATTGTGCACAGTTTTACAGCTTGGGAAAAGGCATTTGTCATTCTCTCTCAAACTGACCCTGTGCAGAAACATGGCAATTTGCACTGCCCTGTGTCACCCTCTGCATCTGTGCTTGCCAACTTTTCCCTCAAATTATGTAACCATCTGTGCCTTATTGATTATGCAAAAGCATACTATACAAAGATGCTCCTTGTAATGTTGCTCCTCTAACACTTGGACGCAATCTTAAATTGATGATTCCGATGTTACCAATTTCCTAACCTAAGAAAATATCTTGGGCAGGATGAAACTGCAGATGCTGGTTTTTACCAAAGGTAGATACAATGTACTGGGGCAACTCAGCTGGACAGGCAGCATCTCTGGAGAAAAGGAACTGTTGAGAGTTTCGGGTCAGAACCTTCCTTCAGATAAAGTATAGAAGGGGAACTGTCTATACTTAGGAAGGTAGGAAAAGGCCAGAGCAAATTGGGGCCGGCAATAGATGACCAACGGATGGTAATTCCCTTATGGCTACGGAAGAGGTAATAATATAGGGATATAGGGATGTGAACTGTGGAACCAGTAGGTCAATTAGAGGGGGGGAGAGGAAGAGAGATGGAATGCAGGCTCTACTTGAAATGTGAGAAATCAACGTTCATACTGCTAGGTTGTAAGCTGCCCAAGCAAAATATGAGGTGTTGTTCCTCCAATATGCATGTGGCCTCACTCTGATAGTTGAGGCGACCCAAGTCAGAAAGGCCAGTATGGGAATGGGAATAGTAGTTTAAATGTTTTGCTCAGTGGTCTACTCATGTTCCTAAGTTTTATTGGCATCATAGATTCTGTATCCCACTTCACTCTGGAAATATGACTGTATTAAGGGCCTGTCCCACTGTACGAGGTAAATCAAGAGTTCTCCCGAGTTTCCTCTGATTCGAACTCGGAGAATTAGAGTAATAGCCGCTCGTAGGTACTCGGGGCTCTCGTGGACATTTTTCAACATGTTGAAAAATCTTCTTACTGCGTTTCCCGAGTACCTGCCGTTAGCATTACGAGTCTCTAAGAGACGTCCAGAGCTCCGACGTACCCGCTACGTACTTACCATGAGTTTGATATTTTTTAAAACTCGGGAGAGATTTTGAATTACCTTGTACAGTGGGACAGGCCCTTTAGATTGATGCAAAATCATTTGCAGAGTCTAACAACATTAGCAGATTATTGTTTATACTTCTAATTATGCCTCTATTGTTTCTCTATATGTTTGTCTTATGGTCTTACAATTTTGAGTGGCTAAAGGTTCTGAGGAACCAGCTGCAGACTTCAGCAATTCTTCTGGGGCTAATACCACTGGGGCATTTAGCCCAGGTGTCTGTCCGGCACCCGAGTAGCATTGTTTATAGGGATGGTAAAGTGGGAGGTGTAATGATATAGAACAGTACAGCACAGGAACAGGCCCTTCAGTGCACAATGTTTCTGCTGAATATGATGCCGTTAAATTAATCTCCCTGCCTGTGCGTGATCCTTTCCCTGCATATCCACGTGTCTATCTCCAAGCCCTTTAAACACCACTATTATATCTGCCACCACTGGCAACACATACCCAACATCTTATGTGTAAAGAAGGTTGTCCTACACATCTTCTTTAAGCTTTGCTCCTCTCACCTTAAAGCTGTGCCCTCGAGTGTTGGGCATTTCAACTCTAGGAAGAAGGTTCTGACTGTCTTCCCTGTCTATGCCTCTCATAATTTTATGTACTTCATCAGGACTCTTCTCTAATGCAGGCATCATTCTGGTAAACCACTTCTGCCCCTTTCCAAACTTCTGCATCCTTCCCGTAATGGGACAACCAGTACTGCATACAGTACTATAGCCTACCCAGTCCTATATATCAGTATTGTTTCCTTGAAAGCTTGTTTTTTAACACCTGGTTCCTCAAGATACTCCATGTAATACAACTGTAGTTGATCTGGTCTTTGGCTCCAATTCCACATCCTGCACAATCCTTAAAACCCTTGATTCACTGACCAGACAAATAATTATCCCAGCCTAAAATACACTTGGGGTTTAGATTTGTTTCAGTTTTTATTCATTGTTTCGTTCAGTTATATAGAACATAAACATAATACTCACAGCTGGGTTGTGTGTATGGGATTATGGATCATTTACAAGCAAGTTAGATTAGCTAATCTTGGCATCATGTTGGGCATAGATATTGTGGGCCGAAGGGCCTGCTCCTGTACTTATGCCTTATACGCACTATGCTTATATGGGTTTCCCTTTAGCTCAGTCGTGCTTACTTTTGTTTTTTAAATGCTTGCAACATACCATTTTCATACTTGCTTGCAACATACCATTTTCAAATATCTGGCATATACTTGCTACAGAACTAGTGTACCTGTACATGTAATAATAGTTCTTGCTACAGTGATTGTTTAGTTTAGTTTATTGGCACATGTACCAAGGTAGAGTGAAAGCTTTTGTTGCGTGCTAACCAGTCAGCAAAAAGACTATACATGATTACAATCAAGCCATCCACAGTGTACAGATATATGATAAAATGAATAACTTTTTGTTTTCTCAAATAGCTTGCCGAAGGTCCATCCATTTAATTCAATGTGGCCCCTAAATGCACTATCCCACAAGATTCATAAGTGAAATCCTTTTTAAATTTCATGTTTTCTTTTTTGTTTTGATTACAATTTGTGCTTGTGACATCTCAACCACTCCAAAGATTGAGGCCACATTAAAAAAATATATATACCAATGCACAATGTGGGTGTTCTTTAATCCACTGGGAAGAACTGACAACTCAGCAGTTTAGGTGATTTCTTGGTCACAACTATTGGAGTTAAAAAATTCATCCTTCTGCGATTAATTAATCACTATCCAAAAATGTTAGATACAAAATAAAATTCACTCTAACGTAATCTATGTGGGAGTCAAAATATAAAGCACAGAATAAGAAACAACAAACATTGTCAGTTTTTATTGTTAGCCCCTCAATACTGTGGGGTTGTAAGATTTGGATATGGTGTCACTGAGTCGATTGGCTTGGCAGTCACTGGCATGTCCATCCTTTGCCAGACCCTCTCCAGTCCAAGGGCATGTGACAGACATTTCAGAGTGAAATGCCACCATGGTTTTCATTTGCGAAGCATTTTCTTTCATGTGCTGCATTGTGGCCATGGCCAGCTCCTTAAAACAATCAGAGGCCTTTTTTCCACTTCCAATAAGAGACTTTGTTATAACCCATTAGCCCCTTGCACTGTGAGAACCCATTAACCACATCAAAGGGCCGAATGGCCTATGCCTGCACCTATTGTCTATTGTCCTCCGACATCATCCTTTCTCCCATGAACCCTGATCTTGAATTTCATCCCTTTTGTTTTGATGAACAATTCTGCATCCCTTAGTTTCTTCAAACACAAAATAAAAGCAAATTTTTGTTAGAATCTTCAATCCACATCTTTGAGAACAAGGAAATAGCTATCGGACATAAGCATATTTGAGCACTTGTAGTTTTACAACAGGTGGTCATATATATTGTTAATTTTCCTTCAAATATACTTGCAAAAGTTGAACAAATTGCCAGTTGCATTCCATATTTAGTTACTTAAGTTATCTGCAATCGATAATGAATATTTACTGCCCAGATTATTATTTATAAAATTAACTTGACCTATTGCAATCATTAATTGTGAGCTTACAGATCCTTTATTTATATAATCATATTAATAGACAAAAAAAAAATGAAAGGATACAGATTTCAAAATTTCCAGTGAAACGTTTAGAGATACAGCAGGCAAACCATGTCGACCAGCAATCACCCCGTACGCTAGCACATTTTACGTACAATTTTATCAAAGTCAATCAACCTTCAAACGTGTACATCTTTTGAAAATTGGGAGAGACCGGAGCACCCAAAGAAAACCCACACGGTCACAGGAAGGACGCACAAACTCCAATCAAACAGCAGCGTAGTTAGGATCGAACCCGGGTCTCTGGTGCAGTGAGGCAGCAACTCTACGGCTAAGCCACTGCCCACTGATGGCCTTAATAAGAGCCACCTATTTTGTATCCACAATGGGGCGCCGATTCCCCAATGCTTCTTTTACTTAATTGACAAGAATTAATCTCACTCCATAATATTTTGTGCCAACAATATCTCCGGCTTTTCCGTATGATACGCAAAAGTGGAATCCACAAACTTTCAATTCCATCTTAGAGCTCCAGATAATAAGATAAATGTGTAAGATTTTATATGGTAAGAATTGATTCTCCTATGAACAGAAGGTATTTCTTATAGTGAATGCAAACCTAATGGGATAACTTCAAGCACTACGGGGTGGGAGATTGCAACCTTCACGTGGTCCGCCCTGTTTCGACGAATGCAATCAACCCGGCGTGCCCAATCAAATAAGATCAAATAGAACAAGTTGTCCTGCAACTTTAGGCTGTGCACGCCATACACAAGATGGAGAAGCACAACTGCACTAGATTCATGGTATTTGTTAAATAATGGCAGACCTACAAATGTGGACTTAGTGGCAAACGAAAACTTATAGTGGTTCAGAATAACTTCATTTTTCTGAACCAAGTTTGGATTTAGTTCAGAACTGCCCAACTGCCATTAACATGAATCCATTTAAAGGCTATTTCCATTTCCTTTGTTGGTTAGAAATAAAAACAAATACAGGTGTAGCTACATACAAGTTGTTTGCCCACAGTACAAAATGGAAAAATACACATTAATACATGTAAGTGACATAACTGCCTGAAATAAAACGTTGATATCTCAAGCTCCAGTTACTTTTGAAGTATTTTGCAGATACAAAGAGTAGACAAGGACTTCTAGTTTATTTTGTCAGCTGATGAACAGGTTGAGGAATTTCTGCAAACTGCACAGCCGTTAATCCAATCGTATGGTTACCATGTTATTTCCAGTTTAGTTTCTTGCTTCATATTCTGATTAATGTTATTTTCCCTGATTTCCAAACTTGTATTGAAATTGACTTTTTGATTTCACTACATGCTTTATTGTGCCTCTGCATTAGCCCTTCATTTTCTCTTGGGGCAGTCTCTCGATTGGGGGTAATTTGCTTCATGCACTCTTGCGAGTTCCAACATGGCTGATACGTCAATATGGGAATTGCAAACTCTTTCACAGCTGGGGCAGCAAGTGTCTGATGGTGTGCGCAAGTGAACAATTTGTGAGTGGATGTACTCTTTCTGCTGCTTATAAGGTCATAAGGTCATAAGGGATAGGAACAGAATTAGGCCATTCTGCCCATCAAGTTTATCCACCATTCAATCAAGGCTGATTTATCTTTCCCTCCTTCCATTCTCATGCCTTCTCCCCATAACCCCTGACAACCGTAGGTGTTATACAAGGGGTGTGTGCAGGGGTTATAGGATCTTCTGCAAGACTTTAGTGCGTTTCCAATGCATATACAAGAAACTCGATACAAACTCAAATGGTTCTTCTCCACTTTGAAACATTATAGACAAAACATTACGAGTACAGTGGAAATTTGGGTTGCTTGGAGGAGGCTTTTAACATATCCTTGAACCTCTTTCTCTGTTTGTTCCCCTTAATTGCGCTTAGACTAGTCTCTATTTTCGGAGTCTGGTATGTCATACAAATGCGCAGCTTCACTAGAGCCATATTGGCCTTATCAGACACCTCAGAATCCATGTATCAAGAATGTAAGCAAGTCAATATTGACCCTGAGAGACGATCTAAGCACACTAGCATCCATAGCTGTGAAGTTATGCAATTATGCCGACTCCTACTAACCAGCAAAAATGTTTCCACACGGTCCCCTTTAACAAAGTGACTTCCGAACCTCGAAGGTTCAAATTATCCATTTAACTGCATCAGTTGTCTCCCACATTCCTGTTTATCACAAATTCAATCCTTCCTCAGTTTTGAACCTGCATTTTTCTTAATTCCTCTCATTATTTGATTGTGCTCTCTCCAAACGCATATTGCCCAAGGAACTACAGGAAAACTTACAAAAGATTCTCGAATTAATGGGAAGGAAAGCTTGAGAATGGACAACAGAGTAAGGTCAGGGCCAATTGCGAGCGGTGCAAGAGGGGAAGTGAATACGGAGGTCAAAGTGCTGTTTATGAATGCGCGAAGTATAAGGAATAAGGTGGACGAGCTTGAGGCTCAGTTAGAAACTGGCAAGTATGATGTTGTGGGAATTACTGAGACATGGCTGCAAGAGGGCCAGGGCTGGGAACTGAATATTCAGGGGGTATACCAGCTATCGAAAAGACAGACAGGTGGGCAGAGGGGGTGGGGTTGCCCTGTTGGTGAGGAATGAAATTCAGTCCCTTGCAAGGGGTGACATTGAAACACGAGATGTGGAGTCAATATGGATAGAACTAAGGAATTGTAAGGGTAAAAAGACACTAAGGAGACTAATCTACAGGCCCCCAAACAGTTGCTGGACATAGGGCGCAAGTTGAATCAGGAGTTAAAATTGGCATGTAGCAAAAGCAAAAGCTTTGGTTGTTATGGGAGAATTCAACATGCAGGTAGACTGGGAAAATCAGGTTGGTACTGGACCCCAAGAAAGGGACTTTGTAGAGTGCCTTTGTGATGGATTCTTAGAGCAGCTTGTATTGGAGCCTACCAGGGAGATGATAATTCTGGATTTAGTGTTATGTAATGAACCAAATTTGATAAAGGACCTCGAGGTTACTGAGCCATTAGGAGGCAGTGACCATAACATGGTCAGGTTTAATCTACAATTGGAGAGGGAGAAGGGTAGATCAGAGGTCTCAATGTTGCAGTTGAATAAAGGGGACTATGGGGCCATGAGGGAGGAGCTGGCCAAAGTTGACTGGAAAGATACACTAGCTGGGATGACAGTGGAACAAAAATGGCAGGTGTTTCTAGGAATAATACAGAAGGTGCAGGATCAGCTCATTCCTCGGAGGAAGAAAGATTCCAAGGGGAGAAAAGGATGACCATGGCTGATAAGGGATGTTAGGGACAATATAAAAATTAAAGCGAAAAGTACAACGTAGCAAAGATGAGCGGGAAGCAAGAGGATTGGGTAATGTTTAAAGAACAACAGAAGATAACCAAAAAGACAATACGGGGAGAAAAGATGAGGTACGAAGGTAAGCTAGCTAAGAATATAAAGCAGGATAGTAAAAAGTATGTGAAGAGAATCTTTAGGTATGTGAAGAGGAAAAAATTAGTTAAGACCCAAAGTTGGACCCTTGAAGACCGAAAAAGGTGAATTTATTATGGGGAACAAGGAAATGGCAGATGAGTTGAACAGGTACTTTGGATCTGTCTTCACTAAGGAGGACACAAACAATCTTCCTGATATAGTAGTGGCCAGAGGATCTGGGGTGACGGAGGAACTGAAGGAAATCGACATTAGGCAGGAAAAGGTGTTGGATAGACTGTTGGGACTGAAGGCTGATAAATCCCCAGGGCCTGATGGTCTGCATCCCAGGGTACTTAAGGAAGTGGCTCTAGAAATCGTGGATGCATTGGTGATAATTTTCCAATGTTCTACAGACTCAGGATCAGATCCTGTGGATTGGAGGGTAGCTAATGTTATCCCACTTTTTAAGAAAGGCGGGAGAGAGAAAACAGGGAATTATAGACCAGTTAGCCTGACATCGGTGGTGGGGAAGATGCTGGAATCCATTATAAAAGATGAGATAGTCGAACATTTGGATAGCAGTAACAGGATCGGTCCGAGTCAGCATGAATTTACGAAGGGGAAATCATGCTTGACTAATGTTCTGGAATTTTTTGAAGATGTAACTATCTTCAAAAGATGGACAAGGGAGAGCCAGTGGATGTAGTGTACCTGGACTTTCAGAAAGCATTTGATAAGGTCCCACATAGGAGATTAGTGGGCATAATTAGGGCACATGGTATTGGGGTAGAGTGCTGACATGGATAGAGAAGTGGTTGGCAGACAGGAAACAAACAGTAGGGATTAACGGATCCCGTTCAGAATGGCAGGCAGTGGCTAGTGGGGCACCGCAAGGCTCGGTGCTGGGACCACAGCTATTTACAATATACATCAATGATTTGGATGAAGGGATTCAAAGTAACATTAGCAAATTTGCAGATGACACAAAGCTGGGTGGCAGTGTGAACTGTGAGGAGGATGCTATGAGAGTGCAGGGTGACATGGACAGGTTGGGGGAGTGGGCAGATGCATGGCAAATGAAGTTTAATGTGGATAAATGTGAGGTTATCCACTTAGGTAGCAAAAACAGGAAGGCAGATTACTATCTAAATGGCGTCAAGTTGGGAAAAAGGGAAGTACAACGGGATCTGGGGGTCCTTGTAGAAACATAGAAACATAGAAATTAGGTGCAGGAGCAGGCCATTCGGCCCTTCGAGCCTGCACCGCCATTCAATATGATCATGGCTGATCATCCAACTCAGTATCCTGTACCTGCCTTCTCTCCATACCCCCTGATCCCTTCAGCCACAACGGCCACATCCAACTCCCTCTTAAATATGGCCAACGAACTGGCCTCAACTACCTTCTGTGGCAGAGAATTCCACAGATTCACCACTCTCTGTGTGAAAAACGAATTTTCTCATCTCGGTCCTAAAAGACTTCCCCCTTATCCTTAAACTGTGACCCCTTGTCCTGGACTTCCCCAACATCGGGAACAATCTTCCTGCATCTAGCCTGTCCAACCCCTTAAGAACCCCTTGTACATCAGTCTATGAAAGTAAGCATGCAGGTACAGCAGGCACTGAAGAAAGCAAATGGCATGTTGGCCTTTATAACAAGAGGAACTAAATATAGGAGCAAAGAGATCCTTCTGCAGTTGTCAGAGCCCTAGTGAGACCACACCTGGAGTATTGTGTACAGTTTTGGTCCCCTAATTTGAGGAAGGACATTCTTGCTATTGAGGAAGTGCAGTGTAGGTTTACAAGGTTAATTCCCGCGATGGCGGGACTGTCATATGCTGAGAGAATGGAACAGCTGGGCTTGTACACTCTGGAGTTTAGAAGGATGAGAGGGGATCTCTATTGTTAAGGGTTTGGACCCGCTAGAGGCAGGAAACATGTTCCTGATGTTGGGGGAGTCCAGAACCAGTGGCCACAGTTTAAGAATAAGGAGTAAGCCATTTAGAACGGAGACGAGGAAACACTTTTTCTCACAGAGAATGGCGAGTCTGTGGAATTCTCTGCCTCAGAGGGCAGTGGAGGCGGGTTGTCTAGATGTTTCAAGAGAGAGCTAGTTAAGGCTCTTAAAAATAGCGGAGTCAGGGGATATGGGGAGAAGGCAGGAACGGGGTACTGATTGGGGATGATCAGCCATGATCACATTGAATAGCAGTGCTGGCTCCAAGGGCCGAATGGCCTACTCCTGCACTTCTTGTCTATTGAACGTATCTTTTGCAGCTTAGAGTCTATTCATAATAATGTGAAAACAGGTACGCACACATTTCTAGGCCAATAACACTAACTTTTAATTGAGTGTGATATTCTATTAAATGTTAATATGAATTTAGCTAGGTCATATCAATTATGCACAGTTGCTAACACTGGAACAAGGTGCAAGTGTAGTCTTTTGAAACAAGCAACTAATTAACAATAGACACAAAATGATGGAGTAACAGCAGGTCAGGCAGCATCTCTGGAGAAAAGAATTAGGTGACATTTCAGGTCGAGAATCCTCTTCAGACCCTCGACCTGAAACATCTTCTCTACAGAGATGCTGTCTTCCTTCTCTACAGAGATGCTGTCCGACCCCTGAGTTACTCCTGTTTTTTCTGTCTATCTTTGATTTAAACCAGCATCTGCATTTCCTTCCTACACAACTAATTAATAATGTTCTGTGGGCATGTGTTGGAAACATCTTTGTTGGAAATGTACTTTCAAATCTCCTTGTTTTTCATCACTTTGTGGCTGTTTTCCCTTTCAGCAGGCTCTGTCCTGCTAGAGCTAAACTAACAAATAAGCTTGCTTGCTGTCCCCTGCCCAATTTAATAGAGAATAAAATGTGCTGGAATTTCACATTGGGGCTGAAATTTATTGGAACGTATTTAAGTTTCCCAATGGGCATCTCATATTTCTGTACAATGTTCTGGCCCATATGAAATGGATGCGACCGAGAATCTTGTCTTCTATAGACAGATTTTACAACCAAGAAACTGGTAAAAAGAAAAAATATGTAATTTTAACTAAAAGCAAAAGCAGTAACAGAAAATAAAAATCAGAGGGCACATCTCAAAGGTAGAAATAGATAAGTTAATAAATAAATATGTCCAAAATAATTTAGCAGAAGGAATTATGAAGAGAGAGCAAAGTGAGAAGAGAAACATTAAATTGACCAGTGATAATCAAAAAATAATCTTAGAATGGTGACATTTATCTCACAAAAAGTGTCAACACCACTTAAGGAAGAGATGCAAGAGTCTGCAGATGCAGGAGCAACAAATAATCTACTGGAGGAACTCAGCAGGTTGAGAAGCTTCCATGGAGGGAAATGGACAATCGATGTTTCAGGTCAGAACCCTTCAGTACACATCTTAAGGTGCACTGGTAAGAGATACCAGGAAATATTTAAGGAAGATAGACAATCAGGAAGATAAACTTGGAGTCTGGAGAAGGGTCCCAACCAGAAAAGTCAATCATTATTCTTCTCCAAAGATGCCACCTGATCAGCACTTTGTGTCTATCTTCGGTATAAACCAGCATCTGCAGTTCCTTCCTACACAATATTAAAGCAAGGACTGTTAAATTAGGGTTTGGTTTTCCAGTTGCTTTGAAGACTCTCTTTGAGATATCTGGCAATGCAAAACATATAATGGGGATAAAAAACAGGTGCTGTAACTTCCTGGACAAAGCTAAAATTACAAATGTTTAAGTGGCTTACCAGAGTTGTTGCAGTTCACTTCTCACCATATTCCTCTCATCACAATATTCCTTTCTTGCAATCACTACCCTTCAAATCATTATGTCATCTTATTCACCACAAGCAAATTAAACAGGTAAACACTGCAGACACTTCATAAAACTGCCAGTAAAAGATTGTTTCTTGCATTCGAAACTACCACCAGATCTGATAACACACTTCATATGGATGGATTGGAATCTGCCCACCCATACCAAAAACATTTGATGTCTGTCGGAGAGAATCAAATAGACAATAGGTGCAGGAGTAGGCCATTCGGCCCTTTGAGCCAGCACCGCCATTCAATGTGATCATGGGTGATCATCCCCAATCAGTACCCCGTTGCTGCCTTCTCCCCATATCCCTTCACTACTCTATCTTTAAGAGATCTATCTAACTCTCTCCTGAAAGCCTCCAGAGAATTGGCCTCCATTGCCTTCTGAGGCAGAGAATTCCACAGACTCACAATTCTCTGTGTGAAAAAGTATTTCCTCATTTCCGTTCTAAATGGCTTACCCCTTATTCGTAATCTATGGTCCCAGGTTCTGGACTCTCCCAACATCGGGAACATGTTTCCTGCCTCTAGCATGTCCAAGCCTTTAATATACGTTTCAATAAGATCCCCTCTCATGCTTCTAAATTCCAGAGTATACAAGCCCAGTCGTTCCATTCTATCAACATATGACAGTCTCACCATCCCGGGAATTAACCTCGTGAACCTACGATGCACTCCCTCAATAGCAAGAATGCCCTTCCTCAGATTTGGAGACCAAAACTGCACACAATACTCCAGGTGTGGACTCGCTAGGGCCCTGTACAACTGCAGAAGGACCTTTTTGCTCCTATACTCAACACTTGTTATGAAGGCCAACATGCCATTTGCTTTCTTCACTGCCTGCTGTACCTGCATGCTTACCTTCAGTGACTGATGAACAAGGACCCCCAGATCTCACTGTACTTCCCCTTTTCCCAACTTGACAGCATTCAGAAAATAATCTGCCTTCCTGTTTTTGCCACCAAAGTGGATAACCTCACATTTATCCACATAAAACTACACCTTGTCCACGTCACCCTGCACTCTCATAGCATCCTCCTCACAGTTCACACTGCCACCCAGCTTTGTGTCATCTGCAAATTTGCTAATGTTACTTTGAATCCCTTCATCCAAATCATTGATGTATATTGTAAATAGCTGCGGTCCCAGCACCGAGCCTTGCGGTACCCCACGTCACTGCCTGCCATTCTGAAAGGAACCCGTTAATCCCTACTCTTTGTTTCCTGTCTGCCAACCAACTTTCTATCCATGTCAGCACTCTACCCACAATACCATGTGCCCTAATTTTACCCACTAATCTCCTATGTGGGACCTTATCAAATGCTTTCTGAAAGTCCAGGTACACCACATCCACTGGCTCTCCCTTGTCCATTTCGCTAGTTACATCTTCAAAAAATTCCAGAAGATTAGTCAAGCATAATTTCCCCTTCATAAATTCATGTTGACTTGGACTGATCCTGTTACTGCTATCCAAATGTGCCGCTATCTCATCTTTTATAATTGACTCCAGCATCCTCCCCACCACCACCGTCACCCTGCATCCTCATAGCATCCTCCTTACAGTTCACACTGCCACCCAGCTTTGTGTCATCTGCAAATTTCCTAATGTTACTTTTAATCCCTTCATCTAAATCATTGATGTATATTGTAAATAGCTGTGGTCCCAGCACCAAGCCTTGTGATATTCCACTAGTCACTGCCTGCCGTTCTGAAAGGGACCCGTTTATCCCTACTCTTTGTTTCCTGTCTGCAAACAATTTTCTATCCATGTCAGTACCTCAAATCTATGTCAGTTTACAATTACAATCTCACTAGTTATTTTTATACAAATTCTCTGAGCCTTTATAACATTTAAAAGTCAGAGCATGGTCAGAAGATGTTGTATTATCTGCAACAGGTATCTTTAAATCTTGCTGTGTTTCCCAGCCTTGAATGAACCAGTGTTATTAATGGGGTGGACAACCAGTCGGACTCTGAAATACAGTATGTTGAACATAGAACTGTTCAGCACAGGCCCACAGTGTCGGTGCCTTGGGGTCATTTCAATGATCACAGACCGCATGGGCCAAAATCGCTTTTAAAACATGGGGAGACACAATGAGGCCTAACTTCTAAGACAGGGTTTGGCAACTTGCGGCCCACGGGCCGGACCTGGCCCGTAACCCAAAATCATCTGGCCCGCAGGTGTATTTTTTATCAATTCGTTTTCGCGACCAGGGAACTGCAGTCAGTCCCAGGGCACGCAGGCGACCTGGGCACTACAGCCAGATCTGGGGCAAGCGAGCAGACCTGGGCGCTACAGCCAGACCTGCCAGCCGACCTGGACGCTACAGCCAGTCCCGGGGCAGGTGAGCCGACCAGGGCGCGCAGGCGACCTGGGAACTGCAGGCCCTTTGGCCCACCGTTTCAGCGCTGACCAGCAATCACCCCGTACACTAGCACCATCTGACAAACTAGGGACAATTTACAATTATCCTACAAACCTGCACGCCTTTGGAGTGTGGGGCAGGCGAGCCGACCTGGGAACTGCAGCCAGTCCTGGGCTGCTAGATTCTAGGAGCTGGCGGCCTCCAACGGGAATCGACCTTGAGGGCTCCGGTTGCAGAGCCTGTGGACTTACCATCACGGTGCTGGCTGATTTCAGAGGGTGTGGTGGCGGTTTTGCTGCAACATATTTCACAAAACATGGGGGGGTATTGTCCCCCACCTCTGAAAACATGGAGGGGGGGAGAACGGGGACAGCCCCCACCCCCCAGTATTTCCACCCATGCCACTGCATCCTACCTTGAGATCAGCTCACATCATCTTGTCTGAGAGATTATTGACTGTTTGGTTTTGCAACCCCTTCCTGAGATGTTTTCCCCATGTTCTACCTTCAAGTTCCTTCTGCTCAGTCATACAGCTAGAATCATCTTTCCATTCATTTGTTGCTGAACTACTGGAATGTTTTATGTTCTGGTTTAAGTTCAGTATCTATGCACTTGTGCACTTGCCCTAGAACCACGTCCTTTTCTGGTGCAGCCATGAGGTTACACTTCTGACTCACCCAAGCACTTCCCATCTACCTTTTCACCTATCCCATACTTCATTGGCCATCTTATCCTACCTTTCCCTTGTGCAAGATCAAATGCAAAGCCAATGATTTGAAGAGCAATGACTATTATTAATAATAACATTAACGTATTATCGGTTTCCACTCTATACAATGTTGAGATGAAGGCGATGTTGTTTCTGGCTATCTATTCCATCATGAGGCTCGAGAAATTTGCAAGCACAATGACAGATGACATGGCTTGCCTGATGTTGTCCCTTTTCTGCTCCACCACAACCTTCCAGTGTCACAACAACTCCTTTCACATTCCTCCATGTCATTCATAAGAGCATCACTTCCCCAAGATAGAGGAGAATTATTTTAATTATGCAATTTCAACCTTAAACACCTCAAAGGAGTTTCACATCTCAGCTGGGATACACTACATGAAAACTCAGGAGAGTCTTAGACACCACATCCCGTATCTTTGACTGTTCGTGTGGTGAGTGCAACAGGTCACAATAGCAAAGCGAGACAGAAGAGAACTGCTGGAAAGCTAGTTCTGCTCTAAGATCTTCCGAGGAGACCAGAGATTCAGGATAGAGCGTCTAAGCATTGAGATACTTCATATAAACAGTTATATTGAGATACTTCATATAAACTGTTATATGTTGGGAGGCAAGTGTGTGAGTAGCTAAGTTCTGGCCATGAATACCTGAATGTTATTGCCGGGGGAAGCAATGCTTCGGCAAGGTTGAAAGTACTATAAAGTATGCCTGTCAACGATGCAAAACAAAATAGTCTATTAAAACTTACCAAAAGGTCATTTTTACACAACTGAGTAAAGCTGAATATTGTGGCTTTTGAGAAAAAAAATTGAAATGGTGCTCCATCTCCCAGTGCTAAACCATTCACTTTAATCTCTGGTCAGTGCTGTAAAACATCACTACCAATTGACAAATTAACAATAAACATAGAATAGTACAGCACAGGAACAGGCCTTTCGGCCTACAATGTGTGTGTGCACTGAATGTGATTTGTGTTTAGGTTATTGTCACCTGTCCGAAGTACAGGGAAAAGATTTTATATTGCTTGCTATCCAGTCAGCAGAAAGACTATACATGATTATAATCAAGCTGGCCACAGTGTGCATATACAGGATGATCCCTTCAGCCTGCAAGTGATCCTCATCTTTCCACTCCCTGCATTCCCATCTCCCTTTCTAAAAGCCTATTAAAATCACTGGTGATATGTTTCCACCACCACCCCTTGAAGAACATTCCAGGCACCTAACCATATCCATATCTGATCTATCAGCCTTCTTCAATGTCTGCAACTCCACCAATCGTTGTGTTGCCTGCAAAATTACTAACCAGCCCATTTACATTTTTGTCCAAGTCATTATGTATATCACAAACAACAGAAGTCCCAGCACTGATCCCTGCAGATCTTTACTGGTCACAGACCTCAAGCCAGAATAACATTTTCCACTGCTAATCTCTTCATTAATGGGTAAGCCAGCCCTGAATCCAGATGGCCATGGATCCCATGCATCTTAATCTTCTGAATCAGCCTTTCATGAGGGACCTTGTCAAATTACTAACTAAAGTCCACGTAGACCACATCCACTGCCCTATCATCATTAATCACCTTCATCATCTCCTCAAAAGACTAGATAGAGTACTAATTTTGCAAGACAATTGGCTGAAACAATACTTTAACTTACCAGTGGTTCTGCCATGATGATGCGAATCTTTCGCTCAGCCTGAGTAGTAAAATTGGCAAATACACTTTTTAAGACATACTCTCCTGACTTAATGTCAGGATCAACATTGATGGGCATCATGATCGGTGGTCCTCTGTCCCTTGTGTACTTGCCGCTGGTGTTGCTGGTGGTTTGATGTATCCGTTGCCAACTGGAGAAGCTGGAAAAAAATGCAAAGTCAGTAAACTGCCTGAACAAAAACTCGCACACAAACCTAAAAAATAATTACAGGTGTTTTCCATTGATTAAAAAAAAAGGATTGTTTTCTTTACAGGTTAAACATCCAGAAGTTCCAATACCGACACCTTTCAGGTGCATATAACACAGCATGACATGCATCCTCCAGGCATTTTAATATATCTAAAATAAATAGCTGAGTGAACCTGGCCTCATTTGGTGATGGATAATAGCATTTGGTGTCGAGATTGCACAAAGACTCACAAGGACAGGTCTCATAAGCCTTGTAGCCTGTTGGCCTGTGTGTTGCTCAGTGCCAAAGATACTGGGATCACCTTGGCCTACATTTCTGCCAAAATGTATACACTTAGTCATAGAGTCATACAGTGCAGAAACAGGTCCTTCCGCCCAACTTGCCCACACTGACCAACATGTCCCATCGACACCAGTCCCATCTGCCTGTGTTTGCACATATCCCTCCAACCGTATCTTATCCATGTACCTGTCCAAATGTTTCTTAAGCATTGCAATGGTACCCGTCTCAACTACCTCCTCTGGCAGCACATTCTATACACCCACCAATCTTTGTGTAAAAAATGTGACCTCTCAGGTTCGTATTAAATCTTTTCCCTCCTCACTTGTCTGGGATGGATGCAGAAGCAGTGAATATAGACTCAGTCATACTGTTATACAGCACGGAAACAGGTCCTTTGGTCCAACTTGCCCATGCCTTGACCAATATGCCCCATCTAAACTAGTCGCACCTGCCCATAATTGGCCTATATCCCCCAAAATCCTTCCCATCCATGTATCTGTCCTTTAAATATTGTTGTAGTACCAGCTATGCTTTTTATTTAATTCAATTCAATGAACTTAATTTTTCCGTTAGGAACTTTGGTTTCTGCAGTCATACAACAAAAAGAAACAATTTTGCAGGACACACAACCAATTCAATTTACACAGACATCCATCACAGTGAATCTCCTCCTCACTGTGATGGAAAGCAAAGTCTTGTCTTTCCCGGCTCTCCATCCTCTCCTGATGTTAAAGCCCCCAGCGGGCGATGGTAAGTCCCGCGGCCATTAAGGCCGCGCCGGCGATGTAAGGCCCTGTTCCGGGTCTTAATGTTGGAGACCCCAGTGGGCGATGGCAAATCCCGCTGCCATTAAAGCCGCGCAGGGCGATGTCAGGCCCCGCTCCGGGTCGTTTTCAGGCCCGCAACTCGGGCGGGAGAAGCTGCTGCCACGGGAGCTCCGAAAAGCAGTCTCCCACCAGGGACCCGCGAGCTCTCGACGTCACCGTCCACAGGCCTGTAGCTGGAGCCCCCGAAGCCTAGCCGCTCCGAGGCCGGCCAACCCCACGATTGGCAAGTCCGCAGGCTCCGCGACTGGAGCTCCCAGGTCGTTCCAGCTGGGGGCTGCCCCACGGTGCTAGGCCCCAACGACAACGGAGACCCGACAAGGAAAAGGTTGGCTTTCCCATGCAGGGAAGAGATTTAAAAGTTCCCCGCCTTCCACATACACACAGTTAAAAACAATATAAAACCACAGCAAACTATACATTGAATGGGGCAAAAAAAAAGATATAAACTGCACAACTGGTCAGTATCATCGTTTTGATCCCTTTTCTTCTGGCCTAGAAGCTATCAATGCGGAAACTCTTGACAGCACGTGTTACATTGACCATGGTAATAACTTTACTCACCCAGTAGGAATGGTGCATTTGCAAGGAAGTTAAAAAGTAGAACATTCATTTACTACACTCTTTTCATTAAGACTTTCAATTGTCCCACACTCGGGTCAGGAATGACTTGCTGAAAACTGGCACGTGAAGGAGGAATATATTTAAAGTGGAGTCCCAGAATGTCAATGTGATAGCAAGGTTATTTTAACTGGACCAGAAGTCACACATTGCAACAAAATATCTCACCTTTTAGTTTTGTTTAGAGATACAGCACGGAGACAGGCCCTTCGGCCCACCAGGTCCACGCCGGCCAGCAATCCTCACACATTAACAGTATCCTACACCCACTAGGGACAATTTTTACATTTACCAAGCCAATTAATCTACAAACCTGTACGTCTTTGGAGTGTGGGAGGAAACCGAAGATCTCGGAGAAAACCCACGCAGGTCACGGGGAGAATGTACAAACTCTGTACAGACAGCACCCATAGTCAGGATCATCATGTAGGCCTCTACATAATCTTTGTTTGCTCTACTACATCCAGATTCATTCATTGCTACTTTAAGCCTCAAAGCTATATCTCAGTTTCCACACTCCACTGGATAGTCACCAATGATAAACACGTCAATCATTAAACAGATTTCCCTTTCTCTTACTGGACAAGATGATGCATAAGTTAGGCACAAAATGCTGGAGTAACTCAACGGGTCAGGCAGCATCTCTGGAGAAGAAGAACAGGTGATGTTTATGGTCAGAACCCTTTTTCAGTCTGAAGAAGGGTTCCGACCCGAAACGTCACGTGTTCCTTTTCTCCAGAGATGCTGCCTGACCCACTGAGGTATTCCAGCAATTTGTGTCTATCTTCGGTATAATCCAGCATCTGCAGTTTCTTCCTAAACAAGATAATGCAAAATCTCAATAATGGGCATAGCCTGTATCTATTACAAAATACTAAGAAGAGGATAATATGCTTACAATAAACAAGGGCAATCGCTAATTGATCTTACAGTCCCAACCATCAGTTTGGATACTTGCAATCTATTTAGCAGAATGCCTTAAACATTGGAAAATAGGACATGATTAATTAGCCAGGATGCCCATAGCAAGGAATTGGCATTACGTTGACACTTACATTAGGACTTTGGAAAAGACACCAAAGTATGGCAGCCCCTGCATGTGTAAGTATGCAAAATGAATTTCACAGTGCATTTGCATATGTGACAAATAAAGCACCACTGAACACAATTGTCAGCACCCTACAGGATGAATAGGCATACGAATTTTCCTTCAAACGAGTTGGTGAGGATATCTTTTTGTGAAAGACTATGCACACAATAATATCTCCATGAGATGTCAGCAAATGGAGGCACAGGGTGGGAAATGGAAGCGATTCTTGCTCCAAACTAGAAGGTGGCTTTATGCAATACCCAGAACCTATTCTATCCGACCATCATGTGGCATTTGATCGCCAAGGTCTCAATCTTCAATTCAGTGCAACCAGAAGCCATGCAAACGTCAGTCTCAAGTTTCTGTCCTCAGACAACTGCCACTGTGTTTATTCAGTGGCTTCCTGGTGTCATGGCACCGCAGCTGCACTTTTTCCAGCAGATTACTAAAATTCTTGATCTGCTGCCTGAATGGCAGCTTGAAGGGGCCGGTCTTCACTCACAATGCCACCACTGACTGGATATTTCCTGTTATTTTTAAGGCAACTACCCCTTTACTGCTACACAAGCAATATTATGCCAGAATGGTTACTGCAATACTTAAACCCCGGTGTAATCAGGCAAAATTATTGCAAGAGATATGCACTGCAGGAATACGCAAGGGCAATGAGTCAATGATTGTAGATTTTTAAATTTGAACGTATATATAAATATAATTTGGAAAATTGACTTGCTTGTATCTTGCACTCATCACTTGTGGTCCAGAAGATCCGAAATTGATCAGCAACAGACAGAGGGCAGGAATTATGGTGGAGTGAGGAATTTTTGTTCCTTTATTTTTGTTTACTTATAAGATGTTGGCCAAACTACCCTTGAGAAAATGATAGGTTGTAGAACACTATTGGTATATTAATGCAAAACCAAATCCTTAAATGCAAGTAGTGAGGTAATTTTAAATTTGAGATTAATCTGTGATGATCAATTAGAAATGGATAGGAATGAGGGGGGTTGTAGATTAGTGAGGTGGGTGAGAGGTGGTTTAAATAATGTACAATTGTTGTGGTAAGCATTCATCAATACCAATGCAGAAATTTCACTGAAGAGCTTCCTCAAGATTAACATAGGAAACTCTTTCATAGAACATGCATAAACTCTCTGCTCCTCAGTCTGAATAAGAGGACTTGACCCAAAATGTTGACTGTCCATTTCCCTCCACAGATGCTGCCTGGCCCGCTGAGTTCTTCCAGCTGTTTGTTTTTTTTGCTCAGATTCCAACATCTGCAGTCTCTTGTAGGGCCAAGAAAAAATGTCAATGACCAGTTTTTAAAAAAAAGGAAAATAGGAGGGGTCAGTTCTGGTCATGGCTGGATTTGCTGAGAGGATAAGGAGTGAAAGAGGAGAGTAGCTATCTAACAAGTGATATGTAGAAAGGAACCGCAGATGCTGATTTATACCGAAGAAAGACACAAAGTGCTGGAGTAACTCAGTGGGTCAGGCAGCATCTCTGGAGAAGACAGATGTGGCATTTCAGGTCAAGACCCTTCTTCAGACAGAAAGTAGAGGGGAGGGAACTGCAGGCAATAAAAGGCCAGAACAAAGCAGGGCCGGCAACGGATGCCAAGGGTGGAGCCCAGAATGGTCCATTGTTGGCTGGGGAAGAATGATGGGATACAAGGATGCGAACCAAGGATACTACAGCAAATAGTGGAACTAGTTGGGCGGGTGAGAGGGAATGCAGGGGTTACTTGAAATTAGAGTATCAACGTTCATATTGCTGGGTTGTAAGCTGCCCAAGCGAAATATAAGGAGCTATTACTCCAAGTTCAACAAGTGATGATGGAATTGTGAAATACAAGCAAACAATACATGTGGGAGAGTGAAATATGCTCACGGAAGCACTTTTAGGAATCTATTCATTTCACTGTTGGTAAAGCCAAACTCCCAATATTGCCTGGCACTTGCTTCAGGTCATCAATCCTGCAATCCTGTTCACATCAATGGGACAATGGTGGAGAGGGTCAAAAACTTCAAATTCCTGCGCGTGCATATATCAAAAGTTCTTTCCTGGAACCAACACACCGATGCAATTATAAAGAAGGCACAGCAGCAACACTACTTCCTGAGAAGATTACAGAGATTCGGCATGTCGAAGGGGATTCTCCTAAACATCTACAGGTGCACGGTAGAGAGCATTCTGACTAGTTGCATCATGGCCTGGTTCGGCAACTTGAACATCCAGGAGTGAAAAAAGACTACAAAAACTTGTGACCACTGCCCAGTCCATCACCGGCGTTGACCTCTCCACCGTCGAAGGTATCTATCGTAGTCGCTGCCTCAAAAAGGTGGTCAACATCATCAAAGACCCACACCATCCTGGCCACACATTCATTTCACCATTGCCATCAGGAAGAAGGTACAGAAGCCTGAAAACTGCAACGTCCAGATTCAGGAAACGCTTCTTCCCTACAGCCATCAGGCTATTGAACACAACACCGAATAAGCTCTGAATTGCAAAAGACTATATTATTATTGCACTATATTTGTTATTTATTGAACTTTTTCTTTTTTTCTCTTACACCGTTATGTACTATGTTTACATATTTACATATTCTGTTGTGCTGCAGCAAGTAAGAATTTAATTGTCCCATCCGGGACATATGACAATAAAACACTGTTGATTCTTGCTTGAAACATTTCATGGATGCTGTCAGTGAAATCATTACACCCTGCAATGTAACAAGGGCAGGCAGGGAATGTGGTGCATACAGTACTGTAGGTTAGATTGAGCTGGGATTCTGCTTTGAGAGTGGAGAACAGTGTCATTGGCAACATGTGGGCACTTATGAGGAAAGGGATGAGGCTACATGGAAAAACCTGAACATACAAAACTGTACAGCACTGCAAATAAATATTACTCAGAAACTACGTTCAGAAACATCACACTAAATCAAATGGTGGAAAATTGAATTTTATAACACTAAAATGCTGATAAACTTTATTTTCCCAGCACTCAATTTTCCAAGAAGACACATGCAAAATTGTTGACAAGACATTGAAAACGTGTAGATATTATCACTGAGAGATGTGGCTGTACACCATGGTGAACATAAGCATGGTGCAAATCACATGGGAGGCCACTCCATGGCCCTCTTATTCCAATAAACTGTTTAAGGGGATCACATTGATTAGTTTACTGCATATGGTGGTAGCTAGGGTCACCATGGGACAGATAGAAGGCAGCAGAATTGAGTACTATCTGATCCTACCTTCTGTTTTCATTTACACTAGTTTGGGAAATAGAAGACAAAGGTTTTGCTTGCACGAAGAGATAAATGAAGCTGGAGCAAGTATACACTGGATGTACTCAAGCTCAAGGTGATGGCACAGGAAAATCAACTTGTTATGTATCTATCTGTTGCTCCTTCTTCTACAGATGTCATTTCAACCTGTTTACATTTTCATACGAAAAGTCGTGCTCCACAAGCACATGTCCATGTAAATATGCAGTTGGATGTGATAATATTTGAAGTCAAAATATTGCCAAAGATTTCCCAATTGCTAGCCAAGGCTAGCAGATCCAAGGTTGGGTACGTATTTAATTTTACATGTCTCTCTTTCAAATACTCCCTCCCTTGTGTAGTGAGGTTGTTCAAAAATAAGGCATATGTCTCTCTTGACAACGTTTCTGTTCTTTTCATTGGAAGTGACTTATTCTTGCACAGCTGAGGTAGTAAAGCTCACTTGACTCCATGTGATATTCTATGCTCAGAGTGCTGGTCTGAGCAAGGGTTCGCAGAGCAATGCGTTGTGCAGGTCTTATAGAACTCTGATGATTTTGTTTCAATCAGCTTTACAGAAAACACATTGAATCTGCATCCCCAAACTGTTTTCTGCCACAGCAAAACTATGCTTCAGTCTGGCAAAACCTCCAAACAGGAACTGTGGTTCAGAACTTGGCCTCGTTTCAACATACCTTGAAACGTGTGCCCTATGCCAGAAAGATAATGCTTACTGGATCACCTCATAATACTGGAAAATATTTAAATCTAATCCAAACATGAAGGCTATAAAACCATTTTTAACACAAATTAAATTGAATACTGTATACCAACAGCATTCCGCTCTTATCTGACATGCTCAAGTATAAAGCCATTTGATATTGTCAGTCAGTGTATCCTTATTGAGAACCGCAGGCTAAATAACACTAAAGGAAAATAAATTAATTTTGTATAAACTTGCAAGTCCAGAATTCAATCATCCCATTGTAAATTAGGTACTGGACTCTTTTTAGTGCAAGCTAATTTGGTGTAAAATTAAAATAAAATGAATGGTAAGTTTGTAGTTTTACTTCAAACAGTGATCCCGCAATGTATTATAACTTTGCTTCAATTTCTGCTCTGAAACTTCGTATTGTCCATTGTACAAATACATTTTAATTCTTAATTATAATTGTGATTTAACTACGGATTATAATTACAGTTCCTTAATTTAATAAGCTTGGTAGTAAAACTAGAAAAACAAGAGTAAAGAAACATTCAAATAACTGGTAACAAATCACTTCAATTTTTCCACCAGACAGGATCAGTGAAAAAACAACTACAGCATTAAAAGTTTATAAAACTGAGTGTTGGCATAGTTTAAAATTAAACATATTTTTACAGTAGCATTTCTATAATTTAATTTAATTTTCCAATTCAAAAAAGATTACTTTTTTAATATCTTTATTCACAGTACTTGAATGTCTAGCTGTTCTCTATAGTAGCAATCAATTCTGCTGCTTTAATAGTTCTGCATGCTATGTTAGATAAGCTTGGTATCACCTTTTTTCTCTCGCCTACAGTTGACAAGGCCTGTTTCACACAAATAGCAAAAATGCCTATAGCACAGAGTACCTACCAAGCCCTTTTATCAAGCTGATCACAGTGGACTTCCTCCAACAGGCTGTTGTAATCTCCATGAGCTCCAGTTTATCTGAGCAATTCAATTGCTAAAATTCTGAACTAAAAAGCTGTGTATAAATATTTGTTCTACCATTTTGTCACCCATTTCCTGTGGTAAATGACGTAGATTATGAAACTATCCAGTTTTCTTGGCAAATATTTCTTTTACAATCAGTTCTGAAGGGGTGTTTTGTTGCAGTGCAGCCTATGCCCGTCTGCCCAGGAGTTGAGTTTTCCACAACTGAAGGTCAGAGAAAGGATCATTTTTAGCTCAGGCACACATTGATAGACTATAACATGTATAGTGGCAGCTATATTTATCCAGTACATACTAAGCTACGGATTACTGAAATGTCGACAAGTGAGTGGCTCAATTATATTTATCATACATGACTGGTTTTACAAATTCCATACACTATTTCTATGAAATGCCACTAAACGCTGCCAATGTCTACAGTTAAAAGTATGCAGTTCAAGCAAATGCTTGCATTCGTTTGCAACAATTATACAGAAAACCTCTGCTGACAGAATAGGTGCCTAGTGCAGCATAAAACCCAAAATTATGTCATAAAATTTCAGTTTCTGCATTTAAAACCCTGGATGTTGTTTCTTGGCCTCATTAATCACCATACAAGCTGCAAACAAAAAACTGAAACTTTACCAAGCAGTCAATAAAATGGTCTATTTAACTGAAATGCTAAAATGTTTATAACTCAGTACTCTGCCAACTATACAGTATTATACATTATTATTATTTGGTAGCTTCTATAATCTTTAAATTATCTTTTTGACAATTTTAAACATTTACAAAAAATTATTGAATATTTGACACCAAATTTGAATTTCAAAGCAAGATGTAAAAATAAGGAACTGCAGATACTGGTTTACAAAGTACTCTTTTTCAAAACAAGTTCTTCAGTTCTCAAGTGCAAACAAAAGTGCAAAACAGATTGATGCCGAACATGAATAATTAGAATTGAACACGATTACTTGACTAATCTCTTCAAGCAAACTACATCACAATGGAAATAATGTACTTCAGGATTAATGTAATTTACATTTTTGGTAGATACTTTTTAATGCAATGGCAATGTAGCGGGGAGAAAGATTTAATAGCAACTTGAGGGGCAACCTTTTTACAAAAAGCACGATAGATATATGGAATGAGCTGCCAAAAGAGGTAGTTGAGGCAGGTAGTATCACAATGTTTAAAAAACATGTATAGAATAGGTTTATGGACCCAACAAGGCAGGTGGACTAGTGTAGATGGGACATGTTGGTTGATGTGGGAAAGTTGGGCTGCAGGTCCTGTTTCTATGCTGTATGATACTATAACTCTCTAAATTAAAGGAGGAAGTCAAATCTGGCAGATCAGTAAAACCAATATTCAATATTCATGATTTATAGAGGGATCCAAAGCAGCCAATATAATGAAAGTAACATGGAAGAGATATGCAAACATTTCACTGCTAGTGTATGCAGCAGTGTTTTTTTTAAAAACATTTTCTACAGAATATCTTTCAAAAGACCCTTCCTGTTGTACATTTCTTGCTGTCAATTCCACTACAGGGCCAGGAGCAATTACTTATTTTAGGGACTGAAGAAAGATCCCAACATGAAACATCACCGATCAAGCCATTGTAAGCTGTATGTGGTGTGAAAATGAGAAGCTGGTGCAACTAGGGCGGGGAAGGAGATAGAGAGAGAGGGAATGCCAGGGCCCGAGGGCTGAGGGAGAGGTGGGAAGGGGAGGAGACAGCAAGGGTTAACAGAATTAAGAAAATTCAATGTTCAAGCCCAAAGGATGCAGACTCCCCAAGCGGAATATGAGGTGCTGTTCCTCCAACTTGCGGTGTTGCTCATTCTGGCCGTGGAGGAGGCCCAGGACCGAGAGGTCGGATACGGAATGGGAGGGGAGTTGAAGTGCTGAGCCACCGGGAGGTCGGGTTGGTTAATGCAGACCGAGCGGAGGTGTTCAGCGAAATGATCGCCAAGCCTCCGCTTGGTCTCACCAATATAAATCATCTGGCATCTGGAGCAGCGGATGCAGTAGATGAGGTTGGAGGAGGTGCAGGTGAACCTCTGTCGGACCTGGAAGGACTGCTTGGGTCCCTGAAAGGAGTGGAGGGGGGAGGTGAAGGGACAAGTGTAGCATTTCTTGCAATTGCAAGGGAAAGTGCCCGGGGAAGGGGTAGAGCGGGAGGGAAGGGAAGAATTGACAAGGGAGTTGCGGAAAGAGCAGTCTTTGCGGAAGGCAGACAGGGGGGGAGATGGGAAGATGTGGCGAGTGGAGGGGTCACGTTGGAGGTGGCGAAACTGGCGGAGGACTATGTGTTGTATTTGCCGGCTGGTGGGGTGAATGGTGAGGACCAGGGAGACTCTGCCCTGTTTGCGATCCGCATTAACCAACCCGACCTCCCGGTGGCTCAGCATTTCAACTCCCCCTCCCATTCCGTATCCAACCTCTCGGTCCTGGGCCTCCTCCACGGCCAGAGTGAGCAACACCGCAAGTTGGAGGAACAGCACCTCATATTCCGCTTGGGGAGTCTGCATCCTTTGGGCTTGAACATTGAATTTTCTCAATTCTGTTAACCCTTGCTGTCTCCTCCCCTTCCCACCTCTCCCTCAGCCCTTGGGCCCTGGCATTCCCTCTCTCTCTCTCTCTCTCTCTCTCTCTCTATCTCCCTCCCCCACCCTAGTCGCACCAGCTTCTCATTTTCACACCACATACAGCTTACAATGGCTTGTTCCCTTTATCATTGATACTTTTTTGTATATCTTTCATTCATTGTTCTTTATCTCTCCACATCACCGTCTATATCTCTCGTTTCCCTGATCCTTGACCAGTCTGAAGAAGGGTCTCGACCCGAAACGTCGCCTATCTCCTTCGCTCCTTAGATGCTGCTGCACCCGCTGAGTTTCTCCAGCCTTTTGTGTAACCCTCATGTAAACTTGTGTCCACTAGTTCTAGACTAATACTCTGTGTTACAAAAGACTGTGTATCCCATCTATGCCTCTCATACCTTTACAGGTCTCACCGATATATAGGAGCCCACACTGGGAGCACCAGATACAATAGATGGGATTGGAGGAGGTGCAAATAAACCTCTGCCTCATCTGAAAGGGCAGTTGGGGTCACTGGATGAAGTCAAGGGAGAAGGTATAAGGACAGATGTTGAATCTACTGCGGTTGCTGGGGAGGGGAATGGTTTGGGTGAAAAGGGATGAGCGAAACAGATTGCGGAGAGACGTCTCTGCAGAAAACAGAAAGGGGTGGAGTGACGAGGGAAGATGTGATTAGTGATTAAATTTAAGCAGATCGTTTGGGAATAGGAATGCAGCCAGGCAACAGTTTTTAAAATAGAATATCGGAGAAAACACAATTGGAGGTGTTTCCATGAGAAAGCAACATCAGAAGCGGGGAAGAAAAGAAAACAGAACAGGTTATAAATTAACATAATATACAGAGGTTGGCCCTCAATTATGATGCTGAAACCAGGAACCAGTTCCTCGGCCAAAAGCACAACTGTTCAGTCCTGTGCATATAGTGTATTAATGTCCAGGCTTGGTATTTGAAGTTAAGAGAAGAATTTGTGCTCACTGGAAATTCATAAGACAGCAAAGTCATACTGTGTCTGAGTCTTACTGTGCTGGAGGAATATATCAACTTTCAGCAGACCAAAATGTGATAGGATATGATGTGTCAAGTTTTACTTAATGTAATGAAAGAGCGCAAATAAAGAGAACTGCACATTAAGGGTTTTTTACAACAAACCAACTGATTTAGGTTTTATACTTTCAATTATATTGTTGAACAAACAATAAATTATAGAATCACACTGCCTGACGGCTCTCATAATTTGGGATGTTATATTTTACTGAGAATCATACAAGACATTTGTCCATGCCGGCCAACGTGCCCCACCCATGCATTTACCATTTACCCACACCTGCCCATATCCTTATAAACTGTTGTCATTTATTCAATTATTTTAGACTCTTAAAATTGATCTTTAACTAAACTTCAAATAAACCTAATATAATTGAATACATAAGTGGTGAAACAAGTATAATTATAGCATGGCATCAACGGAATTTCAAGTACATTTCAAAATGAAAGTGAATTGCTTAAGGGCCTGTCCCACTTACGCGATTTTTTCGGTGACCTGCTGGCATCCGTCATAGTCGCAGCAGGTTGCCTAACTTGTTGAAAATCCAGCGGCGACCAGAAAAATATCCGACTCTTTGGGCGACTGCTCACGACCATACAGGTGTCACCCCGCGTGCCCCTTACCATTCCCATATTAATCTTCTGTCCTGGGCCTCCTTCACTGTCAGAGTGAGGCCACCTGCAAATTGGAGGAATAGCACCTCATATTTTGCTTGTCCAGCTTACAACCCAGCGGTGTGAACATTAATATCTCTAATTTCAAGTAACTCCTGCATTCCCTCTCCTCCCATCTCCCCCACCCTAGTCGTCCTACCAGTTCCACTGTTTGCATCCTTGTATCCCTCTTGTCACTCTCATGGGCGACATGGTGGCACAGCAGTAGAGTTGCTGCCTTACAGTGCTTGCAGTGCCAGAGACCCGGGTTCGATCTCGACTACGAGTGCTGTCTGTACAGGGTTTGTACGTTCTCCCATGACCACGTGGATTTTCTCCGAGATCTTCGGTTTACTCCCACACTCCAAAAACGTCCAGGTTTGTAGGTTAATTGGCTTGGGTTTGTATACTTGGAATAAGTGTAACTTGTCCCTAGTGCGTGTAGGCTTGTGTTAATGTGTGGGGATCGCTGGTCGGTGCAGACTCACTGGGCCGAAGGGCCTGTTTTCACGCTGTATCTCTAAAATTAAACTAAATCACATCTTCCCCAGCCAATAATGGGCCATTATGGACTCCACCCTTCTGGACGTAATCTTTTGCCAGTTGTGATTTGTTCTGGCCATTTCTTGCCTTCAGTTTATTTCAACATCCTCACCTCCCACCTCTACTTTCAGTCCGAAGATTTGTTCTGACGTTAAATGTCGCCTATACTTCTTATATTCAGGCAGGACTTTGATTAATGCACGATTTGTTTTATATTGCATTCTTCATCCAATTTAAAATGTTATCAATTTTGTTTTTTGCATGAAATGAATCTCTTCACTTTATCCTCAGCTGTAATTGATGTAGGTGCAGCCAGATGCCACAAGATGAATTTCTATTTCTTGTTTCCCCATTGGGAGATACCGGCCTCTGCACAGTGCTTTCTCACAGAAACATTGATGAAATCTGGAAAGTAGCACAGTAGGCCATTGAAAGTGGACACAACCATCCTATACTCTACAAATTGCATCACTGGATCACATATCCACATTTGCACACTTCAACTGGTGAATGCCAAAAATATGCATTGAGATCACATAGCATACTGGGGAAAAAAAAAAATTGTTTTTAAAGTTATAGTTCACATCATCTGGCAAACTTGTTGAAAATCTTTCAAATGGAAATAACTGCTGAAAATGTGAGCTACATGAGTTAATTAATCAAAACAGTAGGTTGTACGTTTTGTCGTAAATAGCCTACCAACAAAATTAATTCAATTGTATGCACATTTTAGAGTCATACAGTATAGAAACAGGCCATTTGGCCCAACATATCCATGCTGACTAAGGTGCCCCATCCAAGCTAATTCCATTTGCCCATGCCTGACTCGTATCCCTAAACCTTTCCTATCCATGTATCTGTCCAAATATATCTTAAATGTTATCATTGTACCTGCCTCCACTACTTCACCTGGCAGCTCACTCCATATACTCATTACCCTCCGAGTGGAAAAAGCTGTCCCTTACATTCCTATGAAATCTTTCCCCTCACCTTAAACCTATGCCCTTTGGTTCTTAATTCCCCCACTCTGGGTAAAATATTCTGTGCATTCACCCATCTATTCACCTCATAATTTTATACAGAGCTTTAAGATCACCCCTCAACCTGCTGTGCACCAAGAAATAATGCCCAGGCCTGCCCAACCTTTCCCTACAGCTCAGACACTTTAGTCCTGGCAATATCCTTGTAATGCCATCCTTAATGCCATCCTTCCTATAGCAGAATGACCAAAACTGAAAACAATACTCAAAGTGCAGCCTCACCAACATCTTGTACAACTGCAATTTAATGTTCCATTTTCTCTATTTCTAATCCTGACTGATGAAGGCCAGTGTGTCAAAAGCCTTCTTCATCAGCCTATCCACCTATGATGTACTTTCAGGGAACTATGTACTTGTACTCTGCTATACTACATTCCCCAGTTCCCTGTCGTTCATTATGAAAGTGAGGAAATATTATATAATAGAACCGCTCGGATAGTGACTTTTATATGCTAGATAATTTGCAAAAGAAAAGCTTAAGGTTTTCAGAAACATGTGTCCTAGAGAAATAAAGTGCAATTAAACATACACACAGGGAAAGATGAATCAAAACATAGAAACGGCTAATCTGAACTGGCTTAGCTTAGTTTATTGCTTTGAGGCAATTATAACGCTGGAGGAAATTGTATTTGGTATGATTGTGTTGGAGAATGGATAGCTGAATAGGGGCCTCTTCTTAGGCCAGAGGTCAACTGCTCTTTCTCTATGGCACATTCTTGAGCTATGAGGTTTATGCTGAGTTTGAGATAGAATTCAAGGCTGAGAGAGAATGGACCCTGTAGTTAGCCTTGGCTATGTTAAATTATAATGAGATTGAGATAAGGGGTAGGATATATATGAAGGGGAATAGTTGCTTGAAGAGGAAGAGAATTAGATTGATGGATATGTTTATAGAAAGTCGAAGAAGCAGCTGTAACTCTGATGTCATGGTTTGAAGTTGTATCCTGGCACCAAACACTTATTAATTAAGTTGACAGATTTACGACCCATGTATGCTTGGTTGGGAGATGTGTATGTGTTTTGAACTTAGAAATTGTAATTCAGCAAAACTCATATAATTAATTTTTTAATACATAGGTAATATATTTTAAACTGTGTAAAATTGTAGTGAAATAATTTATGAAATGTATTGTCTTAGTAGGAATGTTAACATTAGACTTTGTTTAGATTTATAGAAATATCTTTCTTCTTGGTATGGAAAGTGTGTATGACTTGTGTGATCATTGTATTACATATGTATCTTATATTTTGAGGAGTGGTCTTTGATAATTGAGCCTACTGGGGTTTTGCTGTGTTTATATAAAATAAGCAAAGTTATACCACAGGCAAACGAAGGTTGTGAGGCCAGGGAAGGGGGATCATGTGACTGATGTTGTACATCACCAGATAGACTCAGATGATTGGTTACAAGCTTGTCATACCCTCTGTATCTGAAATGTCTAATACCTATATAAATGGCATGAGTTCTATCAAAGTTACTCATCTCTGGACCCGCCCCAGAGCATCAGCTCTGTGTTGGAAGGTTCAGAGACTAGTCTCAGCTGAATAAAGAATCGATTTCAACAGCTACAAGTGTTTGATCAAGTTGACTTTAGATTGACAAAATAACTCAGTTTAACAAAAGTCCCATTCTGATGTGATCTCCTAAAATGCAACACCTCACACTTATATTAATTAAACTTAATTTGCCATTTCTCAGCCCACTTATCCAGCTGAACAAGATCCTGGTGTAATTCTTGATAACCATCATTACTGTCTATGATACACCTATTTTAGTGTCCAAATTTACTAATTATGGCTTGTCATTCTCATTCAAATCATTGATATACATGACAAACAGCAATGGGACAAACAGCAATTGATCGCTGAGGTACACCACTCATCACAGGCCACCAGTTTGAAAAACAACCTTCCACCACCATCCTGTTTCCTACCATGAAGCCAATTCTGCATCCAGTTGGCTGGCAGTCACTGGACCCCTGTGGACTAGCCTTCCAGAGTGGTCGACCACCCAGAATCTTATCAAAAGCTTTGACGAAGCCAACCTTTATGGACTTGTTCTCATCAATCTTCTTAGTTTTTTTTTTAATCGATCAAATTTCTGAGAAACCATCTCGCACCCACTATGCTGACTATTCCTAATCTACTAAGACTATCCCTGCCTTTCCAAAAGCATGTATATCTTATCCCTCGGAATCCTCTCCAGTACGTTCCTATCACAGATCTAGGCTTACAGGGCTACAATTCCCATGTTTGCTTTCGCAGCCCATTTTAAGCCTTCATACAATCTTTCAGCACCTCATCTGTGTCGAGCAATGGTTCATATCTAAACGAGAGCCCCTGCAATCTTCCCTTGCTTCCCACATTGTCCTTGGAAGTTCCTAATCCAGTCTGGGAGATTTCTCTACCTGTTCTCCTTAGATCTTGGAGGGAAAAAATATCTATTTTCATCTTTTCTTTCGTAATTTTTAATATATCCTTCAGAGATTTTCAGTGAATAGCTCACAGATAGAAATTATAAATTACATCTAATAATTTAAAGTTATTCTCTTTGAAATATCCAAATAAAATAACACTTACATTTGCTTTTGCTCAAAGAAAATCAAAGACCTTGAATAAAACGAACCAGATCATACTAGGTTGAAGAATTCAATAAGAACTGAAAATGTTTCAATTGTTTTTGATCAATGGTACAATATTAACAACTGCTTTGCAAGTTAAGATATTGAAAATTAAAGATGGCCAACAACACTGGTACGGTTCTGTGACGATGTTAGAAAGGAGCAATTCAAAAGTATCTCATATAATTACATGTTCCCAAAAATCAGGATATATTAACATAAATATCTCTGACTGTTCTGTTTGCTTATAGTATCAGTTTAATCGTACCACAGTATCTCTCAATTGCACAACACATTAAAAACATTTTGAAGGACACAAACATGAAAGAGGCCTCATAGAATGTAAACAATTCCAATACCAGGGTCCAGAGGTGAAATATACTGATCCTGTAACACAAACCAAAGTTTGACTTGAAATTTATTATCAATTGTGTATCAGAGTATAACAATGCTGGAATTAATATATCTTCCCTATATGAAACCGCCACCTTTATTGTTTTTCTGAACAATGAACAGCTAAAATAAAATCTGATAAACCTATTATTCTGTTTTTTAATAAATAATTTCTAAAGATAAATGAGCACGGTATACTTTAGTGTTCCTATTACCATAACTATGGAATTCTTTCCAAAAACAAAAAAAAAGGAAAACTAATACAGGCACCTGAAGACGAATGTGATGTTATAGTCCATGGGGATGTTTAAAGACAACATCGATGCATTTAACTGTTACCTCCCAGAACAACGCAGTGCTAAAAGGCAATTATAAAAACTAGCATGGAACCATACCATCCTCCTCCTTGTTTTTTTGAACACGTTTTGTTTATGAAAACTAAATTAAACATAAGCAGGAAATGCTTATTCTCGATTGAATTACATCTGTAGGCCTGAAGGAAACTTGATTAGGGAATTCAATCTGGCCAAATTTTGTTTAATTCTATTACAGTCTCTGCACGTAATGTGTTATATTTAAATCTGCGACAATTCGACTTAAAGGGGCAGCTGATGAAAAAAACACATTTGGTATCGACGGCATAACATACATGTATGAACATTATCCATTAGAAAATATACTCTACTCAACCGAACAAACTACGGTCGATGTTTACTTACTATTACTCCAGGATTTCAGCAATGACTTGATGCTGATCTCAAAGAAGCCTGAATCTTGCTGGCTGGCCATATCGGCAGTATACAAAGAAGCCACTGTGATACTAAACAGCAATGGCAGGTACTATTGTGCACAATCAGTAATGCAAACACCAAGTCAGAAGACAAGAGGTCTCTCTTATTCTTGTTTTCGGTAATCCTTTTTTGTTTTTAAATAGTGTCAAATGTCTTTAAATGACCTCTCGGTGCCTCGTGTAGCTTCTATCTTCTCGGTATTCTGTCTGCCAATGGTTGACATTTATCGGACGACTCAAATGATGTGAAGGTCTCCTGTCTTTCAACATGCATTCTTTGTATATTTGCTCAAAGAAATTGCTAGACAAATGCTACTGGAATGGGTCCTTCAATAATGTTTGAGGTGTCCTGTTCATTGCTGTTTTGTTTGACAGACTTGTATCTATGCAAAGGGAATAACGCTGTCCTGATCCATTGAGTGTGTTTGCCTCCTCACGCAAATGCAGCACCGGCCGCGATCCCACGATAAGAAAGCGATTTCAGCTTTTTTTTTTTTTTTTAGTCAAGGCAATTTAACCGGTTTTCTCTCCTCAAATGAAAATGAAAAAATCGACAGAGGCAACGGGTGTAATCTGTCCCCCAAACAGCATGCAATGAAATGAATGCAGTCGCATCATGATGCAGTAAAATAGAACTGCGCACATATATCTGGTTGCAGTGACGTTAAAAAACCCATTGGTCAACCGAATCCCAGCGGAGAGAGAATGCGAATCAGCACCTGCACCGCGTTGAGCCTGCGCCGTTGCTATCCTGTCTCTGCTTCAACCATGCCTCATTGAAACACATATTGTCCGATCATTTCGGTTGTTGGATGTAACAGCAACCAAACATATTAATTATGGATAAATAAGATACCTTCGCTCCTTTCGTTGTCACATGACTTGAAAGGTTTTAAAAAGGAATAATGACATCTTGTCTCGCATTAATAAATAATCTTCGTGGCCACATAGGCAATGTAATTATAGCGCTTGCTATTATCACAAAAAGCATACTGCGACAGCATCACTGTAGGGTGTACCATACTGGTTATTCCACTTTCTCCTTTGGGTGACACCACCACAAAATGTTGCTACCAAAATATTGAAATGAAGCGTGTTGTTTGTGTACTGAATAAGAAAGTTCACAGGAGGAACAGGTGTGTAGGTAAATGCAAATATGGAAAAGTTGGTGTCCAACTTGTGGCATTCTGCGGATAAAGGCATTTGCATTTTATAATACCAAGGAAGGTGTATGCCACAGGGACACACCAAGTGCTGGAGTAATTCAGGGGGTCAGGCAGCATCTCTGGAGAAAATGGATAGGTGACGTTTTGGGTTGAGACCCAAGTCTGAAGAAAGGCCCAGAACTGAAACATCACCTGTCCATGTTCTCTTGAGATGCTGCCTGACCTGCTGAGTTACTCCAGTACCTGCTGAGTATTTCTGTTTTTTTGCAGAATTTCCACCTACTGCAGAATTTTACCTTTCTGTGTATTAATGACTTGAACAACACAATTGAGATCCATGTATTCATGGGTATTGAAGGCATAGGAAGCAACAAAACACCAAGTGCTGGAGGTCACATTTGGTGGAAGGAATGAACAGTTGACATTTTGGGTCGGGACCCATCTTCAGACTCCACACAATGCATCTGAAGATGGGTCCTGACCCAAAACATCGCCTATCCCTATTCTCCAGAGATGATTCCTGACCTGCTGAGTTACACCAGCACTTTGTGTCTAAACATTGCATTTTGTTATCTGTCTCTCAATTATATACATTGGAATGTACATTGTACCATTTGGAAAAATTAAGTTCCTGAAAACCTCGGTCTCAAGTCAGAATCAGGATTGGGTTGCCGTGATTAAAAGAACAAAGATAAATATGAGTTGATATTAACTGCACTTATTATTAATTGGGATGGCACAGTGGAAGAGTTGCTGCCTCACAGCACTAGAGACTCGGGATCAATCCTGACTCCAGGTGTTTGTCTGTATGGAGTTTGTATGTTCTCCCTGTGACCACGTAGGTTTTCTCTGGGTGCTCTGGTTTCCTCCCACACTCCAAAGACGTACAGGTTTATAGATTAATTGGCTTTGGTAAGTTGTAAAATTGTCCCTAGTGCTTAGGATAGTGTTAATGTATGGTGGTCGCTTGTTGGCATGGGCTCGGTGGGCCAAAGTGCCTGTTTCCATGCTACATCTCTATGGTCTGTGGTCTATTGGTAGACCTAGTCGTGGAGAGCAGAGGAAACAGCAGAGTTGCTACAGACATGATCGCCTCAAACTTTGTCAGCATGGGCTAGTTAGGCCGAAGGGTCTGTTTCTATGCTATATGACTCTTTAAGTCGAGACAAATGTAAGTGCCTTAGAGTTATACAGCATGGAAACAGGTCCTTTGGCCCAACTCCTCTATACAATACAATACAAAACAATACAATACAAAGAACTTTATTTTTCCGTTAGGAAGTTTGGTTTTTGCAGCCATACAACAGTCTTCTCCTCACTGTGATGGAAGGCAAAGTCTAGTCTCTCCCCTGCTCTCCAGCCTCTCCCGGTTAAAGCCCGACCAAGATACTTCCATCCAAGCTAGTCCCATTTGCCCGCACCTGGCCCATATTCCTCTAGTAATTATTCAATTATTTTGGACTTGAAGTGGAGGGGAAATGTGAGGGGATTACTACAAAACAGCATCAGCACACAATAGGCATGCCACACAGAAACAGGCCATATGACTACAGGCCAACCAAGATGTCCCATCCAAGCTAGTCCCATTTGCTCATACCTGCCACATATCCCTCTAAACCTTTCTTATCCATGTACCTGTCCGAATATCTTTTAAATGCACTTTTACCCGCTTTAACAATACAATGATGGCATGGGTGGCAGGGCTAAATCACTGAAAGTTTGTTTGTTGGTACTTTATAAAAAGTTATTGGAGTGTGCATAGTTTACGGCTAAGCCGGTTCGGTGGTCTCAAAGTTAAAAAAATAATTTAAAACGTCTTATCAGTTTTTTACATGGATAACGAGTTGTAGCAGAGCAAGTTATGTGTCTGAAGGGAAGTATGTGAGAATTTGTGAAGTGTGAGACAGCCCAGAACAAGCACATAAGCAATGGCATTTGATGGCTCTAGGCCTATACTCGCTGGAGTTTAGAAGGATGAGGGGCGACCTCATTGAAACTTACCGAATAGTGAAAGGTCTGGATAGAGTGGATGTGGAGAGGATGTTTCCACTCATGGGAGAGTCTAGGACCAGAGGGCACAGCCTCAGAATAAAAGGGCGTACCTTTAGAAAGGGGATGAGAAGGAATTCCTTAAGCCAGAGGTGGTGAATCTGTGGAATTCATTGCCACAGACAGCTGTGGAGGCCAAGTCATTGGGTATTTTTAAAGCAGAGATTGACAGATTCTTGAATAGTAAGGGTGTCAAAGATTATGGGCAGGAGAATGGGGTTGAGAGGGAAAGATAGATCAGCCATGATTGATTGTGGAGTAGACCTGATGGGCTGAATGGCTTAATTCTGCTCCTATGACTTATGAACTTAATATTACTTCTCTTTGTCTGAGTCAGAAGGGACAGGTTACTACAGAATTATATCTAAGCTCAGAGGAGCACAATCACTGTTCAATTAATGTGATCATAAGAGTAGACAGTTATGCAAAGCTAAGTGAGATAGGGAATGAAGGTTGGAAGGAATTGACCCTTTGAAATTGCTTTGTGGTAATTACAGGAGATTGGTAAATATGGGAGCAAATTGCACCATTTATAAGTATGGCAGAGGGGAAAGTTGCTCCCTGGTCTCTTTTGAAAAATCTTTATTAAACTCCATCTGCCATTCATCGGCCCATCCTGCTGTAATCTTAAACAATATTTTTCACAGTGTGCTATACCACCAATTTTAGTGTCATCTGCAAACTTATCAACCATGCCGTTTACATTTTCATTCAAATCGTTAATTTAAATGATGAATAACAGTACTGTTAAATGATGAATAACAAACACAGCACTGATCCCTTGTGGTGCATCACTTGTTACAAGCTTTCAGTTTGCAAACCCCCCTACCCCATCCTCTGCCTCCTACCATCAAGCCCTGAGCCTCAATATCTATCATCATCCAGGGTTCCTACTCCTGCAGCCTTGCTTTTTCACTGCAATAAAAACATACTGCTCCTGAACTCTTGTCATCTTAATTTTAAAAGCATCCCACTTGCCAGACATCCCATTACTTGCAAACACCCTGCCCAATTATCTTTGGAACTTCTTGCTAATATCATAAAAATTGGCCTTGCCCCAATTTAAGATTTTAACATGGACCAATCCTCTCTTTCTCCATAGGGATTTTAAAACTGAGAGAATTATGGTCACTGGTCCCAAAGTGTTCTCCCACTAGGCGAAGAAAAACTAGCATAAAACTAAGCGTGAGAGGGGGAAAATGAAAGATCTGAGCAAAACATTAAAGGAAAGGCTAGTGAGTGTGGATAAATAATCTATGTTTATATAAACACAGGTGTTTGAGGGATGAATTATTGGTGCAATTTAACTTGAAAGATGAAGCATGATGTTGTTACTGTGACATGGCTACCAAGACTGGCAGCACTAGGAACTAAGTATTGTATATCAGCTTACATAGAGCAAAAAGGAAGGAAAACCGACAGATGGAGAGAAGTCTCTTTAAGTAATTATTTCAATGGTGTCTTTATGGGTAGAATTAAGAAATAGAAATGGATTAAGATTGTTATTGGAGTCAAATGTAGGCTCCCTTGACGCAGCTTTGAGCTGGCAGAATGTATAAATGCAGCGATTAGATAAGTATGCGACAATGAGAGAGTTTTAATATTTAAACATTCATGTTGTCATTGAATCATAGTCATAGAGTTGGGAAATAGGCCAATCGGCTCAACTCGTCCATGCGTACAAGATTCCCCATCTAAGCTAGTCCCATTTGCCTGCATTTGGTCCATATGCCTGGAAGCCTTTCCTCTCCATGTACCAATCCAAATGTCTGTTAAATGTTGTTATAGTACTCTGACAACTCATTCTCATATACCCACCACCTGTGAAGCAGTTGCCCCTCAGGCTCCTATAACATTTTGGATTAAGAACTAGCATGTTCCAGTAAGGAGGAGGGACAGAGACGGCAAGGTAAGGGAACCTGGATGATGAAAGAGGTTGTAAATTTGGTCAAAAAGTAAAAGGTAGTTTATGTAAGGTATAGGGAAATAAAAATGATGAAACAAGGAACTGCAGATACTGGATTACAAAAAAAGACACAAAGTGCTGGAGTAATCAGCAGCTCTGGACTGCCGATATACTATTTCTGGAAACCTTTGGACACAACTAACAAATTCTGCCCTATCGAAGCCTCTTGGTCTCAGGAATTAACACTCAATAATGAGGTTACTCGCCCACCACGACAACCACATTGCTTTTATATTTTTCCATAATTTGCCTTCATATCTATTCCTCTATCTCCCTCTGGTTATTGAGAGGATTATAGTAACTGCACATTTCATATTTTTTAGCTCTACCCATATTGCTTCAATGGATGAACCCTTCAGTAAAAATGCAAAATGCAAGTGACCACTTTCTCTAATTAGTAAGGATAAAGTGACATTGCACCATTTAGCTGTTATCAGGCAGCTGAACCACCCTCTCACCAACCAGAGAGTGGTCCTGACCTACCGTTTACCTCTTTGGAGACATTTGATCTATCTGTAATCAGACTTTACCGGACTTCATTTTTACACTATACAGTATATCCTTTATCCTGAAGAAAGACACAAAAAACTGGAGTAGCTCAGCGGTACAGGCTGCATCTCTCGAGAGAAGGAATGGGTGATGTTTCGGGTCGAGACCCTTCTTCAGACTAGAAGAAGGGTGACGTTTCTTGACCCAAAACATCAGCCATTACTTCTCTCCATAGATACTGCCTGCCCCCTGAGTTACTCCAGCTTTGTGTGTGTCTATCTTCAGTATAAACCAGCATCTGCAGTTCCTTCCTACACTTCCTACAGCATTTGCAGTTCCTTCCCATTGTCCTGTATCTGTACACTGTGGACGGTTTGATTGTAATCATGTATAGTCTTTTCACTGACTGGAGAGCACAAAACAAAAAGCTTTCCACTGTAGAAGGGTCTGAAGAAGGGTTTCAGCCTGAAACTTTGCCTATCTCCTTCGCTCCATAGATGCTGCTGCACCCGCTGATTTTCTCCAGCATTTTGTGTACTCTCGATTTTCCAGCATCTGCAGTTCCTTCTTTAAAGCTTTCCACTGTACCTTGGTAAAACCTGACAATAATAATAAACTAAACTACTCATGTTGGAAATATCAAAACCTTGGAACATTGAACTGTCGTAACCAAGTCTCTCATACCATACCCTGATCCTGGCGCTAAACTCATCAATAGCAATTACCTTTACTGTTAATTGCTATTAATATTGGTTTATTGTTGTCATTTGTACTGAGATACAAAGGAAGAGGAGCAAGGGCATTACGTTCTAGTTTCATAAGATATTGGTGACGACGCAGTTGGAGCATCATATGCAGCTTTTGGTTATGCAGCTTTATGAAAGGCATCTTTAATCTACAAAGAGTGCAAAGACGTTTTACAAAAACATTGCCAGGACTGAAGGGTCAGAACTAAAGAGAGAGATTGAACCAAGGAGTAAAGAGAGAAGTGCTTTACTCCTTGGAATGTAGAAGACTGAGAGGTGACCTTAGAGAGTCACGAGGGGCACAGGTGAGGTGAATGCACATTGCCTTTATCCCAGGGAAGGGAAATCAAAAACTAGAGGGCATAGAAAGACTTAAAAGGGACCTGAGGGAAACTTATTTGCACAGAGGTTGGTGCATATATGAACCAGCTGCCTGAGTAGTAGAAGTGGGTACAACTATCAAAAATACATTTGAACAGGAACATGGATAGGAAAGATAAGAGAGATATGGGACAAACACAGGCATAAGGAACTAGCATAGATGGGCATCTTGGTCGACATGGACTAGTTGGACCGAAGGGCCTGTTTCCACACTGTATTGCTCTATGATCATAACAAGCACTAGTGGATAATGTAAATTGTGTGGAATGGGTGGGGATTAGATGGCCCACAAATTACTAAATGGAATTGCATCATTAATAAAATTGAATCTGTTGTCCACTAATGTGCTATTAAGATGATTCAAATGGAGATGAAACAAAGCTATAATGGCTTTTTGAAATGTTTTAAATTACTTTTAAAAATCATACCACAAATGTGTTGAATATATTTTATTATCCACAACAAATTATCCACAACAGGATGATATTTAGCAATTTGTCTTAACTTGTACCATAATTTTTGATAGCCAAAATGTCGATATGTAATTTTATCATAATCAATTAATGTTGTGGGGCCCCACATTCAGAATGGCAGAATAACTGGTTCCTACGAAGTCCTCAGAAGCACTTCAATTGTAGTTTGTCTTGATTTACATGGTGCGGCATAAAGGGAAACAAGCCAAGATGCCAGCACAGCTACACGGGGGACAAGCCAACAAGCCACTTTCCATATATCTATTTCCATCTGTCTTTCCAGGTGGATGCAAGAGATTGCATGGCATGAAAGCAACAACGCAAGGAGGTTCACGCACCATGTGTCCAACATTTATACCTCAACTAACTCATAAAACTCAAATTAACAAAAATAAAATTAATATTGCTAAGGGTCCTTGTGTGCAAATTGACTTCCATTTATAGTTTGGTTTAGAGATACAGCATGGAAACAGGCCCTTTGGCCCACCAAGTCCATGCCAACCATCAATCAGCCGTTCACAATGGCTCTATGTTATCCCACTCCCTGCATACTTGGGGCAACTTAGTGAGGTCAATTAACCTACAAACCCACATGTCTTTGGGATGTTGGTGGAAACTGGAGCATCCAGAAGAAAGCCATGTGCTCACAGGTTGAACATGCAAACTCCACACAGACAGCACCCACGGTCAGGGTTGAACCTGAGTCTCCGCCGCTGTGAGGCAGCAACTTTAACAGCTGCACTACTGTGATGTCTTCTTGTCTTTGTATAATTTACAAACCACTTTTGTTGTCTCTGAGAGTTTTGTTATTTTAAATCTTATCCTCTAGATGTACAGTATTCTCAAGGACCATGGTGATGTTCCAACAGCTTGTTCGCACATGTCATTAAGATGGATTTCCTTGATGCCAAGCATCAATCCAACCAATCAAAAGAATTGTGATTTTGTATGATTTTAGTGGCAGGTCTTGCAGACAATTTACAGTTCAGCGAGCACAGGTCATAGAGTCATACTGGATGGAAAAGGTCCTACAGCCCAACTTGCCCATGCCAATCAAGATGTCCCATTTACACTAGTCGTATCTGCCCACATTAGGTCCACATCCCTCTAACCCTTATCTATCCATGTACCTAACCAAATGCCTTTTAAATGTTGTTATCCTCTGGCAGTTCGTTCCATTTACCCACCACCCTCTGAGGGAAAAAGTTACCCCTCAGGTTCCTATTTTCCCATCTCATCATAAACCTATATCCACTGGTTCTTGATTCCTCTACTCTGGATAAAAGACTGTGCATTTACCCTATCTATTCCCCTCGTGATCTTATACACCTCTGTAAATTCACTCCTCAACCTTTTGCGCTCCAACAAATAAAGTCCTAGCCTGCCCAGCCGCTCCCTAAAGTTCAGGGGGTCAGGTCCTGGCAACATCCTCGTAACAGATGTAACAGCATACTTTGCTCTTGACTGGTATGAAGGTGGTTCCAACAACACTCAACACCACAAGCAACCTGATTGATTGCATACCATCTACTACTGTAATCATTCATTCCCTCTGTAACTGGCACATCATGGCTGCATTATGTACCGTCTAAAAAAATCACTCCACTTGTTTATCTGGGCTACTCAGACAGCATCTCCCAAATTGTACAATCTCTACCAACAAGGAAGACAAGGATAATAGAAAGATTAAACGAGAACTCACCTGTTCGAAGTTTGATCGTTATTTTACGAGGAGTTACGATGAGGGATTACGTGAAGAAGAGCCCGCCTCACGCTGGTAACGGCATACTTCAAAGCAACGGCATGAAAAAACACAGAACACCAAAGCCGGAGTAACATAGTAAGGCTCATAAAAAACTTAGAACCACCATTTGATCATTTATTTTACGAGGGTGGGAGTGGAGGGCACGTAATCCCTCATCGTAACTCCTCGTAAAATAACGATCAAACTTCGAACAGGTGAGTTCTCGTTTAATCTTACTATTTTACTTCGGAGTCACGTGAGTGACTACGTGAAGAGTTTTAAAGCTTTCTGTGTTTTTTTATGTCGTAGAATTAATCCGTACGACAGTCCGGCTAAGTAAACACATACATGAGAAAAGCACACAAAACATCCTGTTAGATCTTTTCACAATTAAGTTTTTTAATGGCTGAAAGACCATATGGAATACCCTCCTTATATTTGAGGGAAAAAATGATTACAAGTGACAAAAGATATCAGTGACTACACAACTGATTATAGCAAATTAATATATACCATAGCAAACAAAGCAGGTGATTATAGTGCTCCCAACACCGCGTGTCCAAAGCTTGTCATAGTGTGAACAGGTTTGTTGTAGAACTTTGAAAAAGTTTCTTCTTTACTCCACCTGCGATTTTTTAAAAAAATATGCTCGAGAGGTACGTCCCGCCCCTTCGCCGCGGACGTAGCTGCCGCCCTGGTGGAGTGAGATTTGAAGACATCTGTGTCTACTCCCGCTAAAACCAACACCTGTTTCAACCATTTTGAGATAGTTTGAACTGAAGCTTTTGTGTGTGGCTTTTTGTGCGTAAGCAGCAATGTCTTTTCGTTTCCTCGAAAAGTGTCCGTTACTTTAATACATTGGTTCAAATGTCTAACCACACACAAAGCAAGCTCAATATGAAAAGCTTGAAAGGTTACCTTTGTTCCAGATCTCCCTGGTCTACTTTGTTTGAATCAGATCGTAAACATAGAATACAAACGTTATCTGTAGTCACATGCATACAGTCTAAACGCAACATTTGTAAAGTTTGCACTCTTTGGGCTGAGACCAGTGACATTAACATGACCAATTTCAATGTTAACCTATCCAATGACAAACCCTTCAATTGGCGTCCATTCTCTAAATAGAGCAAGTACATGCTCACATCCCAAATCTCTGTATATCTAGGTTTTGGCGGATTCATGTGAAAAAATTCCTTTCATGAATCGTGATATTAATGGATGCGACCCAATTGATTTTCTCACCAGTCATAAGTCCTAAATAGGACGACAAGACACTGCGTGCAGTGTTAATGGCACTGTAACTTAAATGTTGGCCAAAGCGCAAATTGGCAAGGAATTCCAAAACATGAGTAACATTCACATAATCATCAGAAATATTTTGACTGTGTGCAAAATTCTTCCTATTTCTTAATATGTGTCATATATTGTTTCTGTGTGCTATTTCGCCATGATGTGCCAATAACTGTCAAGTTTGGTCCGACAATCCCAGTTCCTGTAGTGGTCTGGTCAAAACCTGCAGATTAACAATTTCATATATGCATATAATGGGTAATCTTCATTTGTTACTGGATTAGTCAAGATATCACTACAGTTAAGAATCTGCATATACGGTTCTTTAATCATATTCAGCATAACTGGGAACCAAGGTTGAGTTGGCCAATTTGGCACTACCAACAATCCGGAAGCTGAATCTTGCTCTATTTTCTTCAAGCATCTCTGATCAGAGCAAATGGTGGAAAGCATAAAAGAACATTTTTCCCCAGTGTAAATAAAAATGCATCTACTGCAACTGCGTCCGGATCGTGTTCCCAAGACACATAATGAGGCAAGTGATGATTAAGCCTGGATGCAAACAAATCAATTTCTGGCAACCCAAATCGTCGAACAATATTCTTAAATATTGGTGGCTTAAACATCCATTTCGTATTATCTTTAAAAATCCTGGACCTTTCATCTGCTACCACATTGTCTTTACCTGGAGTATAGCTTACTGCAATCCATATCTGCCGACCAATACACCATTGCCATATCTCATTGACCAGACAATCACATGATACTGATCCAACTCTCCCCATGTGATTAATGTAAACCACAGCTGTTTTTATTGTGTAATTGTATTAACACATGCAGACCTTGTTTAGCACAACAATATGCTTTAAGCCCATAAAAGGCCCCCAATAACTCCAAATAGTTTAATACCATACTCTTGAGAAACACTTGTTCTTCAGTTTTCCATCTACCTCCACAACTGGAGGATAAATCTGTGGCCCCCCATCCGAGAGCACTAGCATCTGTATGTAAAACCATTTCAGGGTGTTTTAATCATAATATTTATTAGCAGCTTGTGGGACATTTTCCTTTTTTAACCCACCATTGTAAATTCCAATACAGCTTCTTTTTGTTAATTACATAGGCCTGTCAAATGGCCTGCCTTCTCTTTGAGAGCTTGTATCTTGTACCTTCGAAGATATCAATAAATGTAATGAACCCAAATTCTACTGCAGGAAATGCTGCTAGCAGTTCACCAATGGTTGTCACCATTTCTCGGATGGAAGGATAAGGTTTTGAATGAGATAATGACAAGTTACCAAAATATCATCGACTTTAACTGTTGGTAAAGGTATTAACATAGTCACTGAGTTAATTACAAACCCCAAAAGTAAATTGTTTGTGCTGGCTGCAGCTGGGGCTTAATTAGATGAATTAAGAACCTTAGCTTACTTCACAAAGCTTTAGTAACTGAAACTGAGTCCTCAGCTGACTCCTGATAATCACTAATGACCAGAATGTCATTGAGATAAGCCATAATGATGTGCATTTTGTGCTCTAATTGGGCTAAACTGGTTTCAACAGTTTCGTAAAGAGTAAAAAGCTGAACTCAGTCCATTTGGCAAAGCTTAACTGCCATAATTTGTCACAACCAATTAAAATTTAAGTACTACCGAAACCTGATGCATAGGTACAGAATAATAGGCGTCTTTTCATCAATCTTAGCCATATAACAACCTACTGAAATTAAATATTTTGCAGTATTCAATGACTCCATTTGAACAATGTTTGTATTCTACAAACTTATTTAGACCTGTAAGGTCCAGAATACTTCTGCAACCATCATCTGTAATGCCTTCTAACATTAAAGACAAATTTATGCTTGTGTTCAAAATCTTTTCCATTACCTCTTTTCCAGATAATTAGGCAATGTGAACATAAATCTCATGCTTTTTTCAATTGCAGAAAACACGAAACATAAGCAGGTTTATTCTGTACAGGAGGATTAACCTCTTTTTTTTAAAAGTAATAGTAGTTAATGAAACTGCTCGTAATATAAACTGATCAAAAATAATAGTAAGCCAGTCTTAATAAACTTTTTGTAATCTCCCTCTAAGTGGAGATTAATCCGCAGTTTCTTTAAGCAGGGCAAGAGTCTTTAATTCCTCTGCATATGAGCGTGGTGGTCTCCTTATCCCCTGAATTCGGGTAAGCACTATTTGGTTGTGCATACAATAAAACTTCCTTGACATATCTGCCTCTATTTCCAATATCAAATCCCCTTCTGGGCGAAAATACCTTTTCGTCCAAAGACGAAAGGTTTCATGCAGCTAAAATATTTAGCTTTTCATCCAATTTCAATAAGTTAGGCAGATTATTCCAAACAGATAACCAAGAGCTTAAACACCACTTGCTCGACACAGGTATGCAACCTTGGGTGAAAAAATGGGCCAAATAGCCATTTATATTATATAAAATTTTATAGAAAGAATTGCACAATAGCGTCTTTATTTTATGTTTTCCTTTCATCTGCCCAAAGCCATAATAGCAGCAGAATAATTTTAGCACCTGAGGATTTTTAAACCTCACTATTTGACGCTCTCATATTTGGAGTCATGGATGCCCATATTAACGGATAAACCGTAGGCTCTTCCAATGAGGGCACAATTTCCTGTGCTGTGCAATTTTAATATTTCAATCATCACAAAATCATGAAGTTGGTGAGATACCATATATATATGTTGGCAGCTAGGATTTCTTCCATAGCCTCACCACTTCCTTCATATATAGCAAAACCTTTTGCTATTCCAGGCATCTTTGGCCTCTTTTCATATTTTTTCATTTTATTTTTATTTTTATTTTGTGGTGTGCTTTCAAAATGCAAATCACCATCAACAGGGTCTGCCTTCTGCAGCCCTAAATCAATTGGGATTTCATCCCATGAGACTTCTTCCGGCCCAAATCCTGGGTCCGGAGTTCCAACTTCCAATTGGCCCATGGCCATATTCAAATAATTAAACCCCTCAGGGCTAATTTTAGGAACCTTCAGGGTACTTTGACCCTAGTCTCATAATTATTTGGAGACTTTCTCCATATGCTCCATAATCAGTTCCACATAGTTTACTTATCTGGAGGACTTTTCAATGTCAGAGTCATCAGAACCACGGGCCTCTCAGATTTTTTATTTTATTTTATTTTCCATTTTTCATATTCGGAGCATTTCTCTCCGTGGTTTATCATTTTGTAAACTAATTCGCTAACGGGTATATCTGCGGCCACCGGTATCGGAACCGGCTCCGCACTAGCTTTCCCGTATATTTATTTTTCACCCCAGGAAGCATTTAACCCGCGAATATAAGTTTACTTGATCATCTGTGCTTATCCAGCACTATGACTCACTATGTACTTAAAGCATACGGTATTAGGGGTTCAGTATTGATGTGGATAGAGAACTGGCTGGCAAACAGGAAGCAAAGAGTAGGAGTAAAACGGGTCCTTTTCACAATGGCAGGCAGTAACTAGTGGGGTACCGCAGGGCTCAGTGCTGGACCCCAGCTATTTACAATATATATTAATGATCTGGATGAGGGAATTGAAGGCAATATCTCCAAGTTTGCGGATGACACTAAGCTGGGGGGCAGTGTTTCGCTGTGAGGAGGATGCTAGGAGACTGCAAGGTGACTTGGATAGGCTGGGTGAGTGGGCAAATGTTTGGCAGATGCAGTATAATGTGGATAAATGTGAGGTTATCCACTTTGGTGGCAAAAACAGGAAAGCAGAATATTATTTAAATGGTGGCCGATTAGGAAAAGGGGAGATGCAGCGAGACCTGGGTGTCATGGTACACCAGTCATTGAAAGTAGGCATGCAGGTGCAGCAGGCAGTGAAAAAAAGCGAATGGTATGTTAGCTTTCATAGCAAAAGGATTTGAGTACAGGAGCAGGGAGGTTCTACTTCAGTTGTACAGGGTCTTGGTGAGACCACACCTGGAGTATTGCGTGCAGTTTTGGTCTCCAAATCTGAGGAAGGACATTATTGCCATAGAGGGAGTGCAGAGAAGGTTCACCAGACTGATTCCTGGGATGTCAGGACTGTCTTATGAAGAAAGACTGGATAGACTTGGTTTTATACTCTCTGGAATTTAGGAGATTAAGAGGGGATCTTATAGAAACTTACAAAATTCTTAAGGGGTTGGACAGGCTAGATGCAGAAGATTGTTCCCGATGTTGGGGAAGTCCAGGACAAGGGGTCACAGCTTAAGGATAAGGGGGAAATCCTTTAAGACCGAGATGAGAAAGACTTTCTTCACACAGAGAGTGGTGAGTCTCTGGAACTCTCTGCCACAGAGGGTAGTTGAGGCCAGTTCATTGGCTATATTTAAGAGTGAGTTGGATGTGGCCCTTGTGGCTAAGGGGATCAGAGGGTATGGAGAGAAGGCAGGTACGGGATACTGAGTTGGATGATCAGCCATGATCATATTGAATGGCGGTGCAGGCTCGAAGGGGCTGAATGGCCTACTCCTGCACCTAATTTCTATGTTTCTATGTTTTCTATGTTTCTATGACTCTGACCTGATTTAATATATTTCCTATACTGCTGGACCTACCCAGCGCCCGCTAAGAAAATCCCAACTTTACTGTTCTTACCTGCGGGCCGTTCCGACCGCTGCGAGGAGCTGCTCCTTACTGCAGCTCCACCTTCTGCCGTCAGCGTCGACGTCATGCCGTTACCAGCGTGAGGCGGGGGCTCTTCTTCACGTAGTCACTCACGTGACTCCGAAGTAAAATAGAAATATAGTAATACTACAACATGCGTATTGCCCTCCAAATCACACTATTCTTACATGGAAATATATTCCCACTATTGAATGATGATGGACAATTAAACAACTCACTTGAGTGGGAGGCTCCATAAATATCCCAATTCTCAACAGTGGAGGAATTGGTCCTGCGCTGAAAATACTGGAAATACTCAGCAGATTAGGTGGTAACCGGGCAACTAAGTATTTCTAGCATATTCAATTTTTTTGTTTGTCATTAGTATACCACATTCTTCTAGATTAATGACATGATTCACTTCTTAATATTCCCATGCCATCCAGTGTCCAATGGGGAAAGACACTGCGTGGTGAACAAGCTAATTAAGTAGCCAATAGTAATTAATGAGTCATCACATGTCATCATTTCTCATTATGAATTCATAGAGAGCATTGTGGATGGTTTTGAGGAGCAATATTTTAAGGAGCCAACTGGGGAAATTAGTTTTTAATAGGAAACAGGGGCATGGAATGACAAATTATGATCTAGAATCTAGAGCACAGTATGATTTTTGTAATTAAACTGAGAGGGATAAATATGGGTCAGAAAAATATACATTTAACATGAGTAAAGCAAATTACTACAGAATGAGGACAACTTGAACAGAACCAACACATTAGCAGGAAAACAGTTGGTAAGCATTGAAAGATGTAAGTCATGACACTCAGTAAAGAAGGAAAATGCTAAGGGTGGGTGAACCATCTGCAGCTAACCAGGAAAGAGATAATATATAATAGAGACAGTTAGCAACAGACCTAATTCAGAATTCGGCAAAGGAGGACAAAAAAGGTAAAGAGAGAGAAAAACGAAACTGGGGACAAATTAGAGAGGAATCTAAAAAAAATGAATTAGAACTTCAGTAAGTATATAAAAACAATGTCCAAGTGAATAGTCAACCATTACAGAGAATGAGGCCGGAGAAATAGTTTTGGGGAACAAGGAAATGACAGAAAGTTAAATAGATATATTGCATTAGTTGTTGTGATAGAAGGCGTTACAAATACTTCATTAATACTGAATAATGCTGGGAAATATTTAAATAATATCTATATTCATATATATTTCCCATTAGGCAAACTGATAAGGCCAGACAGGAAGAAAATTCATTGTGACACGAGGAAAAACATTTTAATGTGAATTCTGGAATACATTGCCTGCAGATGTAATGAGGCATGTTTCATTAAAGCCTTCAGGAGGAAATTGGGTAAATATACACAGAGGAAAAGATTGTTATCAAGAAAGGACACAGTGGTAGGGGGTTGGGGGAATGGGGAATATGTGAGCTAATGTGGACACAATGGGCCAAATAACTTCCTTTTGTGGTTCTGGGTGGTAGAGGTTGACAACAAAAATATTGCCAAGAATGACTAAGCACTTTCAAGGCTGAAACCAAAAGCAGTTCTTCCAAATGGAGCTAACCTGTGAAGCAAGTACAATAACAACCAAAATCAATAACCTGCGATAAACACAAAGCCGAGAATAAAATAAAAGTACAGCACAGAAATGGGCCCGAATCCATGCTGATCTTGATGTCTATCAATGCTAATCCCATTTGGCTTTATTACGCTCCTATTCATCTACTTATTTCCTATCTTAGCAGTTTTTAAATGTTGTAATCACGTCTACCTGCACTACCTCCTCCAGCAGCTTGTTCCAAATATTCACCATCTTCTGTGTAAAAAAAAACAAGCTTCAGATCTTCTTTAAAATTTCTCCCCTCTCACGATAGACTTACGCTCACTAGTTCAAGGCTACCTGCCCTGGGAAAAAAAAGGATTCTGACTGCCTACTCTGTCCGTGACCCTCATAATTTAGTAAACTTTTGTTATGTTTCCTCACAGCCCTCTACACTCCATTGTGAATAAACCTAGTTCATAGAATTTGTCCTTATAAGTAAGGCCTTTCATTCCAGGCAACATCCTCTCTAGTTTTCAGAATGAAGAAGGGTTCTGACCCGAAATGTCATCTTTTCTTTTTCTCCAGAGATGCTGCCTGACCCACTGAGTTACTCTAGCATTTTGTGTCTATATTCGATATAAACCAGCATCTGCAGTTCCTTCCTAAACATCCTGGTAAATCTCTTTGCATTCTGCACAATGTTATAAGTACAAATTAACCAATGGAATTATGAGGCTGTGCCAAAAATAGAGACATGACTAAAAAGGTAAGGACAGGACAGGATGCTAAATATTCCTGGGACAAAAGGGAAAGAAGAAATTCAGGTGAATAGCAGTACTGATGAGGGAGAAGAGTGTATTTCTCGAGAAGAGGATGACCTGGAGCAGAAAGGTACTGCAACTACTTTGGCTGTAAACTGGTAAGAATGGTACGGAAAGGAAATTAGGGAAATATGCAAAACATTAAGTATGGTGACAAAAGCGTACATAACTTTCTCAATGGAGATTAGGGTATACAAATAAATGGCAAATTGTCCATTACATATCTGACACAATGAAGAAAGAGGCATTGCTGGACTTGGTTTGGTGGAATGAAGCAGGCCAAGTGCAGCAGGCATGAGAGTCAAGAGAGTTTATTGTCATGTGCCCCAGATAGGACAATGACATTCTTGCTTGCTGCAGCACAACAGAATATTGTAGGCATAAATACAGAACAGATCAATGTGTCCATATACCATAGAATATATATACATACACACACACATAAATAAACAGATAAAGTGCAATAAGCTGTTATAGTTCAGAGTTTGTTTGAAGTTGTGTTTAATAGTCTGATGGCTAAATGTTTCTGTTAAGGAAACATTTAGCAAGCAGCATTAATGGAGAATTAAAATGTGGTAGGCTAAAAGGCGGCTTTGGAACACTCTTCGTATAACCCAGAAGGGAGGAGAACCACGAGAACGGATTCAAAGTTCTCAGAAGTAACAAAGAAAGAGGGAGCAAGATAAAAGTAGAAAGCAATGTACGATCGATGTCAGATTATTAACATAGTAAGAAACAGACTGATTATAGAAACTTCAGAGGAGATGTAAAAAAAAGGAAATAGAGAGGCAAAGAGAGAATGATAGGTGGCCAATAGACAAGGTAATCCAATAATTTTCAGAAAGTACATAAAGAGTACATAGGTGATAAGAGAAGTGGGTCAAATAAGGGACCAAAAAGCAAGTTGGTAGTACAAGCCATGACCAAGGCAGAAAGTGCATACTTTAAGCATTTATCATGGAATAAGATAATGCCTAATGCTCCAAAGAATAATAAACTTGAAATACAGGATGTGTTAAAAAAGGAAAAGTACTAAAAAGGCTGGAGACACAAGAAACTGTAGATGGAGCCAAAAACAAACTGCAGGAGGAATTCAGCAGGTTGAACAATGTCTGTAGAGGGAAGGGAATTGTTGATGCTTTTGAGGCGAGACCTGGTTCATACGATACAATCAATACAATCAGTTTTATTCATCACTTGCACATTTATACGCAAATGTATTTGCCAGCAGCGGTACAATGAAAAAGAACACACAAAAACACAACAAAAATTTAACACAAACATCCACCACAGCATTCATCACTGTGGTGGAAGGCACAAAATTTGACCAGTCCTCCTCCATTTCCCCCCGTGGTCGAGACCCCAACCCTCTGCAGCTGCCGCTCCAGATGAGTGAAAGTCAAGGTAAGTCCAGAATCGGCTCTTCCCCACCGGAGACCGTGGCTTCAGGTTGGTGTAGGCCGCAGGCCGGCGGTCGCAGATTTAAAGTTCCCACCGCGCCGCAGCCAGAAGCACCGCCGACCGCAGGGCTGGCGGTCAACGCTCCCCTCCAGGGGTCCCCGGCGAGGGACCCCGCTCCTGATGGTAAGTCGCTGCCGCGCCCGCGGTATAAGTAGGCTGCGGGCCGGCGGTGGTGGCTTCTTCTTCTCTCGGGTCCCCAACGGGGGTTCCCAGGTTGCGGACGCCGCGCTAGCCCCGAAGAGGGCTCGCCCGCTCAGCGACGAGAGTCCGCACAGTGCCCGCTGCTGAAGCCCCAGGCACGTCTCCGGGAAAGGCTGCAATTGTCCCAGCCCAAAGTCGCATTGCAGGGTAGATGCCAACATTGTAGTGAAGCAACATAGCTGGGGGTGCAGCTAGTTCTGACCCTGGTTCTCCAAAATTACAACTAGGATGTTGTCAGGAAACAGGACATTTTACTGAGTTCAGCAATGCTCTCAGCAGTTTTTTGACAGGGCCCCTCTGGTTCTCTAAAATATTCACAACCTTCGAGATCTATACTGAAATTGTAAGGAATATCTCAGGAATATCTCAATCTTAAACTGGAAGTAACCCTATGAGATAAAAGCACACACTCCAAATATTACCATTCAATACAAATAACTTCAAATCTAAACAGCGGCAACAAGTTTTTGTTTGTCACAGAAAAGCAGCAGGTCTTGCACCATCTCGCCATGATGCAACATTTGGCGATTTCTGGCAATGGGCCAGGGCCACTGCAAGAATTATTCCACATAAATTACACCCACTACTCGTTCCTCTTCAGCATGTTAAGATACGAGGGCGCACAACAGTTTCAATAAACAATAGGTGCAGGAGTAGGCCATTCAGCCGTTCGAGCCAGCACGGCCATTCAATAAGATCATGGCTGATCATCCACAATCAGTACCCCGTTCCTGCATTCTCCCCATATCCCCTTACTCCGCTACATTTAAGAGCCCTATTTAACTCTCTCTTGAAAGCATCTGGAGAATTTGCCTCCACTGCCTTTTGAGGCAGAGAATTCCACAGATTCACAACTCTCTGTGTGAAAAAGGTTGTCCTCATCTCTGTTCTAAATGGCCTACCACTAATTCTTATAATGTGGCCCCTGGTTCTGGATTCCCCCAACATTTGGAACATGTATCCTACCTCTAATGTGCCCCAATCCTTTAATCTAAATTAGATTGTACTCTTGTGGTTTGCGGGGTTTTTCCTATTTGCGCAAAAACGGTACGCGATGGCGCTACGATAGTTCACCAGGTTATTCACCGTTCTCCTGTGCTGCGAGTGCAACAAGTTTCCTTCAGATCGGTGGTATATTGTAAACGTTATCAAGGTTTAAAAATCTTATAAAACGTGCGTGCGCGGATTCCTTCAATCAGTGGCAAGCAGATTGGTCTCTTCTCCTGTCAGTCAATGCCATGGCCGGGATGGCGACGCCCCTTCCCTCACTCACAAACACCTCTCTCCCCTCCTCACAGTAACTTGTCTATCGTCTCCCCCACCACCGGTGGTGGCCGCGGGGGGGGATTCAGTGGAGGCCCTGTGGAGGCCTGGTCCTTTCTCCCTCTCCCTCCATCACTCACCCCTCTCCCCCACAAGCCTCTCTGCAGCAATGGCGGTCCAGTCTGCCCGTTCCCCCAGGTCCATCTACTCCGCCGCCGTCGTTGTGGTAACTCACCCTCATGACCTTCTTGGAGGAGATCTTCTCCACCAGCTCATCGAAACTCGTGGTGTGCACCGTGACGAACACCGACTCCATCCCCCCCCCCGTGGCCCGGCGGCGGCGGCAGGGAGCAGGCAGGCAGGTGGGTGGGTGGGTGGATGGGCAGGGTGGGGACGGGCCGAGCAGCAGCAGCGAGCGGGCGGGCAGGGCAGGGACGGGCTGAGTGGCAGCAGCAGCGAGCAGGCAGGCAGGTTAGGTGGGTGGGTGGATGGATGGGCAGGGTGGGGACGGGCCGAGCAGCAGCAGCGAGCGAGCCAGGGCAGGTAGGTGGGTGGGTGGGTGGATGGGCAGGGTGGGGACGGGGCCGAGCAGCTGCAGCAGCGAGCAGGCAGGCAGGTGGAATGGATGGGTGGATGGGCAGGGTGGGGACGGCCGAGCAGCAGCAGCGAGTGGCGGGCAGGGCAGGGACGGGCTGAGTGGCAGCAGCAGCGGGCGGGCAGGTAGGTGGGTGGGGTGGATGGATGGGCAGGGTGGGGACGGACCGAGCAGCAGCAGCGGGCGGGCAGGCAGGTAGGTGGGTGGGCAGGTGGGTGGGTGGATGGGCAGGGTGGGGACGGGCCGAGCAGCAGCAGCGAGCGGGCGGGCAGGGCAGGGACGGGCCGAGTGGCAGCAACAGGCGGTCGGACAGGACGGGGATGGGCCGAGCGGCAGCTGAGCCGGAGTGGACAGAAGGACGGAGGGAGAGTCGGGTTGCAGGGTGGACGAGCAGTTTACGTGGAATTTGGGAAGCTCACACACACATACGATGCAAACTGATCCAATTGTCAAGTCGACGGGACCTAAACCACATCCAACAATGAATGACCTGTGGAGGAAGGAACTGCAGATGCTTTTTATGGATGGAGGGAGGGAGGGAGGGAGTGACTGAGGGTAGGGGAAAGGAGCGTTGGAGGGACGGTTTGCATTGGGGGAATGGGTGAGTGGTGGAATATTGCATTGGGGAACGGGTTGCGTTGGAGGACCAGGCCTCTCGTGTGACAGGGACCCAACGGGTCCCACTTAGTCTAGTAATCTTATATGTTTCAATAAGATCTCCTCTCATCCTTCTAAATTCCTCAGTATACAAGCCCAGCCGCTCCATTCTATCAACATATGACAGTCCCGCATCTTGGGAATTAACCTTGTTAATCCATTCCCAGAGAACAAGACTTTGACATTTTTCTTTTGAAAAGAAAGAAACAAATGGGAAAAAAGCAAAGAAGAGACACAAACATAATAAAACAGGATAAAGAGGAATTAAAGATCCAGTTATCTTAAATAATCATAGCAGAATTATTATTTAGTTTATTCCATGTCCTTCTTCTTCACCAAAACCTTGAACCTTATCTTTTCCAACTATTCCACCTTGATAACTGATCAACCCAACCCACTGACTTACCATGAGAAATACTGCAAAATAATTAGTTTATTTAAAGCGAATGCTGCATACTCAACACTCCCTTATTCAAAATCTGACACAATTAAGATTGAAAAACACACTATTTAATCCAAAAAAAGTCAGTTCTTGCATTGCTTTGCAATAATTGTTTAATGTGTTCACAGCTCATATTGTGACGCGGTTGAAATAAATGCTATGATCAACAGGCGCTACTGAAGTAGAGGATTGCAAAGATAACTACAATTGGCTTACTGTGCTACTACTTTCCATTAGTTCTACTTGGTCATAAACATAACAAAAAACATTTGCATATAAAATACTTGCGGCGCACCATGCTGTGAGAACAGACAGAGCATAATACATTGTGAAACTGACCAATATCTCATTATTTGAGTATTTCCCTGGTACACATGTGACATTTTAAACAGATTTTTTTTTAAATGAAAATATTTTGAAATAATGTTGATGACCATTAGACATCACAAAAATATCTCCTACCTTGAAAAATTGAAGGTCTTTTCTTAGGTCGCCGTAAGTGTATTTGCTCTACATTCCTATAGTTTCTATGATCTTTTTCATCACTATCATTTTCTCTCAAGGATTCTGGTGGAAGACTGACTTTCCTCTTAGAATTGAATTCATTCTGGAATAAATTTGCACTATCTTTGATCCCAGAGTTCAAATTATTATCATCAAGTGCCATTGAAATGGTCTTGTCAACTGAACAACAGGAAGTAAACTCAGCTTCACAAAGACAGATTTTTCAGAGGATCTTCTTCCTCACACGTATTGCAAGCTTACCTATCTGATTTGTCCATGGTTTACCTTACATTCTCAGCCTCTGCACTTGTTAGGGCAGTCCAGCAAGTTAATGGGCGAGGCCTCATTCAGGTGTAGTATTACAAAATCGTCTCTCCTACTAGCAGTGTGCAGTTTCAGAAAATATTAAAAATATCCACTTTAAATAAAATCCTATCCCGCACACACCGCCACAAAAATCTAGGAATTATTGCAATGTTTAAAAGAATTTCAGTATTTTTTTCAGCATAGGTTTAAGGATACAAAGAAGATATTTCCATATTAGAAACCATTCCAACTTTTATCTCCCTCAGAATGAGATGGTACAGTCTACCACTTGCACTGTACTTCGTGAAGTAGTCAGTAGTTGCCCAAGGTACATGAAGTAATATATAGTTGGAAAGCTTTAAAACAATGGAAAACTCCTGATGTACTGTGGCATAAGCAATTGAATGACTTACAATGTTGATTCGTGATCTTTTATGTTGAAATAAAATATCACCTTAATGAATGATATTAATTATACATTAGCAGCTACATTAAAGCAGCTTACATTCAAAATTGCTCATGGAAATCAGTTAGGCTGGGTGGGTCATAATATTACCTACCTATCCACCATCTGGCTGAGCGTCAAAGATGCTAATGTTTTTCTATATATTTTTGCAATTTATCACAAGATATACGAGAAAGAAACATCAGGTGCTTTTTATATGAGTCCGCAAAGTCAATTTTATTCTTGAGCATCAATTGAAAAACCTATTATATCTCACTTTATGTATCAGGTTCTAACTACTGCTCGGTGGTTTTTAACATACTTGTGTGCATTCCATGCTGGGAATATACCGCAATGTATTTTTGTAAATATTCCAATGTGAATGGTAGTTCGGGTGCATCTCTCAAACTGATTCCTCCATGATGCCTGGGTCATGTTTAATCCTACGGAAGAAGTGTCATAATGATATACCAGGGGGAAATGGGGAAAGAGGTGGGGTTGGGGGGGGGGGGGGGGTAGAGTTGGTGAATGGTCAGGGTGTCTTCAGCATTGGATCCTCCTTGCATAAAGTCTCAGGACATTACAACAAAGTCAGCATTTTTCCACCTGCCTTCCTTCCCTCAGTCAAGATTCAGCAGTTGTCCCAGATTATAAAGGAGCAAAGGCACAGAATACACACCCTTTGGGGGTGTATAAGAGATGACTTGACTGCACTGTCACTGACTGAGCTCCTGTGGGACACCTGCCAAATTGAGATGACCACGAGAGACCCCGCCAGAAACTATTTTTTGAAATTGTCTTCACTGATTGCAGATTGTCCATGACAATATTGATGGTAGTTCAAGTTTGAGTTCAAGTCTGTGTTTATTGCCACTGAACCAACTAAGGTACAGTGATCGTTAGTCAGATAACAAGCAGGTTTTGCAGCCTGACCAAACGCTGGCCAGACATAACTTACCTACATATTGTGCTCACAATCCTAGAATTAGGAAGCCTGCCCCACTTCCCCATCTTCTTATTCACTTATACATTAATAGGAAAGGATTGCTGAATATTTTCCAATATTTCAAATTCTGAGCCATAATGTCAGAAGAGCCAGCTGATAAAAACATGAAATGTAGCCACTGAATAAGAATACCAAACACTGGGTGTGAAATGGTACTGTGGGTTAAGAAACAGTGAGTTGCTTAGTTTAAGTGAAGTGACCAGCCCATGGGAGTATCAGAACTAGATGCTGATCCCAGTTTATGAAAACGCCTGTCCTGAGGTAAAGTACACAAACGCTGAACAATTAATTTGGATTGATTTTTGTTTCCTGTAATATAGTATGTGTCTTCTTGGTTGGTTGAATTTTATGTTGTAACATTGTTCAGTGTGAACCCATCTGTCTCAGTGGAAAAAGCCACAATGCATTTAAAAATACTTCCTTATTATTCCTCAGCTTTTATTTAAGGAACAAATCGTCTTGTTGGTTTGAATCATCAACTAATTTCCAGAATCAGAGAAAGGGAAGCAGAGAAAAAATATATACCAAGTTTTCCTGTTTACAAAGCGGGTCAGGCAGCAGCTCTGGAAACTCTGGAGATGCCTGACCCAGTGAGTTACTCCAGCACTTTGTCTCTTTTTTTGTAAACAAACTTCAGAAACTCCTTGTTTCTATATTTTTCTGTTTATACTATTTTTCCAGGAATTTGGGTGATTTCTGATAAATTTACAACAGATACTCAAAATAACATCCTCTAGATCTTGAGACCCCACATCATTTAATAAAACATCTCCAAAGCTATATGCTCTATCAACTCTCCCCATCCCATCCCTCCATAAGCAAATTGCACACAAAACAAGTTATTGGTCAACAACAAAAATCCAAAACAAATTTGTGAAAAAACAAGGTTCTGCAATGGCTTAAAATAACACAATAATACAATTGTAGGAACTTCAAGCAGAACCAGAACCAGAACTCGCTAGTTCCAGCTGATTTTGTCCAGTTACAATTAATGTGATGAATGAGTAATTTAAAAATATCTTCAAAATGTAATTGCATGTTTAATAACTCTAGCAGTTTTCTTCACTCATATAAATTATACAGTTCTGGGGTATGTGATCCATCATGTATGTCTGATCTTCAAAATCACTATCCAATTATTCCAGAACATTTTATTTTAACTCCACCCATTAAAGTTTCTTCATTATCTCGACTTCCCTAACTTACCAAAATCTAAATGGACCAGAAATTCAACTGGAGTGTGAAAACTGTGTTGTGCAGCTCACCGCAACACCAATTCACAGTCGACTATTAGCATCATTGAATTGTTATACCCCAGACCACTCGCCTCATTGAGTTTATGCTACCCTCCGCATGAAACCATTTCCCACATATCCTCCTTGTAGTCTTTTGTATAGAAACTTAAATCTGTGCCCACCTGGCCTAGAACCATCTTTCAACGGGAACAACTTGCCTGCCTTCCATATCTATATCCATTATTACCTAATAGTCTATGAAATTGCTTGCAACCTTTTGCTCAATGGAGAACAACCATAACTTCTTCTCCCAGGTTATTTCTTCGGTGAAAAAAAGAGACAGAAAGTAGTGGAATAACTCAGTGGATCAGGTACCTCTGAAGAATATGGATAGGTAATGGTTTGGGTTCGGCCCCTTCTCCCATGTTTAATTGTGGAGGGGAGCGGGTGCAATTGGCTAAATATAAAATGAAGTAAAATGAAAGCGTAGAGACACAACAATTCTATGGGCAATGAAAAAGGAAGAGAACAAATATTCCTATCTCTGATTACTAAGTGGTCATGCCATTTGTAACTGGCTGTCACAAAGACGTTCTTGCCGGGAGCACACTCTAGATATTGAGGAGAGAACGGGCAAGGGAATTTCAGGCCATGATATTCTGAGAGAGCTCGACAGGGTAGACTAGTGTAGGAAAAATAAATCTGGTAAATTGATGGTTTTGGGAATGAGGTGTCGCTGAATGGAGGGTGGGGATGAGAACAATTCTGGGATGCAGAGGCATGCCAATAAGATGCTGTAGGCCGTACACAGAAGAGCAGTGTGACATGTGCAACAAACAGGGTCATTTGTAATATATACCATGGAAAGTAGAAACAGACCAAGCTGCAAGAATCCAATTGAGGCATGGCTTGTTGTAAGAGGCCCTTACTGTTCACAGGCCTTGACATCTGGAAGAGGTCTACGCATGAAGGCACAGTTGAATTAATGACAAATCTTATGTGCATTAAGATAAGAAGAGATAATTTGTCATCCATTTTGTTCTCTAACAAAAACAGGAAATGATACTTTTGCTGTTTTTATTTCTGATTTACAGCATTGCAAATATTTTTTTCTTTAATTCTTAGGACGCATCCTTCACTGATAGGGACAGAATTTCTTGTCTCAAACCTCAGATAATGGGGTGGTAAATCACTCGTTTAAATTGCTGCAGTACATGTGGTTTGGCATGGTTTGGTTCAACTGTATGGCTGGTTATGTTTAATTTAGAGATACAGTGCAAAGAGGCCATTCAGTTACTGAGTCCATGTCTGACTCATCGTTAGGATCGAACCTGGTGTAGTGGCCATTTGGCTTATTTTGTGTGTCATTAATTATGGCCATGTGCCTTTATATTTTAGACTGCCCGTTATTATGTGGGTGGGATTTATTACGTATTCTAGGGCGTGCTTGGTGCTAGAAGCTTAGTTTTTAGTTTAGTTTTGAACTTACTTGGGGAAGGTTTATTCTTCGACCGTGTGACGTTTAACCGAGACACGAGGAGTTTTCTAACGTTTAAGCGATATACTGGAGTCGGAGGATAAGGTCGGATGTATTCCTTATTGTTTTTCTTCAACAATAAAGAAACTGTTAATCAAAAGACTGTGTTATGAAGATTTATCTGTAAAGAAGCTCTGAAGCTCAGATGCGTATTACGACATTCTCCTTATCCATGTAGTCTCTAGAGGGAGTAATCTCTTGAACGATATAAAAATCTGCCGCTACACCCGGGTCTCTGGCGTTGTAAGTCTACCACTGTGCCACTGTGCTGCCCATTATGACATGGATCTGATCTCCTGTTCACTGATACTTTATCTCACTATGTAAAGGCAAGTGTTCACTCCCGGATATGGCTGAAAGTCGTTTATCATATTGTCCCTTCATAGCTTGGGAACAGTTAGCATTTTGCCTTTGAAGTTCAGGATATGATTACTGTCCAGTTCATCTCTTATGTGGAAGTAAGTTCATGTACTGACATTGTCAGCAGCATTTCCGGAGAACATGGGTAGGTGATGTTTTAGATCACAACCCTTCTTCAGAATGATTGCAGTAGGGGGGAGAAAGCTGGGAGAGAGGTGGGGGGGTGAGACAAAGCCTGGCAGGTCATAGGTAGATACAGGTAAGGGGGGGGGGGGGGTTGATCAGCTGACTCGCTGAGTGAGTCCAGCATTGTGTCTTTTTTGTAAACCAGCATCAGCAGTTCCTTGTGCCTCCATGTTCATCCTGTCTGAATCACTCTCTTCAAGTCTACATCATACTGCCTTGTCTGAGAGATGCTCAATCTCAGTGATTATTGACTGTTTAGTTTAGTTTAGATACAACATAGAAACAAGCTCTTTGGCCCATCGAGTCTACACGAACCTGTGGTCACCCATACACTAGTTCTATCCTACACACTAGGGACAACTTACAAAAATCAATTGACCTACAAACCTCTAGGTCTTTGGAGTGTGAGAGGAAACCGGAGCATGTGGTGGAAATGGGCACGGTCACAAGGAGAATGTACAAACTCCGTACAGACAGCACCTGTAGTCAGGATCGAACCTGGATCTCTGCCGCTGTAGGGCAGCAACTCTATTGCTGCACCACTGTACCACCCTGGAGAGACTAAAATATGACTTGGCATGTTTCTCTTCTCAGGTTCAGTAGCCTCAGCATTTCTGGTGTCCCAGAGCTAATTGGCATGCATGGCTTTGCGTAGACTGCACCACATGTTGCAGTGACGGAAATCGCTATCAAAACATGGAGTGGACCGGGGGACGGGTGGGACACAATTTCTTGGCGGCCGCGCGCGCACGCGCACATTCACTCACACACGCGAGGTATCGGAAGCTTCAGCCGTGCGCCCTGTGAATGGTAATTAGCTCGGGATTCTTCCAGTTTCCCCGCGACATAGATGCTTCTACTACGGGGCCATTACCGTTTGAATGTGTCAATTACTGCAGATCTGTACCACAGATTTAAAACACACTGGGCATCATACTGGACAACATAATATAGGACAGGACACTTTCAAGCTTCTTGAAAGTGTAGTGCTATATTACGTTGTCCAGCATGATGCCCAGTGTTTTTTTAATCTGTGGCTGCTGTAGTATGGAAACCGATCAATTAAAACCAAGCAATATATAAATTATCTGCATTATATGCAACCTAAAACTTTGTATTCTTGGATGTATTAAACATTTTTTCCCCAATTGCCAGCTGTAAAAATAGAGGGTGTCAATTAGTTAATAAAATGGTTTTAAATCTGCAGAAAGCATTTGGTCTCTGTAATTTGTGTATTTTGTTGCCTATTTTTGTAGTCATGCACAAAATTTTGTTCAAACTTGTTTGAATAACAAGAAAGCAAATTCAATTCGATTCAATTCAATCTACAGGTGGAGATTCCCTCTCTCTATATGCCAAACGCATTTTAGATTCTCATGTGGCACTGGAATACGGTTTTGGTGAAACATTTAGCTTGTGCGTTTGCCAACACGTGGATAGCTCATCACTGAAGGTGACATCAGTGATTGTCCTATAGCAGTTTAGATACTACTTTGGCGTTGGGCTTGGTTTTCTCAGCTTGAGCGCTCATTCTGATGTTATAGCACAATCACTGTGTATTAATGGTAAATCATAATTGATATTAGCTCGATGTTACTGAGCATGTTATCGAACCAGGAGACGCCAGGAACTGCAGATTCTGGCACTTTGAGCAAACCATAAACTGCTGGAGGAACTCAGCGGGTCAGGCAGCATTTCTGGAGAAGGGAACAGGTTACATTTTGGGTCTGAAAAAGGGTCTCGACTCAACACGTCGCCTTTTCCTTTTCTTCAGAGATGCTGCCTGACCTGTTGAGTTACTCCAGCTGTTTGTGTCTATGATAGAACGTACTCGTTCTTTTCTACATTGTTCCACTCCAAATTAAAAACGAAACAAGAAATTGAACAGCATTGTATGTTTTGCTAATTAGCAAACGATTGGGGCATGGGAATTAGGTTGTCACAAACATTGCAATAGCGGGTTAGGCTGTTAATGTTAAACAGCATTAGGAAAATAGCCAGCCCGGAAAACAAAACCATTGCGGTTTGAGTTTATGAAAATATAACTGTTTACATCATTCATTGTGTGGGAAGGAACTGCAGATGCTGGTTTACACCGAAGACAGAAACAAAACGTTGGAGTAACTCAATGGGCCAGGCAGCATCTCTGGAGAGGAGTTGGCGATGTATCTGGTGAGGACCCTTCCTTCACAGATGCTGCCTGACCCGTTGAGTTACTCCAGCATTTTGTGTCTACTATTCGCACCATTAGTGTCAGTGGGACGATTCTTACAGACTCGCCTGTACCCCGGGAGGTGCATTGAATGTTGTAACACATCTGCTCTGCGTATTGGTGGAGTTTTTGTTTCAGACCGTTTTTGTTCGTGAAGGTGATCACTAAAAAATGCAACCGAGTGTACCCTTCTTGATTAACATCGTGTGTCCCCCCCCATCCCCCACCCCCTGAGCACACTGCTTTGCTCCCAAACACATCTACCAAGTAAAAGGAAGAGACTTCGAGACTAGTCCGGGCTTCCAGCAATAACAGGCAGAGCGAACTAAATCCCCGGGAGAAAATCCAGCCAATCGCGGCTGCCGGGGTCTATACAGCGAGCAACAACTTAGAAATAGGACCGTGTTCTAAAAACAGAGCAAGCTTTAAAACTCGCTTTAAAACACGTTAGATTTCCGCAGCGTGTATCAACAACTGTTCCGATCAGTCATAACTACACATTAAATTAGAAAGTGGAGCAATATTGAATGCAGGCAGTATTGAAAGTAAATTATTCGTCCAAACTGAAGAAGATAGCAGTCTGAAGACCCAAAACGTCACCCATTCCTTTTCTCCAGAGATGCCGTCTGTCCCGCTCAGTAACTCCAGCTATGTGTGTCTATCTTCTGTTTCTGGTGTCCCCGCTGATTTTCTCGGCGCGGACAAAACTACTGGAGATACTTAGCGGGGACAAAACTGCTAGATAAACTCAGTGGGGAACAGGTACAGAGGGCGGCAAAACCACCGGCGGACACCCACTACGCCGCGGAGCGGCCACCGCCACCGGGCCATCCTCGTGGACGTGTGCTGGCTTAAGGCGGCTGACGGAGACGAACTCCTCCCTGCCACCCATGTCCAAAGTGAACGTCGAGGTACCAGTCCTCAGCACCCTGTACGGCCCCCTCGTACACCCGCTGTAATGGCGAGCGGTGAGCATCCCTACAGAGAAAAATATAAGCACAATCCCGTAACATAGTAGGTACATGCACTGCAGACGACCCGTGTCGGGAAGTGGGAACCGGGACCAAAGTGCGCGCCCGCTCACAAAGGTCGGCTAGCACTGCCCGAAGCCGGGACCTCCTGATCAAGGATGGCGGGTATGAAATCCCCAGTTACACGCAAAACCGAACCATAAACCAGCTCGGCCGAGGAGGCGTCGAGGTCTTCCTGAGGTGTAGTTCTGATGCCTAGGAGAACCCAGGGCAACTGGTCGACCCAATCGGGGCAGGTGAGCCGGGCCTTAAACGCCAACTTAAGGTGTCTGTGGAACCGCTCGACTAAGCCATTGGACTCCGGATGATACGCGGTGGTCCGGTGCAGCTTCGCGCCGTACAGCTGCGCCATACCACACCACACGGAGGGCGTGAACTGGGCCCCATCATCGGTAGTAATATCTGAAAGGACCCCGAAACGAGCGATCCAGTTGGAGACAATAGCGCGCACAAGCCTCAGCGGAGGTATCAGTCAACGGTATTGCCTCCGCCCACCTGGTGAACCTATCGACGATGGTTAGGAAGTGAGTGGCCCCACGCGAACATGGCAAGGGACCCACCAGGTCGACATGGATGTGCAGGAACCTGCCTTCTGGAACAGCGAAATCCTGTACGGGCGGGCGCTCACGCCACTGCACCTTGGAAGTCTGACAGGGGATACAAGCGCGGGCCCATGCTGCGACCTGCTTTCGTAACCCGTGCCAGACGAACTTGGCCGTGACCAGGGCAGAGGTGGCGCGAATGGACGGGTGAGCTAGACTGTGGATGGTGTCGAAAATCCAACGCCTCCAGGCAATCGGGGCAATCGGGCGGGCTTTGCCCGTCGAGACATCGCAAAGGACCCGTACGCCGGCGGCGCCACAAGGCACCTCAGCCAACTGAAGGCCCTATTCAGCATTGCGGTAATGCCCCATGCCGGCATCAGCCCGTTGGGCAGCGGCCAGCTCTACGTAATCCACACCTAGGCTTAAAGCGGACACCTCAGGGGCTGCCGGACGGGACATTGCGTCAGCCACAATGCTCAGCTTCCCCGCCACATGCCGCATGTCAGAAGTGAACGGATATGTAGGCGAGGTGCCGCTGTTGCCTGGCGGACCAGGGGGTCGGACACCTTATTCAAAACGAACGTGAGTGGCTTGTGGTCCGTGAATGCGGTAAATGCGAGTCCCTCCAGGAAATAACGGAAATGGCGGATCGCCAGGTAAAACGCGAGGAGCTCTCGATCAAAAGCACAGTGCTTGATCTCTGGGGCCCGCAGCCGCCTGCTGAAAAACGCCAGCGGCAGCCAGCGGCTACAGACCTGCTGCTCGAGGACAGCACCCACCGCCGTTAGGGTTCGATACCTGCGTGCGCTAGCAAGCGCCGCTACAAAGAAATGTATATCGATGTAGCAGTTAACAGTGACATAGACAGTTAACACATCGTTTTTGTGAGGCAGAGGAATTAGTGATGAACGAACGACTCGAATCGAACAACTCGACGACTACTTATTAAACCCCGACGTAATGTGGGGGGGGGTGGGGGGACCGTCTCCCACCTCTGAAAACATGGAGGGGACACATCCCCCCTGGCCCCCCCCCCCCCCCCCGGGATTTCCGCCATTGATGTTGTATACCTACATTCTCACAAGTGTTCTCTGCAACCTCTGAGGCTCCATGGAAGGTCTTAATAGCAAATGATTGAGAGTTTCATGATTACTATGTACAGTGGCACGATGGCGCAGTGGTCGTGGCTGCCTTACAGTGCCAGAGACCCGGGTTCGATCCTGACTACGGGTGCTTGTACGGAGCTTGTACCTTCTCCCCGTGTGTGGGTTTTCTCTGGGATCTCCAGTTCCCTCCCACACTCCAAAGACGTGCGGGTTTGTAGGTTAATTGGCTTCGGAAAAATTATAAGTTGTTCCTGGTGGGTGTAGGATAGTGTTAGTGTGCGGGATCACTGGTCAGCATGGACTTGGTGGGGCAAAAGGGTCTGTTTCCGTGCTGTACAGTATCTCTAAACTAAACTAAATACATTTCTCCCACGGACGTACTGGGGAAATCTCTCATGTCCAGAGAATCATAACTCCTTCATTATTTTTGTTTTCCTTCACAATATGAATTTTTAATTCATGACGCTCTTATAATATAAAATCAATAAACAGTTTCAGTAACCTCCAATTATGTTTGCTCTGATTTATATTTATTGTGGATTATAGCTCGAGAGCATCGGTAACGGTGGAAATAAATCTGCTGAAGGCCCTCTCCAAAGTATCTGATTATCTCATATTTTGCAGAAACATCCCCAAACGCTCATCCTCAAAACATAATTATGAACAATGATCCATAAATTAGTCAGTGCTGCAAGTCTTTTGGGATTTCTACTTTCTTCCTTATATGTTTCATGCTAAAGCACTATTCACCAAACTGGGAAGCCAGCTGACGTACAAATGCAGGCAATCAACTGAACTAACAATGCAAACAATATCTGCAAAGTTCAAGACAACAATTGACTGCTAGCTTTTTCCCACATTGTTCCATTTCATTTTAGGCACAAACCAACCACATATTGAGTACTCTGGACAGAAATCAACCATAAGTTGACACAGCAGTAGAAACTTGGTATCTCTACAATACACTTGAAACCATATAAAACATTTGAAATTTATGATGCAGCCCACATCAACTTCACTTGTTCTTGAATCTGTTGGAATGTACTTTCAAGCTACTGTATTGTCTACCCGATGGGAGAAGGGAGAAGAGGAGATGACCAGGGTGTGAATGATACTTGGTTATGTTGGCTGCTTTCCTGAGGCAGCATGAACTGTATGGAGTTGGTTAGGGGAGCGAGGGGGCTGGATTACATGGTGGACTGGGCTGCATCCAAAACTCTGCAATTTCTTGCAGTCGAGCAAGGTAGTTACCATCTAAGACGCTTTCTATAGTGCAGCTGTAGAAATTGGCAAGTCATCGGAAACATGCTGAATTTCTTTCTTCTGAGGAGGAGGTAAAGGCATTTTTATGCTTTCTTGGTCCTAATGTCAGCACGGCAGAACCAGAACAAGTTGTTGATGATATTTACTCCTAAGAACTTAAAGCTCTCTACGATCTCCACTTCAGCACTATTGATGCAGATTGAGATATGTATTCTGCCCCGCTTGCTTGTCAATGAGCACCTTCGTCTAGTTGATGTTGAGGAAGAGGTTGTTGCCTTGACATCATGTTAGTTAAATCTCTATCTCCATTCCACACTCCAAGTTGACATTGGTGACTTGTGATGGTTATACATAGATTCCTTGTAAAGGTTGGGATTGTCCAACTTGAATACAATAGGCTTGGACTTTACAAGGGAGTGAACCTCATGGCTCATGGTTTCCAGTTGGAGGAAATTATTATTTGAATTTCCAGTTTCTTGCTCACTGCAAATGCCTTGTCATCAATCAGAAATCTGCCTTGCTTTGACTAATAAATGTATTATTGATAATGGATTTATCAAATAGGAAGGGGTATCTTTAATGATTATTCAGCCCATTCTTTGTACATCTACCTTTATTCAAAATATCCCGTTTTACACAACCGAATGGTGGAAGCATCTTACTTAGTTCTCACTATTTCTTTTAAATTAAAAAAAATACTCCTTGACCTTGCATTATAACCGGCATTCATTCATGCATATTGGTGAATAAAAGCATGCGCTGAAGAGTTGAAGGATCATGCCGTCAAGAGTTTCCCATCACCCACCAAGGTTATTTTCTTACTCACCAGTCACAGAAGAGCAACTGCTCCCTCTACTGTGTTAAAGAAGGAACTGCAGATGCTGGAGAATCGAGGGTTACACAAAAAGCTGGAGAAACTCAGCGGGTGCAGCAGCATCTAAGGAGCGAAGGAGATAGGCGACGTTTCGGGTCGAGACCCTACTGTACAGGATTGGTAAAAATGGAGCAAAAACAATCTGCTAGAGAAACTAAGTGGGTCAGTGGCATTCATGGAGAGAAATGGATAGTCCACGTTTCGAGTCGAGATGCTTCAGTTAGACTGAAAGAGCAGAGGTGAGAAGACCAGTATAAAAAGGTGAAGGGGAGGGGTGCGGCAAGAGCTGACAAGAGTATTATTTCTGTAGTGTAATAGTTATCACGTTTGCCTATCATACAAAAAGGTTCCCGGTTCAAAACTGGTGGAAGCAAAGCTTTCATAGCCTTGATCCACTGCAGTTTGCCTACCATTGCAACAGGTCCATGTCAAACACCATCTTCCTGGCCCTACACACATCACTCGAACATCTAAATAACAAGATCACCTATTGTACATCCTAGGCATCACTAAAAACATGTCCTGGGCTAACCACATTGCGCCATGGTCAAAAGATCACAACGGCGTCTCTATTTACTCAGGAGATTAAGCAGGTGCACCATACAAAGTAAACCATCAGATTGCCACACACTTGGTTTGACTGTCTATTCCCCTCATGACACCCCTCAGCTTCCTGCGCTCCAAGGAACAAGCCCCAGTCTGCCCAACATCTCCCTATATGTCAGTCCCTCAAGTCCTGGCAACATCCTGTTAGCAAACAGTATATAATATTATATATTATCCCGACTTCCATACTCAATACCTGATGAAGGCCAATGTACCAAAAGCGTCCTCAACCGCCCTTTCCTAGTCCTTTTAAAAATAATATTTCTGCTGCAGCTGTTTTTTTTATATTTCAATCTTAACTGTATTTACAATAAACAATCTTCATAAAGTTAAGGATCAGAAAGCAGTTCGATGTCACGGGGTAAAACAAAACAACTATGTGTCAAAAATAGAAATTTACTGAGCATCACTGAGCAGATTTATCATAAGAAATAGCATATAGACTAAACACAGTGATTAATAAACTAATTCACTTAGATCAAACAGGATTTATACTAAAATGATATTCCTCAAACAACCTGAGAAGATTATTTAATATTATATATTCGAAAAGAAACATTAATAAGGATTTATCAATTATTTTGCTGGATGCAGAGAAAGCTTTTGATCAGATTGAATGGTCTTATTTATTTTTGGTTATGAAATGTTTTCAGTTGGGGGAGAAGTTTATAACATGGGTTAAATTACTATATACCAAACCAACAGCCAGGATATTAATAAACCAAATGTTAACAATTAAATTTAACTTATTCCGAGGCTGCAGATAAGGTTGCCCTTTATCTCCACTACTGTTTGCACTTGCAATAGAACCATTGTAGACAATCTGTGAGATTGCATCCTGAAATATATGGGTATGAAACTAAAGAAACTGAAAATAAAATCTCTTTATACGCAGATGATGTATTACTTTATATCACAAAACCGGAAATTAGTATTCCTAACTTGTTAGATTTAATAACTCAATTTGGATCGTTTTCAGGAAATAGAATTAATTGGAATAAAAGTGAACTTATGCCAATAATGGGAAATAACATATATATTACAACAATACCCTTTTAAGATTGCAAATAAAAAAAATAAATATCTTGGAATTTATGTAACAAAAAGATATGATTCTTTATTTAAATCTAATTTCCCACCCTTATTGAATAAATTACTTAAGGATATTCAATATTGGAAAACATTACCTATTTCAATGCTAGGTAAGATTAATGCGATAAAAGTGATTTTTCTTCCACAATTATTATACTTGTTTCAAATGATCCCGATATATCTTCCTAAAATTTTTTTTAAGAAAGTGGACTCTATGGTTGCCAATTTTATTTGGGATTATAAGAACCATAGAATAATTTAAAAGCATTTATGTAAATCAAAAATGAATGGAGGTTTTGCATTGCCTAATTTTATGTTTTATTATTGAGCAGTTAATATAAAAAATATGAATTTCTGGTTGGAAGAACTAGATAAACAACCAAACTGGTTAAAAATGGAAAAAGAAGACTGTTTACCTTTCGAAATTAGCTCGATTTTATTTGCTAACACTACAATGCATAAGAAAATTTATAGAGGAAATCCAATAATAGAAAGTGGTATACGTATTTGGAAACAATTAAAAAAAAAATTAAAATTACAGAATACACCACTAGCTCTTCCAATTGTAAACAATATTTCTTTTAAACCTTCATTGATGGATAAAGGTTTTTTAAAATGGAAGAACTATGGAATAAATAAGATTGGTGATCTCTACAGGGAAAGTTTATTTCTCTCATTTCAGGAATTACAACAAAATTATGGATTACACTCCAAAGAATATTTTAGATATCTACAAATTAGAGATTATGTTAAATCAAATACAATAGATTTTAGGAATAGAAAGACAGAAATTTTAGATGAATGTCTAAATAAACATCCGAATACAGAAAAATTAATATCATATATCTATAATATTTTACTGGAAATGATTTACCAAATACGGATAAATATAGACAAGCATGGGAAAATGAACTAGGTCAAGTAATTAGTAGAGAAGTATGGAATGAAAGTTTACAACATATACACCACTGTTCATTAAATGCCAGACACTCCTTGATACAATTTAAAGTTATACATAGATTACATTTCTCAAAATCCAAATTAAATAGAATTTTCTCAAATGTTTCCGCGATATGTGACAAATGTCAACAATTAGAAGCTAATTTAACGCATTCATTCACAAAATGTATAAAAATTACTAATTTTTGGACAGAAATTTTTAAGATAATCTCAATTGTAGTTAATGCAAATTTAATTCCAGACTCAAAATTAATCATATTGGGAATATTAGAAACGAATCAGATATTAACAACACAACAAATACTTTTTATTGGTTATAGTTTAATAATTGGTAAAAAATTAATACTAAGATTTTGGAAAGGTCCCATATCCCCTACAATTAAAATGTGGATTACAGAAATGTCGGAGACACTTCACCTGGAACGATTAAGACATGTCCTGATGGACAGGTTGGATCAATTCAGAGGAATATGGTCTCCATTTATTGAATATTTAAAGGGTTAAGATGGTCCGGTTCGAGGAAATGACTGAAGCCTGAATGAAGGAATAGATGAAGAATTATATACAATAGATCATGAATATATCTCCAATGAAGGATATCTTGCTTAATACTCCACTCATTAATTTATCTCTTTTTTATTTCTCTTTCTCTTTATTACCTATCTCTATTTCCTACTTATAAAATAAAAAAAATATAGAAGTATAAATAAAATTGACTGTAAATTTTAAAAATATTAAGAATATATGTGACGATAATATTTTCTTTTTCTTTGATCTAATATTATTTCTTCTTAATATGTAATTACTTCTAATAAAAAAAAATTACAAAAAAAAAGAAATAGCATACCTGAGATTAAATGTGAAATTTTTGATGAAAGGATTTTATTTCCACGATGTCAAAGCAAAAGATGTTTTGAAGTGAAAGGAGACCCAACATATCAACCATCCCTTTTCCTCCACAAATGCTGCTTGACCCACTCAGTTTTCATACCTCAGTCAAACTTTTCATCAGAACAAATGATGTAACTGGATAGGATGAAAATAATAATTTGCTTCCAAGAGGAACATTATTCCCAGTTAATGCTTGGGAGAAAGGAAAAAGCGGTGAGAGCAGTAGAAAAGTCAGACAATGAATGAAAGATATGCAAAAAAGTAACAATGATAAAGGAAACAGGCCATTGTTAGCTGTTTGTTGGGTGAAAACGAAAAGCTAGTGCGACTTGGGTGGGGGAGGGATAGAGAGAGAGGGAATGCCGGGGTTACCTGGAGTTAGAGAAATCTCTAACAAACAGCTAACAATGGCCCGTTTCCTTTATCATCGTTACTTTTTTGCATATCTTTCATTTATTGTTCTTTATCTCTCTACATCATCATCTATATCTCTCGTTTTCCCTATCCCTAACCAGTCTGAAGAAGGCTCGACCCGAAATGTCACCCATTCCTTCTCTCCAAAGATGCTGCTGTCCCGCTGAGTTACTCCAGCTTTTTGTGTCTTCGGTTTAAACCAGCGTCTGCAATTCCTTCCTAGCCATAATTGAATGGCAGAGTAGACTTGATGGGCTGAATGGTCTAATTCTGCCCCTATGATTTATGAGCTTATTCCCAGTTTATGATTGGGAGAAGGGGGAAGAGCAGTGGGATGGGGCACATACATCAGACATTTGAGATTCCAAATTGGGAAAATATTATTTTATTTTTAATAAAATTAAATACTAAACAACTCTAGCATTTGTGGAGAAAATCCCAGCAAGTATTATTTTCAATTAGATGCTTTTGATGTGCACATCAATTTGTTTAGGATTCTCTAAACCAGGGCTGCAAATACCTTCTCCAATTCTGACCATTCAATGATTTCAATCACTTACAATAAAGTTTTGCAAAGCACATTGCAATAGAAGATCAGGGTGGAGGTGGCATTGTGAATTAAAGTTTGCAAATGCAGTTGCTCTGTAAAGTAGTATCCCAATCTGCTTTATATTTCTGCAGTGTAACGGAAAGCACATTCTGAACATTGAATGCGTTACAGATCAGAATGGAAGAATTGCAAATGACTTGCAGCCTCGCTTGGAAGAATTGTTTGGCTCCCTAGGTGAATGGGAAGGGAATGGGTTGCAAGGGAAAGACTACATGTAAAGAAAGTCATATAAATCTTAGTCTGGGCAAAGGGGAGTACTAGAGAGACGTAAAATATTTTCAAATTATTTTAATTCAAAACGATGAAAGGAGAAGGGTGTGTAAGAGGATTTTTTAAACGATGGGATCATGTTGAACCTGGCAGACATTGTGAAGGATAGTTCCTCAAATGTGGGATGCAAGGTTAGAATCAGGCAACCTCCATCCAACTAATTCTTGTCCCCCTGCTGAAAAGTTTAGTTGGACCATAGGTTTATAGGAAAATTGGATCACATTATGTAATATTTTTCAAAACTATGCATTTGAAAAGGTCGTGCTGACTATCGGAATTTACTCCTTTATTTTCTCAGGAGTTATAAATATGTTGAATCGCGTGAACTTTAGTGAACAGCCCATTTTCAATCTGATGGTGATTGAAGGTAATTGATGAAGTGGTAGTTGAACTTTTGAGGAATTCCATTGATGTCGAGGATAAAAATGGATGGTCTCCAACAAACAAAAGCATTTTCCTTTGTAATAGACTTTTGTCATTGGAAAGATTTCTTCATGGTCAATAGACTTCCATTGTGTTCTTAGTACAATACTCAATTAATTGTTGATGATGCCAAGAACTGTCAGTGTCAAATCACCAGTGTGTGTTTTGTTATTTATTCTATGTTATGACTGCAGGCTAAACCATTTTGTTGTGCTGAAAAGTGCAATGACAATAAATTGAATCAAATCAAATCAAACCAAGTCTGAATCAAAGTTGAAATGAATTCTGGAACTGAATAGACCACGTCTCACAGCAAGTCTCAGTTGGTGGTGAGTTGTCCCCTTCCATTAAGTAAATAACAATTGGCTGGTAGATAGAGTGGTGAATGACTGGGCTTGATTTCTCCTTTTGTTTGTGACCATGACAATTTTCCACCAGTGTTATTGTTGGCATGGATTAGAGGCATGTCTGGCACTGGAGCTCAGAACTAGACATGGTATCACCAAATCCAGAGTTATTTCTTCTTGTGAATTGAATTAGCTGAAGGTTGTACTATTTAAAGTTGGTGATTTCAAGAGCATGCTGAGTAGGATCATCCAAATTATACTTTAGATTGAAAATGGTTGCAAATACCACAGCTTTATCGTTTACTCCAACATACAAATTTTTGCCATCACTGAGGGTAAAGATATTCATGGAGAATCCTCCTATGTTTCGTGTAGTATTGAAAATAAATATTGTGAATGCATACTCATTTACAATCAGGATGCAATTTTAAAAACAACGTCTTTTTTGCCAGCAATGGGCCAGTCAAAGAACTTGAGTGACCAGGGAGGATGCATCATCACAAACAGTCTATTGTGCAGAAAACAAACTCATTTTACCTCAAATACAATCCGTTTAAAGACCAGAGGAAACAAACAACAGCACCTTCTCTCAGTAAAAGCAGGGCAACTTTGCAAGCAAATGTAGTAAATTAAATGTAGTAACAGATATATTATGTACGTAAAATCAATCTCAATCTCTCACCACATTTAATTGACAAGGGAATCATCACTCTGGCTGCCTATAGCATTATCATCCTTTGCAGCTTTTTGAAAAATAGACCCTTGCAATAAAATTGCAGAGCATGGTGGCATAGCAGTAGAGCTGCTGCCTGACAGCTCCAGAGACCCGGGTTCGATCCTCATTACGGATGCTGTCCGTATGGAGTTTGTGTGTTCTCCCCATGACCTGTATTGGTTTTCTCCGGGATCTCCGGTTTCTTCCCACACTCCAAAGGCATGCAGGTTAATTGGCTTCGGTAAAATAGTAAATTGTCCCCAGTGTGTGTAGGATAGTGTTAATGTTTTGGCTGGTCGGCATGGACTCAGTGGGCCGAATGACCTTTTTTTGCACTATATCTCAAAACTAAGCTAAATTGTCCATTATTTTCAACCATTAGGTTACTTGCTGAAATAATTTGGTGTATGTTTATGATTTATAATCTGGGACTTTTAAGCACAAGGATACCAATCTTCAATGCCTTAAATGGCTAATAAAGCTGAATGGGAAATATTTTGCATCCAACCCAACATTAACTTTTCTCATGTGTATCATGTAGAAAAAACAAGTCCACACAACAAAGAAAACTAAAAAAGGCAGACATTTAAATCATTCTTTAAGAATAAAAAATGTACTAATATGTTTATTGGAAATAAAAGAGTAGAAAAAGTAAATATAAGAAAGAGAATAGGAAAGCTTTGGGAATAATGATAAAAATAAAGCAAAATGTTTGATGAACTAAAATATTTAAAGTAAATATTTACTTTGGCAATTAATTTGAGGCCAATATTACAAAAAGGTTGTACCAGACATTCAGAAAGTTTTGGAGACACAGGGAACTGCAGATGCTGGAATCTTGCATAGAACACAAGTGGTGGAGTCACTCCACACATTCCAGCACTCCTGACCTGCCGAGTTACTCCAGCACGTTGTGTTCAGTTCAGAAAGCTTTCATTACCTCCACAGATGCTGTCTATTATGCTGAGTTCCTCCAGCACTTTGATTTTGCACAAGGTATGAGCATCTGCTATTCTTAGTGTCTCCATTCAAAAAACGTTATTCTGTATTAATACAGACTTTTATTTCTGTGTTAAGAAACTAAAGATAGTTAGTTGACAGAAACTGTAATTTCTAAGAGTTGTTGATAGCATTAAGTGTATAAATGAACAATTTACCTGGTGCAACATATCACAATTGAATAATTGGCATTGGTTGCCCATTCTTTTTCACTACAAGAAATTCATAAAATAACAAAGCACAGTCAAATTAAATTTAACATTAATTTTGTTAATTACTATTTTCATTTTTGCTTGCTTCCTCTGTAGAACTTTCTTTATCCCGAAGGTGGCAATACTAAACAACAATGTTGTCTTTAAAGCTTCACAAATTCCTTTTTCGGCAATAATTGTAACATTATTTCCAGAGTCGTTTTCCTCTCAGAACAAAGGCAAACAACAACTCCTGCTTTCATTGTAAACTATACTTCCGTCATTAACGTGTCAGTGATGTCTTGAAGTCAGTATGTTTTCTAAAGCAGATATTCTTCTTAAAAAGCTAAATTTAACTGATGATGTTGACTGTTTTGAAGAGCTCTCTGTCCATGTGCTCTTTCCTTTACTTGAATGCTTGCAAATAAATAGTTTCATCTTTTCTCTGAAGAAAGTGGTTGTGAGCGTATGAAGAATTGGGTTCAAGGCACTGTTTATTGGAAGTATAAATATAACCACCCATGATGTAATTGCTCCTGAAAAAAAATATAAATAAGTATCAATTTTGTAACCAATTTAATTTTTTTAAACAATTTAAAATGATAACAATGTTAGTGTTCTGAAATATAGTATTTCCAAAAATATAATAGAATAATTTGACTATTTGTAAACTATACTTCCACATTCAATGGTAAGAATGCTCCCAAGGGTCCGTGATGTCTCATAGTCAGTGTGTTTTCTAAAGCAGATATCCTTCTTAAAAAACTAAATTTAACTGATGATGCTGATTTGAAGAGCTCTTTGTCCCTGTGCACTTTACCGATACGCGAAAAGCTCCAGACCATTTTTTATTTCATCAAAGTCAAACCTACGTGGTACTTGTCTGACAAAGTGTCTCCAACATGAAGCATTATTCTCTTTACTTTTTGTAACTCTGTCTGTGCCAGAAGCGTGGCTACGCTCGCTGTACTGCCGAGGTGAGGCCTGCTATGTGATTTTAGGGGGATGTGTGCAAAACAAAACATTTCACTGTACCTAGGTGCGTGTGACAATAAAGTATCATTGAATCATTGAATCAATGAATAGAATTGAATCCATCAATGCTGCTTGAACTGCTGAGTTTATCCAACATTTTCTGTTTTCTTTCATATTGCCAATATCTGCTATTTTATTTTCGGTTTTCATCTCATTGTATTTGTTGTTTTTAATAAACATAAACATTAATTAAAAGGCCAATACAAAATACAATGCCTTAAAATTGATTTTCACTTAACCACTGGAAAAGATAATACATTCAGCAAAAAGTAAACTGCAGTGAGAACTCAGCAGGTCGAGCAGCATCTGTGGAGGCAAAGGAATTGGTGACATTTTGGGTCCAGACATTGCAGAGGACTGAGAGTATAGAAGGAAGATGGCTCACTACATTGAAGTTAAAGGAGGGCTGAGACAGAGGTTGGTAGTTTATAGGTGGTACTTAGATGAAGGAGGAATAATGGACAGATGGAGCCAGGTGCAGAGAGGGAGAAAGTGAGTGGAGACAGAGTTGTGTGGTTTATACATGGAAACTACTGGAGAGGTGGGGATAGATTAGGAGAGAGAACTGGAAGCGAGAAGGGGGATGGCAGATGGAGTGTAGAGACAGAGCCTGGTATGTGATGGAGAACAGGAAAAGGAAGAGATGTGTGTGAGGGATCTTATCAAATAGGGAGGCCAGTAGTGTACTAGTCAAATATATTGTGCTATGTGTTAGATTTCCTCAGATATTTCCCCTTTCCTCCTTGAAAAGATGAAATAAAGTTGTTACATAGATGGTACACGGATGAAATCATATATTTGCTAACTTTCTGGAAAGGAATAATTGTTAACCAGCAATGTGGGCATGCAAATGTAGAAAATAAATATATTGTGAGCAAGAAAAGTTCAAATCAACTTTCTGCAATGAATCATCTATTCTCCATATTGCAATGAAAAAGTACCTGGAATCTCCACCTGAATCAGTGAAAGTACTTTCAAGAGAAAAATTGGGATCCAGCAGAAGGCATTAGAAAGCACTATGAAGAAAAATCTGTAAGCCACTGCAACTTCACTTCGAATGCGCCTTTTCACTTCAGGTGTCTGGATTCCAGTTTTGTGAATAGAATAAAACATGCTGAAGTAAGAGAAGACAATTATGATGAAGGCAATCAGATTCAAACCTGAAAGAAAAGAAATAAATTGTTGTCTAAGGATATAACTTAATTTCCATCCCATGTATTGCTCATTATGACTACAAAACATGTTGGTGACCTATTCCAGCCTTTTCTTCATGTCACTTTATAACTCGAAACCTTCCAAGCTGTCGTGGAAATACTGCCATGCTGCATAGATCAGTTCTGCGGGAATGTTTATTTATAATAAGCAAAGGATAGCATCCAGTTTCTTGAGAATGTACATTAACACAAAATGAAATGAAACTGAAAACATTTAATCGAACTGGACAAAATTATATAAGGATGATGGCGAATCAGAGAGGAAATGTTTCACTCTGCAGAGGTCAATAATTGGCCTGTAAGTTGGTTCACAAATCATCCATTTTTTTAGATGCTTTGTGATTCAATTTTCAAATTCATCTAGAATCGATCACAATGATCATTATTTCAGGGATAAAATGTGCAGATGTGATATTGATATTGCATGTTCTATTTACAATACTGCAACTTTTTTTTTGAGTTATTCAAGCACATAGTTGTATTGTTCTTCACACATTGCCCATTTCCATCCTTGACAACATAAATTGTACTGACATTGAGCACCCTCACTAGAACTAGCGCACATACAATTTAGTTGCATTTTTAGCTTTTTAAATATATGTTTTGAGCTGACATTTGAAGACTTGACTGGACACTTTCAAAAGTGACTCAAACACCTTCAAGTGTGCTGAATACATTTCACAGAATCATAGAGTCATAGAGCACCATGTTGTAGGAAAGATGTTCTCAAGCTAGAATGGGTAAAGGGAACCTCAAATCTTCCCTGCCACTCAGAATTATGATGCCCTGGGAAAAGAGAAAAATTGAGCCATTCTGGATACAGCACAAACGAAAAAATATTCTGTGTTTGTGAGTTGCGCTCTAAACACTGTCATCAGACTGCAGATAGACACAAAATGCTCAAGTAACTCAGTGGGTCAGGCAGCATCTCTGAAGAAAAAGGCTGGGCAGCGTTTTGTGTCTGAAGAAGGGTCCCGACCCAAAACATCACCCAATCTTTTTCTCCAAAGATGCTGCCTGACCCGCTGTGTTACTCCAGCACTTTGTGCCTGCCTTTGGTATAGAAACATAGAAACGTAGAAAATAGGTGCAGGAGGAGGCCATTCGGCCCTTCGAGCCAGCACCGCCATTCATTGCAATCATGGCTGATCGTCCCCAATCAATAACACGTGTCTGCCTTCTCCTAATATCCCTCGATTCCACTAGCCCCTAGAGCTCTATCTAACTCTCTCTTAAATCCATCCAGTGATTTGGCCTCCACTGTCCTCTGTGGCAGGGACTTCCACAAATTCACAACTCTCTGGGTGAAAACGTTTTTTCTCACCTCAGTCTCACCCCTTTATTCTAAGACTGTGGCCCCTGGTTCTGGACTCACCCAACATTGGGAAAAATGTTCCTGCATCTAGCTTGTCCAGTCCTTTTATAATTTTATATGGTTCTATAAGATCCTCCCTCATCCTTCTCTTTATTTATTTATTTATTTATTTTATTAGAAGTAAGTACAGGAATATGGCACCAAGGTGCCTAATATATATTGACATATTACATTTTATGTACAGCTTCTTATTTTTTATTTTTTTTTAAGTGAGAAAGAAAAAGAGAGAGTAGATAATAAAAGATAGAGAAACTTGTGATATATAGTGTGTGATAAAGAAAAACGTGTGAAAAAAGAAAGTTGAGAATGAAAAAGGGAAAAGAAAGAAAAAAAGAGTAGAAAGTAAGAGATTAAGGAGATCGGTATCTATATTCTTGACCACCCTTCACCCAATCCTGAAACAGTTAGCTTCTAAGGTTTTGTTGCACCATATGATCCCCCCTCATCCTTCTAAACTCCAATGAATACAAGCCTAGTCTTTTCAATCTTTCCTCATATGACAGTCCCGCCATCCCAGGGATCAATCTCGTGAACCTACGCTGCACTGCCTCAATCACAAGGATGTCCTTCCTCAAATTAGGAGACCAAAACTGTACACAATACTCCAGATGTGATCTTACCAGAGCCCTATACAACTGCAGATGAACCTCTCTACTCCTGTACTGAAATCCTCTTGTTATGAAGGCCAACATTCCATTAACTTTCTTCACTGCCTGCTGTACCTGCACGCCAACTTTCAGTGACCGGTGTACAAGGACACCCAGGTCTCGCTGTATCTCCCCCTTACCCAACCTAACCCCATTGAGATAATAATCTCCCCCTTGTTTTTGCCGACAAAGTAGATAACCTCACATTCATCTGCTATGCATCTGCCCACTCACTCAACCTGTCCAGGTCACCCTTCAACCTCCTAACATCCTCTTCACAGTTCACACTGCCACCCAGCTTTGTGTCATCTGCAAACTTGTTAGTGTTGCTCCTAATTCCCTCTTCCAAATCACTAATATATATGGTAAACAGTTGCGGCCCCAACACCGAGCCTTGCGGCACTCCACTCGCCACTGCCTGCCATTCTGAAAAGGACCCGTTCACTCCTACTCTTTGCTTCCTGTCTGCCAACCAATTTTCTATCCACGTCAACACCCTACCCCCAATACCATGTGCTCTAATTGTAGTCACCAGTCTCCCATGCGGGACCTTATCAAAGGCTTTCTGAAAGTCTAGATACACTACATCCACTGGCTCCCCTTCATCCATTTTACTTGTCACATCCTCAAAAAAGTTCCAGAAGATTAGTCAAGCATGATTGTTCTTTCATAAATCCATGCTGACTTGGACTAATCCTTTTACAGCTACCCAAATGCCCCATTATTACCTCTTTAATAATTGACTCCAGCATCTTTCCCACCACCGAAGTCAGGCTAACTGGTCTGTAATTCCCCATTTTCTCTCTCGCTCTTTTCTTGAAAAGTGGGATAACATTAGCTATCCTCCAATCCACAGGAACTGATCCTGAATCTATTGAACATTGTAATGGTATAAACCAGCATCGCGAGTTCCTTGTTTCTACATTCTTCATCACTTCGTAGCAGCTCATGTGTTGATGCGGTTGCCCACTGTGGGATGTAGTCACATTAATTAATAATTTTAGTGAACTTAATGGTCAGATGTCTGACATCCTCTGCCATTGATAAGACTTGGAACTCTGCCCCCCCCAACCCTGGTCATGAGATGCTGAATAATCTTCCTCTGCCTGGTGAGGTTCCTAAAACAGGAGGAACCATCTCAGCTTCCCTCGTATTTGTTACTGATTTAGTTTGAGTAGAAGAGTGTAATAGGCTTTTCATTGAGAGGATGGAAGGGTAGAATGTAAATGATGGATGTTGTTGGATAAGGTGAAGTTGATGGTGTAACAGATTGTGTTCATGTGGTCGGGGTGGTTAAATTAGTTTAGGTTAGAGATACAGCATTGGAAAAGCTCCATTTACACTAGTTCTATATTATCCCACTTTTGTACCCACTCCCCATTTATAGAGGCCAATTCACCTACATACCCGCACATCTTTGGGATGTAGGAGAAAATGGATGGGTCCCGGCCTGAAACGTCACCCATCCGTTTTTTCTAGAGATGCTGCCTGACCCGCTGAGTTATACCAGCACTGTCAGACTAGGTCTATGTTATCCCACTTTCTTATCCAATCCCTAAACAATAGTGGAAATTTTACAGAAGCCAATTCACTTGCAAACGCACACATCTTTGGGATGGCGGAAACCGGAACACCTGGAAGAAGCCTGCGTGGTCACAGAGAGAACGTGCAAACGCCATACAGACAACACCCGAGGTCTGGATCGAACCCGGGTCGCCGGCGTTGTGAGCAGTGGCTCTACCAGCTGCGCCACTGTGTTGCCCTCTATCTGTGTGATGGTGTGGTCTGGGAACTCCCATTCCCGCAGGACACCATTGCGTCTGCAAGCCAAGCATTTCTGTTGCCCTGGTGGATTCACTGTCTCCCTTGGCAAACAGAAGTATTGACAAAAATAATTAGTAATTAAAAGCCGGAACTTCAGGGATTTGAATATTTACCAGTTAATAGTTTTTCAAAATATACATGGTATACAGAGGTTTTGGAAGAAGGTCAGACAGACAACTTTTCTATGCTGTATGACTCTAACTATTGGTTCTAACAGGGTTTCTTTACTAAAGAAGAGCAGAGATATTGGAGCAGTATTGATTGAATTATTTAAATCAGTGACTGGTATTTGAAATAAATAGATTAGAGTAAATACTTACAAATTTACTGATTAGAATACTTACAAAATTCTTAAGGGGTTGGACAGGCTAGATGCAGGAAGATTGTTCCCGATGTTGGGGAAGTCCAGGACAAGGGGTCACAGCTTAAGGATAAGGGGGAAATCCTTTAGGACCGAGATGAGAAAGACTTTTTTCACACAGAGAGTGGTGAGTCTCTGGAACTCTCTGCCACAGAGGGTAGTTGAGGCCAGTTCATTGGCTATATTTAAGAGTGAGTTGGATGTGGCCCTTGTGGCTAAGGGGATCAGAGGGTATGGAGAGAAGGCAGGTACGGGATACTGAGTTGGATGATCAGCCATGATCATGTTGAATGGCGGTGCAGGCTCGAAGGGCTGAATGGCCTACTCCTGCACCTAATTTCTATGTTTCTATGTTTCTAAATCAAATCCAGAGGACCTGGCATATAGGTTGCATAAGCATATAATGAAGTTGGATTATATCAGGAATATGTCTTAAAACAAAAATCAACGGGTTAATGACCTCACCCAGTGATCAACTCACACAGTACGTATAAGTTAGTTGCGCATTCAAATAGTAGTTGGACAAAAGAAAACTTTTATGTTGGCAAGAGACAAAATGCTGGAATAACTCAACTTGTTAGGCAGCATCTGTGGACAACATGGACAGGTGACAATTCAGGTTAGGACCCTTCATCACTTCAGGAAGAACGATTGGGAAGGGTCCTGACCTGAACTGTCACTTATCTACGTTCTCCAGGGATGCTGCTTGACCTGCTGAGCATTTTGTGTCTTTCCTTGGTAAACCAGCACCTGCAGTTCCTTGTTCCTACATTTTCATTTTGCTAGTTTTTTGTGTTATACTCAAGGTTGAGACAATATGAAAGATAATAGTAAGATTAAATGAGAACTTACCAGTTTGAAGTTTGATCTTTATTTTATGAGGAGTTACGATGAGGGATTACGTGAAGATGCCCCGCCAGGCGCATGCTCGTCATACTTCAAAGCAGCGGCGTGAAAACACAGTAACTATAGTCAAAGTGATATAGTAAGACCCAGAAGACTAGAACTACCAGATGATCTTTGCGATTATGAGGGCCGGGAGCAGAGGGCACATAATCCCTCATCGTAACTCCTCATAAAATAAAGATCAAACTTCAAACTGGTAAGTTCTTGTTTAATCTTACTATTTTACTTCGGAGTCACGTGAGTGACTGCGTGAAGATTTCAAAGCTCTGTGATTTCATGCGGTAGATCCATTCCATACGACACACTGCTTCAGTTGACACAGTAGTGAACAAATGATGTATTGAACATTGCTCAAATTATTCAATAAACATTTTTTAATAATAATAAACAAAAAACAGTAATAACCCCTCTATCCCAGGGGGAAATTACAAATGAAATTTAGAAAAGAAAATCAAACGGAACCCAAAACAGCATGCCCAAAACCTTGCGCTGTCAGGACAGGTTTGGCATAAAACTTGTAGAAGGTCGCCTCCCTAGACCATCCTGCGGCCCCGAGGATTTGATCTAGAGGCACATCCTGTGCCTTCGCTGCGGATGTTGATGCCGCCCTGGTGGAGTGAGATTTAAACACATGAGTGTCTACTCCAGCACAATCCAAAACCTGTTTTAACCATCTAGAAATAGTTTGTACTGACACCTTTTTATGAGGTTTTTTATGGCTGATGAGCATTGCTGTCTCAGAGCCTCTGAGACTCTTAGTTACCTCGATATATTGACTCAGGTGCTAAACTACACATAGCGTTTGGTCAACGGGGTATGCTTTAAAGCTTACTTTGGTTCCGGCCATTCCTGGCCTGCTTTATTTGATTAAATCATGACATAAAACGTCATGTTATCTACAGAAGAATACATGCTATCCAGCCGTAGCTTTTGCAATGTTTGATACTAGCGCCATGAGCATAACCACTTTAAGTGTTAACTTCTGAAAAGATAGTGGTGTGATTGGAGCCCATTGCCGAAGCAGTGTGAGAACTATACTGACATCCCAGATTTCTGTATATCTAGGCTTAGGAGGGTTTTTGTTAAAGATACCTCTCATGAATCGGGACACTAACGGATGAGACCCGATAGATTGTTGTTCAGAAAACTGCACTAAATAGGAGAACAAAGCACTCCGAGCACTATTAATGGCACTATAGCTCAAGTGTTCATCAAAATGCAATGTAGCAAGGAAGTCCAATACATCCGGTATGCTTGCAGTATGATAAGATATATCTGACTGCAAGCAAAACATCTCCCATTTCTTAATATGAGACACATATTGTTTTTTAGTGCTATCTCTCCAAGCTGCAGTAATCACATCCATGGTCCTACTCGACAGTCCAAGCCCTTGAAATGGTCTGGTCAGAACCTGCAGATTAACAGATTAATACGATCATGTAACGGATGACTTTCTCCTGTTACCGGATGAACCAACAAATTACTGCACTTGGGGATAGTCATGAATGGCTGAGTCATCATTCTCAGCACCAATGGGAACCATGGCTGTGTAGGCCAATCCGGAACCACCAAAATGCCTGAGGCAGAGTCCTGCTCTATTTTTGTGAGACATTGCCTGATGAGGCAGAATGGGGGAAAAGCGTAAAAGAACGTACGTCCCCAATGTAGCGAGAATGCATCCACCGCTACTGCTCCTGGATCTGGTTCCCACGAAATGTAATTAGGCAACTGGTGACTTAGTCTGGATGCAAACAGATCTATATCTGGCAAGCCATAGCGGCTGACAATCATTTTAAAAACATCAGGATTTAGCATCCATTCTATGTTGTCATTATCCGTGACCTGGTGTCCACCAATCACATTATCTCTACCTGGTAGGTACATAGCTGAGACCCAGATATTTCTGGAAATGCACCAGTCCCAAATGAGGTTAGCCAGATTATCACATGATACTGACCTTATTCCTCCCATGTGATTGATATAAGCAACAGCCGTGGTATTGTAAATCTGGAGCTGAACATGTAAATCATTCATTGCTGAACAATATGCTTTTAATCCATAGACTGCACCCAGCAATTCTAAGTAATTTATACCATGCCTTTGCAGGATTCATTCCTCTTGCACACTCCATCTACCACCACAGCTAGACTCGCTGTCAATGGCTCCCCATCCCAAAGCACTGACATCTGTTTGTAAAACCACTGAAGGTTGTTGAGTCAAAATGTTTTTGGTACTTCATGCAATATTGATTATCCACCATTGCATTCGGCGATGGCTTTGGCTGGCGACTGCATTGGTCTGTCGAAATGACCTGCATGTTCTTTAAGCGCTTGTTCTCTAGCTCGTTGCAAACTTTGATAGTGCAGAGGTCCAAACTGCACTGTAGGGAAAGCCGCCACTAATTTACCAATAGCACTGGCTACTTGCCGGATGGAGGGTTGGTGCTCTTCTACGAGACTGCTACAGACCTACATGATTTCAACAGCCTTGGCCATAGGCAAAGTCACTGACATATCAACTGAATCAATGACAAACCCCAAATAGTTAATTTTTTGGGATGGTACTAGCTTGGATTTTGTTGGATGGATGAGAAAACCTAACCTCTCAAACAGGTGTTTGGTTGCTGAAACCGACTCCTCAGCTGCTTCTTGAGTGTTGCTTATAATTAAAATATCATCTAAATAAGCCATCAAAATGTGATTCAGTGCACGAAGTAGCGCTAGAACTGGTTTTAACAATTTTGTGAACAACCTAGGAGCTGAGGTTAACCCATTGGGCAACGCTTTAAATTGCCACAGCTGTCCCATCCAACTAAATTTCAAGTATCCACGGTACTGATGATGAATTGGTACTGAATAATATGCATCTTTCAGATCTATAGTTGCCATATAACAACCTTTTGATAACAACTGTTTAGCAGTACTGAAAGTGTCCATTTTTAAATGCCTATACTGGACATAGGAATTTAACTGGGTTAGGTCTAGAATGACTCGACACCCACCATCTTTTTTCTGTCTGTGGAATATATTGGACACAAATTGTTGAGGATGATATACCGTCTTCTCAATTACCCCCTTTTGGAATAAAACCCCAATTTTGTCATTCACCTGCAGAGTTTCTGATCCAGAAAAAAACAATACCCGGCTAGGCATATTTTGTGCAGGTGGATGTATTCCTGACATAAACTCAATTCGAGACCCTGAGACACAGTCCAGTATAAACAGATCAGATGTTATGCAGCACCATTCATCATAAAACAATTGCAACCTACCCCCAACCGGAGGTTGTTCCCCAGAAGATTTATCCTGGACTGAATCAGTTACCCATATCCCCAAAGTCGACCTTGAACTTCTCACTCTTCTGGCCATGTTGGGGTTGTAGTTGGAGTACGCAGGTGGATATGGACGGCGTCCAACTGGTAACACTCTACTTGGGCCTGCTCCGGCATCTGACACCCGTCTGGTTGAGAAAGACCTGCGAGGTGGTATCCTGGCTGAGGGTATGTAGGTTTTTACGAGGTCCAATAGTTTTGGCCTCTTCCTTCGAGGTCTTTGACCTGTTTCAGCAGGCCTTCGCCGAATAAAAAATGTGGTGCCTGAATATTAGAGGACCTACAAAGAGCTGCGAAGCGTGGGTTTAACGTTGGTTTGATACCATTTTCTCCAAAAGCCGTGATACCTACCCCCACTAATTTGAGAACTCTCTGGAAACAGAGCTCCTGCCCCCTCATCGATGCCCTCATTTGTGCCCAGATAGGCGAGTTCAACGTGGGCACATTGAGCGATGCACAGTTAACTGCTCTCTGGTAACGCGTGGTCATCTGTTCCATGATGGAACCCTGGAGCTGGTGAGAGGCCGTGTAGTTTATATTACAAGCCAGATTTTCCTCCATGGCTTCACCAGTACCCTCCGGAATGGCAAAATTTCTAGCCACATCCGGGACACCTGGAGCATGGCTCATGTGCCTTGGTGTGTGCACAGAAGCAGTAACACCAACTTCAGGGTCAGACTCCTCCTGCCCTGGCTCTCCCGAGTCTTGCTCCAGGGAGGTCTCTACCAGCCCTAAACAAGGTGCTGGTGAGGGTGATTCCCATTGGAGCTCATAGGCGTTCAAGTCCTCCTCGCCATATGGGCCTCTGCCTGAGGCTGTTTGGGGAATCCTGGGGGTATGCGACCCCGATTGGAATACTTCATGGCTCATCATAGTTTTAAGCATTAGCTCCATTGTGTCTAGACGTTCCCAGACCTTCTTGTTGGAAGGAGGGGAGTCTTCTTCGTCAGACTCGTCAGAATAAACAGGCCTGACTGATTTTTGTTTAGCCTTTCTCCCTGCTGGAGTGGCCACAGCGCCCTGAGGCACCAGAGTTAATGGAGGCAGTTGAGCTGCCAGAGGTTCTGCAGTCGGCGTTGGAACCGGCGTTACCGCAGCCGGTATCTCCCTACCCGATCTGCGAGTACTAACCGCGGTCCCGCGAGTAAAACTCTTACTACGGACGGCAGACTTTTTAACAACTTTCTCCATTTTACAAATACTCCCGCTGGCTCCTGAACCAGTCTCACGGAGTTTAAATACCCACAGAAAGTTTTTAAATCACTTACCTGCCAGTTTACTACTTACCGCTTGTGGAGCTGCTCTCTCCAGCCCGTTGGTGCGACATGCGTCGGACGTAATGACGTGCATGCGCCTAGCGGGGCTTCTTCACGTAGTCACTCACGTGACTCTGAAGTAAAATAGGTGATGTGGTCACTGTGTGACCCTGGAACTAATTTTCATTATTTTGAGGGGTGGGGAGGGGATGCTTTTCGAAAGTGAACGTATGAACCTATGAACAAGTTTATATAATTATTTGCATAGTGGGGCTTTAGGGTTCATGTGCTTTTATGTTAAGAAAACAAAACAATTTACATTGTTATAGCACTTTTTACTTATCAAGAATATCCCAAAATGCTTCACATCCAGTCAATGTAGCTACGGCTGAACACTTACGAACGGTTAATTTGTGTGCAACAAGGGCACAAAGAGAATGAGGTAACAACTCGATAGTCACCTAAAGGTGTTGCTTGAGAGACAACTGTTGGCCAAGACCCCAGGAGAACTCTCCTGCTCTCCTTCCTGTAGTGCCACAATATCTTTTATGTCCAACTAAAAGTTCAAAGATGATGATGATTTAAAATCTCAGCTGAAAGGTAATACACCTGGCAAAGCTTGTACTAGAGTGGCAGCTCTTAAAGTAGTTTGCAGACCGACTTGGAGTACTTCACCTCTTCCTATGATCTATTATCATATATAGCTTTCTGCTCTGCTAATGGCATTGACTAGACAATCAAAATAAATCATTAAAATATTCATACCAAGGAATATTCCAATAGAATAGCCTTTTGCAGCATCCGTTTCAATTTGGTCTGCATAAAGAGGAAAGCAAACCCCATTTCTTCCATAGTAATTTCCAAAAGTATCTTCATTCCAGAGTGGAATTATAGCGATAATAAATCCAATAAGCCAAATGGTAGTGAGTATTATCAAAGTCTGTTGCTTTCCTGGTTTGATGTTACTGAATGGGAAGACAATGACAACATACTTCTCCAGACTCAGGTACGTCAATAGCAAAACTGAAACTTCTGTGGAGAGCATGGCCAAAAATCCTATCATTCGACACTGGATACTCTCCATCCATCGATGTGCATGTTTGTTGTACTCCCCACGATACATGACATCGAAGATCCCAACGAAGAATAGATATACTCCCATCAGGCAATCAGCACCTTGAATGTAAGAAAAGGGGAGAAACAGATGTCTTTAATATATGAGTTATTATATTTTGTGGCAATATCAAGTTGAAAACCTAGAGTTTAAAGTTTTGGAGTTTTACGTGCATCGAGGTACAATTAAAAGCCTTTTTGTTTAGTTTAGTTTATTGTCACGTGTACCAAGGTACGGTGAAAAGCTTTTGTTGTGTGCTAACCAGTCAGCGGAAAGACAATACACGATTAGAATTGAGCCTTCACAGTACAGAGATACATGATAAAGAGAATAACATGAATAATGTTTAGTACAAGATAAGTCCAATCAAAGATAGTACAAGGGTCTCCAATGAAGTAGATAGTAGCTCAGGACTGCTCGCTAGTTGTTGATAGGATTGTTCAGCTGTCTGATAACAGCTGAGTAGAAACCGTCCCAGCATCTGGAGGTATGCCTTTTTCACACTTCTATACCTTTTGCCCAATGGTAGAGGGGTGCAGAGGAAGTGGTCATGGTGAGACTGATCCTTGATTATGCTGGTAGCCTTGACAAGGCAGCGTGAAGAGTAGATAGAGTCAATGGAAGGGAGACTGGTTTGCATGTACTTACATTTAACTTTGCTATAAAATAAAGAAATTGTACAAATGTTCACAGTCCATCAAGACCTACAGATACATTGAGTTTATTAAGTGTGGCATGTATTGAGAAAACACTTTTTTTCTGATGACTAAGCACAAAAAAATTGGCAACTTAATTTGCTGATTCGTTATCGCTCTCTATATTTACTTGAGCTTTCCTGGGTAGATAGGGATTGATGAGTCATTGTATAATAAGACCTATGAAAAGAACTCTCACAATGACAATTGGAAGGTGACAATTTTACATTATGCTCCATTACTGTAATCATACTATGCAAAGAGTGCACAGTCACAATTAAATCAAGTCATCTTATCATTTTTATTTCATACATAGCCTCTTAAGAATGAAGAACCATAGCCATTATTAATTTATTGCTGCAAATTAATTTAATTGTCATAAACTACAAAACATATAATAAATGCTGTGATCAAAAACTAACACTTTGCTAACTTTTAGATAAAGTAAGAAGTTTTGGCCCAATCCCGTATAGCTTTGGAATTAGGCCATTTGGCCCATCGAGTCTACTCCACCATTCAATCATGGCTGATTTATCTCTTCCTAACCCCTTTTCTCCTGCCTTCAATCCATTTATGCTTTCTCTGGCCAAGACAGCCAGATGGTTTTAGCCTAATGGATTTGCATTTGCAGACACAGTTTGTTTGGAGTGAGCAGGCAGAGAAGTCTATTGTTTTGTCAGCCAAAACTAGTTCTATCCTACACACTCAGGACAATTTACAGAAGCCAATTAACCTGCAAACCTGTATGTCTCTGAGATGTGGGAGGAAACCAGAGCACTTGGAAAAACCCATGAGGTCACAGGAAGAACGTACAAATTCCGTACAAGCAGCACCCGTGGTCAGGATTGAACCAGGGTCTCTGGGGCTGTAAGGCAGCAACTCTACTGCTGCACCCTGTGTGGCCCAATGTGTAGAGTCCATGTATACCACATCAACCACACTGGCCATATCAATGCGTGTTATTGTCTCATTGAAAAATTCAATCAGATTGGTCTGCAATGATCCACCCCATTGATTATTGCCTGCTTCTTTCAAGTGCAGTGAATACTGTCCCTCAATTATTTTGCCAATGATCCCTATGAGATCACTGCTAATCTCCCTCACTCCAGGGAATAAAAAACTATGCAACTTGTCCTCATAACAACTCACTTAGTCCTAATATTATTCTTCTGATTCTATGTGGCACCCTAGGATTATAGAACATAGAGCAGTACAACACAGTGACACAGACCCTTTGGCCCACAATGCCCATGCTGAACATGATACCAGGTTACGCTAATTTCCTCTACCTGTACTTGATCCATATTCCCCCTTAAAGATGCTTCATGGGGGGTACAATGCAACACAAACAACCTGATGCAGGGACTCAGAGGGTCAAGCAGCATCTGTCAGGTTTGGGAAGGGAGGAGTTAATTTAGTGTCAAATTCTATCACAATCTGATCATTGTTAACTAGGTGTGCTCCAATGTTAAATTATTGTTAATTTGGACATTGTTCATGAGACAGTATTATGGAAAGCAAGGTTTTCAACTTTGCTAAGAGGGTTGTTTCTTGGTGTGAACACCATTAATGGCCCCAATTTGCATCCTTCAATTGTCCAACCATTTGCACTCGACATATCAGCTTCAAAGTTATGTTTAAGAAAGAACTGCAGATGCTGGAAAAATCAAAGGTAGACAAAAAACGCTGGTGAAACTCAGTGGGCGAAGCAGCATCTATGGGGAGAAGGAATTGGCGACGTTTCGGGTCAAAACCCTTCTTCAGACTGAGATCGGGGGGGGGGGGAGAAAGAAAGGAAGTAGGCAGAGACAGTAAGACGTGGGAGAACTGGGAAGGGGAGGGGAAGGAGGGAGAAAGCAAGGAGTATCTGAAATTGGAGAAGTAAATGTTCATACCGCTGGGGTGTAAACTATCCAAGCAAAATATGAGGTGCTGTTCCTCCAATTTACGCTTGGCCTCACTCTGGCAATGGAGGAGGCCCAGGATAGAAAGGTCAGATTCGGAATGGGAGGGGGAGTTGAAGTACTGAGCCACCGGGAGATCAGGTTGGTTATTGCGAATTGAGCGGAGGTGTTGGGCGAAGCGATCGCCAAGCCTGCGCTTGGTCTCACCGATGTAGAGAAGTTGACACCTGGAACAGCGGATGCAGTAGATGAGGTTGGAGGTGACACCTGGACACTCTGCTTTCCGCAGAGTCCGTTCTCTCTGTAACTCCCTGGTCAATTTGTCCCTTCCCACGCAAACCACCCTCTCCCCTGGTACTTTCCCTTGCAACCACAGGAAATGCAACACTTGCCGCTTTACCTCCCCCCTCGACTCCATCCAAGGACCAAAGCAGTCTTTCCAGGTGAGACAGAGGTTCACCTGCACCTCCTCCAACCTCATCTCCCAGTGGTGTGAACATTTTATGTAGTGCATGCTTCCTCCCTCCTTCCCATCCCCCCTTCCCAGTTCTGCCACAAGTCCTACTGACTCCAACTACTTTCTTTCTTTTTTCTCCATTGAAGAATGAAAGTTTCTCCATCCAAGACTGCAAGAAATCACAGAGAATTGTGGATGCAGCCCAGACCATCAAGCACATCAACCTCCTTTCCATTGACTCCATCTACACATCCTACTGCCTCGGCAAGGCCACCAGCATAAGCAAAGAAGATTCACCCGGACACTCCCTCCTCACCCCTCTCCCATCAGGCAAGAGGTACAGAAGATTGAAAATGCATACCTCCAGATTCGGGGACAGTTTCTTCCCAGCTGTTATCAGGCAACTGAACCATCCTTTCACCAACTAGAGAGTGGTCCTAACCTACCATCTACCTCATTGGAGACCCTCAGACTATCTTTAATTGAACTTTACTGGACATTACCTTGCACCAAACGTTAATTCCCTTTATCCTGTATCTGTATACCATAAACGGATTGATTGCAATTATGTATTGTCTTTTGGCTGACTGGATAGCATGCAACAACAAAAAAAGCTTTTCACGGTACCTCAGTACACGTGACAATAAACAAAACTAAATTAAACTAGACTATTAAAAGCAAAAACTCGTACTTACAGCATAAAATTTTTATGGACATAGCATGAAGCTTATTTTCAGCTTGAATAAGTGACCTCATGAAAATGACAAACAGGTTTCCAAAACATGTGAGACATGCTATGATCCAGACAAAAACTCGAAGTATGATGTTGGCTAGTAGATCTTCAAAGGAAGATATTCCGTCTGTGTTTGGTTTACAACTCCGTACATGAGGAGAATACGCACAGTACTGAAATTTATGGAAATATCTGTGAAAATAAAGTACAGGAAACAATATAGCGCAAGTATGTCCAGTGCTAATTAGTACAGTATTGTACATGTCTTCAGTAAAGGATTGTACATGGTGTCAGAGTGATAGTAAAACAATGTGTACTCTTGTCTGAATGCAAAATAGTAATCAAACATTCTGATCTATAGAAAAAGATGCAGAGTGCTGGAGTAACTCAGTGGGTCAGGTAGCATCTCTGGAGAATACGGATAGGTGATATTTCGGGTTGGGATACTTATTTAGACAGAAGGAGGCTCCCAATCCAAAATGTCACCGATGCAGTCAGAAAAAGGGTCCCGACCCAAAACGTCACCTATTACCTCCCCTGAAGAATGGTCCTGAACCAAAACATCACCTGATCATGTTCTCCTGGGATGCTGCCTGACCCACTGAGTTACTCCAGTACTTTGTGTCTTTTGTTTTGTGAACCAGTATCTGCCGTTCCTTGTGTCTCCATTATAGTCCATATCTGTTTTCACATTTAAAAGGTGCAAATTTTTATATTCAATTTATGACAAAAATGTATAAATGAGGTAGAAAGTAATCAACAAAAGTATGGTGATTGCTTGTTTACAGTTTATTCCCTGGAAAGTATCTCCTTAGTCCTTTCAATACTACTCAATCCTCCCTGCAAATTAATAACAACTTATTTCTTCCCCTGTCCAATTCTGCCGGGCCGACCCCTACAATGCCAACCCAGTGCTTGACACTATACTTTGAAGAACTAGAAATTTGCAAGGCATAACATGATGCCGGAATCAAACAACTTTTTGTAGCACTGCTGCAGTGAGGTCTGAAATTCTTATACTATTGTTGCAGTTTTGTACTTTTTTATGATTGTGCTTTATGCACAGTATGATTTGACTGAATTATATGCAAAGCAACGTTTTTCACTATATCCAAGTACGTGTAACAATAAAATACCATTGAACCGTTGTCAAAGAGTGTATGTAACATTTTCTGTTTTTATTTATAATTAGTCAAAAGTTGGATAACAATGTAAATATAAACCTCAAAAAGAAAAACAAAGCAAGGCATTAATTAGCGTGGCTCTAATTGGATGGCAGTTGAGGAAACTCATAATGACTTCTTTAATTTCCACTGCATATGATGAAACCAAAACGTCTCTGTAACTTATCCAAGAAAGGGTACAATGTTATGAATTTTGAGCTGCATACTTACATATGTTCTAAATTTGTCATTGGTTTAAACATTCTGCTTTCTATGTTTGCAATTTCTATTCCTTCCATACCACTGTCAAGAGAAAAATTTAAAAACTGTCACGATACATCTGCATACAACATAAAAATAAACTGATACAAGTTTTTGGTAATGTAAATTATCTTACTCAATGAAACCTGCACAATATGATACCAAATATTGTCCATGTTTCCATGCCAACCAGCCTCCTGACATATATGCACAATATTCTTGCTTTTAAAATGATGCAATGATTTTATACACAAAAGGACACAAAATAACTCAGCAGGTCAGGCAGCATGTCTGGATAACATGGATAGGTGATGCATAGGTGACCCTTCTTCAGAAACATCACCTATCCATGTTTTCCAGAGATGCTGCCTGACCTGCTGAGTTACTGTGTCTTTTGTGCATTAACCAGCATCTGCAGGTCTTTATTTCTACAATAACTCTATACAGCTGCCTACTTTCTTAATCTAATTTACTTTGTACATGTGATGAATGCTAGGCAATTCATATTAAAATAATCAACAGATCAGAATATAAACTATTTTAGAGATGCACAACATATTATTTATCTTTACAAAAACAGTAGCTTATTATTCTGAATTTTCCAATTAACTTACAGAGATTGAAGGTGTTTGAGATTTTCAAACTGTTCAGGATGTACAAAATTAATGGGATTGTCAGATATATTCCTAAAATAAATTAAATTGATTATTTTATGAGAGAAATTCATTGAATAACAATGCACAAATCAGAGAAATATCAACAAGTATTTGCTTACAATTTTATCAGTAATTTAATATTTTTGAATAGATGTTTGGGGAGTTCCTGAATCTTGTTAGATGACAACTCCCTGAGAATGATACAAAAGAAGTTAATGTAAATTTGTAGGTTATATTACTTATTCAACAAAGCATAATGACTTCATAGTAAAATAAAATGTAAACGTTCATTTCCGCTTAGAAACAAAATATTAAAATGCAAAGTTGCTCCCCAGGAACGAGGTTGGGTTGCATTTATGGAAGGTTACAAGGTGTTGACTTTAGAGGTACAGCCCCAAAACAGACCCTTTGGCCCACCTAGTCCACTAATTCAGTGATCACCCCATACACTAGCACTATCCTACACACTAGGAGAAATTTAGAATTTTACCAAAGCCAATTAACCTAGGAACCTGCACGTCTTTGTAGTGTGGGATGAAACTGGAGCACCCGGAGAAAATCCATGCGGTCACAGGGAGAACGTACAAACTTCGTACAGACAGCTCGCATTGTCAGGATTGAACCGGGGTCTCTGGCTTGGTCAGGCAGCAACTCTACTGCTGCGTCACTGTGCTGCACTAGATAATGTGGATGGTGGTAAGCATTGTGGCTTTACGTAAGACGACCAAAACCTTCAATTACAAAAGTGACAACCAATTGTCAGCTATTTCTCCGGAAGGGTTGAAGAGTACACAATCCAGGCTGCGTCACAGTTAGGGTCAGTTCTTGGACTTGAAATCCTATGGTACTTAAAAGATGTCTTAAAGTAATGCTGCACAATAGGACGATGCCTGAGTGTGTTGTGCATTTGAGATAGAATTGGGAATAGGGAGATTGTTGTTCATAGTTTTAATTTAGATTAAAGATACAGCATGGACGCAGGCCCTTCGGGCCACTGAGTCCACGCCGACCATTGATCACCCGTTCACATTAGTTCGATGTTACCCACTTTTACAGAGGCCAATTAACCTACAAACTTCCATGCCTTTGGGATGTAGAAGGAAACCAGAGCACATGGAGATTACCTGAACACCGTGACAAATCCCACACGATCACAGGGAGAACGTGCAAACTCCACACAAACACCTCCGAAGATCTGGGTCTCTGGCATTGCGAGTCGGCATTGATAAAATTAGAGTCTTGAATCAAATGGTCTCACGATTGGAGGTCAGTTGGACATAGGCAGAGTTTGGTGGATAGGTGGAAGATTGGGGTTCTGATGTTAGGGATGAACAGTAACCAAACTCATTATTGGACACTTACATCGATGATGGTGCCTACCTCGAACTCCCTGGCAACTAATCTGATATTGTCGTTTCCCCCTTTAATTGGTCCATAAGTAAGCCTCCCAAAAAGGCCTAGTTAGGTGTGACTGACAATTCAATTGTCTCATATATAAGCAAAGATTTATAGTCCTCATACCATTTGATGACATTTCCTAGGCTCTAATATCACTGTTTATGAAGGACAGAAAACAAATTTCCAGAAGTACTTTTCATGCCCGTGTGCTGTAATCTGTAGCAGATCAATTCAGCAGTTAACAAAAAAACTCCACTAGATCATTTTGAAGCCCTTTCATATTTATGGTGAACTTTATGGAATTGTACTACCATAAATATGATACTTTGGTCAGGACTGCAATGGTAATGGAAGAAATGATGCTAGCCAAATAATCTTAGTACCACCTTGCTAATTGGTTGCATGCACCTTCCTTGTCATTCTATTTTATCTGCAACCTAATTAAGAATGACAAAATGTTTTGTTATCATTTTGATAAATACGAATCATTTCATTTACCTAATCAGGACACTGCACCTGGTATGTCAAAAGTGAGGAATACATACTAAATTAAAAAAGTAAAGCAGCATAGACAATAGTAGAAAGCACTTAGACGTACAGTTCTATCAAACTATGTAATGGAGCAAATGCCTTTTCGGAAATAGAAGTAATTTCATTCCTCTGAATGTACCTGTTGAAGAAAAAAAATGTAATTGTTATATACATGTCAAGTTGGAACGTTTGTCTTTAAATGGCAAAGTTTCATTTAAGTCTAAAATACACAATCTTCAAACGCAATATATTTATTAAAAAAGCCACAAAGTGCTGGAGTAACTCAACAGATCAGGCAGCATCTCTGGAGAACATGGATAGGTGATGTTTTGTGTCGGGACCCATCTTCAGCATTTAGTGTCTTTTTTTTACATAAACCAGAATCTGTAGTTCCTTGGATCTCACACTAATTTGTTTTGTTCATTCTAGTTATTTAAGCCCTAACATTGTCCAATCCCTTGGCTCACCTTCCTAGTCCTCACCCAAGGTTAGATGGCCTTTGTTTGTTTTACTTAACTTGCCAAATCATTTGTCAGTGAAAGGGAATATTGGAAGATAGAATGAGCATCTTTTAGGTGATGACAATAGATAAGATAGGTTTGGAGGGATATGGGCCAAACACAGGCAGGTGGGACTAGTTTTGGAGCATGTTGGTCGGTGTGGGCAAATTGGGCTGAAGGGCCTGTTTCTATGCTGTATGACTTCACAAGGAACCAACATGAGAACACAAGCCATTTCCTCCAAATTCATGAATTAATTTATTCTAAATATGTCTATGTATGATAGGAGCCACAACAAAGGAGATACGTACATGCCAGGAACTTAAACAGCTCTGGCTAAACTGGAGTCAATCAGAGGGAAAATCTTCTGCTGGTTGGAACAATACTTAGCACAATGGAAGATGTTTGTGGTGGCTGGAGGCATTCCTTAGGGCAGGGCCCAAGGACCAACCATCTTCATTAATTGTCTATTAATTACCTTCTTTCAATTCCATTATTCATCCATATAGTTTTTGATTCTTAGAATTAAAAATACTATATGGATGAATAATGGAAAATACTATTTTGGGGCCCTTTTCTCACTGGCTTTATAGAGCAGATTAGGATGAGAATTCTGAAATTTAATTATCACAACTACTTCCAATAACAATTTGCAAACATTTTCCCCATAACTGTTAGTTTTGATGGAGCTGCACTGGTCAGCAACTTCCAAAACAGCACAGGAACTATGGCCCACAATGTCCGTGTCGACATGATGCCAAGTTAAACTCCTCTCCTCTGATTGCACATGATCCATTTCTCTCCATTCCCTGTGTATCCATATATTTGTAGATCTATTTGTACATATTACAAATGACAATGTTTAGGAAACATTTGGATAGGTACATGAATAGGATAGGTTTAGAGGGATATGGGAAAATGTAGGCAAGTGGGACTAGTGTAGCTGGGGCACATTGGCCGGCGTGGGCATGATCGATCAAAGGGCCTGTTTCCACACTGTATGACTATAACTTTATAAATGATTTGATTGCATAAATACTCACAGCACAGCCAGCTTATCACATTTCACAAAGGTTGAATAATTCAATGACTTGATTCGATTACTGTCAAAGTCCCTACAAGTATAATTGGGTACCAAAATTAACTTGATCATGGATACAACCGGAATGAACATTTTTAAAACAAGTAGTGAACAATAACACACAAAGGTACAACTTACATACGAAAGGTGGAGTTTCACAAACCCGATAAGCAATGAGAAAATAGTTAATACTCACATCCAGAAAACATTGGGGATTTCAGCACATATTGTTCTCTTTGGTAGGTTTTCTAATAAATTGTTTACCATTGATCTAGAAAGAGAAAGGTAAAACTTTTGCAGTAACATGAACTGGCAAATTGAACATTTATCCCCCATTCTTATGACATTGGAGGAGAATTAGGCCATTCAGCCCAACGCGTCTACACTGCCATTCGATCATGGCTGATCTATTAATTCCTTTTAACCCCACTCTCCTGCCTTCTCCCTGTAACATTTGACATCCTTATTAATCAAGAACATATCAATTTCTGCTTTAAAGATACCAATTGACCAGGCACGTACTGTCAGGGTAGGCAAGGTAGCCACTGCCTACCCTGACTAAAATTATAAAATGGTAATTACTAAATATAAATAGTAAAGGCATGGGAGAATTATGCCTATGTAAGAGATCCATCTCTTAGGTAGGCATAATTCTCCGTGCCTTTCAACCGCAGCGCTTGCAACACACGAAGGTCTGAGCAGCCCACGTGCCGTCAGCGCTGCTTCAAGCTGTCAATTTCAAGGGGAGCTGAAGGCAGTTCAAATTCTGCCTTAGCTGTACTGCGCATGCGCAGCATCCTAATGCTCATGCGCAGCGCTAGTTTCTTGGCGGATTTTTCAAATATGGATTGCCATTATCTGAAGAGTATCTTAGGAAACAAAGAGTGAAGAATGGAGTTCGTGTACCAATAATGTAGTAAGTACATTTCTTAGTGCTATATGTTTTTAAATACCATATTTCCCGTGTTGGGGGGGGGGGGGGGGAAAGAGTTCCTTTCACATCGTTTGGGGAGTCTGGCCCGGGGTAGAATTGCGGGGAGGGCAGGAGCATCGTGAAGGAGGGGGTCGGGATCATGCCACTTGCGATGCTCCTTGCACGGAGGCATGCAATGCCACTGCATTGAGGCTGGGGGGGCGGGGAGAGAAGTAGCTCGGGAGGCTGTGAGTGGCCGCCGGGCCGGACAGTGGAACCGGCCGCTACCTCAGCGCCTTCTGCCAGCCCCCGCTCACCTCTGGCAGCTCTCCATCTAAAATCCTCTCTCCTGCCGCTCGCTGGCCTCACTCATGTCAGCTGTTTCCCGCAAATACTTAAATTCCGACAACGCGATTGAGGTTACTCGGCTGTGGGAATTTAAGGATTTGCGGGAAGCGGCTGACAGGAGCGAAGTCGGTGAGCGGCAGGTGAGAGGTGTTGAGTCGGAGAGTACTGCCAGAGGTGAGAAGAAAGATTCCAAGGGGAGTAAGGGGCAACCATGGCTGACCAGGGAAGTCAGGGACAGTATAAAAATAAAAGAGAAGTACAACATAACAAAGATGAGCAGGAAGCCAGAGGATTGGGTAATGTTTAAAGAGCAACAGAAGATAACTAAAAAGGCAATACGGGGAGAAAAGATGAGGTACGAAGGTAAGCAAGCCAAGAATATAAAGGAGGATAGTAAAAACTTCTTTAGGTATGTGAAGAGGAAAAAATTAGTTAAGACCAAAGTTGGACCCTTATAGACTGAAAAAGGTGAATTGATTTTAGGGAACAAGGAAATGGCAGATGAGTTGAACAGGTACTTTGGATCTGTCTTCACTAAGGAGGACACAAACAACCTTCCTGATGTACTAGTGGCCAGAGGATCCACATTAGGCAGGAAATGGTGATGGGTAGACTGATGGGACTGAAGGCCCCCAGGGCCTGATGGTCTGCATCCCAGGCAGGCACGTGCCATGGTTAGTTACTCAAGGTAGGCAGTCAGCCGGCTTCATTAAAAAATCTTAAACCGCGCATGAGCAGATTGTTCTCTCCGTAAAAAATAAAAATAAGTAACAATTCAATTTTCCCAAGGCTTCTAAATCTCCTTCATTTTTTTAATTACTGAATGGGTGGGGGATGGAGGATGAAGGCAGGTGGAGAGATGGCGGGAAAAACGGGAGCACACCGGGACGTTGAATCAGTTGTCATCTTATTGAATGACAACACTAATTCAAGGGACCAATTGGAGGGAGAGTTCCTTTCACAGCGTGTGGAGAGTCTGTGCCAGGGGTTAAAGATGCGGGGAAGGCAGGAGTGTTGAGAAGGAGCGGGTCGGAGATCATGTCAGACTCACTCACCGCTGCCGCAGCGCTCCGGTCACAGACAGCAGAACTGGCCGGCACTTCCGGGGAAACATAGAAACATAGAAACATAGAAAATAGGTGCAGGAGTAGGCCATTCAGCCCTTCGAGCCTGCGCCGCCATTCAATATGATCATGGCTGATCATCCAACTCGGTATCCTGTACCTGCCTTCTCTCCATGCCCCCTGATCCCTTTAGCCACAAGGGTCACATCTAACTCCCTTTTAAATATGGCCAATGAACTGGCCTCAACTACCTTCTGTGGCAGATAATTCCAGAGACTCACCACTCTCTGTGTGAAAAATATTTTCCTCATCTCGGTCCTAAAGGAATTCCCCCTTATCCTTAGACTGTGACCCCTTGTTCTGGACCTCCCCAACATCGGGAACAACATCGGGAAGGAAGCAGCTCGGGTGATTGCTTCCGACGAGCGGCCGCCGGGACCGGACAGCAGAACCGGCTGCCACTTCAGCGCCTTCTGCCGGCCCGCTCACCTCTGGCAGTGCTCTCAATCTGAACACCTCTCACCTGCCGCTCACCGGCTTCGCTCATGTCAGCTGCTTCCCGCAAATCCTTAAATTCCCACAGCCGAGTAGCCTCAATTGGTCCCGTGAGCGCGCTGTTAGAATTTAAAGATTTGCAGGAAGCGGCTGACATGAGTGAGGCCGGCGAGAGGCAGGAGAGAGGTTTTCAGACGGAGAGCACTGCCAGAGGTGAGCGGGGACAGGCAGAAGGGGCTGTCTGGTCCCGGCGACCACTCGCAGCCACCCAAGCTAATTCACTCCCCAGCCGCAATGCGGTGGCTCCGTGCAAGGAGCGTCGCAAGTGGGTTACTGGCCCCGATCCCTTCTTTCACAACGCTCCTGCCCTCCCCGCAACTTTACCTCGGGCCAGACTCTCCAAACACTGTGAAAGGAGCTCTCCCCACCCACCCCTGGAAATACAGTATTTAAAAACATGAAGCACCAAGAAATGTACTTACCACAGTACATGAACTCCATTCTTCACCCTTTGTTTCCTAAGATACTCTTAAAATAATGGCAATCCATATTTGGAAATCCCGCCATGAAACTCGCGCTGTGCATGCGCTGTAGGCTGCTGCACATGCGCAGTACTGTAAAGGCAGAATTTCTGCTGCCTTCAGCTCTGCTTGAAATTGACAGCTTGAAGCAGCGCTGATGGCACGTGGGCTGCACAGACGTTCGCGTGTTGCAAGTGCTGTGGATGAAAGGCACGGATAATTATGCCTACCTAATAGATTGATCTCTTAGATAGGCATAATACTCCCATGCCTTTACTATTTATATTTAATAATTGCCATTTCATAATTTTAGTCAGTGTTGGCAGTGCCTACCTTGCCTACCCTGACGGCACGTGCCTGATCCCAGGGTACTTAAGAAAGTGGCTCTAGAAATCGTGGATGCATTGGTGATCATCTTCCAATCTTCTATAGATTCAGGATCAGTTCCTGTGGATTGGGGGGCAGCTAATGTTATCCCACTTTTTAAGAAAGGAGGGAGAGAAAAAACAGGGAATTATAGACCAGTTAGCCTGACATTGGTGCTGGGGAAGATGCTGGAGTCAATCACAAAATATGAAATAGCGGCACATTTGGATAGCAGTAACAGGATCGGTCCGAGTCAGCATGGATTTGTGAAGGGGAAATCATGCTTGGCTAATCTCCTGGATGTTTTTGCGGATGTAACTAGGAAAATGGACAAGGGAGAGCCAGTGGATGTAGTGTACCTGGACTTTCAGAAAGCATTTGATAAGATCCCACATAGGAGATTATTGGGCAAAATTAGGGCACATGGTATTGGGGGTAGACTGCAGACATGGTTAGAAAATTGGTTGGCAGACAGGAAACGAAGAGTAGGGATTAATGTGTCCCTTTCAGAATGGCAGGCAGTGACTAGTGGGGTACCGCTAGGCTTGGTGCTGGGACGCAGCTATTTGCAACATACATCAATGATTTAGATGAAGGGATTCAAAGTAACATTAGCAAATTTGCAGATGACACAAAGCTGGGTGGCAGTGTGACCTTTGAGGAGGATGCTATGAGAATGCAGAGTGACCTGGACAGGTTGGGTGAGTGGGCAGATGCATGGCAGATGCAGTTTAATGAGGATAAATGTGAGGTTATCCACTTTGGTAGCAAAAACAGGAAGGCAGATTATAATCTAAACGGAGTCAAGTTGGGAAAAGGGGAAGTACAACGGGATCTGGGGGTCCTTGTTCATCAGCCAATGAAATTAAGCATGCAGGTACAGCAGGCAGTGAAGAAACCGAATGACATGTTGGCCTTCATAACAAGAGGGGTTGATAATAAGAGGCCCTTCTGCAGTTGTACAAAGAGGCCCTTCTACAGGGCCCTAGTGAGACCACACCAGGAGTTCTGTGTGGAGTTTTGGTCTCCAAATTTGAGAAAGGACATTCTTGCTCTTGAGGGAGTGCAGCAGGGTTAATTCCCGGGATGGCGGGACTGTTATATGCTGAGAGAATGGAGCAGTTGGGCTTGTATATCCTGGAAATTAGAAGGATGAGAGCAGATCTTATTAAAAGATATAAGATTATTAAGGGTTTGGACACGCTAGAGGCAGGAAACATGTTCTCGATTTTGTGTTTGTCCAGAACCAGGGGCCACAGTTTAAGAATAAGGGTAAGCCATTTAGAACGGAGATGAGGAAACACTTTTTCACACAGAAAGTTGTGAGTCTGTGGAATTCACTGCCTCAGAGGGAGGTGGAGGCCAGTTCCCTGGATACTTTCAAAAGAGTGCTAGATAGGGCTCTTAAAGATAGCGGAGTCAGGGGATATGGGGAGAAGGCAGGAACGGAGTACTGATTGTGGATGATCAGCCATGATCACATTGAATGGCGGTGCTGGCTCGAAGGGTCGAATGGCCTACTCCTGCACCTGTTGTCTATTGTCTATTGTCATCCGTGGCAATGAATACCACAGATTCACCCTCTGACGGTAAATCTGTGGAATTAATTGCCACGGATAAAGAAATTCTTCCTCATCAACATTCTAAAGGTTTGGCCTGTTCCTCTGAGGCTGTGCTCTCTAGTCTAGACTCCCCCATTACCGAAACAAGCTTTCCACATCCACTCTATCTATGCCTTTCATTATTTCTTTTCTTTTCCAACCAGTTATTTATTTTCAATACTTATTCAACCCAAAATAAATCTTAAGTGCAACATAAAGATGTCAAAATATATCAGGCTTATTCCAAAAAAACAACAGCATTATAACAGTGGTTACCATCCTTTTAACACTTTTTTTTCAGAAAAGAGAATGCCAAAAGTTCTGAAGCAAAATTTCAATAAGATCATATTCTTCATAAATAAAATCTCTAAAACACTTGCCAAAGTGAAGGGATGGAAAATGGTACTTACAAAATCCACAGAGATTTCAGTCCAATAAATAACCGTGGTGAGATTCTTGATATTAAGTTGTCATCAAGGAATCTAAGAAGAAAGAATTGTACTATTTTATGCAAGGAATACAAGATATGCAATAATTGTGTTTCATTTAACTGCTAAATAGACTTTTGGATAGGCACATGGATATGTAAGGAATGGAAGGTTATGGATAATGTTAAGCAGATAAGTGTTTTTCTTGGCATCATGTTTGGCACAGACCCTGTGTTGCACTATCCACAAACCTGACTGTCCCGGAGACCCATTGTCTCTGCCTGTTCGTGCCCCACCAAACTCATTTCCACATACCTTGACTCCATCCTATCCCTCCCCACCTATGTTCAAGACACCTCAGACACTCTCCGTCATCTCCGCGCATTCCATTCTCCAGCCCCCCATCCTCTCATCTTCACCATGGACGTCCAATCACTCTACACCTCCATCCCCCACCAGGACGGTCTCAAAGCCCTCCGGTTCTTCCTCGACCAGAGGAGCAACCCATACCCGTCCACTGACACTCTCCTCCACCTAGCGGAGTTGGTCCTTACCCTCAATAACTTCTCTTTTGACTCCTCCCATTTCCTCCAAACACAAGGCGTAGCTATGGGCACACGCATGGGCCCCAGCTACGCTTGCCTCTTTGTTGGGTACGTCGAACAATCCTTGTTCTCGGCGTACCAGGGCCCCATCCCCGACCTCTACCTCTGTTACATCGACGACTGCTTTGGTGTCACCTCCTGCACCCACACACAACTGACTGACTTCATCCGTTTCACCACCAACTTCCATCCGGCACTCAAATACAGCTGGACCATTTCTGACTCTTCCCTACCATTCCTTGACCTCATCATCTCCATCGCAGGGGATACACTTCTGACCGACATCCACTATAAACCCACTGACTCCCATGGCTACCTGGATACTCTTCCTCCCACCCTGCTTCCTGTAAGGACTCCATGCCCTTTCCCAATTTCTCTGTCTATGCCGCATATGCTCCCAGGATGAGGTGTTCCACACCAGGGCATCACAAATGTCCTCATTCTTCAGAGAACGGGGATTCCCCTCCCCCACTATAGTTGAGGCTCGCACCAGGGTCTCCTCCGTACCCCGTAACACTGCCCTCTCTCCCCATCTCCCCATCGCAACAATGGCTGAGTCCCCCTGGTCCTCACCTTTCATCTCACCAGCCGGCACATACAACACATAGTCCTCCGCCAGTTTTGCCACCTCCAACGTGACCCCACCTCTCGCCACATCTTCCCATCACCCCCCGTCTGCCTTCTGCAAAGACCGCTCTCTCCGCAACTCCTTTGTCAATTCTTCCCTTCCCCCCCCCCCCCCCCCCCCCCCCCCTCCCTCTACCCCTTCCCTGGGCACTTTCCCTTGCAACCGCAAGAGATGCTACACTTGTCGCTTCACCTCCCCCCTCCACTCCTTTCAAGGACCCAAGCAGTCCTTCCAGGTGTGACAGAGGTTTACCTGCATCTCCTCCAACCTCATCTATTGCATCCGCTGCTCTAGATGTCAACTGATCTATATCGGTGAGACCAAGCGGAGGCTTGGCGATCGTTTCGACAAACACCTCCGCTTGGTCCGCAATAACCAACCCGACCTCCCGGTGGCTCAGCACTTCAGCTCCCCCTCCCATTCCGTATCCGACCTCTCTGTCTTGGGCCACCTCCATGGCCAGAGTGAGCAACACCGCAAGTTGGAGGAACAGCACCTCATATTCCGCTTTGGGAGTCTGCATCCTCTTGGCATGAACATTGAATTCTCTCAATTCTGTTAACCCTTGCTGTCTCCTCCCCTTCCCACCTCTCCCTCAGCCCTCGGGCTCCTCCTCCTCCTCCTCCTTTTTCCTTTTTTCCCTCTGCCTCCCCCCACCCCCCCATCTGTCTGAAGAAGGGTTTTGGCCCGAAACGTTGCTTATCTCCTTCGCTCCATAGATGCTGCTGCACCCGCTGAGTTTCTCCAGCATTTTGTGTACCCTTGCACTATGCTGTGTTCCATGTTCTATGACAAGCCTTTTGGATAATATGTGTCTTTTCCAATACACTCCTTAATTTGCATTATGACTAAATTAAATACTTCAACATGGGTCAGAGAAACAGAAAAGCGTGTAAAGATAAATGGAACTTTATTTCCTGGACACAAACATCTTGGAAAGGAATGGTTTAGAGGGGTTGGGCCAAATGCGTGCAAATGGGACTATCTTAACTAGGCACCTTATTTGCCATGGATGAGCTGGTCTAAAAGAGCCTGTTTCTGTGCTGTATAACTCTTAAAAGGTGGGGTCCGACCAGAAAAAATAAATTGATATTTAACGTCAAAACATTTGGCCAAAAATTTACATTTAAAAATAAATGGTTATCTTAGCATGCAATTAACTATTATACAAATTTAGTTAAGTTTATTATTATCATATGTACCGATGTAAAAATATTTTTGTTGCATGCTATTCAGTCAACAAAAGGACTATACATGATTACAATCAAGCCGTTCACAGTGAACAGGATAAAGGGAATAATGTTTAGTGCAAGGTGTGGTCCAGTAAGCTCCAATTAAAGATAGTGGGTCTCCAATGAAGTAGATGGTAGGTGAGGTCCCTATCTAGTTGGTGATAGGATGGTTATTTTGCCTGATAACAACTGGGAAGAAACTGTTCCTGAATCTGGAGGTGTGTGTTTTCATACTTTTGTACCTCTTGCCTGATGGGAGAGGGGGGAAGAGGGAGTGACTAGGGTGAGTATGGTCCTGTGTTCCATGTTCTATGACAGGCCTTTTGGATTTGTAAGCATGAAGTATAGATGGAGGCGATGGAAGGGAGGTTGGTTTGCTTGACGGTCTGGGCTACATCCATGACTTTCTGTAAATTTGGAGAAATTAAAACATCTGAAATGTTATTTACAATGGAATTATAATATTAAGCCTTGGAGTATGAATATGATGTTACTAGACTGAAAAAATTGAGAAAAGGATGTTTGATACGTACAAAATTTCGAGATTATGAAGGTCTTGAAATAGTCTTGCCTTCAGTGAAGTGATATGATTGTGACTGATGTACCTAGAAAAGAAAATAGTAATATACAATTAAATTGCCTGCTGGATAAAACCATTGCAATTATTTACGCTAGTTCTGTAAACACTGCAAATTCTGAGGAACTATTAATAACGATGGGGCAGTCAACAAATCAGTCCAAAGACATAATTGGGTTACATTGGCACCTCAGCAATATGGGTGCACCCTTGTATAAAGCAACAGGCACTGCTTCGTTTGCTCGTGTGTCAGACAATGTATAGCTCGCTGTTGGCTTCTGTTGTCATCCAACATGTTGACAGAATTATTCGCCCGACACGTCACAGAATGCATCGTGCCGTCGTTTCCGGGGATCGCCACGAGGAGGCTTTTGTCATGATCCCTCTGGCTTGTCTGATAGCTGGTGTTGTTTCTGTGGAGATCTTCCAGAGGATGCAAACTAGAAACTGCAGGTGCTGGTTAAAACGAGACACAAAGTGCTGCAGAACTCAATGGGTCAGGCAGCATCTCCGTAGGACATAGACAGGCAACGTTTTGGGTTGGGATCCATCTTCAGACTGATTGGAGTATGTTGGAGAAAGTGGGAAAAGTGAGGTGGGAGGCAAGATAAAACCAGGCAAGTGATAGTTAGATAGAGGTGAGGAAGGGCTCTGATCTGAAACAGGGGAGGGGGTGATTGGTTGATGGGTGGACGAAGGCCATAGATGCACAGGAGACAAAAGGCTGTGAGATAATGCGAAGTGATGTGAAGCCAGGGGAAAGGAAATAGTTGGAAGAAGGTGGAGGGAAGGATAAAGGGAGGATGGGATAGTGGGAGAAATGTGTGCACGGGGAAGAGAGGGGAGAACACACAGATTGCTGTTAATGCACAACAGATTGCACAAGATGATAGAGGAATAACCATGGTGAAACTGTTGAATGTCATGGGGCATGGAGAATAACACATTATTAACAGCAAAAAGACAAAACTGCCAGGTTCGATTTATAGATGGAAATTTTAATAAACCTTATTCTGAAGCATTAAATTAGGTAACAGAGTATAAGCTGTTTACTTACAATCGTCTGAGATTGTAAAGTCCACAAAATGCAGTTTTTGAGATAGATTGGATTTGGTTATCCTGCAGGTATCTGTAAGACAATGAAATAAATATTATAATTGCCTTCCTAGATTGTTTGAAATCCAGATCCAACATTCATCAATCTTGCTACTAGTAGAAATAAATTCTTCACAGGGCAATTTACAGAGGCCAATTAATTTACAAAACCGCACGTCTTTGGGATGTGGGAGGAAACCCGAGCACCCAGAGGAAACCCACGCGGTCATAATGAGAATGTGCAAGCTCGACATATAGACAGCACCCGAGGTCAGGATCAAACCTGGGCCTCGGGCTCTGTGAGGCAGCAGTTCTACCCACCGTGCCACCGTGCAGCCCACTCTGTCGCATTTTTTTAAATTGAAGAAGGATCCCACTGCGTAACGTCACCTATCCATGTCCTCAAGTCATGCTGCCTGACCTACTGTGTTACTCCAGCACTTCGGGTCACTTTTTAATTGTTTCCTTTTTAAAATACATCAATATAAAAGTTGAATATGAAGCCGTATCATGGAGCACTGAATACATTTTAAAAAAGCAAAAGAAAATATACAGAAATCCATCCCTGAAAAAAAAAAAGTTGAGAAAGCACTCACAATTCCTGCAGGTCACAGTAGATGAGGAAAGCATCAGCGGGCAGACTTTTGATTTTATTGCTCTTCAGAGATCTACAATGGAGAAAAGTATTTTTATTATTTACAACGCAGGCAGCCTGATCATGAGTCACATACGCAGGAGGAAGGAACTACAGATGCTGGTTTATACCTCACTGGAATTTAGAAGATTGAGGGGGGATCTTATAGAAACTTACAAAATTCTTAAGGGGTTGGACAGGCTAGATGCAGGAAGATTGTTCCCGATGTTGGGGGAGTCCAGAACAAGGGGTCACAGTCTAAGGATAAGGGGGAATTCCTTTAGGACCGAGATGAGGAAAGCATTCTTTACACAGAGAGTGGTGAGTCTCTGGAATTCTCTGCCACAGAAGGTCGTTGAGGCCAGTTCATTGACTATATTCAAGAGGGAGTTGGACGTGGCTCTTGTGGCTAAAGGGATCAGGGGGTATGGAGGGAAGGCAGGTACGGGATACTGAGTTGGATGATCAGCCATGATCATATTGAATGGCGGTGCAGGCTCGAAGGGCCGAATGGCCTACTCCTGCACCTATTTTTCTATGTTTCTATGTTTCTATACCGAAGATAGACACAAAATGCTGAAGTAACTCAGCGGGTCAGACAGCATCTCTGTAGAAAAGGAATAGGTGACATTTCGGGTCGCAACCCTTTGCTCGCCAGCTCTTTGTCCAACCGCGATACATTAGACACAATCATATGTAGAAACAAGAGTGTAAGAATATTAGATTACATTGAGGCAGTACACAAAAGTCACCGTGTTTCCTGTGCTATCCTGTCCCCATCAAGTACAGAAATATAGAGTCTTAACTTGGCCCATAAAGACTTCTTGTCCTGGTAGCTGCACTGGGTTGAGGTTGCAGGGGACGGCCCGGCCCGGCCTGGCGATGTCGTTGATGTTCTCCACCGCTGCTCTGCCGCTCTGTGCCGCTGCACGCCACAACAATGCTGCTGTTAAACTTGCAACCCAAATTTCCAGTCAACACTCGGCTGTCAGCTACAGCAAGACGTTTCCAGCAGGACCGACTGAAGGAATCACAAACTATCGTATACATTGTGTGTGCAAGCAAAGGATCTCCCTGCGCCTAGTCACATGTGACAATAAAGTATTCCTATTGAATGATGAGGTGCTAGTTGATCACTTCTTGCTCGTGCTACAATTCCACACATGTTCCGAATCAGTTCAAGTTGCTGCTCTCCAAAGGGAGGTGTGTGGCAATTGTTGAACGTTTCACTGCTTTTTTACACTTCTGCACAAAGATCTTTTACCCAGAGGGGACCAAGAAGGTGAGATGGGGAAAGATTTAATAGGAACCTGAAGGGTAGCGTTTTCATACAAATGGTAGTGGGTACATGGAACGAGCTGCCAGAAGCGGTAGTTGAGGGAGGTACAATAACACCAGATAAAAGTTAGACGCAAAGTGCTGGAATAATGCAGGTCTAGTCTGACAGTGCTGGGGTAACTCAGCGAGTCAGGCAGCATTTCTGCAGAAATCAGATGGGTGACGTTTCAGGTCGGAAACCTTCTTCAGACTGAAAGTAGAGTGGGGGGAGGGGGGAAGGGGGGGGGGCGAACGGGTGGGGGAGAACTGGAAGTAGGAAAAGACCAGAACAAATCAAGGTCGCAATTCCTTCCTACCAGCTGCCTGACCCGCTGACTTCCTCCAACATTTTTTATTTTGCACAAGATTCCAGCATCTACTGTCTCTTATGTCTCCATGCTACCTTAGGATTAGTGGGTTGTTACAATCTTAAGAGACCATGCTATGTGTTTATATAGTATAATTGTGTCATGCTTGCCGTTCAGCTGAAGCCTCTGCCACAAATAGTGGTTGGATTAACTTAAAGCTTCATTCAGAAGTGAATGAATGGCTGTGTAAAGGGCCTGTCCTACCAGCATCCGACTCCAGGCGGTGAGCGCGACCAAACCGGCAGCGGGGGCCGCGCGGAGGTGGGGTGAGTGGCGCAACGCGGCGGGAAGTGAGGCGAACTTGGAGCGAAGTCTGAAAGGTAGGTTCGCCAGGACAGAGAGGGACACACAGAGAGGGGCATGGAGTCACACACAGAGAGGGCCATGGAGCCACACACAGAGAGGGTCACGGAGGCACCTACAGAGAGGGTCACGGAGGCACGATGTCGAGGCGGTGTGTAATGCGTCGAGGCGACTGTGAGCCGTTAAGCCGTTGCCGCGCGGAATTTTTGAACATGGTCAGTTTTTCGGAGCCCCGCGCGATGTCGGGACGAACTCCGCACAACTCCACACGGCTCCGGCGATCGAAGTGGGACCGGCCCCGCGACGACGGACGGCTCAAGCGACCACGTTAGGTCGCGCTCATTGCATGGAGCTGCATGCTGGTGGGACAGGCCCTTAAGTTGGCTCCAGATACTAATTAAAAACAACAAACAATAGACTGCAGATGTTGCCACAGAATATGCAGTCACATAGACCAGCGGCATGCTGAGACAATGGTCCCTCTCTTCTGGACCATGCTGGGGGAGCTGCGCAATAACTGGGAGAACAGATGTCGACAGTGGTGGCAACATTTGCACGTTCTCCCTGTGACCATGTGGATTTTCTCCAGGTGCTCTGGTTTCCTCCCATATTCCAAAGATGTGCGGGTTTGTAGGTTTAATTGGCTTTTGTAAATTGCCCTGTGTGTAGGGAGTGGGTGAAAAGGGGGATAAAATAGAACTATTGTGAACGTGCGATGGATGGTCGGTCGGTGTAGACTCGGTTGGCCAAACGGCCTGTTTCCATGCTGTATCTTTAAAACTAAAATTAAAAATAAAACTATTAAAATAATTTGTGTTGAGCTAATGTTTTTAATATTTTGTTCATTTCATCATAACTAATAGAAAAGATGTCACAACATAATTTAAAAATAATAATGAATGAGACTTACAGCATTGTCACATTCCCCGAAACCTGTGGCACATTATTCAGGTTCTTATAGTCACATTCCATTTCTGTTCCTCGACATTCACACTTCTGCGGGAAATGCTGAAGTACTGTGAATTAAGAACATAATTAAGGACATTGGTTGTTGTAATGCTAATGAAATTTCCTCTCTGCAAATGAACATTAGTAAAATTAATGAAAAAAGGGTCCATGGATTAGAATTTGGATATTTAGAATTTAGAATTTGGTCATTCCTTTTTCTCCCATCTGGCAACTGGTACAGAAGCTTTAAAATGCACTCCATCAGACTCGGGGACATCTTCTTCCCCTCTGTTATCTGGCTTCCGAATTGTCCTTCCATTATCTTGGGTAATGTCCGATTCACCTCTACCCCATTGCAGACATTAGACTCTGTCTATGGAACTGATGCGCTACAATGCTGAGAACTACAGTGTGCATTTTAGTTGGTTTATTTATTGTCACGTATACCGAGGTGCAGTGAAAAGCTTTTGTTTTTTATCTTCCTCTTTGCTCTATCTATTGTACTTGTCTTTGACCAGATTGTATTTGTGTATAGTATTATCTGTTCTGATTGGATAGCATGCAAAACAAAGCTTTTCACTGTACCTTGGTACCCATGACAATAATAAACCTAAACCTAATACTACATTTGCGGCAGTCCAATTAAACTACAACTTTCTGGGGTGAAAGTCAGGCATTTAGCAATGTTTCCAAAAAGATAAATCATCCTCTTGATGCACTTTTAACTTGACATTTGAACAGAACTTCAATGGAACCTCCATTAAAGCCAGGAGAAGGATCTATTCAATTAATAACATTTATTCAAAAAGAAAGAATGCAGGAAATTATAAGCCAATTTAACTTAACTTCTGACATTGAGAAAATGTTAGAAGCTATTATGAAAAATGTAACGGACTTTGAAAAATTCAAAAGTAAAATGTAATATAGTTTTGTGAAACGGACATCATATCTTCGTGATTTATTGGAGTTCTTTAGAGAAATAACGTTTGCTGTGGATAAAGAGAAATGAGTGGATGTACAATACTTAGATTTCCTTAAGATAGTGGAAAGGCATCACATCAACTGTTACTGCTTAAAATAAAAGCTCATTAGGAGAGAATTTACTGATGTGTATATAAAGCGACAGAAGGAACTGCAGATATTGGAATATTGAGCAAAACACAAAGTGCTGGAGGAACTTAGTGGGTCAGACACGGAGGGAATGGACAGACAATGTTTCCGGTCGGGACTCTTGTTCAGCCTCCTGGCCTTTGTCCATTCTTCACACAGATTTTAGTTTAGTGATACAGCGTAGAAACCTCTGGTTTCATATTTGACACCTCTTCTCTCTTTTCCGTTTATCTCCATTTCATCTCATGCCTTTGTCCACCCATCTGTGAATCAAACGCCCCTCTCCTGTATCCACCTATCACTTTCCATGCTTGGTCATCTGCACACTTCTCTTCCAGCTTTTCTCCCCTATCAGTCTGAAGAATGTTCTCCAGAGATGCTGCCTGACCCGCTGAGTTATTCCACTTTGGGTTTTTTTGCCCAGGTTCCAATTTTACTGGGTTTTACATCAATTCTCAAATATTTTTAGAATAACAAGATCACTTACAGCAATCCTCTGATAATTCAATGTGAGTTGGCGTAAAAAATATTTCAAACATGTTTGCCAAACCAGAATTATCATCTAAAAGGAAAGATAAGAAAGCACATTTCAATAAATTTTTCAGACAAAATGTATCTATTGATATTGGTAACGCAAGGTTTTGTCAATTTAGGATTAAAATGAAAATAAATTAAAAAATGATCATTTTATTACTTCAGCGCAAAAGGATAGCAACTAGAAATGCATTCCAATTTCTACAATGGTTGGAACAGCAAATACATATATTTCAAAGTCAGTTCACATTTTAATCTTTTTGTATATTGATCTGAAGATAAAATTTGCAAGGCCCATTGTTCATTCTGGGGTCAATGAAAATTAGGAAAACACATTAAGCTGGAAAGAATGCAGAGAAGATTTCTGAGGATGTTGCCAGGACTCGAGGGTTTGAGTTAAAGGGAAAGGTCAGGCAGGTTAGGACTTTAATCTTGGGAGCACAGGAGGCTGAGGGGTGATCTAAAAGAGTGTTGAGTAAGTCACACGTAGTCATGGATCTGGTACAGGGGTATTTATTGAGTAACACATACAATACTCAGCAGCATATCAATTCTACCGTGCTGCATCACCAACTAACAGCACATGTCGGGTTGCGATAATATGAATGGTGTGGCAGTAGGCATAGCTTATAATAATAAAGCATTGCATCGGTTAGTAAGTAAAGTAACCAATCAACATCTTTCCTTGTAAAAATAAAAAGTGAAACACACCTACAATAAAGTGATATATATATGTATATAAGCACTTTGCTAGGTGCTGACTGATTAATAATACAACCGAAAACGCTAATCGCACATACAAAGGAATTTGGGTGGTACAAACAAAGTCCTTGTATCCAAGGGGCGGCCTACAAACCCGTCCCGCGCACGTACGGTACAGATCCGCATCTCCTCCCTTCACCGGCGAGAATACCGGGGTCCCGTGCGGCGGGAGCACTGGGGACCCGGGGGGCAAACAGGGCGAGGCAGGTGAGGGGGGCACCGAAGGTGGTGGTGAGGGAGCTGGAGACACAACCAGGGGTGGGTCTGCAGCTGCAGGTCATGAGGGAAGAGAAAGTCCGTCAATAGATGGGTAGATCGGACGCGTCGCATCAGGATACGAGTCAGCAGGACGTGGTTCCTTCACAGGAAGGAGATGTTGACGGTTGCGTCTGTAGATCCCTCCGTCTACACTCACCAGGTATGAGCGCGGCTCTTTTGCAGGACTGTGGATGAAACCCAAACGGCCATAGCCCTCATTGGTTTGAAGGCGGACGACTTGGCCACTGGAGAGAGGTGTAAGTGGTTTGCTGGACTTATCGTAAAATCGCTTTTGGAGTTGTTTCTGGACAGCAAGTGGTGAATGAACCTGTGGCTGCAGTAGTTGTTGGGGCACAGGTTGTGCAGCACGGGTCTGTAGGGACATCAGGCGTTGGGCAGGAGATCCCAGTATTGGGTCACGGGTGATGTTTCTTCGGTTGAGCAGGTCCAGGTAGATATCGGATTTAGCAAGGTGTGAGCGCTCCATCAATTGCTTGGAGCTCCGGACAGCCTGTTCTGCAAGTCCGTTTGTTTGTGGGGACTGCTGGTGACGTGGGACCAGCCAGAGTATGAGTCAACGAGAACCAGATACTGTTTGCCACGCTACTCGAATATCTCAGTAGCAACCGTGGACCAAGGCAGAGGAGGAACAGGGTGTGAGAACAGGGGCTGCGTCTGTTGGGGTGGCATCAGGCTGTTAGCACAGGCTTCAACTTTCCCACGCACGAATTTGGTAATTCCGGGCCAGAAAAACATGTTCTTTGCTCGTCGTATGGTTGCTTCCACACTGGGGTGCCCCTGTGGGTGGCATCAAAATATTTGTCCCGTAGGGCAGTTGGGATGACTGCCTTGTGACCCTTGATTACGACACCGTCCTGCCGTGCCAGTTCGTCGCGGACCAGGTAGTATGGGCGAATAGGAAGTGGAGCACAATATTGTTTATCTGGCCAGCTATGCCAGTGACTGAAGGCAGTAGCTGTAAAGTGCTATCCGCAGCCGTTTGCTCTGCCAGGCCGCTTAGGCATTCTGTAGGTACGTGCGACACCGTCATTACTGTGAACTGGTCATTTTCGGACGGCTGTTGTTCGCAGCTTTTTCGTGGGCCTCTTGATAGCATGTCAGCCAGATGCATGTCCTTGCCCCTTTCGTAGACTAGAGTGAAATTGAAACTCTGTAGCTGCATCATCATCCATTACTGGGGAGCAGGAGCAGCGTGAATGAGTTTGTTCAGAATAGTGACCAAAGGTTGGTGGTCTGTTTCAACAACCACGGACTTCCTGAAAATAAAGTCCTTGAATTTCGTGCAGGCAAAAACCACGGCTAGTTATTCCTTTTCAATCTGGGCATATCGCTGTTCAGTCTCAGACAAGGTACGGGAGGTGTAAGCAACAGGTCTGCTGTTTCCCTCGATGGAATTCTGGATGCAAGCAGCTACTAGTCCATATCGGGAGGCATCACACGTAAGTGTCACCAGTAGTTTTACATCGAAATAAGTGAGGGTACGAGCACTGGACAGTTGTAATTTAAGAATTTCTTTTTTTTTTTTGTTAAATATTTTTATTAGCAGTAAGTGCATATTAAAAGAAGAATATACTTGTCACATACATTCTTAATATTATTAATATTAACAATTATGTCTTGTTTGTACTTCTATACATTTTTTAGTTTTTAACGCAGATAGGAAAAAATAGAGAGAAATAAAGTAAAAATAGAAAATCAAAAAGATGAGTGGAGTGTTAAACAGGTTATCCATCGTTGGAGATATATCCATGGTTTGTTATGTATGACTCGTCATCTATTCCCTTATTCAGGCTTCAGTCAGGCTCTCGCACCGAGCCATTTTGACCCTTTAAATATTCAATAAATGGAGACCATATCCCTCTGAAAAGATCCAACTTGTCCAGTAGGACAAGCCTTAATCTTTCCAGATGAAGTGTCTCCGACATTCCTGTAATCCACATTTTGGTTCCTTTCCAGAATTTCAATATTAATTTTTTCCCAATTATTAAACTGTAATCAATAAAAATTCTTTGATTCATTGTTATTAATTGATCTGTTTCTAATATTCCCAATATTATTAATTTTGAGTCAGGAATCAGATTCGTATTAACAACTTTAGAAATTATCTTAAATATTTCTGTCCAAAATTTAGTAATTTTTATACAATTTGTAAATGAGTGTGTTAAGTTAGCTTCTAAGTGCTGACATTTATCACATATGGCAGATACATTTGAAAAAATACTATGTAATTTGGATTTTGAATAATGTAATCTATGTAATATTTTAAATTGTATAAGAGAGTGTCTAGCATTTAACGAACAGTGGTGTATATGTTGTAAACTTTCATCCCATACTTCTGGTCTGATTATTTGACCTAATTCGTTTTCCCATGATTGTCTATATATTTCTGTCATTGGGACATCGTTTTCCAATAAAATGTTATAAATATATGATATATTTTACATAGTCTCTAATTTGTAAATATCTAAAGTAATCTTTTGAATGTAATCCATAAATTTGTTGTAATTCTTGAAATGAAAGGAAGGAGTTTTCCCTGTAGAGATCGCCCATCTTAATAATTCCATAGTTTTTCCATTGTAAAAAACCTTTGTCCAGCATTGAGGGATTAAATGCAACATTATTTACAATGATAAGGGCTAGTGGTATACATTCCAATTTTAATGTTTTCTCTATTTGTTTCCAGATACATATCCCACTTTCTATTATAGGGTTTTCTCTAATGTAATGTATGTAAGTTATTTACCATTATTGACATAAGTTCACTTTTATTCCAATTAATTTAAGAATTTCGAACGCCCTCTGGTGTTGTGGGTAGCAAGACCACGCAGTGTCCTTGTGAGTCAGTTGCCGCAGGGGGGCTGATATTTTGCTGAGGTTGGGAATGAATTTCCCCAAGTAGTTAACCATCCCCAGGAATCTCTGCAAACTTGTCACATCATTGGGGACTGGTATCTCGTTGATGGCAATGGTCTTGGAGGGGTCAGGTCTGAGGCCGTCACTGGTGAATACGTGTCTGACATACTGGACCTCCTTGACGCGGAATATGCACTTCAGAGGGTTGAGTTTGAGGTGAATGTTTTTTGCATGGTCCAGTACTTTTTTAAATTTGGCATCATGTTCCGTCCAGCAATGAGAATGTCGTCGACAATAATGGTGCAAGGATACCCCACAAATAATTGTTCCATTGTACGCTGGAATACTTCGCTAGCAGAGTTGATGCCAAAGGGCATCCGCAGGAACTTATATCGGCCAAAGGAGGTGCCAAACGTGGTGAGTTTGGACGAGCCGGTGTCCAGCAAGATCTGCTAGAATGGGCTTTTGGCATCCAGAACAGAAAACACAGAGGCACTGCCTAGCTGAGCAGCAACGTCCTCCACCGTGCGCATCGGGTAGTGCGGGCATTTGATCGCGGTGTTCAGATCTCTGGGATTGATACAAATTCGGATTTCTTCATTGTTTTTCTTTGTTACGATCACCATGGTGGAAACCCAGTCGGATGGGTCGGTAACCGGGGCAATGACACCCAGACACACCATCTGCTGGAGCTCATTATGTACTCTGTCACACATTGCATGTGGAATGTGTCCTAGGTCCTGGCAAGCATCAATGCCAAGCAGAGTTGCAACTTTCCCCAGAACAATAAAAAAGTTCAGCTTGTGAGTTTGTGATGCTAAGTGGCACTGCAGCTCAGCTGTTCCAACTGGCTGCCCCTCCCCTCCTCCATAGGCTAACAAAGTAGTCGATGTGTTTACAATATGTTCGGCATTCTTGACTCGTGTAAATTCGGACAATGACATGCCGTTACATTCAGCCCCTATGTCGATCTTTGCAACTGTAATGGTATTGTTGACATGAAGTAAAACTTCAGGATCAAGGCGCATGTTAGTGGAGTCAACCAGAGAGTGTATGTTAAGTCTGTTATCATCAGGCTCAGAGAGAGTATCTGGAAGAGGTGCTGGTAACTCCCGGTACTCGTTATCAGAATCTTCATGTTTTAACAGGTGCACAGGCTGCTATGGAACTGAGCGGTTCCCACGGGTTCAACAGCATTTGATGAAATTATTTCTTTTTTTGCAATAGTAGCATAATTTACCAAGGGCAAGGGATAGTTCGCGATCAGCGGGGTGTGACCGGCTACAGTTAGAACACTTTTCACTAAAACTGTGAGATTGTCGAGATGATGTATTGGGCTGTGAGCATTGGGTGCAGTAGGAGGTGTCGGTAGCATCAACATGGTGTGAGGAATGCGGTCCTGGCCCCATTGATTTAGTGTGAGACTCGGTAAGTTCAGCAAAGCGACAAGCATGTTCAGCTCTGACCTGGGTTAGTTCAGTATCACAGAGTAATTCAGCACATACTTTGTCACAGAGTAATTCAGCACATACAGATTCTGCCCACCAGTCGTCCTGGACGAGTTCATCACACAGATTCCCAAAACGGCAGCTTGCAGCAGTATGTTTTAGAGTGCTGATATAAGTCTCCACGGGTTCTCCTTGTAGCTGATTATGAGCAAAAAATTTAGTACGTTCCAGTACTGAGTTAGTGTTAAGGTCGCATAACTGTCTGAATTTGTCAATCAGGACTTTGGGATCGTCTAAAGTTTCAGCAGGTACCACGATCTGATTGTTGTGATCCAGGACTGCAGGAGCAAGGTCGAAACGCTCTGCTCGTTTGATAGGTTCTGGGCCAGCGATGTTGAGAAGGGTAGAGGCACGGTGGTCTGCTGGAACGTTGCAATGAGCAGCACAAATGTAACAAATTTAAAGTCGCGCTCGAAAATCCACCAACGTTCAGCGAGGTCTGAGTCAAAAACCAGAGGATCAGGTTTACGGAATGAATTGGCTATAGCAACACGAGATATGGGGCAAAACAGGTGAAATAAAACACTGGAAAGAAAATAAAAACCGATATACTTGAACGCGGAGTGGGTTGAACACGTCTGACACCCTGTTGAGTAAGTCACACATACTCACGGATCTGGTACAACAGTATTTATTGAGTAACACAACAACACTCTGCAACATATCAATTCTACCATGCTGCATCACCAACGAACAGCACACGTCGGGTTGCGATAATATGAATGGTGTAGTAGTAGGCGGAGCTTATATTACTAAAGCACTACATTGGTTAGTAAGTAATGTAACCAATCTACAAAGAGGTGTATAAAATCATGAGGGGAATACATAAAGTGAATGCACAAAGTATTTTTTCCCGGGATAGGGGAATCAAGATTTAGAGGACATAACTTTAGGTAGAGAGGGGGAAAGTTTTAATCGGAACTTGAGGGGCAACTTTTTCACTCAAGCGAGTGGTGGGTGTATGAAATGAGCTACCATAGGAGGTAGCTGAGGCAGCTACAATGACAACATTCAGATGTTATTTGGACAGGAAAGATTTTGAGGGATATGGACCATACACGGGCAAATGGGGCTCACTTAGGTGGGGTATCTTGGTCATCATTGATGAGTTGGGCTAAAGGGCCTGTTTCTGTGCTATATGGCACTATGACAGGTCCACAAACTCCACACACACACACACAGCACCCAAGGTCAAAATCAAACCCAGGTCACTGGCACTGTGAGTCAGGGGTCTACCATCTGTGCCACTGTGTTGCCCATTCATGTGAGTAAATCAAAAAATACCTTATTTATCCTAGGACAGGAAAACCCATTACTTTGTAGCAATGTCATATAATCCCACAACTCTATCGAACTGGCATCTCCCACTGAGTGCACGGGGCACACTCAATCAATACGTAACGACATATCAAATTATATTCGATTTACTGACCAGAATTATAAACAGTATTAATAACAGTCTGACATGTCACTCTGTTTCACATGATTAAAAAGTGGCATTACCACAGTCTTCCTCATCAGCTCCATTTTCACAATCTTGAACTTTATTGCAATGCAAGGACTGTGGCAGACACAACGAGATATTCCCGCAGGGGAAAAATCCAACAGGACAATGAGAATTCTGTGCGATAGGGATTGTTGTCATGACTTCTGTAGTGGTAAGAAAGACAAAAAATAAAGCACTCGGATTAATTTTATTTTAACATCACTTTTTAGTTTAGTTTTAGTTTAGTTTGGTTTATTCTTGTAATGTGTACCGAGGAACAGTAAAAAAAATTGTTACCTGCTATCCAGTCACTGGAAAGACTAAATATGATTACTATTAAGCTGCCCACAGGACAAAGGGAATAATATTTAGTGCAAGATAAAATCCAGTAAAGTCTGATTAAATATTGTCTGAGGGTCTCCAATGAGGTAGATGGTAGGTCAGCAGAGAACATCGCATATGTACAATGCAGGAACAGGCCATTTGGCCCACAGTATCTATGCTGAACATGATGCCGAGTTAAACTAATGAATAGCAATTTGGGTGTGAATGAGAAGACATGTATATACTAGCAGACAGAAGGAACTGCAGATGGTAGTTCACAAAAAAAAGACACAAAGTGCTTGAGTATCTCAGCGGGTCAGGCAGCATCTGTGGACATAGACATAGAAAATAGGTGCAGGAGGAGGCCATTCGACCCTTCGAGCCAGCACCGCCATTCATTGTGATCATGGCTGACCACCTGACAAACTAATCTGCCTTTCTGCCTCAATCTGCCTCAATCTCTTTTAAACATTCTTACATGCCTTTGACATCACTGGTATCTAAAACAAGGAAAAGATCTCAGTAACCAAATTAAAATAAAGTAACTGAGCCAAGGGTAAAGTAACTGAGCCAAACCTCACACTCTAGAAGTAATTTTGAAAGCATGACACATCTGCTAGAAAATAACACTGCACAGCAAACAACCCTTGTAGTTAGCTAAAGCAAACAAAGTTTATGTGGTGAGAGGGGCAAAGTTTAAAGGAGATGTACGAATTAAACTCAGGTCATTGTGTTAAAAACAAGGAAAGGAACTCAGAAAATAAATGAAAATTAAGTCATTGCAGATGCTGGAAACCTGAAATAAAAACAGAAAATGCTGTAAATAATTAGCTGGCCAGGCAGTATCTGTGGGGATCAGAAGAATCATTGACCTGAAATGCTAACTGTTTTTCTTTCCACTGATGCTGCCTGACCTGCTAGGTTTTTCTGTAGTTTTTGAATTAATTCAGCTGAAATGGATGAGCATTCTGCAAAATTATATGTCACCTTTATCCAAATTAATGAAAATATTACAAATTATATCAAGTCGCATAACATAACTTAACTAACCTATCTTCCCTTCTGGATTAAATCATTGGACTTTGATAGTAAAACTATTTGGAATTACATAGAGCACAGAGCTGTACAGTAAGGTACAGCCCCTTCAGCCCACAATATTTGTGCCAAACATGATGTCAAGTTAAACTAATATTTTCTGCCTGCACATGATCCATATCCCTCCACTCCCTGCATATCCTTGCGTTCATCTAAAAGCCTCTGAAACATTACTATCATATCAGCCTCCACCACCACCCCCAGCAGCGCATTCCAACCAAACTCTGTGTAAATAACTTGCCCGCCCATCCATTAAACTTTGCCCCTCTCACCTTTTCACCCGAGGAAAAAGGTCCGGACTGTCTACACTTTCGACGTATCTTGTAGTTTTATATACCTCTATCTGGAGAAGCCTGGAGATAGCCTGGAAATCTCAGATGTAACTAACATAAAATATGTCTGAAGAAGGGTCTCAACCTGAAACATCACCCATTCCTTCTATCCAGAGATGCTGCCGGTCCCGCTGAGTTATTCCAGCTTTTTGTGCCTATCTTCGCTTTAAACCAGCAACTGCAGTTCCTTCTTACATAAAATAGGACATATCATGTTCAATGGCTTTTATAACTTTTGCAGCAGATGAGATTCTTCTGCAGTCCATGAATAACTTTCAGTAAAATGGTGTGCAATTTATAAAATGAAAGGTACATTTTGAATTGCTAAGAACTACTCACAGAGTCTTTGACAATCTATCAGCTGAATCACTTCATTTCGCTGTGATTATTTTTGACAGTATTATTTTATATCGCCTGTTAGAAATGTGACTGCAATTTTTGCCATCCATTTCTGTATAACATAGTGTGACTGGGTCATACACTTAGTTTGTTCTGGATTGCCTTGAAATTACCTAAATAGAAGCCTTTCAACTATTCTCTCCGTTGCCTAGGTTCTAGAGGATTACAGTAGTTGCTTCAATTACAATAACTATAGGTCTTAATGTCTATGTTAGCACTATCCTTCTCATTGCAGTCTGGAGTAAATCCCAGTGTCTTAACTCATGTTTGTATCAGTGAATATTTTGAGGATACAACAACAGTGGTCAAGTTTAGTTTAAATTAGAGATACAGCGTGGAAACAGGCCCTTCAGCCCACCGAGTCTACACCAACCGGCGATCACCCGTACACTAGCTCGATCCTACACACAAGGGACAATTTACTGAAGCCAATTTACTGAAGCCACGTGAGTGACTACGTGAAGAACCCGCCAGCCCGCATGCGCGTCATTACGTCTAACGCATGGCGCACGACTGGCTGGCAGGCACGCTGCTCCTTCAGCGGTAAGTTTCAAATCCTACAGGTAAGTTTCAAACTTACTTTTCAGGTTGCACTTTGTTGCAGAAATCTCTTCTCGCAGAGTTTCCTGTGGGATATTGCAAACGGGCGAAACCCGGTCGGACTGCGGGGAAACCAATTGGACCACGGTAGTGCGGGTAACGGGTAGCGGGTGGCTGTCCGGTTTTGCTGCTCGAGTCGCTGACAGTGCAGTCAGCGACTCCTGGGGACTTTTTAAATTCGGGCCGTGGGGTACTTCAGACTGCGGGTGATGCTGGCTACAGTCCACGCTAGAGCGAGTAGCCGGTGGCCATCGGGTTCGCATCCCGACGGTGCGGTCAGCGACCCCGACTTCGGCAGCACGAAAGGAGAGCAACTATACGGAGTCGGAGATGCCTGGGCTGGACAAGCCCGGCCAGGAGGGTTCCCCTCCATCATTACGCTACGTTCTCGGACGTTCAACCCATCCTGATGTGGTCCATGGATCAGGGCCATATCAGCGCAGGTCCTCGGGAGACTACGGCAGCGCCTGTTTCAGGGCTGCTTACTTATCTCCCCTCAGTGGAGAGGAGTGTAAGCGTGTGACTGACCCCAAACCTGCAAGTGTGTCCAGGGCACATTCTACATTTATGAATAAGATTCCAGAATACCCGGGGGGGGGGGCAGAGTTCCCCTCAGGTTACTATCGGCAACGTCACCCTTACGTCTCCAATAGCAGTAGCATTTTTCTAAAGCTGGTAGCAGCAAGGAAACTGATTCTGTGGGCAGAGGTCTTCAGGCCTAGGCCCAAGCTGGCCTTCAGGGAAAATATACTATCCACGCACCTCGGCAGTTCTACCCTCCAAATCAAGGCGGGAATGGGACCTACATCAGGGGCCTTTGGGCTTACCTCAAGACCACCGGCATCTATGCAGGTACGTGAGTCTGGGTTTCTGAAACATGGGTTGTGTGGTCCAGTTATAGTGTATTCTTTTAAAGTATGGCTACACAGGGTGAGCATTTATATAGTTACCACTAGGTCACGTTATGACTATCATAACCAAGAGACAAATTTTATTATCACTTACACCAACAAATTGTGTAATAGAATCGGACCTGCCATGGCGGTCTAGATCACTGGCTTGGAAAGCCTTGTTGAGTATACCTTTCACTCACCTGTGCGAGCTATACATGGTGGCGTCATGGTAATTCCACACATTAAGGGACTGTGGAAGATTCTTCCCCAAGGCGCCGACATTCATATCAATAAAGTAATAAAATCTTTGATTTAACTGGAATGGGCGTCTTCATTCATGTAAACGTCTTTGTAATAATATTTTTATTAGAAGTAATCCATCATAACAACGGTATAACAACTTTTCAAATACACAACCAACTTATTTCAATAAGTATATGAATGTTACGAGTAATTCTTATAAACTTCTATTTTTTTAGAAAGTAGAAAAAGAAAAGAATAGATTTTAATCAATAATAGTGATAATACCAATAATAGTGATAATCTCAGATGTAACTAACATAAAATATGTCTGAAGAAGGGTCTCAACCTGAATATGGGTTGAATAATCAATAATAGTGATTAAATAATAATTTTGATTATATAGAAAGAGAAGAGAGAGGAAAAAAAATGTATTTATTCTTACCATATAACCATATAACAATTACAGCACGGAAACAGGCCCTCTCGGCCCTTCCAGTCCGTGCCGACCATTTGTTTTCCCCTAGTCCCATCTACCTGCACTCAGACCATACCCCTCCATTCCCTTCACGTCCATATACCTATCCACTTTACTCTTAAATGTTAAAATCGATCCTGCCTCCACCACTTCTGCTGGAAGCTGATTCCACACTGCCACCACCCTCTGAGTAAAGAAGTTCCCCCTCACGTTACCCCGAAACCTCTGTCCCTTAATTCTCATGTCATGCCCTCTTGTTTGAAACTTCCCTACCCTCAATGGGAAAAACGTATCCACGTCAACTCTGTCTATCCCTTTCATCATTTTAAAGACCTCAATCAAGTCCCCCCTTAACCTTCTGCGCTCCAAAGAATAAAGACCTAACTTGTTCAACCTTTCTCTGTAACATAGTTGCTGGAACCCTGGCAACATTCTACTAAATCTCCTCTGTACTCTCTCTATTTTGTTGACATCCTTCCTATAACTAGGCGACCAAAATTGTACACCATACTCCAGAATTGGTCTTACCAATGCCTTGTACAATTTTAACATTACTTCCCTACTCCTATATTCAATGCTCTGATTTATAAAGGCCAGCACACCAAAGGCTTTCTTTACCACCCTATCTACATGCGATTCCACCTTCAGGGAACTATGCACAGTTATTCCTAGATCCCTCTTGTTATATGTATTTAATTAAAACAAAGTATTATATATATATTAAAAAAAGAGAGATTATAGTATACATCTTAATAGTGAATAACACAATTTCAAATAGCGATATCAATAGAGACATGTATACAAATCAAAAAGAAAAACAGAAAGTTATTTTCATCTGATCATGCCGGGTACCCATTGAGTTGTGATGCCAAGAACAACTACCCCTTCAAATATTCTGTATATGGAGACCATATCTGTTCAAAGAGTTCGTATTTGTCCATTAGGACAAATCTGATTCTTTCCAAATGCAATGTCTCCAACATTTCCACTGTCCACATTTTAATTGTGCGGAATAATGTTCCCTTCCAAAATTTCAATATTAATTTTTTCCCTATTATCAAACAGTAATCCAAGAAATTTCTTTGGTTTACTGTTAATATTAGATTTGAATCCGGAACTCCTAATATTATTAATTTTGGATGTGGGTCCAGTTTAATTTTAAGAACTTCAGAGATAACTCTAAAGATTTCTGTCCAATAATAATTAAGTTTTATACATGTTACAAAACTACGCGTTAAAATAGCTTCCAAGTTCTGACATTTATCACAAATAGGAGAAATGTTAGAATAAATTCTATTTAATTTCGTTTTTGAATAATGTAATCAATGTAATACCTTAAATTGTATCAATATATGTCTAACATTTAATGAGCAACGATGTATACATTGTAGGCTTTCTTCCCAAGTTTCCTTCGTTATAGATAAACCTATTTCATTTTCCCATGTTTGTCGATATATTTCCGAAGTTGGGATTTCCATATCCAAATTAGTATTATATATATACGCAATTAATTTTTCTGTATTTGGGTGTTTATTAAACAATTCATCTAATAATCCTGGTTTTCTATTTTTATAGTCTTGCGTATTTGACTTAATATAGTTTCTAATTTGTAAATACCTAAATATGTTATTTGACTGCAATCCATAGATATCCTGTAACTCTTGAAATGAAAGACATTTTCCTTTCTTGTAAAGGTGTTCTATCCTTTTAATTCCTAAATCATTCCAGTGTTTAAACCCCTTGTCCAATACAGAGGGCCTAAACAAGGGATTATTCATAATTGGCAAACAGTGACAAATTATCCATATGTAGGGTCTTAACTATTTGTTTCCAAATATGTCTATTGCTATGAATTATAGGGTTGTCCCCATACATTTTTTTTTGTACTTCCCTTGGGTGCAAAAAGAATCGAACCTACATCAAAAGGTAAATAGTCTTCCTTTTCCATCTTTAGCCAGCTTGGTTCATGATCTAAATTTACCAACCAAAAATTCATATTCTTAATCTGAACTGCCCAGAAATAATATAAGAAATTTGGTAGTGCTAGTCCACCATTTATTTTAGATTTACATAGATGTTTTTTACTTATTCGATGGTTTTTATAGTCCCAAATAAAACTATTAACCAAAGAAAAAAAAAAAATATATATATATATATATATATATGTGGCATGGCAGTGACGATGGATGCACTCTCTACACAGGGGAGGTTTGTCTTCCTCCATTTTGCCGCATCAGTCGGGTCTTGCAAATAATACAGCAAAATCCCGCTTCAGGCATTTTTTGTAGTGACTGGCCTATGCAGCCATGGTTTCTGCTGATGTTGGGAATGATAATAGAACCTTATGTGGTTATTTCTAACATAGATTTACTGGTTCAGCCCGTGAGTCGGGCAACCATCCAATGCATGATAAAATCAATTCATTGACTTGCAGACTCTGAAAAGACTGTTCCTGTGGCTCGGGTTGTCAGGCCAAACCATGGTCGTGCTCACTGCAGATTGCAGGGATAACACCAGATAAGCAGTACATTTCCTCATCAGGAGATGGGAAGTATTTTGTTTAAATGCTAACTTACATATGCACAGCACGGATAACTGACGACTGGGAGTTCATTTTCGAATGGGTCTTTGACAAAAATTAAGTTATAGTGCCATTAACTGGGCCAAACGTGCCTTCTCATCATATTTTCTACAGGGAGCAGGACCCACTCTGTCGGGTCTCACCCTCTGATATCCAGATTCATGAAGGGTATCTTCAACTCTAACCTCCCAGGCCCGGGTACGCAGAGATATGGGATGCTAACATTGTGCTGACGCCGCTTCGCCGGTGGGCTCCGGCTACATCCCTGTTCTTGGTCAAACTTACTTACAAGTGGTTATGCTCATGGCACTGGTTCAGCGCAACGGGTCCAGTCATTGCATAAGCTGCAACTGGACAGGATGGTGACATCTGCAGGCAAAATAACAATTTATGTTCATGGCTTAGTTAAGCAGAGCAGACCAGGGACATCAGGTCTCAAACTAGAATTTGGGCATACCCCATGGGCCTTCGATTGTGTGTGGTCATCTTCTATAATACGTTAAGGTCACTAAGAGCCTTAGGGGCACTGATCTAGCAATGTTTGTTAGTTACATAAAACCCCATAAGAAGGTATCAGTACAGACCATCTCCAGGTGGTTAAACGGGTTCTGGCTTGTGCAGGGGTGAACTCTGACATTTTCAAATCTCATTCCACCAGGGCTGCAACCACATCAGCAACGAGGGTTATGGACATTCCGCTGTACCACATCCTAGCGACTGCAGGATGGTCAAACAAGTGAACTTTCCAAACATTTTATAACAAACCCTCTGCTAGTCTGGGGGTATTTGCCAACTCTATTTTAAGTTCTGTCTATAATTTCCTCACGGAAGAGAGGGGTTACTATTGTTATTATTTGTTCATTAAAAAGGATCAGCATGTGTAAAATCTATGTCATGTCTGAATGCATTATTAATGTTCACTCATCCTTGGTCTATTGATGCAGTGAGTGACGCATGGACTTGTGTCCACGACATGAAATCACAGAGCTTTGAAATCTTCACGTAGTCACTCACGTGACTCCGAAGTAAAATAGTAAGATTAAACGAAAACTTACCAGTTTGAAGTTTGATCTTTATTTTATGAGGAGTTACGATGAGGGATTACGTGCCCTCCACTCCCAAACCTCTCTCATAAAGATCAGCTGGTAGTTCTAGTTTCTCGAATCTTACAATGTTCAGTTCATCAACTGTTATCTGTGATTTCACACCGCTGCTTTGAAGATCGATGCGCATGCGGGCTGGCGGGTTCTTCATGTAATCCCTCATCGTAACTCCTCATAAAATAAAGATCAAACTTCAAACTGGTAAGTTCTTGTATAATCTTACTATTAACCAACAAACCTGGAATGTGGGAGGAAACAGGAGCACCTTGGGGAGGGGGGCTGTGGGGGAAGGGGGGTGGGAGGGTTGGGGGAAGGGGGTGTGGGAGAAGGGGGTGTGTGTAGGGAAGGAGGGTGGGGAAGGGGAGGGGGGTGTGGGGAATGGGAGGTGTGGGGAAGGGGGGGTGTTGGGGTAGGGGTGGGTGGGGGAAGGGGTTGGGGGGGAAAGAGGGGGGTGGGGGGGAAAGAGGAGGAAGGGGGTGGTGGCTGCAGCAGACGCACCTCGCACTCTGCTCACCCCGCACCTTCAGCTTTCAGCCTCATGCAGCAATTCCCAGTCCCTACTTCACTCAGAGGCTTCTGGTTCAACTTAACAGCTGCCAGCTCATCGTGCTGGTTGCCCCAGAAGCAGCCCGCACGCTGTTCTCTGCCTGGATGCTGCTCATGGACTCAGCCCCACCTCCGGGGATTTATTCTCTGCGGGTGCAGGAAGGGGCGTTAGCTTAATGGTGACTGACAGGCGAGAAGACTAATCTGCTGATTGGGTCCTGTCCCCTCAATGCGTGGTCGCGTTGGGGGGTGGGGGGTGGGGCGGCCTGCAGCATCACACACACACTAACCACCCCCCACGCACACACACTAACCACTTTCCATACTCACACAATAACCACCCCTTGATATTGGAGAGGGGGGGGAGAGGGGAGAGAGGCTGGGGGGGAGGGGAGGGGAGGGGAGAGGGGGGGGGGGAGAGGGGGGGAGAGAGAGGGGGAGAGAGAGGAGAGGGAGAGGAGGAGGAGGGGGGAGGAGGAGAGGGAGAGGAGGAGGAGGGGGAAGAGGAGGAGGAGAGAGGAGGAGGAGGAGGGGGGAGGAGGAGAGGAGGTGGGGAGTGGGGAGGGGAGTGGGGAGCGGGGCAAAAGACACCAAAGACTGCGTGTTCCGCGGCTTCAATCCAGAGGCCGGGGGGGAGGGGTCGTCACAGGGATGGCTGGTTCCCAAATGGAATACTCCATTGCCCGAGGCTGCAGGCTCCAGGGACAGGGAGAGGGCAGGGACAGGAAGAGGGGAGCTTGCTGCCTTTTGGAGCTGGGATTTCCGATTTGCGGCATCTTTTTGAGGCAGGTAGAGGGCAGAGACATGGAGAGGGATGCGGGCGATCATGGACCCGAGGACCCCGAGCGAGGGGGGCGTGGCCGCTGCGAGCAGGCGGTCGGGCAACATCACTCGAAGTGCGTGAACGCAGCGTGCAGCCATTGTGACGTCATCAGCCAAAGCCGTTCGATTTTATTTTCTAAGTTCTTTCAGATTTTTGAACATTTTGATTAATAACTCAAGAAATAATGCATGAAATTTTCAGATGAGGCAATTTTGGAGTCCGCGGGATAAAACTACAAGAATATGCAAACATTTTACCATTTTTTTGAGCAGATGTGGTTATACACACACATACACACATCCAAGATCAGCCCATTCGCGGGGCCTTTCATCGCCCGGCGCAGCTTAAAATAGGCCGGCGGGGGCTTCAACATCGGGAGCCTCGATCACCTCGATCGCCTCGATCACCTCGATGCAGCGGTTTGATTTTTAGGCATGCCGGGCGATGAAAGGCCCCGCAAACGGGCCGATTCAGCCCTTAGAAAGCATCTGATACACGCTTGATTCTTTCAAAAGCTACAATGTGATAAATAACACAAACAAATAAAACTGAAGCAAATAAAGGCAAACAAAAGAACCAACCTTGGAGGGGGGAGAGAGAGAGATAGGAAATAAAAACTAAATAACGTGTGTGATCGTGAATGAGGGACTTACCTGCAAGCCAGTCAGGAAACTCGTTCGACCGGAGCCCTTAATGACCTGACCATTTAAATCCGATACCCATTTAAATCTTTCCCATCCACCAATACATCCAATTAGTTCAAATGGTAATTGTACCCGCACCAGACAGCTTTAAGAAATTCGCCGTGAATACCTTCAGTAATACTTGAAGGTCAAAACACAATTGGTGACACATCGTGTTAATACGATATTAATAGAGACATTTAACAAGCGCTTAACAGTGACACCCTCACTGTCTCGCTGAAAGCGGAGATTTTAATAGATTTTTTTTCACCTAATTTCAAAATCCGGATTACAAAACATAGGCGAGTTGTTCCCCACCTCTCAAATCATGGGAGGGACGTGTGTGTGTGTGTGTGTGTCCATCCCCCTCCCCCCGGGATTTCCACCCATGTCCGGGTTCAATCCTGACTCCAGATGCGGTCTGTATGTAGTTTGTACCTTCTCCCTGTTTCTGCCGGTGCTCTGGTTTCCTCCCACATTCCAAAGAAGTGTGTGTTTGTAGGTTAATTGGCTTCTGTAAATTGTCCCTCGGGTGCAGGATAGAATTAGTATACGGATGAACGCCGGTTGATACCGACTCAGTGGGCCAAAGGCCAGTTTCCATGCTGCACCTCTAAATTAAACTAAACTAAATCTTTGCACTCTTTCCAGCTTAATAACTTCTTTCCTTCAGCAGTGTAGGTTCTTACAGGATGTTATGTATTTGTTTTCTGCTCTGCCTTTCTTGCCTTCAAAACGCTTTATAGAAGATGAGTTATAACTGAAATGTATTTTAAATAGATAAAACACCCAAATTGTGTACAGCAAGCACGAGCTAACAATGGGTCCTCCATTCTCTATTGGGTTTCCAATAATATCTTTGATCTTGATAACTCTAAAACACATTGGTTTTTTTTTTAATGTTAATAGTATGGAAAACCATTTGTGGGTCTATTATTCTGCGGGGAAAAATGGTTTCTTCAATGCCCAGCAGTAATCAGATGCAATGCACCATTTGTTCAGCTTTTAACATTATTTAAATCAACAGGGCTGTTTGCTTAGGATTCTAAACAAGGGGGTCCGTCGACTTCACACAGAGTAGAAAAGTTATTTTGTTGTGTTATTAAAGTATAAATCTTGGCCAAATCAATAGGACCACTCTCTTGTAGAAAAAAAGGAACTGCAGATGCTGGTTTACCAATGAGCTGGAGTAACTCAGCGGGGGGGGGGGGGCAGCAACTCTGGAGAATGTGGATAGGTGATGTTTCAGGTTGGGTTCCTTCTTCAGACTGATTGTATGGGGTGGGGGGGGGGGGGGGGGGGGTGGGGGGGGGAGTGCGTTCTCAGCCTCTTTCTTCACTCCTTACACACCCATGACTCTGCAGCCAAATACCAATGCAACTCAATTTATAAGTTTGCAGACAACATCACTGTAGTGGGTTGCAAATCAAGACACAGTGCAGTAAGGGAATTGAGAAGCTTGTAACTCAGTGCCAAGACAACAACTTCTCCCTCAATGTCCGCAAGACAAAGGAGATTGGGATTGACTTCAGGAAGCGAAGCAATGTACACACACATACACTGACGGCGCCAAAATCGAGATGATTGAAAGCTTCTTGTTCCTAGGAATAAATATCACCAGCCTGGACAAGCCACATCAAAGCTATGGCCAAGAATGCACACAAACGCCTCTACTCCCTTAGAAGGCTTAGAAAGTTCGGCATGTCCCCAGCAACCCTCACAAATGTCTACAGATGCACCAGAGAAAGCATTTTGTCGGGATGCATCACAGCCAGGTTTGGAAACAACTCCTTCCAAGACTGCAAGGAATTGCAGAGTTGTGGACATGGCCCAGACCATCAAGCAAACCAGCCTCCCTTCCGTTGACTCCGTCTATATTTCCCGCTGCCTTGGCAAGGCCACCACCATAATCAAGGACCAGTCTCAGCCTGGTCACTGCCTCTTCCCCTCTCTCCCATCAGGCAAGATGTACAGAAGTGTGAAAAAATAAACCTTCAGATTCAGGGATAGTTTCTTCCCAGATGTCGTCAGGCAACTAAACGGTCCTCTCACCAGCTAGAGAACGGTCCTGGCCTCCCATCGACCTCATTGGAGACTGAACTATCTTTAATCGGAATTTATTGGACTTTATCTTGCACTAAATATCGCACCCTTTATCCTGTATCTGTCCAAGTCTGGTTTGATTGTATTCATATATAGACTTTCCTTTGACTGGATAGCACGCAAACAAAAGCTTATCATTGTGCCTCGGTATACGTATGTGACAATGATAAACTAAAACTAAAAAAAATCAAAATAACACTAGGAAGAATTTACAGAGACAAATTAACCTACAAACCCGCATGTCTTTGGGATGTGGGAGGAAACTGGAGTACCCAGAGGAAACTCACACAGTCACAGGGAGAATGTGCAAATTCCTCACAGACAGCACCAAGATAGAGCCCGGGCTTCTGGCGCTGTTAGGCAGCTGCTCTACCAGCTGCGCCACTGTGCCACAGAGTAGTGGTAAGTAGAGAAACTTCCTATGGCATTTTCAGTATATCTTTAAAGATTGTATGACTGGATTTTATTATTATTTTATATTGGCACTGACAGACATGTAATGTACATTCATTATTTGTGAATTTCCAATGTGACACTGGCAACAGTAAGTGTACGATGCAAGTCTGTTCACGTATATAGTTCAGAATTTAATTATCTGAAAGAACTCATCTGAATGGACATAGCTTTGCCCGTTGGCATGAGAAAGTACAAATAGCAATCAGCAGTCAGAAGGCCTGGAATATAAACCATCAGGATTAAACAGGAAGTCTGAAGTATGAAGGGAATCAGTTGGCATTTTAAGTAATGTTGCTTTGGCAAATACTGCTTGGAGGAGGTGCAGAAGATGGAAAGGTTTAGGTTTAGGATTAGGTTTATTATTGTTATGTGTACCGACATACAGTGAAAAGCATGCTGTCCAATCAAATTGTGGAGAGGACCTTTCCAGACGTGGAGTCGAGGACCCGACGGCACAGCCGCAGAATAAAAGGACGTTACTTTAGAAAGGAGATGAAAAATTTAATTAGCCAGAAGGTGGTGAATCTGTGGAATTCATTGCCGTAGATAGCTTTGGAGGCCATTTTATTTGGTGCTTTAAATCATTTTTAAAGATAGGTTCATGATCCGCAAGGGCATCTGTTATGGGGAGAAAGCAGGAGAGTGGGGTTGAGATAGAAAAATAGATTAGCCATGATTGAACAGCGGAGCAAACCTGAAAATTGGTTGTGTGAGAAGGTGGCAAATATTATCCCACTTTTTAATAGACAATATGCGCAGGAGTAGGCCAGTCGGCCCTTCGAGCCAGCACCACCATTCAATGTGATCATGGCTGATCATCCCCAATCAGTACCCCGTTCCTGCCTTCTCCCCATATCCCCTGACTCCGCTACCTTTAAGAGCCCTATCTAGCTCTCTCTTGAAAGTATCCAGAGAGCCAGCCTCCACCACCCTCTGAGGCAGAAAATTCCACAGACTCACAACTCTCTGTGAAAAAAAGTGTTTCCTCGTCTCCGTTCTAAATGGCTTACTCGTTATTCTTAAACTGTGGCCCTTCGTTCTGGACTCCCCCAACATCAGGAACATGTTTCCTGTCTCTAGCAGGTCGAAACGCTTAATAATCTTATATGTTTCAATAAGATCCCCTCTCACCCTTCTAAACACCAGAGTATACAAACCCAGCCGCTCCATTCTCTCAGCATATGACAGTCCCGCCATCCCGGGAATTAACCTTGTAAACCTATGCTGCACTCCCTCAAAAGCAAGAATGTCCTTCCTCAAATGAGGGGACCAAAACTGCACAAAATACTCCAGGTGTGGTCTCACTAGGGCCCTATACAACTGCAGTAGGATCTCTTTGCTCCCATACTCAATTCCTCTTGTTATGAAGGCCAACATGCCATTCGCTTTCTTCACTGCCTGCTGTACCTGCATGCTTACAAGGACCCCCAGATCCCGTTGTACTTCCCCTTTTCCCAACTTGACACCATTTAGATAGTTGTTTAAGAAGGAACTGCAGATGTTGGAAAAATCGAAGGTAGACAAAAATGCTGGGAAAACTCAGCAGGTGAGGCAGCATCTATGGAGGGAAGGAATAGATGACATTTCGGGTCGAGACCCTTCTTCAGATGATGTGGGGGTGGAGGCGGGGGGGGGGGGGGGGGAGCGGGAAGAAGAAAGGAAGAGATGGAGACAGTGGGCAGTGGGAGAGCTGGGAAGGGGAGGGGAAAGAGGGAGAAAGCAAGGGCTACCTGAAATTGGAGAAGTCAATGTTCATACCGCTGGGGTGTAAACTACCCAAGTGAAATATGAGGTGCTGCTCCTCCAATTTACTGTGGGACTCACTCTGACCATGGAGGAGACCCAGGACAGAAAGGTTGGATTTGGAATGGGAGGGGGAGCTGAAGTGCTGAGCCACCGGGAGATCAGGTTGGTTATTGCTAACTGAGCGGAGGTGTGGGGCAAAGCGATTGCCAAGCCTACGCTTGGTCTCACCGATAAAGAGTAGCTGACACTAGAGCAGCGCATGCAATAGATGAGGTTGGAGGAGATGCAGGTGACCCTCTGCCGTACCTGGAAAGACTGCTTGGGTCCTTGGATAGAGTCAAGGGGGGAGGTAAAGCGACAAGTGTAGCATTTCCTGCGGTTGCAAGGGAAAGTACCAGGGGAGGGGGTGGTTTGGGTGGGAAGGGATGAATTGACCAGGGAGTTATGGAGGGAGCGGTCTCTGTGGAAAGCCGAAAGAGGGAGGAGATGGGAAGATGTGGCCAGTGGTGGGATCACGTTGGAGGTGGCGAAAATGTCGGAGGATTATTTGTTGTGCGTGACGGCTAGTAGGGTGGAAGGTGAGGACAAGGGGGACTCTGTCCTTGTTACGAGTGGGAGGGATGGGGAGTGAGGGCAGAGCTATGGGGTATAGAAGAGATCTTAGTGAGAGCCTCATCTATAGTCAAAGAGGGGAACCCCCGTTCCCTAAAGAATGAGGACATCTCTGATGACTTGGTTTGGAACACCTCATCGACAACTCTATCCCCTACTCCCAATTTCAACTCCCCCCCCCCCCCCCCCCCACATAAGTCAATTTAGATAGTAACCTGCCTTCCTGTTTCTGTTGCCAAACTGGATAACCTCATATGTATCCACATTAAACTGCATCTGCCATGCCTCTGCCCACTCACCCAACCTGTCCAAGTCATCCTGCTTTCTCATAGCATCCTCCTCACAGTTCACACTGCCACCCAGCTTTGTATTATCTGCCAATGTTACTTTGAATCCCTTCATCTAAATCTTTGATGAAGACAGTTCAAGGCAAGTAAAAAAGGCGGGAGAGAGAAAACAGGGAATTGTAGACCAGTTAGCCTGACATCGGTGGTGGGGAAGATGCTGGATTCAATTATAAAAGATGAAATAGCGGCACATTTGGACAGCAGTAGCAGGATCGGTCCGAGTCCGCATGGATTTACGAAGGGGAAATCATGCTTGACTAATCTTCTTGAATTTTTGGGGATGTAACTAGGAAAATGGACAAGGGAGAGCCAGTGGATGTAGTGTACTGGACTTTCAGAAAGCATTTGATAAGGAATATTGTACCCAGAGCAGGGGAATCAAGAACCATGTTTAAGTTGACAGGGGGAGGATTTAACACAAAATTGAGGGGCAACGTTTTCGCACAGAGGGTGGTGGGTATATGGAAACTAGTATTTGGAGGTAGTCGAGGCAGGTACTATAACAGCACTTAAAAGACACTTGGACAGGTGCATGGATAGCAACGGTTTAGAGGGATGTGGACCAAATGTGGGCAGGTGGGACGAGGGTTGATCGGGAACCTTGGTCACTGTGGGAAAGTTGGGCCGAAGGCTGCATATATTGCTGTATGACTCTATGACTCTATTCCCAGCAGCTGCACCTTTCCACATAGGTTTACACCCACAATTAACACAAAGTCATCAAAATAGAACACTGAAAACAGAACGTAGAATAGTATTGCACGGGAACAGCCCTTTGGCCCACAATGTCTGTGCTGAACACAATGCCTGAGTTAAACTAATCTCCTCTGCCTACACATGATACATAGTCCTCCCTTCCCTACATGTCCAAGTGCCTATCTAAAAGCCACTATTGTACATACGTCCTCCACCACTCCTGGCACCTTCAACCACACTCTGTGCATAAAACTTCCCGTACATCTCCTTTAAACTTTACCCCTCTCACCTTAAAGTTATGCGCTCTAGTATTTGATGCTTCCATCTTGGGATAAAGGTTCTGACTGGCTATGCTATCTAAGCCTCTCGTAATGCTATATCAGGCCTCTGTTGCCTTGCCACTGGTTGGCATTAAATCCTAATCGCCCATCACCATGTCCTTGTCCAAATTCACTCTCCTCCTAGACAAAACAATGCCGTGATTTACAAAAAAAAAACATCCTAATTCTCAAATTTCTCCAGATTCTCACTCCACGACCCTCGTATATGTGCCTAGGTTAATTGTCCCTCTGAAAAATTGCCCTTACGTGCTCGGCGTGGGCTCGGTGGGTCAAAGGGCCCGTCTCCGCGCTGTATCTCTAAATACTGAGCAAAAAGTAAAAGCATAAACCGACTCTAATTACAGACACAAAGTGCTGGAGTAACTCAGTGGGTCAGGCAGCATCTCTGGAGGACATGGGTCGTTGACTGTCGGGTCGGGACCCTTCTTGTCGCCTATCCATGTTCTCCAGAGATGCTGCCAGGCTGAACTACCTCGGCACTTGTGCCTTCGATTACCTTCCCCGCCGTTGCTGGGCGGAATTTACGCTATATTTTATTCAATCAGCAAAACATCAGTATCATTCCAACGTTCTCGTTTCACGTGTTGGACTGTAAAATGGGGAGATGTGTTTAAAAGCGCGCTCTCCGATTAATGCCAATCCGCTGATGCGTTCAAACCTCGACTTTCCCTCTCCCCTGACTCTCAGCCTGAAGAAGAGTCTCGACCCGAAAGGTCACCTATTCCCTTTCTCCAGAGACGCTGCCTGCCTGACTCGCTGAGTTACTCCGGCACTTTGTGTCCATCTCCGCTGATTCTCACCGCGGTGTTACTGGCAGAGCAGTGTAGGCTGAGCTGATCAGAAAGGCGTTGCAGCACGTTTCAATCTTGCTCTATGTCCAATTACCAGCAAGGTAAAGTTAATTGTAAATTCCTGACCAGTCTGAAGAAGGGTCTCGACCCGAAACGTCGCCTATCTCCTTCGCTCCTTAGATGCTGCTGCACCCGCTGAGTTTCTCCAGCTTTTTGTGTAACCCTCGATTCTCCAGCATCTGCAGTTTCTTCGTTAACACAAAGTTAATTGTAAAGTCACGTTTTGTAGGGAATAACAGGGAACTGCATTTGCTGGTCTATAAGAAAGACACAAAGTACTGGAGTCGGGCAGCATCTCGGAAGCAACTAGACAGGCGCCGTGCATCGAGTTTCCTGCGGATTTTAAAATCCTATTTTCAAGTTCGTTGCGAAGGTCGAAATGAAGCATTGGAAACAAGATTGAGCGCTTGGAATCAATAGCCACATGCGAGTTCGTATCTGCTTTGTCCGAACTGAGCACGATTCATGTTTCTTAATTGATTCCGGAGCCATTGTAAGCCCCATGAAATCAAACACTACCGTGGAAAAGGCCATGCCAATGGTTCTGGTTCCTCATAAATGGAGGTTTATGACAAAGTTAGGCTTATCACATTAACAATGTTAGACACAAGGAACTGCAGATGTTGGCTTTACAAAAATAAACGCGGGAGCAACTCAATTAACATACATGTCTTACATTTGAATACATTCAAGTCTATTGATATTCTGATGTTGTCAGCAACAAACACTTCACTAAAGCTAACATCAAACCTACCATCTCTATAAAAAAGACACAGAGTGCTGGAGTAACTCAGTGGGTCAGGCAGCAATGCTGGGGAACATAGATAGGTGATGTTTCAGGCCGGGATCCTTTTTCAGACAGGGTTGCCATACGCTGTTAGAAAATCCTCGCGGAATCGACAGATTTAGTCATTTTAATATTAATATTGACAGAAAGCTGTTTGAAGTTAGGGGAACCGAATGATATGTGTCTGCGTGGCCAGGCGTTAGATTTCTTGCTCGAACTGTGGTGTTCGTAGTCATAATTGCAAGTTACTGTCATTAACACGCATGTTCCCATCACCAAAGGCTGGACGCGCACACATATAAACCCCATACACACATAAACACTGCCAGACTCCAGAGCGTTCGACAACGCCAAATGACAAACAATAAGAGGTGGAGGAGGAAGGGGTGGGATTAGCATCTAGAGGATATTTGGGCTAAAAAAACACACAAAGTGTTGCAGTAACTCAGCGGGTCGAGCAGCATCTGTGGAGGGAATGGACGAACGACGATTTTGATCCTTCTTTAGGCTGATTGGCGTGGGGATGGTGGGAGTAGGAAGCCGAGAGGAATGTTAATAGTGTTCTTTAATGTGCTCAATTGACAATAGACTGCATTTGTCGTAAGGAAACACGGCAGTGGGATCTGGAGAAGGGTCTAAACCCAAAACGTCACCTAATCCTTTTCTCCAGAGATGCTGCCTGACACGCTGTATAACTCCAGCTGTTTGTGTCTATCTTCGGTTTAAACTAGCATCTGCAAGTCCTTCCTCCACAGTGGAATATGTAGCTTGGATTACACTCAAAATATGTATCGCAGCAGGCAGGTGGCTGTTCAGACTAAAACATTGGAAAGTATTACAAAATAACACAGGTCAGAAAACAAGCACAGTGGTCACGAAACGATTTATAGAGCAAGGGTACTTTTGGGCAAAACCACATCAAAAGACAAAAGACAATAGACAATAGGTGCAGGAGTAGGCCATTCGGCCCTTCGAGCCAGCATCGCCATTCAATGTGATCATGGCTGATCATCCCCAATCAGTACCCCGTTCCTGCCTTCTCCCCATATCCCCTGACTCCGTTATTTTTACGATCCCTAGCTCTCTCTTGAAAGCATCCAGAGAACCTGCCTCCACCGCTCTCGGAGGCAAATAATTCCACACTAACAACTCTCTGTGAGAAAAAGTGTTTCCTCGTCTCCGTTCCAAATGGCTTACTCCTTATTCTTAAACTGTGGCCCCTGGTTCTGGACTCCCCCAACATCGGGAACATGTTTCCTGCCTCTAGCGTGTCCAAACCCTTAACTGTCTTATATGAATGAGATCCCCTCTCATCCTTCTAAACTCCAGAGTGTACAAGCCCAGCTGCTCCATTCTCTCAGCATATACAGTGCCGCCATCCCGGGAATTAACCTTGTAAACCTACGCTGCACTCCCTCAATAGCAAGAATGTCCTTCCTCAAATTAGGGGACCAAAACTGCACACAATATTCCAGGTGTGGTCTCACTAGGGCTCTGTACAACTGTAGAAGGACCTATTTGCTCCTATATTCGATTCCTCTTGTTATAAAGGCCAACATGCCATTCGCTTTCTTCACTGCCTGCTGTACCTGCATGCTTACTTTCATAGACTGATGTACAAGGACCCCCAGATCCCGTTGTACTTCCCCTTTTCCCAACTTGATGCCATTTAGATAGTAATCTGCCTTCCTGTTCTTGCTACATCAGAAACATTGCTTCCAAGAAAATCTTCACCAAAGCAAAAATTAATTTACCGTTTTCTCCGAATTCTTACACCAAATCCATTCGACATCTTCCTTAGAAAGCGATCCCGGCCAAATGATCGCGTGACATGTTTTCAATACGATGAAGGAAAGTCCAATGAATGTGATGTCTCCTTCTCTTTCATTTGTTATCTCATCTTAAAATTCAGACTGAAAGGTCTAATCAACTTCATTGATCTTTAGTAATTGTCGGATTTTTGTGAAATGGAACAAAATAATTTCCGAAGGAATTGAATAAGAATGAGTCGTGTGTCCTTTTGTGTATTAACCAGCACCTGCTGTTCTTCGTTCTACTCTAAAACATAGTTATTCCTCCCCTCTCCCCCCCCCCCCCCCCCCCCCCCCCCACCCCCAAAATTATAATTTTCCCTCCCAAATTATTTTCATGAATTTCACAAAAATCCAATGATGTCGGTTAATTAAAAATCAGCTAGTCAGCCCAAACTAAAATGTGGCTGGTTTGACTTTGCATATCGGCTTAGGTTTATTATTGTCACTTTTACCGCGACACAGTAAAGCTTCATTTTTGCGTGCTATCCAAACAAGCCAGGTAATACTATAATCGAGGCAAATACACGTGTAATTGACAGAGCGAAAGGGAAAGGCACAGAGTGCAGAATATAATTGTAGCGCATCAGTTCCACACATAAAGTCCACAATTAGCTACAATCTACTCCAATAGCCAAACATGCCTCTATCCATGTTCTCCATGGATGCTGCCTCTCGTTGAGTTATTTTGTGACTTTTTCGGAAACCCGTTCTTTCTATCAATTCATACCCGCGTATTCAAAATCAATGCAGACGGAATAAAATGTCCATCACTGGAGAGAGACCCCGCTTCCCGCATCTTACAGCGGCGCCACGGTTCGTGAGTATAGCCCATCCTTATCAGACACGCTTTCCCTTCTCTAACTATCTCTTCTCCCATGGAGTGGAGGTCAAAAACCTCTCCCTGTCCAACACCACCCAGCCTGTGCCACCAGATGACCCCGGGACAGCGTGCTTGCCACAGAGTGTGGAAGAAGAACCTGCAGATGCTGGTTTACACGCCAAGTGCGAGAGGAACTCTGGCCGGGCAACATCTCTTAGAACATCGATGCTTTTTTTTTTAACAGAGTTTGGCTACCTGGTCTATAACGCCACACTCCCAGTCAGTGGGCAATAGCTTTCTGTGCCATTGCCAAGTGGTAATGCATGTTAACAATAAAATAACGCGTTTACAATGTGAATGGAGCGGGTTCACCAGCAACGTAAATCAACGGGGGGGGGGGGGGGGGAGGCTTACCGTTCAGTTTCCCCAGCACCAAGAGGTATGGCAGGATCATGGCGATGGGTGAGAGAGCCGGCAGCGGGCACACACACACACACACACACACTACACCACTCGCACACTCACTCTCCTCTTCGCATCTCTCGGGCTGTGCCGACCCCGCTGCCGCCCGAGTCTGCGCGCACGCACACTCGCTCCAGGCTGGATGCAGGCGGCTGCAAGCGCTTAGGAACCTGGAGAGAGCTGGAGTCACCCAGCCCGCCAGTGCCTCTGCAGATACTGGGTTCATACACAAAGAGACGCAAAGCGCTGGAGCAACAGCGGGTCAGGCAGCATCTCTGGAGAACAGGGATCGGTGACGTTTCGGGTCGGGACCCTTCTACAGACTGATTGTAGTGGAGTTTGAAGATCCAACCCTAAACATCACTATCCGTTTTCTCCAGAGATGCTGCCTGACCCACTGGGTTACTCCAGCACATTGTGTCTTTTTGTTTGTAAACCAGCATCTGCAGTTTCTTGTTTCTCGGTTGACCTCCCATCGACCATAGTGAAGACATTCACACTGTCTTTAATCGGGATGTATCTCGCATTAAACGCTGTACCCTTTATCCTGGATCTGTACGCTGTGGACGGCTTGAATGTAATCATGTATAGTCTTTTCTATGACTGGTTAGCACGCAACAAAGTACCTCTGTACACATGGCAATAACTGAATTAAAACTAAACTAAACCATACATAAAACCAGCAAGCATATAGATCGCAAATAAGAAGAGCTTTGCACTGTGTCCTTTTATGTATATATTTTTTTCAGAATTCAATAAAAGAAACTTGTGCAAATAATTGCAGTTGATGTTCATAAACCTGCAACACAAAATATGCAGCAGACTCAGGCTTGAGCCACAGGGGAAAGGACACTGCTGAAGTATTCAAGGCATCTGGATCTGGAGAAATGAATGAACATTCCAAGAATTAGTTTCACTGATTGATTGAAAGATACAGCATGGAAACAGGCTCTACTGCCCACCGAATCCACGCTAACCATCGATCACCCTTTAACTCAAGTTCCATGTTACCCCCATTTTCTCATCCACACCCTGCACACTAGGGCCAATTAACCTACAAAACTGCACGCCTTTGGGATGTGCGAGGTAACCGGAGCACCGTCAGAAATTTGATTTAGAAACATAGAAACATAGAAATTAGGTGCAGGACCAGGCCATTCGGCCCTTCGAGCCTGCACCGCCATTTAATATGATCATGGCTGATCATCCAACTCAGTATCCTGTACCTGCCTTCTCTCCATACCCCCTGATCCCTTCAGCCACAAGGGCCACATCCAACTCCCTCTTAAATATGGCCAACGAACTGGCCTCAACTACCTTCTGTGGCAGAGAATTCCACAGATTCACCACTCTCTGTGTGAAAAACTATTTTCTCATCTCGGTCCTAAAAGACTTCCCCCTTATCCTTAAACTGTGACCCCTTGTCCTGGACTTCCCCAACATCGGGAACAATCTTCCTGCATCTAGCCTGTCCAACCCCTTAAGAATTTTGTAAGTCTCTATGAGATCACACCTCAATCTTCTAAATTCCAGCGAGTACAAGCTAAGACTATCCAGTCTTTCTTCATATGGAAGTCGTGCCATCCCAGGAATCAGTCTGGTGAACCTTCATTTAGGTTCATTATTGTCACACCTACCGAGGTACAGTGAAAAGCTTTGTTCTACTTGCTATTCTATCATATCAGATAATCATAAATATAATAATCATAAATATAATCAAACTTCAAACTACAAAAGCCAAACTCAAGTACAATATTTAGAGTGTAGACACAAAATGCTGGAGTAACTCAGTGGGACAGGCAGCATTTCTGGAGAGAAGGAATGGGTGACGTTTCGGGTCAAGACCCTTCTTCAGACTGATGACAGGGGAGTGGGCGGGACAGAGATAGAATATAGTTGAAGACAGTGGTGGGAGAACTGGGAAGGGGGAGAGGATGGAGAGAGCGGGAAAGCAAGGGCTATTTGAAGTTCGAGAAGCCAATGTTCATACCACTGGGGTGTAAGCTACCCAAGCAAAATATGAGGCGCTGTTCCTCCAATTTGAGCTGGGCCGCACTCTGACAACTGAGGAGGCCCAGGACAGAAAAGTCAGATTGGGAATGGGAGGGGGAGTTAAAGTGCTGAGCAACCGGGAGATCAGGTCGGTTAAGGCGGACTGAGTGGAGGTGTTCAGCGAAACGATTGCCGAGTCTGCGTTTGGTCTCGCTGATGTACAGAAGTTGACACCTGAAACAGCGGACACAGCAGGTGAGGTTGGAGGAGGTGCAAGTGAACCTCTGCCTCATCTGAAAATACTCTCAGGGTGCTTGGATGGAGTTTAGGGGGGAGGTGAAAGGACAGGTGTTGCATCTCCTGCGGGTTGCAGGCAGGGGAAAGTACGTGGGGAGGGGGTGGTTTGGGTGGGAAGGGACGAGTTGACCAGGGAGTTGCAGAGGGAACAGTCTCTGTGGAAAGCAGAAAGGGGTGGAGATGGGAAGATGTGGCCAGTAGTGGGATTCTGTTGGAGGTGGCAAAAGTGTTCGAGGATTATATGCTGTATGCGACGGCTGATGGAGTGGAAGGTGAGGACAAGGGGGACTCTGTCCTTGTTGCGAATGGAGGGGGGTGGAGCAAGAGCGGAGCTGCGAGGTATCGAGGAGACCCTAGTGAGAGCCTCATCTACAATGGAAGAGTGGAACTCCCGTTTCCTAAAGAATTAGGACATCTCCAATGATCTAGTATGGAAAACCTCACCCTGAGTGCAGATGCAGCGTAGACGGAGGAATTGGGAGTAGGATGGCCAAGTAGACATCTCCCTACCCTGAGTAGGGGAATCAACAATAGCTTCAAGGTGAGAGGGATAAGATTTAATAGGAACCTGAGGGGCAACATTCTCACTCAGAAGGTGGTGGATATATGGAACAGGCTGCCAGTAGAGGTAGTTGAGGCAGGTGCTACGACAGCATTTAAAATACACTTGGATAGGTACCTGGAGAGGGAAGGGTTAAGGTTCAAAGGTTCAAAGGTCAGTTTATTGTCACGTGTACCAATTAAGGTACAGTGAAACTCAAATTACCATACAGCCATACTTAAAAAAAGACAACAAGACACACAACTCCATAAAAGTTAACATAAACATCCACCACATTCCAAACATTCCTCACTGAGATGGAAGGTAATAAAGTCTAATCTTCCTCTTTATTCAAGATTCAAGATTCAAGTGAGTTTATTGTCATGTCCCAGATAGGACAATGAAATTCTTACTTTGCTTCAGCACAACAGAATATAGAAGGCATGAATACAGAACAGATCAGTGTGTCCATATACCATTGTATAAATATATACACACATGAAGAAATAATATCAGGGCAGTCGAACCAGCCACAGTCGGGGCGATCAAAGCTCCCGCAGCCGGCGATTGAAGCTCCCACGTCGGGGTGATCGAAGCTCCCAAGTCGGGACGTTCAAAGTTACTGCGGCTTGGAGCTCCCGAAGTCGGTCTCTAATCAGGGATCGCGAGCTCCACGATGTTAAGTCAGCAGGCTCCCGCGGTTGGAGCTCCCGAAGTTGTCTCCAGCAGAGGCCGCCAACTCCACGATGTTAGGCCGCAGTGCGGACGGAGATACGATACGGAAAAAAATCTCATCTCCATCGAGGTAATAGATTAAAAAAAAGGTTTCCCCCAACCCCCCCACCCACCCCACCCCCTACATAAGACAAGCTAAAGTACATTAAAAAATACAGTTAACACATCCTCAAAAACAACAAAGAAGGAAGGGACAAGACAGACTATTGGCGAGGCAGCCATTACTGGTGCCACCCGGTGGATATGGACCAAATGTGGGCAAATGGGACTAGCTTAGATGGGGCATCTTGGTTGGCACGGAAGAGTTGAGCTGAAGGGACTGCTTCAATGCTGAATGACTACAAATCCTTCCTTGGGCTCCGATCACATGTGTGTTTATGAATATTCATGCAGTAAGGTCTGCCACATTATTCCCAAGCTTCACTATCAGTGAGTTTCAAAGAAACACAATCCTTCAGTGAAAGGAATGTCCTCTCATCTCAGATCCAAATGAACAATCACTTGTTCTGAGTAGGTTCAGTCAGTTTTATATCTGCCCAGAAGATAGTCTCCAGCTGTACATTGTCAACAGCATCTATCTGGAGTATTCATTCTCTCTCATAGAACCACATTTCCATCCCTCAACCCAGTTCTAAAGGCCAGTCCAACCAATGTCTCCATGAGAAGCCCTCCTTTCTTTCATTTTATTGAATTAATTGAAAGATACAGCCTGGAAACACTCCCATCGTCCCACCAAATCCACTCTGACCATCGATCACCCACCCGTTCACACTAGTTCTATGTAGAAACAAGGAACTGCAGATGCTGGTTTATACCAAAGATAGATACAAAGTGCTGGAGTAACTTAATGGGTCAGGCAGCCTCTTTGGAGAAAACGGATGGGTCCCGACCCAAAACTTCACCCATCCTTTTTCTCAGTTACCCCAGCACTTTGTGTCACACTATTTCTATGTTATCCCACTTTCTCCATCCACTCCCTACACACTAGGGGGAATTTTACAGAGGCCAATTAACCTGCAAACCCACAAACCTTTGGAACGTTGCAGGAAACCGGACTACCTGGAGGAATCTCACGTGGTCACAGCGAGAACGTACAAACTCCACACAGACAACACTCGAGGTCAGGATTGAACCCAGGTCTTTGGCTTCGAGAGGCAGTGGCTCTACCAGCTGCGCCACTGTACTGATCACAAACAATGGAACTGAGACAATGGTTCGTGATGGAAAATGAGCATAGAGGCACAGGGAATGGAATTATTGGTGAAGGTTGATTGATAGGTGCCAATCATAGCACTGAAAATCTAGTCTTTAGTAAAATGAGTGGCCAATGTTAACGGTTTTCTTCCATCAGTTGAAATCATGGCACGAACGAAAAATTGCTGAGATTCAATAAATAATCATCTGAATCAGTTTAGTTTACTAAACCTCTGCTTAATTTAGAATGGCACTGAACATGTTCTCCATTGATGCTGCCTGACCAGCTGAGTTACTCCAGCACTTTGTATCTTTTTTTGGAAACCAGCATCTGCATTTCCTTGTGTCAACGTAAACAGTTCAAAGTTGATTAACTCACTCATTCATTGGAAATCCATTCACCCTTTCATTTATAATTCATAGTCTATTTGGAGTTAATTGATTTTCTCTTGACACAGGTTTATTGTAATCATTATAATTTAGAAAAAGATGACAGGAAGGCTAAAATCATCCTTAACTTCAGTAAAGGAAGGAATGGACATTAATTAACCATTTCTATAATTCTTGAATAGAATGCAGAAAGGCTGTGGTAGCGAATCTGGGTCAGAACATGGTAGAAGAACAAGAGAGTATAGTCATACAGCATGGAAACAGACCATTCAGCCCAACTTCATACTGACCAAGATTCCCCATCCAAGCTACTCCCATTTGCTTGAATTTGGCCCATATCTATCTAAACCATTTATTCCATGTACCTGTCCAAGTGTTGGTTAAATGGTGTTATTGCATTTGTCTCAACTACCTCCTTTGGCAGCTCGTTCCATATACCATTAACCCTCTGTGAAAAAGTTGCCCTTTGGTTCCATATTAAATCATGTCCCTCTCACCTTAAACCTATGTCTTCTTGTTTCTGATTCTTCCTCTTGTTTTTGAATCCAGCAGGAATCACGGAGGGGAAATAGAGCGAGAGGAGAACTTCTTCAAAGTGGGCATATCTTGAGGAGATTTCACATGGGGCAGTAAAATGGGGACAGAAGAAAGTGCAGAACTGGCTCTGGTAAGATCTGGGTCAGGAGGACTGGCTCAGGAGACTACATATGTGGTTCCTTGTGTCTAACGTTCTTGTTCTGGTTCATACTAAGAATGCATAAAAACCTACAATCTAGTCTTATGAAGAAAGGTTGGATATTCAAAGACCCACATGGAAACATTCCAAAGAGCTGGTCTACTCAATGCAAAGCAAAACACTTATTCCAAGCCCACATCTCATTGAGAGGGAATGTGTTGTTGAGACATCATTTCATAAGATTGCTTGCAACCAGAGGAGATCTAACACTTGCCCCTACACCATCCAGGGGCCCCACAGCCCTTCCAGGTGAAACAAAGGTTCATATGCATCTTGTTTACTGCTTTCAGTGCTCTTGATATGGCCTCCTTTACACCATTTCGCCAAACACCTGCGCTCAATCCACCAAGGTCTACTGGATCTCCCGGTTGCTCACTATTATACCTCCCCTTCCCATTTCCATAATGACCTTTTCACCCTGGTTCCTCCTCCATTACCAAAGTGAGACAACACACAAACTGGAGGAACAGTACCTCCTATTCCACTTGAGTAGCTTACAACCCAATAGTATGAACATTGAATTATCCAATTTCAAGTAAGGCCCGCAAACCTTTCTTTTGCTTCCCTGCCAGGTGTTCATAGTCCCCCCACCCATGTCACCCTGAACCTTTCCCCTACCCCATATGCTTATCTCCCATCCTGCCTTATTCTCTGTTCCCCCTATCCCTTTGTCCCCATATCCCTCCCTTCGGCTCTACATTTCACCCCTCCTCTCCTTACCTGACACCTTTTTGTCTCAGTTTCACCTCTAGCCTTTGTCACTTACTTTGCCAATCATCCCTCCCCCCCCCCCCCACCCCCCATCCCATCTCACCAGAATCCACCTAACAGTGCCTTGTTCCACTCCTACCTCTCTTCTCCAGCTTTCTTCCCCCTACTCCATCAGTCTGACGAAGGGACCCGAGCCAAAACAGCGCCTGTACTTTTCCCTCCACAGATGCTGCCTAACCCGCTGAGTTCCTCCAGCGCTTTGTGCTTTGCGCAAAACTGCTGAGCTGGAAATCTGAAAATTTTACAGAAAATATTGGAGCAGTTCAAGTAGCATCTGTGATAAGAGAAAACAAATCTGAACAATCCAAAGGTGAATATCCTGCACATGCCCACATGGAAACCCATTGCTTTTATGTTATGATACTGCAGTAAACCATACCAGCACCTCCAAAAAGTTAAACTTCAATATTTTGTTTTCTGGCCACGTAACATATAGGTTAATGAATCATGCATACAGGCACCTTTTTGTCTACAGAAAAGCACTGTGGAAATGCATTTGTCAAGTTAGACTCCTTCTCTGTTACGCTGTTAATATTTCTGTAATTTTATGACTCCATTTACCATTCAGATTCTCAGATCCAGATGAATTATTTTATATCCCGTCAATATCCGTTATAAAAATGACCTCTGTCGGAACAGCTGTGATTAGCTGCGCGTATGACATTGATGGTAATACTGACAATGGAAATAAGGAGGAATTTCTTTAGGGTTGCGAATCCGTAGAATTCATTACCACAGACGGCTGTAGAGGCCAAATCAATGTAAATTTCCAGCTTCTTAATTAATACGGGTGTCAGAAGTTATAGGGAGAAGGCAGGAGAATGCGATTGGGAGGGAAGAGATTATCCATGATTGAATGGCGGAGTAAATGATGGGCTGAATGGCCTAATTTGCTGCTAGAACCTATGAACTGTGAAATCATTAAATATTTTTAAAGCAGAGATTGATAGTTTCCTGATTAGTAGGGTGTCAAAGGTTAGGGGGAGAAGACAGGAGAATGGGGTTGAGAGGAAAATTAGCTCAGCCATGATCAATTGGTGGAGTAGACTCAATGGGCCGAAATGTCCTAATTCTGGGCCTATGACATGATTTTATTATCTGTGGACAAATACAAAATCAAAAGCAATGAATAAACTGCAAATAAATGGAATACAGCAGGTAAATAAACTGAAGATGAAATGTAAACAATAAATATAAATGAATTATGCCACTGTGGATTCAATATTTTGTGGAAAGAACCAGATGTCTCAGCACAACAGATTGAAGAATCTTCTTTCCAAATTTATATCTCTGCAGATATTCAATCTGAAATAAAAGCAGACAATGCTGAAAATATTAATCAGCTGATGCAGCATTTGTAGAAAGAGAAACAAAGATAACATTTTAGTTAACTCAGCAAATTGAATAGATGTACTGAGGGACCTTGGGGTCCTATGTCCATCGGTCCTTGAAACTGGTAACAAAAATAGTGGTAAAGGAGGCTTTTGGTATGCTTGCCTTCATTGATTAGGGCATTGAGCAGAAGAGTCAGGAAGTCATCTTGCAGCGTTAGATGACTTTTTGAGACCACATTTGGAGTATTACGTACATGTCTGGTGATCCCATGCACAGGAAGAACGTGGAGGCTTTGGAGAGGGTGCAGAGGAGGTTTACCAAATTGTTGAAGAAGGGTCTCAACCTACAATGTCACATTCATGTTCTCCAGAGACCTGCTGAGTTACTCCAGCACTTCTTTTTTACATCAACCAGCATCTGCAGTATCACCTTTATACCAGAATGTTGCCTGGGTTAAGAGGGTATTAGCTATAAGGAGAGGTTGGACAAGCTTGGATTGTTTCTCTAGAGCGTCGGAGGCTGAGGCGAAATCTGCCAGAAGTACAGCATATAAAATTATGAGGCATAGATCGGGTAGGTAGTCAGAACCTTTTTTCCAGGGTGGAAATATCAAAGACTAGAGGACAGAGATTTGCAGGGCAGGTTCTTTACACAGAGGGTAGTGAGTGCCTGGAACACTCTGCCAGGGGTGGTGGTGGAGGCAGAAATGATAGTGGTGTTTAATGGGCTTTTGGAAGCACATGGATATGCAGGAAATGAAGGAATTAGTTTAACTTGGCTTCATGTTTGTGGACATTGTAGGCCAATGGACCTGTTCCCTTGTCGTCCTTCACTCTTAATTTCCAATATTTTAATCCTTTTTTGAGGCAACATTATATGCTTAGATTAAAACACTGTGAAACTCACATTATGAAAGAATCACAAATGTAAGAACAATTAACTAGCAAACACGAAATGTGTGTTCCCTTTAATATGATTTACTGATTGTCTATTAAATTATGTTTTGCCTCCTCACACCTTTGCGTCTGTAGGATGCAATGAGAAGGCAAACAGTTGTAGCAGAATTCTTCTTCAGCAATTTGTTGATAGCAATCACTAAAAGCTCAATATAAAATAGTTTGGACCTCAGAATACTGCCCACCGCCTTACTGGTCAGCATAGACTCAGCGGGCCGAAGGGCCTGTTTACAGGCTGTATCTCTAAAACTAAAAAACTATCTTCTTGCCTCCATTTCACAACCATGTTGGCAATCACTTCTTCTGCCTCATATTGAGTTGGAACCTAGAACATAGAAGAGTGCAGCTCAGGCCCAGACCCTTCAGCCCACAGTGTCTGTGCCGAACATGATGCCAAGACCAACTCTTATCGGTTTGCACATCATCCATATCCCTCCGTTCCCTGCATATCCACGTGCCTCTCTAAAAGCGCCTTAGACACCACTATCGTGTCCGCCTCCACCACCACCTGACAACATATTCCAGGCACTCACCACCCTCTGTGTAAAAAAATTGCCCCACACATCCCCTTTAAACCTTGTCCCTCACACCTTAAAGCTACGCCCTCCAGTCTTTGCCAATTCCACCCTGGGACAAAGGTTCTGACTGTCTACCCTATCTCTGCCTCGCACAGTTTTATATACTTAATTCTGTTTTGGGGAGTGGGAGTTGGGAGCCGTGTGGAGAGTGGCGAGGGGGCACCTTCCCACGATATTGATCTGCCCTCCCCGTTATATGTGAAACTTTGTTTATGTGATAGGCTAAATCATCTCTCTGCAGGAGTTTCATTCGAAGAGAATTACTGTGAAAGGATAGCTTTCACTTTATGTCGATACAATTCCCACAAATGTAGATGAAATGAATGAGCTGTTGATTAATTTTGCCAATGATCATGGATGACTGCGTCACCAAACACGCTTTTAGGTGTTCTCTGAATAACTTCACTGGATCTCAATAACCACTTGAACAGTTATCTTCAGATAAGGGCTGAAATCAATCTTGCTTTACATATCCCGCTGCTAACTGCATTTTAAGTCATTTAATTATTTTATGATTATCCATAAAATTGCAGGTTGATTCCTATCAGTAATATGCTTGGCTGTCTTGGCACGACAGACCTCCCACATCTTTGCAGGCACCTTCTTCATACAATCAACAAGAACGCTGTGCTTAGATTTTTTTTACTGCAATCGCCCAGTGCCATGATGAAAAGATTATTCCTATAACTTGTATCATTAAAGATCTAAGGATTGTTTGTTCAGGTTTTATTCTGTGTCAAGCCTCACTGGATGTACTTGCAGAAGAAGTGTTAGAATTGGTACAGTGAAAAGCTTTTGTTACCTGCTAATAAGTCAGCGGAAAGACAATGCAAGATTACAATTGAGCCACTCACAGTGTACAGAGAAATGATAAGACAAAGGAAGGATGAACCTTGATTTTTCTCCATAGAGGATTATCCCTGAATTCTCAGAGCACCATTGTCCCTGTTGTTTTAACTGATTGACAAAGGAAGATGATGCCCTCGTGAATCGATTGGAATTGTGCCACCATGAAGCAACTGGAACCCGAGAAAACAAATCCATTAATTTGGCACAACGCAAAGTGCTGAAGGATCTCAGCGGGTCAGGCGGCATCTGTGGAGGGAATGGACAGATGCCCATTTGGGTCCCGAGTCTGCAGAAGGGTCCTGATGCAAAACGTCTCCTATCCATTCTCTCCACAGTGTTGTTGCCAGGCCTTGCTTACTATTTACACAGGAATTTAATAACATTATTGTCAATGTGATTATCATATAATAGGATTTGTTAACATCATTATGTATTAATCACAGTTAATGACACCCAATTACAACACATTGCATTATCACAAGCTTTGATAAATATTAGGAATGAATGACATTTTAGTTGTGAAAGAGAAAACATGTATATACTAAGAGACACAAGGAACTGCAGATGCTGGTTCACAAAAAAAGACTCCAAGTTCTGGAGGAACTCAGCAGGTCAGACAGCATCTCTGAAAAATGTGACTCTGTGATGTTTGGGATAAGGACACTTCTTTGGATTGATTGCAGTGGGGGAAAGAAAGCTGGAAGAGAGGTGGGGGAAGGAAACGACTGGTGAGTGATAGGTGGATACAGGTGAGGAGGGCTTGATTGGCAGATGGTTGGACAAAGAGGCCCGAGATGAAATGACAAAAACTATGAGAATAGAATAATGCCCCTGTCCCACTTAGGTAACCTGAACGGAACCCTCTGGAGACTTTGCGCCCCACCCAAGATTTCCGTGCTGTTCCCGGAGGTTCCTGGAGGTTTTTGTCAGGTTCCCGGAGGTTTTTTCAAAATTTTGAAATAATCGCCGGAACATAGAAGAAGCAGAAACAACTTTCGACCATTAGGGAGACTGACAAAAACCTTCGGGAACCTCCGGGAACCGCACGGAAACCTTGGGTGGGGCGCAAAGGCTCCAGAGGTTTCCGTTCAGGTTTCCTAAGTGGGACAGGGGCATAAGTGCGAATTGTGAAGCCAGAGGAAGAGAGTAGCTGAAAGGGTACGGAGAGGAGGAATTGTGCAAATCCTGATGGGGCACAGGAATGGGGAGGGGGGGGGTGCAAAGAGGGGGGGAGGGTAAGAAAGGGCAGTTGTTTGTAGGTTAGTTACCTAAAATTGGAGAACCCAATGTTCATACCGTTAGGTTATAATAGATACTGATCACATCACTTGAAAGAGAGGGATAGATACCGAACGCAGGCAGGTGGGACTGGAGTAGATGGTGCACCTTGGTTGGCATGGGCAAGTCGGGCTGAAGGGCCTGTTGCCATGCTGTATGACTATGACTCAAAATGATGCAACACTGTAATTGAAAAGGATATTACAATTTTAGCCTTCATTTTCAGAGGAGCATTTAAGGCTAAAGCTATATTCAACTACATCTGGAATATAGTGGATGATTATTCAAGGGATTGGACTTTAGGATATGCTGAGATGGAGATTAGGAAGGAGATCGAGAACCTCGTAACCGGATGCCAAGCCAACAACCTCTCCCTCAATGTCAGCAAGACAAAGGAGATTGTGATTGACTTCAGGAAGCGAAGCGGTACACACACATACAGTATGCAGTACGTTGATGGCGCCGATGTGGAGATGGTCGAGGCTTCAAATTCTGAAGGATAAATATCACCAACAATTTGTCCCGGAGCAGCTACATCAAAGCAATGCTCACCAAAGCTTCTACTTTCCTAGAAGGCTTAGGAAGTTCGGATGTCCCCACAACCCTCACCCAACCTCTACAGACGCATGGTAGAAAGCATTCTGTCGGATACATCACAGCACGGTGAGGGAACATCTCCATCCAAGGCCGCAAGAAATTGTAGAGTTGTGGACGTAGCCCAGACTATCACGCAAGACAACCTCCCGTTCACTGATTGCTTCTGCACTGCACTCTGCCTCGGTAAGACCACCAGCATAATCAAAGACCAATCTCATCCCGGTCAATCCCGGTTCTCCCCTCCCCCATCAGACAAGAGGTACAGAAGTGTGAAAATGCATACCTCCAGATTTCTTCCCAGCTGGTATCAGACAACTGAACCGTCCTCTCACCAGCTACCTGACCTCCCATCTACCTCTTTGGTGATCTATGAACTATCTTTAATCGGACTTTATCTTGCACTAATTGTTATGCCCATTATCCTTTATCTGTACACTGTGGATGGCTTCATTGTCTTTTCTTTGACACAACTCTGAAAGCACACAACAAAAGCTTCTCACTGTACCTCGGTACATGTAACAATAATAAACTAAACTAAAGTATAAGGTTCAGGAAGAGTGTGGTGCAGAGTCACCAGTGCGTCACCAGCACATCGAACTTCTGCCAAAATAATCCATGTTATTAATGTGTTTAATGGCAATGGGAAGGGTGTGAGATACTAAGATATTAAATGGGGCTGGCAGGGTTAATGGAGGGCAACACTTTCACCGAATGGTCAGGACACAGTTCATGACAGACCCTTCAGCAGAGAAGTTCGGCAAAACAAAGGGCGATGAAGTATGAAACTAATTTGTAGCCACAACAGTTCTTCAATGAAATAGATTTATTTCCTCCAGCCAAAGGTTTAAGGTTTAATGAAAGAACAAAGTAAATAGAAGGAGGTATAAGCCCAGCAGTCAGCAAGGTCAAGGCAGGTTTTTTTATCGTAGTGACAGTTTGCTGCATTAACCCCTTAACTCCTCCAATCTCTGCTAAAATATTCATAAGATCACCAGTTCTCGGAGCAGAATTAGGCTATTCAGTCCAACGAGTCTACTCTGCCATTCAATCATGGCTGATCTATCTTTCAAACACAATCTCCTGGCTTCTCCCCATAACCGCTGACACCTGTACTGATCAAGAATCTGTCAATCTCCGCCTTTCAAATATCCACTGACTTGGTCTCCACCATTGTCTGTTACAATGAATTTCACAGATTCATTACCCTCTGACTGAAGAAATTCCTCCTCATCTCCCTATTGGAGGTATGTCCTTTTGTTCTAAGGCTATGGTCTCTGGTCCTAGACTCTCCTACAATTAAACGAGGGAGCCTCCACACTCTTAGGGTCATACAGTAGCAAACAGGTCCTTCGGCCCAACCTGTCCATGCCGACCGATACCCCATGTAGTGGAAAGACATGAATTACAATCAAGCCTTCTACTTTTTACAGGTACAGGATAAAGGGTATAGAGTCCAGTAAAGTCAGAATAAGGATAGCTCTAAGGTCTCCAATGAGGTAGATGGGAGGTCTGGACCGCTCTCTAGTTAGTGAGAGGATAGAAACATAGAAACATAGAAATTAGGTGCAGGAGTAGGCCATTCAGCCCTTCGAGCCTGCACCGCCATTCAATATGATCATGGCTGATCATCCAACTCAGTATCCCGTACCTGCCTTCTCTCCATACCCTCTGATCCCCTTAGCCACAAGGGCCACATCCAACTCACTCTTAAATATAGCCAATGAACTGGCCTCAACTACCCTCTGTGGCAGAGAGTTCCAGAGACTCACCACTCTCTGTGTGAAGAAAGTCTTTCTCATCTCGGTCTTAAAGGATTTCCCCCTTATCCTTAAGCTGTGACCCCTTGTCCTGGACTTCCCCAACATCGGGAACAATCTTCCTGCATCTAGCCTGTCCAACCCCTTAAGAATTTTGTAAGTTTCTATAAGATCCCCTCTTAATCTCCTAAATTCCAGAGAGTATAAACCGAGTCTATCCAGTCTTTCTTCATAAGACAGTCCTGACATCCCAGGAATCAGTCTGGTGAACCTTCTCTGCACTCCCTCTATGGCAATAATGTCCTTCCTCAGATTTGGAGACCAAAACTGCACGCAATACTCCAGGTGTGGTCTCACCAAGACCCTGTACAACTGAAGTAGAACCTCCCTGCTCCTGTACTCAAATCCTTTTGCTATGAAAGCTAACATACCATTCGCTTTTTTCACTGCCTGCTGCACCTGCATGCCTACTTTCAATGACTGGTGTACCATGACACCCAGGTCTCGCTGCATCTCCCCTTTTCCTAATCGGCCACCATTTAAATAATAGTCTGCTTTCCTGTTTTTGCCACCAAAGTGGATAACCTCACATTTCTCCACATTATACTGCATCTGCCAAACATTTGCCCACTCACCCAGCCTATCCAAGGATGGTTCAGTTGCTTTATTACAGCTGGGAAGAAACTGTCCCTTAATCTGGAGGAATGTGTTTTCACACTTCTGTACCTATTTCCTGATGGGAGAGGGGAGAAGAGGGAGTGACCTGGACGAGACTGGTCCTTGATTATATTGGTGGCCTTCATATAGCACAGAAACATGCAATTCAGCTCAATTATGCTGACCAAAATACCCCATCTATGGTAGCCCCATTTGCCCACTTTTGAACCAAATCCTTCAAACCTGAGTCCGAAGAAGGGTCTCGACCCGAAACATGACCTATCCATGTTCTCCAGGGATGTGCCTGCCTGACTCCAGCACTTGCTGTCTTTTTTCCCCAACCTGAGAAGTCACCAGTTAATTTCCTCCACCGATGCTGCCTGACCCACTGAGTTTCTTCAGCAATTTGTGTTTTGCTCAAGATTCCAGCATCTGTAGTTCCTTGTCTCCCTCTAAACTTTTCCTATCCTTGAATCCGTCCAGATCTCTTTTAAATGATATAATACCTGTCACAATTACTTCCTCTGGCTGCTCGTTCCATATACCCACCACCCTCTAGGTGAAAAAGGTGCTTCTTGCGTTCCTATTATATGCTTTCCCCTTTCACCTTGTACCTACTGTATGTACCCCGGTTTTTGATTCTTCTACCTTGGGTAAAAGACTGTGCATTCACTCTGTCTATTCCCAATCACTGCACATGTTTCTAATCCTGAATCAACTAAGAAGACTCCCGACCTGAAACATCACTTTTTCATGTTCTCCAGAGATGCCGCTTTTGACCTGCTGAGTTATTCCAGCACTTTGTGACATTGTTTTATAAACCAGCATCTGCAGTTCCGTCTATCTACTGAAACAACTTTAATTGACATACTTAAAATGATTTTCACAATCAAATTCATGTGTAAACAGTAATATAAACTAAAATGCATTTTACTTATGATTGTCCTGTCTATGATTAGATTCATTCTTGATACTCAGTTGGCAAGTAGTTTTTAGTGTTTTATTTCTGCAAAGTCACATTTCATGCATGACTTATTTCCAGAAGTGAAGCATAGCAACCAAATGATGGATTAAAGGATTATCCTTAATAAATTAAGCCAAGTCACAACTTTGCATTAGAAAACTGTTTGACGTACAGTTGCATTTTTCCCTTCTTAAAGTGAAATGTCAATCATAATATGTGTTTCATAATATTTAATTAATAATGTTTAATTACTATAATTACTAATAATGCCTCCAGGGATATGTAACATGGAAAGTGTAATGTGCAGGTTAAGTCAGATCTCATAGATTTTCACTGGGCAACAGAGATGAGATCAGTTACATCCAGAGTGTAAGGTATTTAGCCTATTTCAGGGTCGAATCGAAAATTGTCTGTCACTTCTTGTTGCAAATTGCGATTGACCTAAAAATGTGAATTAATTACATCAGTCCCCACTTTAGATTATTGCTTGGAAAATTAAATTACATTTTCCTGTCATTGTCTATATCTTCACACAACACTCCCCCACCCCCCACCTTCCACACTACAAAGACATGCAGTTTTGTAGGTTAAGGGTGGCCCAGTGGCGCGGAGGTAGAGCTGCTGCCTTACATCACCAGAGACCAGGTTTTGATTCTGACTACGTGTGCTATCTGTATGGGGTTTGTACGTTCTCCCTGCAACCTGCATGGGTTTCCTCCAGGTGCTCCAGTTTCCTCCCACACTCGAAAGTCATACAGGTTTGTAGATTAATGGCCTTTTGTAAATTGTTCCTAGTATGTAGGATGGTGCTGGTGTATGAATGATTACTGGTCGCCGCAGACTCGGTGGGCAGATGTGTCTGTTATCACGCTGTGTCTCTAATGTCTTGAGTAAAGTCTCTCGTATTTGACTTTTCCTTCTTTGGGAAAAGGTTCTGACTGTCTATCTGTGCCTCTCATCATTTTATATACTTCTACAAGGTCTCCCCACAATTTCCGGTATTCCAGAGGAAGCAATCCAAGTCTGGCCAACCACTCCCCGTAGCTAATACACAGGCCATCATTCTGGTAAATCTCCAAAACCTTCCCATCCTTCCTCTAATTGGGAACCAAAACTGCATGCAATGCTCCAAACTTAGGATGCATGGCAGCAGCAACCCTTCCCAGTAGCACCACAATTAACTTGCACAGTAATACCTGGGGGCACCCTCGCAACCTCCGTCGTTCCAGAGAAAACAATCCAAGTTCGTCCAACTTTTAGCTAATACCCTCTATTCCAGGCAGCGTTCTGGTAAACCTCTTTTGCACTCTCTCCAAAGTTGCTACTTCCTTCCTTTAATGGGGAGAACAGAACTGCACACAATGCTCTAAATGTGGCCTAACCAAATTCTGAAAAAGCTGCATGATTGAGATCAAGCATACCAAAAGCCTTTTGACCACTTTCTCTACTCGTGTTGCCTCTTTCAAGGACCCATGGACCTGGGCCCCAAGAGCCTTCTGTATATTAATGATTTTACACGTTAAGTCACTTTCTCTTTCCACTGCCTTGCCTGCTCAGAGTTTCTGCATTTTCTGTCTTGCTACATGCAAAGATAAGAACAAATAGTAAGATTAAATGAGAACTTACCAGTTTGAAGTTTGATCTTTATTACGTGAAGACCCCGCCAGCACGCATGCGCGACATTCTTCAAAGCAGCGGTGTGAAATCACAGATAACAGAAGTAGACTAATATATAGTAAGATAAGAGAACTAAAATACCAGTTGACCTTTATATAGAGGGTTGGGAGCGGAGGGCACGTAATCCCTCAACGTAACTCCTCATAAAATAATGATCAAACTTCAAACTGGTAAGTAAACTTACTATTTTACTTCGGAGTCACGTGAGTGGCTACGTGAAGATTTCAAAGCTCTGTGATTTCATGCCTTGGAGACGAGTCCATGCATCACACACTGCATCAGTGAAGAGTGAATTTTAATAATTCATTCAGACATGACATAGGTATAGACATGTTGATGCTATTAATGGACAAATAGTGATAATAGTAACCTTCCTCAACCGGGAGGAACTATAACACAGACCTAAAATAGAGTTGCCAAATCCCGAGGTCTGGTAAAGGGTATTTCTAAAATGTTTGGAAAATCGTTCGTTAGACCATCCTGCAGCCGCCAGGATGTGGTCCCGCGAAACGTCCATCCCCTGCTGCTGATACAGTTGCAGCCTGGGTGGAGTGAGACCTGTATGTCAGTGTTCACTCCTGTATCCCAGAACCCATATTAACCACCGGGCGATGGTCTGTAGTGATATTTCTTATGAGGCTTCATGTGACTAACAATGATAGCTAGTTCAGAGTCGCTAAGGCTCTATTGACCTTAACATACTGGTGTAGATGTGTGGCCACACACAACCGGGATATGCCAACAATTCTAGTTTGAGACCTAATGTCCCTGGTGTATTCTGCTAATTAAGTCATAACATAAATGTAATTTCCCTGCAGAATAATCATCCTGTCCAGTCACAGCTATGCAAAAACCTGGACCCGTTGTGCTGACTCAGCGTCATGAGCATAACCACTTGGTTAGTGAGCCAAGGGCAGGGACGTTCCAATGTTAACATCCCATATCTCTGCATACCTGGCCTGGGGGGTGTTGAGTTGAAGATACCCTTCATAATCTAGATATCAGAAGGTGACCCGACAGAGTGGATTCTGCTCCTCGCAGCCAATATACTGAGAAGGCACGTGCGGCACAGTAAATGGCACTCTATTAATGATTGTCAAATCCCATATGGAAATTGAACTTCAAAACGTCAGTCATCCGTGTCAACTTTGTATAATAACAGAATACTCCCATCTCTTATGAGGGAAGTACTGCTTATTTGGTGCTATCCCAGCAATTGCAGTGAGCACGTCCATAGTTTGGTTTAACAATTTAACGAGTACTGATGAAGGTTATGGGGCAATGCTGAATACTGTTTGTCCACCATGGTGACTTTGTTAGTTTCAGCTGGAATAGCATAGGTCTGGTAGTAATGACCTACATGGTACCTGTGAGCTTGCTCCTTGCACGCCGTATAGCTCTGATGGTGCAAAAGGTGCAAATAGCACAGCTGAAAACCAATATATTGCCAATCCCAGATAATTTAATAGAGTTAAAGGTAATCCTAATACTCAATAATTTCCAATTTCTGCAGAATAGTTTGTGGCTCATACCGCTGATTTGGCAAAATACAGCATTTTAGAACATCATCCAGATAGCCCATGATAATAGCTTTTAGTTCTGAGCAGCTGAGCACTGGTTTTAGTAATTTGGTAATTAGACTGGGGCTGACGTTTTGCCCATTGTGCAATGCCTTTGACTGTAACATTGTTCCATCCAGCTAAATTTCAATATCTTTGGTGAGCCCAGTGGAACTGTTCCCCTGTTGTTAGACAGTAATGAAGTTTTATATTCAGAAAAGTCTATACAACTTGAACCGGTATCTTTCGTTGTGACAATGAGCGGCCCGCAACTGCGGCCTGTCTTGAAAGGCAACTCTGTCTTGCATAAAACAAGTGTAAATTTACCAACTTGTAAATGGTCCACATACCTCATATTCCGTAAAGAACCAGACCCACCTACCGTCATGGTTTTTGGTGGACACGGTAACTTATGGCGTGAGGTGGCTGTTACTTCACGAGGAAACTCTGCCTTCAGGTTTCTTCGTTAGCGAAGGTCTTGATGCCATGCCAGAATTTTCTGGAACCTCACGCTTGTACTCCAGTATGTTCCCTGGACATACTTCCGAGTCTTCCGCTTCATGCGGGATACGTAGGCGGTGGACCTTCCAGCCCGGACCCTGCTGAGTCTCCGGGGTTATGCGTCGGCGGGAAAATTCCTCCGCAGGCGGTGAATCTTAGAGCCCGGACCCTCCGGGCTCTAAGATTCTAAAGATCTCGGCGAAAACCCACACAGTCACGGGGAGAACGTACAAACTCCATACAGACAGCACCCGTATTTGGGATCGAACCCATGTCTCTGGAGCTGGCAGCAACTCTACCGCTGTACCACCGTGTTGTTGCCTTACAGAGCCAGAGAAGCTGGCTCGATCCTGACTACAGGTGCTGTCCATATGGAGTTTCTACGTTCTCCCCTTGATCACGTGAGTTTTCTCTGAGATCTTCGGTTTCCTCCCACTCTCCAAAGACGTACAGGTTTGTAGGTTAATTGGCTAGGGTTTATATGCTTGATATAAGTGTAAATTGTCCCTAGTGTGTGTTAATGGGCAGGGGCCTTTGGTCGGTGCGGTCTCAGTGGGCCGAAGGGCCTGTTTCCACGCTGTATCTCTAAATGAAACTAAATCTGATCCCATGTGCAGGAAGGAACTGCAGATGCTGATTTAAACCAAAGATAGACACAAAAAGCTGGAGTAATTCAGCGAGATGGGCAGCATCTCTGGAGAGAAGATATGGTTGACGTTTCTGGGTCAAGACCCTTCTTCAGAAACATCACCCATTCCTTCTCTCCAAAGTTGCAGCCGGTCCTGCTGAGTTACTCCAGCTTTTTGTGTTTAAATCTGATCCCAACCAGGTTAAAATATGTATTTTCAGGCAAAGTTCATAAGTCTCGCATAATGCAAAGTAGGCTTGCGATTCATCCTCACAAGAGACGTCTCTGGTGAATTTACAGATGATTTAATTCCACTATAATGTATTACCCATCATGTTCAGGGCACAGGTATTGCAATTCAATCTCTGGTAGAAATTCCATGTTGTTCTTTCTTCATTGACATAAACAGCCATTTATTCCAGCTCTTCAGAAAGTGTCTGATCTTCCAAAATCTATCACCACTTATTTGATGAACATATTCAATGTGACATATTTTGCATCTGAGCATGCCAATGCCTCTGCTGTCTTAGAAGCTTTAGGAAGTTCAGCATGTCCCCAACAACCCTCACCAACATCTAGCCATAGTAAGCATTATATCAGGATGCATCACTGCTTAGTTAGGGAACAGCTGCATCCAAGACTGCAAAAAATTGCGATGGGTGGTGGACGTAGCCCAGGTCATCACACAATCCAACCTTCCCTTCCATTGACTCCGTCTGCACTTCACGCTGCCCCGTCAAGGCCACCAGCAAAATAAAGGACCACTCTCACCCTGGCCACTCCTTCTTCTCCCCTCCCCCATCAGGCAAGTGGTACAGAAGTGTGAAAGTGCATTCCTCCAGATTCAGGGACAGTTTCTTCCCAGCTGCTATCAGGCAACTAAGCCATCCTATCACCAACTACAGTGTGGTCTTGACCTCCCATCTACCTCACTGAAGACCCTTGCACTGTCTTTAATCGGACTTTACTGAACTGTATACCTTTAAATGTTATACCCTTTATCCTGTATCTATACACCATGGACAGCTTGATTGTAATCATGTACAGTCTTTTTGATGACTGGATAGCACGCGACAAAGCTTTTCACTGTGCCTTGGTACACGTGACAGTAATAAACTAAACTAAACTCAGATTATTCCATTATCCACGTATATTGTTTCAATGGTATATTTTGTATTTGGACACATGCTTCAGGGATTGGATTGTAATTCCAAAGATTCCAACTTAAACTAGACGAACCCTCGGAGTTGTTAACTATATTAAAATAATTGACTTAATGTCATCAATGATGAGGTGGACCTCGTTGAAACGTACCGAATAATGATAGGCCTGGATAGAGTGGATGTGGAGAAGATGTTTCCACTAGTGGGAGAGTTTCGGACCAGAGGGCACAGCCTCAGAATAAAAGGACGTCCCTTTAGAATGACGATAAGGAGGAATTTCTTTCGCTAGAGGGTGGTGAATCTGTGGGATTCATTGCCACAGATGATGGTGGAGGACATGTCATTGGGTATTTTAAAAACAGATTGATAGGTTCTTGGTTACTGAGAGTATTTAACGATATGGGGAGAAGGCAGGAGAATGGGGTGGAAAAGGAAAAATACTGTAGATCAGCCATGACGGAATGGTTGAGTAGACTGGATGAGCCAAATGGCCTAATTCTGCTCCTGTGTCTTACGGTCTTCTGGTCTAATTCACCAACATACATCGGGCCCGGATGGGGTCCCTGGCCATGTCCTCAGGAACTGTGTAGATCAGATGGCAGGAGTATTCAAGGACATTTTTAACCTCTGTGATGTGCTTCGAGAGACTGGTGATGCGCACATTAACTCCAGCTTTCCGGCCAGCCTTGATTCACTGCAGATTGCTTACTGCTAGTTCCATGTTAGCCCACTTTCTTATTCATTCCCTGTACACCAAAGCAATTTACAGATGCAAATTAACCTACAAACCCACTCGTCTTAGATGATGTGGGAGGAAACTGGAGCACTCGGAGGAAACCCATGTGGTCACAGGGAGAAAGTGCAAACTCTACACAAATAGCACCTGAGGTCACGTTCGCACCTGGGTCTCTGGCGCTTTACCCACTGCACCACTGTGCTACCAAATCCACGCAGTCTGTCCATTCCCGCCATAGCTGCTGCCTGGCCCACTGAGTTCCTCCAGCACTTTGTGTTTTAATCAAGATTTCAGCATCTGCAGTTCCTTGTGTCTCAAGAAATAATGAATGAATCTTCAGTCCAGGTTTACATTTTGAGTTCTCAACATTTGATTGTGCTGAATAACTGGCAGATATGCATATCTGATGATACATTGTCACTGCCTTGTCAATGTCCAACTTGGCTTTAAGATTCTCTTTGAAAGTTACTGTTGGTGACTCCATTACTGGCTGCTCTATATTACTTAGGGCTGGATGTAATTGCCTTAATTGTTCTCTATTCCATGAAAGTATTTCATCTGGAACTACAGGGGCATCTCACTCCTGTCAACAACAGGCAAAGTCCTCACTCGTGTCCTCGCAAACCGACTTCTACCACTGTCTTGAGGAGGCGCTCCAGAACAACAGTGTGGCTTCTGTCCATCCAGAGGTACAGCAGACATGATTTTTACAGCACGCCAACTCCAGGAAAGATGCGCAGCGACTGCGGCTCTGAGTCCGAGGCCTTCACTGTGGAAACGGGGGTCAAAGCGGGATGCATCATCGCACCCACCCTGTTTGTCGTCTTCATCACAATCGCAATCACAATCACAATAATACTTTATTAGCAAATTATGTTTTGCAACATACGAGGAATTTCATTTGCCAAGTCAGGCATACATATAAAAAGCAACGGAACACACAAAATACATTTTAACATAAACATCCATCACGGTGACTCCTCCACATTCCTCACTGTGATGGAAGGTGCAAAAAAAGTTCAGATCTCTTCCCTTCTTTGCTCTCCTGCGGTTGGGGGTCTGGAGCCATCCATTGACGGGACGATCTTAATTCCCGAAGCCGGCGGCACATCGGGACGATCAGCTCCTGCATCAGGAGGATGTCAGCTCTACCCGCGCCGGCGATCGGGACTGGTCGGGACTGGTTGAGCCTCTGCTTTGTTGGAGCTCCCGACTAGCCTGGCACGAGCTAGCGAGCTCACGCTGGTAAAATCCGTTGGAGAGATCCCAGGCAAGGGATTCACTCCGATGTTAAGTCCCCGCCCCGCGATGGGGCCCAAAGTCAGTCCGAGGAGGCCTCCAGCACCATCGATGGGAGGCCGCAGAGTAACCGGAGATGCGATCCGAAAAAAGATCGCATCACCGGCAAGGTAAGAAACTGAAAAAAAGTTTCCCCCGCCCCCCTCCCCTCCCCCCCCCCCCCACATAAAACAAACCGGAGAACATTTACAAAAACTTTTAAAACGCACTAAAAATTTTTAAAAGATGAAAGCACCGATAGACTGTTGGCGGGGCAGCCAATCGTGTGGTGCCCCTGGTGCTGCCATACTTCACCTCATTGGTGAAGAGCTGCCACAGGGGATCCCAATCCTCTACAGAACTGACGATGGGCTCTTCAACCTTAATAGGTTGAAGACTAAGAACAAAGTCAGTAACACCGCCATCATGGAGCTTGAGTACGAACATTGCAGTACACACTGCAGAAGACCTCCAGGGCATCCTGAATGCCTTTGCCAAGGCATACAGACCCATGGGTCTAACCTTAAACATCAAGAAAACCCTGGTCCTACATCAACCTCCACCCAACCAGCCGTCTACCCAGCCCACTATAAACGTAGACGACACCACTCTTGAAAACGTTGACCACTTCCCCAACCTTGGCAGCATTTTTTCCTCCAAAGCTGACATCGACTCTGAGGTCAACCATCGCGTGAGTTGTGCCAGTGGAGGCTACGCCAGACTCAGGAAAAGAGTCTTTGAAGACCGAGACCTAAAGAAAACTGCTGGTCTACAGAGCCGTGTCCTCTCCACCCTGTTGTATGGAGCCGAGTCATGGACCACCTACAGCAGGCACATGAGAGCCCTGGAGTAATACCCTCAACGATCCTTACGAAAGATGCTGCGAGGACAAACATCAGCGTTCTGGAGGAAGCCAACATGGCCAGCATCACCGCCACAATAATGCAGCACGAACGTCAATGGACCGGCCGTGTCATCCGCATGTCCAACACACGTCTCCCTAATCAAATCATGTACTCTCAACTGAAGGAAGGTCGGCGAGTCCCGGCAGGCCATAGAAATGCTTCAAGGACAACATCAACATAGAAACACAGAAACATAGAAACATAGAAATTAGGTGCAGGAGTAGGCCATTCGGCCCTTCGAGCCTGCACCGCCATTCAATATGATCATGGCTGATCATCCAACTCAGTATCCCGTACCAGCCTTCTCTCCATACCCCCTGATCCCCTTAGCCACAAGGGCCACATCTAACTCCCTCTTAAATATAGCCAATGAACTGGCCTCAACTACCCTCTGTGGCAGAGAGTTCCAGAGACTCAAAACTCTCTGTGTGAAAAAAGTATTTCTCATCTTGGTCTTAAAGGATTCCCCCCTTATCCTTAAGCTGTGAGCCCTAGTCCTGGACTTCCCCAACATCGGGAACAATCTTCCTGCAACTAGCCTGTCCAACCCCTTAATAATTTTGTAAGTTTCTATAAGATCCCCTCTCAATCTCCTAAATTCTAGAGAGTATAAACCGAGTCTATCCAGTCTTTCTTCATAAGACAGTCCTGACATCCCAGGAATCAGTCTGGTGAACCTTCTCTGCACTCCCTCTATGGCAATAATGTCCTTCTTCAGCTTTGGAGACCAAAACTGTATGCAATACTCCAGGTGTGGCCTCTCAAAGACCCTGTACAACTGAAATAGAACCTCCCTGCTCCTATACTCAAATCCTTTTGCTATGAAAGCTAACATACCATTCACTTTCTTCACTGCCTGCTGCACCTGCATGCCTACTTTCAATGACTGGTGTACCATGACACCCAGGTCTCGCTGCATCTCCCCTTTTCCTAATCGGCCACCATTTAGAACAAGAACAAGAAATTCCACATCATATTGAGCTACTGGGAGCACCTTGCACTGGACAGGCCCTCCTGGAAATCCGTGCAGGAAGGAGCTGCACGTCATGACTACGCGTGTCACAGAGACAACGCAACAGCACCGTAAGGAGAGAGAGACGGGGGCTCGACGATTACCAACCACCGCCAATCTCCACTGCCCACATTGCACCAAGGTGTGTGGATCATGGTGAATTCCGTGAAAGTATTTTGTCTGGAAATTGTAGGACTCGAGTGATTGCTTGCATTGAATTAATCTTCATGTTCTGTCGTGGAGGCTCTTTATCTGCCCCATCTGCTCTTCTGTAAAAATTCTAAGAATAGGCTATAGTCTATAACTTCCTATAGTCTACCACAACAAAATCCACATCATGCATGGCTCAATTGAATTTTTGGGTTCACTATCTTTAGGGAATATATCACTTCTTCTTTCGTGTGGCGTGCACAGCCTAAAGTTGTAGGACAACTTGTTCTATTTGATCTTCCGTTTGTGCTCGTCGAGTTGATTGCATTAGTCGAAACAGGGCGGACCACGTGAAGGTTGCAATCTTCCACCCCATCAAGTTTAAATGAACATAAAACAGATACAAATACAGACACAAAGGTAACATCTCTGAAAGCTTGAAGAAGGGTTCCGACCCAAACACCACCTGTTCTGCTTCTCCAGAGATTCTCCAGCACTTTGTGTCTATCTTCGGTATAAACCAGAATCTACAGTTCCTTGCTGCACCTGGAAAAGTACAGCACAGGAACAGGCCCTCGGGTCCATAATGTCAATGCTCAACATGATGCCAAGAGAAATAATGACCGGGGTGGGATAAGTCTTTGATAATCTTGACTACTTTCCAAGGCAGCGTGAAGTGCAGATGGAGTAAATAGTGGGAAGTTTGGTGTGTGTGAAGGGCTACATCTACAACTCCCTATAATTTTTTTGCGGGCCTGGGCAGAGCTGTTCCCAAACCAAGCTGTGAAGCATCCTGACCATATGTTTTCTACAGTGCATCTGTAGGAGTTTAGAAGAGTCGTTGGAGACATGCTGAGCCTCTTTTGTCTCCTGAGAAAGTAGAGGTGTCGATGTGCCTTTTTTGACATTATGCTCTGGTACAAATCTCTCCCCATCTCAATCACAGTGGATGGACTCCTTCTTCGACCCATTAAGCAGGTTAATGACCTGGGAAACCAATGATTCAAGTATTTTATTTCATCGTGTATTATCTCCATTGAAACACGCAGCTCGTGCTCTCTCGGGCCACATTCACATAATATCTCACTGCTGGATTGTAGCCAGCACCTACAATTCCAAATATTATATTTTAACCAACTGTCTCAGACGTTTTTCTGATTGATTCACAAAGATACATGAGGATAGTTGTTAAATCAAAAAGATCTATGAAAATAGTGGTTTTCTCTACAAACAAGCTCTGAACAATTGTAGCGAACATTTAGGTTAGCTTTAGTTTAGATGCACCATGTAAACAGGCCTTTCAGCCCACCAACCCCACGTCAACCATTGATTGCATGTTCACACTAGTTCTACGATATTCCACTTTTTTATCCATTCCCCACATACTAGGGGAAATTTGGATGATTCTGGCTGATTAAAACCGATGAGCTGAATGGACTAATTCTGGTCCTATGTCTTATGATCTTATGAATATCACTTGCTAGGTTTTGTCCCTCTCCCACCTCTCTTCCAGCTTTCTCCCCCGCTACTACATTCAGTCTGAAAAAGAGTCCCAACCTGAAATGTTGCCTATCCATGTCCTCCACAGATGCTGCCTGACTCGCTGAGCTACTCCAGCATTTTGTGTTCTACCCAAGATTCCAGAATCTGCAGTTCCTTGTGCCTTGCTCAAAATCTTTCCTTTCCATGTACCTGCAACTATTAGTGACATGGTTTTCTTCAAGGTGGTGAGAATGAATGCACATTGGGTGGTGGCTTTCAAGAACACATTCATTTAGTCCAATTTAATATAGCCTATTACTGTAGTTCTTCATGCCAGTTACTATTTGAGCTTCCAATTAAGCTCATATTATGCGAGCAACTATGTCTTATCCATTCACCGAGTCTTGTGGACTCAGCATTTTCAACATGAACAGTCAGTGATTTAGTTGCTTCCATTAACTTCCTCTGGTGCTGTTTTACTTTACTTATTACTGTATGATCCATGTGACCAATCTTTTTGTAATTTCATCTCTCCTATCATCCACCCTTTCACCGTCTAGCAATCTTTTTGATCTCTCCCTTCCTTCAGCTTTGTCTGCATCGTAAATATTTACTTATCTTTAAACTTTACACTTTACAGATACAGCGCGGAAACAGGCCCTTCTGCCCACCGACTCCGAGCCAACCAGCGATTGTCCCATACACCACCACTATCCTACACACTAGGGACAAATTTACATGTTTTTAATCAAAGCCAATTAGCCTACAAAGTTGTACATCTTTGGAGTGTGGGAGGAAACTGGAGCTCCCAGAGAAAACCCACGCAGGCACAGGGAGAACATGCGAACTCCGTACAGACAGCACCCGTAGTCACGGCCGCCATCTTTCAATGCAAACCGCGACTTCCGTTATGCCTCTCGCAGTGTAATCAGCGTTGTTGGGGAACAGTGTGTGAGATAGCTCATCTATCACTTCACATGTTTTAGTTAACTTTATTTTTTAATGTTTTCCCCCTGCTTAATCTATTTCTGCCCATTTCCCGCCCATCCTTCCTCCCCAGCCCCCTCCTTTGTGCAGTTTCCCTTGTATTGCTTTAGCACACACTGTGCACAAAATTAAATTTAACATATATAAATATACACAGTATCTATATTATATATTACTAAAAGTCTGATCTTACCGCTTTTGGCTCACTGTGGTGTGATTTCTGAGAGAACGCCGCCACCTACGGCCATCATTTTTGGCCAACTCACTCAGAGCCCCCCTCCGCCTTCCTGGACCAGAGGATTTGTCCCATTGATGAAAAATCAGAGAGATATTAATGTTTCATATGTTTATATTAATCACCATTCTCTCTGTTGCCCCTGCTGGAGGGGGGGGGGACTATAAACCAGGAAGTGGTGTGCCTCACTCAGTCTCTGCAAGATGGAGGAAGCCAGAGGGTCATGTCTCTCTGAGCTCTGAATAGCACTGAACACATGTCTACTCAACTGTGAGTGCCCTTAATGTGGTTATATAAATGCTTTGAAAAAGTGTCTCTATTGGTTCTAAAATGCTTGCAAAAAGTGTCTATTGGCTCTAAAATGCTTGCAAAATGTATCTCTATTGGTTCTAAAATGCTTGCAAAAAGTGTCTAGTGGTTCTAAAATGCTTGCACAAAGTGTGTCTATTGGTTCTAAAATGCTTGCAAAAAGTGTGTCTATTGGTCCTAAATTGCTTGCAAAAAGTGTCTATTGGTTCTAAAATGCTTGCAGAAAGTGTCTATTGGTTCTAAAATGCTTGCAGAAAGTGTCTATTGGTTCTAAAATACTTGCAGAAAGTGTGCCTATTGGTTCTAAAATGCTTGCAAAAAGTGTCTCTATTGGTTAGAAAAAGCTGGTAAGATGTGTCTCTATCCTAAAATGCTTGCAAAAAGTGTCTATTGGTTCTAAAATGCTTGCAGAAAGAGTGTCTCTATTGGTTCTAAAATGCTTGCAGAAAGGGTGTCTCTATTGGTTCTAAAATGCTTGCAGAAAAAGTGTCTATTTGTTCAAAAATGCTTGCAGAAGGTGTCTATTGGTTCTAAAATGCTTGCAAAAAGTGTCTCTATTGGTTCTAAAATGCTTGTGAAAAGTATCTCCATTGGTTCTAAAATGCTGCCTGGCCAGAGTGACTGAGCTGCCTAGCCAGAGTGACTGAGCTGCCTGGCCTGAGATTACTGAGCTGCCTGGCCTGGGTGACTGAGCTGCCTGTCCAATAATCTATTCGGCCCACAATGTCCATACTAGCCCTCTGGAAACCAATCCCTTTGACCCACAACACACATACTAGCGCTCCAGAAAGCACCCCACCCCCCACCCCCCACCACTGGCCAGCAATATTGGAATTGGTGGAGAGGTGGAATATTGCATTGGGGGACCTGCCCTCCCGAGTGAAGCTGGGACCCAACGGGTCCCACTTAGTCTAGTGTATATATATATGGATGTGTGTTTGTGTGAGAGAGGCAAGTTAGTGATAAATAGATCTCAAAGTTCCTTCTCATGGACCAGAAGCAACTTTGATTTAAAACAACACTATTTCTCTCTTGTTTAACAAGGAACTGCAGATGCTGGAAAATTGAAGGTAGACAAAAGTGCTGGAGAAACTCAGCGGGAACGGCAGCATCTATGGAGCGAAGGAAATAGGCAACGTTTCGGGCCAAAATCCTTCTTCAGACATCTGCATATATATTTACAAAACTGCACACAAAAATATGACATATGGGGTCAAATTTCAAACTCCTTGACAAGCACTTTATTGGGTTCATGACTAAAAATAGTATCAACAACAAATATAAGAAAAGATAGCATATTGATGGCAAGTTTCCGAAAATGGCATCAGAATAAACAAATACATTTTGTGTAACGGTTGTCGCGCGGTGTCCACCAGAGACCTGGTTGGCACGGTAAGTGTACGTATTTCTTATTCCTTTCTATGTTGATGAATACCACATGGAACAATAAATTGCAAACACCATTTCCACTTCATTCACCTGATCATGTAGTAGAATACTGCATCCATCTGAGTGGACACCGCATGTGATCTAAACGGTACATTATCTTATGGATCTGAGTGACAAAGATGGCCGATGAGACAGTGTGTTGCCAAATTGAAGATTGGCTCAGTTTCTTAGCTTTGTTGACCAATTTATGTAAAATAATATATGATATAGATGTATATACACACACACACATATATATATTTCTCTAGTTTCCTTCTTGGGATTTCCTCCAATTTGTTTAGCAACCTTTTATATATATATATATATATATATATATGAAATCCTAATATTGTGAATAAAATATCCATGAACACAATGTCAAAATATATTTCCATTCTTTCATTTTATATTAGCTTAATACAATGTAGTGCATACATACGTACATATTTACATTCAGCCAATAAGTTGGTCAAATAACATGGGGACCTTCTTGCTTTTTTTTTGTGACATGGATTTTTAAAATGTTAATGTCTTATAATGACACATTTGTGGGTCAGCAGTATATTGCACCAACCCCCACAATTTCAAATAATTCTAAATTGAACTTCATAAACTAGGAAAACACTTTTTATTTCCGTCATTCATGGTAATATTTACATAATTTACATCATTCTGTGCACGAGATATACAGGGTTGCAGTGTTTTGCATATCAGATAACCAATGAAAGTGATGTAAAATTCGACATATTTCAAACAATGATAGCCCCACCCTATGTTTACCCCAAAGGACAACATTTCCAACTTATATACAATAATAAATAAATCGTCACTTGCACAATTTTGTGTGGGTAACGGGAGGTTCTCATTCTTCCTCTTGAGCAACCTGCATTGTGAAAACAGACGTTTCGGCAGGTTAGGGATGTCAAATAGCATTGGAACTGCATTCCAATTCAGCCTTTTATTGGTCTACCTGTTGGAGATCTGGTCAAGTTCAGTGTTCAGAACAAAGACGGCAGTTGGTTGACAAGTACACCGGAGTTCGGTGTAGGACATCTTGTCGACGGGTATTCTGGACCTGCTGTCGACATCTGAAATTACAGAAAATATCATATAGAATTAACTAATAAGAAAAAAATGGATTATAACTACATAACTGCAGAATGGATGATGTATCACTTAAGTGCAATTGTTTTCAGTTGTGGGGAGAGACCTGTATATTTGAAGATGCGATCCTGTGATGTCTCAGCTCTGACAATTCGAGGGTAACAACACTAAGAGCAGCCCCGGGCCACCGCGTTCCCCGACTCGAATCTGAACTTGACTAATCTCGTGCTGGGCCTGATGTGTCCCGCGGGCCATATTTTGGAGACTCCTGCCTTACAAGAACAAAAACAAAATGTACAGAAGTACAAAAATGTATGACTTTATTATTGTGGTAAGTGTAGATCTATTAAAAAAAAATCTAATAACCTTCTAATGTACTGACAAACATAGTTTCCCAATGACCATTGATGGGGGAACAGAACATAACATTTTCAGGACAGAATAACATAGACAGAAAACAAAAATATTTCCTCACGTTTCTTTGTAATTGGGGAACCTGAAGAAAGGCAGGTAGGGTCGTCTACATTGGTGTTTAGAGCAATTTATAGCAGAGCTATAGATGTAGATGTCAACGCCATTACAGTGTTGAGGCAGCCCAATAAAATGGCGCCAACAATCATCCATGACGTACTACGCTTTTTTCGGCGAGTGACGTATCTAGCTCCGCTCTATGATCTTTAGTTTGTTACCAGGTAAGAACGTACGTATTGCATGTGTGGTACTCCGGAAGGCTTGAGTGACTCCGTGCATCACGCCCTTTGACTTATGACCTTCTGTGCCTTCTCCCTATTTAAATGCGGCCCTCCTCCTGACGTCACTCGAACCTGGTGCCCGCCCACTCCCCCCCCCCCCATTGCGGGGCATTGTGACGTCACTTTGGAAGCAGGTTGAAATTTTTCAGTTAAAAAACTTGCTTTGGGGTATTTTTAAAACCATGTAACTTGTGAAATATAGCAAGAAATGTGAAGTGAAGCAGTTTATTTTGTCGACGGGGTTAATGTGGTTAATTTGTGAAAATGTATGCGCCGGCACGTGGCATTTTGACGAAGGTAGAAAGGCACATAGGCATACAAGCTCACACACACACATGCATATGCACACTTGCAAGATGAGACTTTTAATAAGTACTAGACCATGTGGGACCCGTTGGGTCCCTTTCCCTCAATGAGTGGTTGCGGGGGGTGGGGAGGGGCCTTCGGTGTCACACACACACTAACCACCCCCCCCCCCCCCCACACACACACACACTACCCCCCCCCCTTTGATATTATATTAATATTATTCATTCGCTCCTATTTAATCATGCATAATCCCCAACTGCGCAGGCATGGCTGGGGGGGGGGGGGGGGGGGTAGAGAGGGAGAGGGTGAGGGGGGTAGAGAGGGAAGAAGAAGCGAAAAAGAAGAAAGCTCGGAGTGATCTGAGGATGGTCAAAAGCAGCGGAGGTCCGGCCGATCGTGGCTTCCGCGAGTCGAAGCCTACCCACCCACGTGACAGATGATCGGGCAGGGGAGACGGATAGGAGGTCGTCCCCGTAACGGCCAGAGATTGGCAGTGGGATCAGGGTCTTCAGCGAGGAAAAGGCGACACGATTTCCTGAGTCCCTGCGATCGATGGAGGAATCGCAGGTCTCCATAGATGGCCTCTCCCAGAGGGAGTAATGGCTGCCACGGCCTATCTTCCCATCGCGCTGCCCCGCACCCGCGCTGCGATAAGGACCGCCGCTGCCATGTTCTAGAACTTCAAGAAGCCCAGCGGAGTGCGCTGCATGACCTGAGCAGCAGTTTAAAAACTTTAAGTGACAAATTTAAAGAAGTGAAAGTTAAGAAGCCAAGAAGTACTGCAGACATAACAGGGGTGACATAACTTGCAGCTTGAGCAGAAGCAGGCAGTCAGATCCATTGTGACGTCATCAGCGAGACCATCTCGTTTATTTTCTAAGTTATTTAAGATTTGTGAACATTTTCATAAATAACTCGAGAAATAATGCATGAAATTTTCAGATAAGGCGATTTTTTACATCATGGCGTAAATCTCTATCGGAATATGTAAAAATGTCACCGTTAGCGTGTTGTTTAAAATCAATATAAAGCGCAAACAGGAAGTGGTCAAGATTAGACTTTTAATTATATAGAAGGCTATATAACTTTAATTAGGCAAGGCAACTTTAATTAGGCAAAGCAACTGTAATGCTTGGGCACCACAACTGTGCAAAACCCAGGTCCACAGTGCAACCAAAGATTCAGTCCATAGAAATCATAGCTGCTGAGGAAGTGTTGTTTTCATGAACTGGGTGATTGGATCAGATCTCATCAGGTTAATTTATTGTTGTATACACCAAGGTGCAATGACATTTCCAAACCAAAGGCAACACAGCTTTAGCATTTCCACACCAAAGGCAACACAGCTTTAGCATTTCCAAACTATATTTTCAAACCACAATAAGGGCACTGACAGGTCAGTAAAACCACTCACAGTTTAGTAGACATGTGTTCAGTGTTATTCACAGCTCAGACTGAGAGACGTGACCCTCTCGCTCCCCCATCTTGCAGAGACTGACTGAAGCACTCAACACTTCCGGGTTTTATAGTCCCTCCGGAAGGAGCGTGGCCTTCAGGAGAGAGAATCTCAACATTTTTTAAAACACTAATAACTCTTTTATTTTTAATCGATGGGAAAAATCCTCTTGTCCTGCGCAGCAGAAGAGGACTCTGAGTAAGATGGCCAAAAATCACAGCCGTAAGTGGCAGTGTTTTTTCTAAAATCAATATACTGAACAACAGGAAGTGGTCAAGATCAGACTTTTAGTAATATAGACAATAAAGTTTAGCGGGCATTTTACCTACCGGTCGGTTTTCCTTGATCCTGAAAACTCCAATGAGGCAATCAAAATGCCCGGTCAGCGAAGGAGATTGCCTACGGCTGCCCTCGACTGCTTGTAACTTCATAGCGACCCTACTCCACTGCACTACGAGTTAAAAAGAACCACGCCTACCAAAATTTACTTGCGGAAAATCTTTCAACATGCTGAAACATTTTCCACAACTTAGCTGAGGCCACGAGTATTCGAGAACTTCCCTCGAGCATGAAGGAGAGTTCCAGCAACCTCATAGGACCTCCTAGGACCACGTGTTGACCATGCTGTGAGTTTGAGTCGAAGACACTCCTTAAACTCGCAGATTAGGTTGCCCAAGTGGGACAGCCCCTTAAAGAAGGGTCCTGACCTGAAACATTACCTATCCATGTTCTTCAGGCTTGACCTGCTGAGTTACTCCAGCACTTTGTGTCCAGGCCCGTCCAACCTCTCCCTGTAGCTAATGCCCTCTGATCCCAGCAGCAGTCTGGTGAACCTCCTCTGCACCCTCTCCAAATACATAGATGAATGCAAAATGGTAGAATGGTGTAAGATTAGTGTCGAAAACAACATTTTCTACAGGGACAAAACATTCTCCAAATCACCTGAAATAAATCGGTCAGCATAACGGTGCAGCGGGTAGAGCTGCTGCCTCACAGCGACAGGCTCAGGTTCGATCGAGACCTCAGATGCTGTCTGTATGGAGTTTCCGTCCACATCCCAGAGAAGTGCAGGTTAGTATGATTATTGGCCTCCAGATGTGTAGGGAATGGATTAGAAAGTGGGATAACATGGAACTAGTGTGAACAGGTGATTGATGGTCAGCATGGTCTTGCTGGATCGAAGGGGCTGTTTCCATCCTGTATCTCGAAACTAAACTAAACAGAACTAAACTAAATCAAACCAAACCAAACTAAACTAAACTAAACTAAACAAAAACTAAACTAAATGTTATACTTTCCGCAGTCCACTTTTGTTCAATAATTCCTGTCGTGCTCTTTACCTGTTTTCCGTCTAATAAAATAGAATTAGATATTATGTACTCCCATTGCTCCTCTAGTAATAACAGCAGCAGTAGCAACAATGTTGTTTTTGGTGTAAAAATACCACGGGGTGTTTCTTAAATAAACACATAAGGCAGGAAAGAAACTTCGGCAAAGTATGACTAATTGTGATGACTAAATCAAATAAGGTTCTCGGCACAGAGGTGCAGATGGTAGAGCTGCTGCCTTGCAGCACCAGAGACCTGGGTGCTACCTGTGTGGAGTATGCATGTACTCCCTGTGACCGTGTGGGTTTACTTCAGGAAGCATGGTGGAGTGGTGTAAATATTATCAACGATCTGTCGTAGTCCAACCACACTGAAGCAGCAGCCAAATAGGCACCTTAAGACACTGAGAAAATGTGGCACATTTCCAATGACTCTTACAAACTTCCACAGATGCTCCATAGAAAGCATACTGCCAGGTTGCATCGTGGCTTGGTTTGGCAACAGCTCTGCCCACGACTACAAGAAATTGCAGAGAGTTGCAGACGTAGCCCAGTCCATCACGCAGACTAGACTTCCCACCTTTGACTCCATCTATATTTCACGTTGCCTCCGAAAAGCAGCCAATATAATTAAAGATTTGTCCCACCCCTTCCTCCCGGTGATCCAGTTTCCTCCCCCATCCCGTACGGTTTGTCGGTTAATTGACCTCTACATATTACTCCTAGTGTGATGAGAAAGTGGGATAACATAGAACTAGTGTGAACAGGTGATCAATGGTCGGTATGGACGGTAGGCCGAATGGGCGGTTTCCATGCTGCATTTTTCATCTTTATAAAGTGGCTACATTTTACATGCAAAGAGCTGTCCGGGAGATTTTAAAAGGAAGGATTTACAGTGGCTTGCAAAAGTATTCATACCCCTTGAACTTTTCCACATTTTGTCACGTTACTACCATAAACGTAAATGTATTTTATTGGGATTTTATGTGATAGACCAACACAAAGTGGTGCATAATTGTGAAGTGGAAGGAAAATGATACATGGTTTCCAAATTTTATTACAAATAAAAAACTGAAAAGTGTGGCGTGCAAAAGTATTCAGTCCCCCTGAGTCAATACTTTGTAGAACCACCTTTCGCTGCAATTACAGCTGCATGTCTTTCTACCAGCTTTCCACGTCCAGAGACTGACATTTTTGCCCATTCTTCTTTGCAAAATAGCTCAAGCTCAGTCAGATTGGATGGAGAGCGTCTGTGAACAGCAATTTTCAAGTCTTGCCAGAGATTCTCAATTGGATTTAGGTCTGGACTTTGACTGGGCCATTCTAACATATGAATATGCTTTGATCTAAACCATTCCGTTGTAGCTCTGGCTGTATGTTTAGGGTCGTTGTCCTGCTGGAAGGTGAACCTCCGCCCCAGTCTCAAGTCTTTTGCAGACTCTAACAGGTTTACTACCAAGATTGCCCTCTATTTGGCTCTATCCATCTTCCCATCAACTCTGACCAGCTTCCCTGTCCCTGCTGAAGAAAAGCATCCCCACAGCATGATGCTGTCACCACCATGTTTCACAGTGGGGATGGTGTGTTCAGGGTGATGTGCAGTGTTAGTTTTCTGCCACACATAGCGTTTTGCATTTAGGCCAAAAACTTCAATTTTGGTCTCATCAGACCAGAGCACCTTCCTCCACATGTTTGCTGTGTCCCCCACATGGCTTGTGGCAAACTGCAAACGGGACTTATGGCTTTGTTTCAACAATGGCTTTCTTCTTGCCACTCTTCCATAAAGGAGTGCATGACTAATAGTTGTCCTGTGGACAGATTCTCCCACCTGAGCTGTGGATCTCTGCAGCTCCTCCAGAGTTACCATGGGCCTCTTGGCTGCTTCTCTGATCAATGCTCTCCTTGCCCGGCCTGTCAGTTTAGGTGGACGGCCATGTCTTGGTAGGTTTGCAGTTGTGCCACACTCTTTCCATTTTCGGATGATGGATTGAACAGTGCTCCGTGAGATGTTCAAAGCTTGGGATATTTTTTCATAACCTAACCCTGCTTTAAACATCTCCACAATCTTATCCCTGACCTGTCTGGTGTGTTCCTTGGGCTTCATGATGCTGTTTGTTCACTAATGTTCTCTAACAAGCCTCTGAGGCCTTCACAGACAGCTGTATTTATACTGAGATTAGATTACACACAAGTGGACTCTATTTACTAATTAGATGACTTGTGAATGCAATTGGTTGCACTGGATTTTATTTAGGGGTATCAGAGTAAAGGGGGCTGAATACTTTTGCACGCCACTCTTTTCAGTTTTTTATTTGTAAATAAAATTGAACACCGTGTATCATTTTCCTTCCACTTCACAATTATGCACCACTTTGTGTTGGTCTATCACATAAAATCCCAATAAAATACATTTACATTTGTGGTTGTAACATGAAAAAATGTGGAAAAGTTTAAGGGGATGAATACTTTTGCAAGCCACTGTACCTCGTTGAAAACTGATCCGTACTTCAGCAATTTTGGGTTGAAAGAAGCAGAATAAATTTGACACTGTCATAGAAAAGGGCATTTGTGAAGAAAGATGGAGTTGGAATGCATTAAGCGTTTTAACTTACCGCTGAGTTCAAAGATGCTGAATTGAATATCTTGGCAGAACTGTAGATCATACACAGTTGGGATGTTTGATGATAAGTGCAGAACAGAAAAATGTACCAAAGGAAGCTTTTGTGAAATGAAAGTGTGTCTGAGTAGGTGAAATATGCAAAGATATGGTTAAAGGGTTACAGGCCTAGGTGGAGCAGGAACGATTTATGATGTGGAGGTCGGAAAGAGAACCTTGAAGATGGATGGAGTAGTCAGGCTTAGAATCAAAATAGAAAATGCAGGAATTACTCAGTAAGTCGGGCGGCATCTGAGGGAAGAGAGAGTTAATGTTTCATGTCGAAACTCGTTCGTCAGAACTGGAAAACGGAGAAATAAAAAAGCTCTTTAAGCTTCATGGAAGCTGGAGGAGAAAGGAAGACTCTGATAGGGTAAAACTGGGATTACCATGGGGACAAACAGTAAAAAAGATTATCTTGTCAATAGGTGAACAGAGTGAGTGTGTAGACATCCCCCCCCATCGCCTTTATCTGGAGTCACACCTATTTTCTTCCTCCCCCTCATCCTACATTCCTTCTTCTGGGTTCACAATTCACAACTCTTCAATCAGTCACTCTCACCTTTCTGTCCTGGGGCTCCATTGCCAGAGTGAGGCCCGCACACGCAAACTAGAGGAACAACACCTCATATTCTGCTTGGGCAGTTAACTCCAAACAGTATGAACATTGAAATCTCCAATTTTAGGTAACCTCTAAGTAACCCCCTCCAAACTCTCCCCATCTTTTCTCCCCTGTGCCCCCATCTGGGCTACGACCCATTTTGCTCTCCACACACCCTCCCATCCTGCAACTTTCCTCCCTATTGCTTCACAAATCCACAATGCTTCAAACCTGTCTCACTGCTGTTCTTATCTCTGTCCTTTGCTCCAACCATCTGCCTACCACCCCCCCCCCCCCCATCTCACCTGTGTCCATCTGTAAACTGCTAGGCTTCATCCTGTCCCTCCTTTCTTCCAGCTTTTCTTCTCTCCCACCTCCCCTCACAATAAGTCAGGAGAAGGTACGTCACCCGAAACACCACCTATCCATGCACTCCAGAGATGCTGTCTGACCCACTGAGTTCCTCCAGCACTTTGTGTCCCTTTGTGTAAACCAGCACCTGCAGTTCCTTTTCTCTACAATATTCCAAATACAGCCTCACCAATGTCTTGCATGAATGTAACATGACATTCCAAAGCCTATCCTGACTGATGAAGGCCTATGTGCCAAAAGCCTTCTCCACAAACTTACAGTATCTACCTGTGACTTTCAAGCAACGGTGCACATGTACTCAGATTGTTTGAACTTAAATATTTTGAAGTGCTGTTGGCATGAAAACGGACACCTGTATTCATCAATGTTACTGATGTCCCAAATATAATTTTGTAAAGGTCCACCTGCCATCTGTTATGGATTGTATTCAGGAACAAAAAGGTCTTACATTTCTAATACTTGCTAAATGAAACAGCTATCTTTTAGACTTTAGATTTTAGAGATACAGTGTGGAAACAGGCCCTTCGGCCCACCGAGTCCGCGCCGACCAGCGATCCCCCCGTGCACTAGCACTAACCTACACATTGGGATAATCTACAGGCCAATTAACGGCATCATGTTGGGCACAGGCATTGTGGGCTGAAGGGCCCGTTCCTGCACTTTACGGTTTAGTTTGGTTTAGTCATAGAGTCATAGAGTGATATAGTGTGGAAACAGGCCCTTTGGCCCAACTCGCCCACGCCGGCCAATAATCTCCCAGCAACACTAGTCCCACTTGCGTGCGCCTGGTCCATATCCCTCCAAACCTGTCCTATCTATATACCTGTCTAGCTGTTTCTTAAACGATGGGATAGTCCCAGCCAAAACTACCTCCTCTGGCAGCTCGTTCCATACACCCACCAACTTTTGTGTGAAAAGGTTACCCCTCGGATTCCTATTAAATCTTTTCCCCTTCACCTTGAACCTATGTCCTCTGGTCCTCAATTCCCCAACTCTGGGCAAAAGACTGTGCATCTACCCGATCTATTCCTCTCATGATTTTGTACACCTCTATAAGATCTCCACTCATCCTCCTGTGCTCCATGGAATAGAGACCCAGCCTACTCAACCTCTCCCTATAGCTCACACCCTCTAGTCCTGGCAACATCCTCCTAAATCTTTTCTGAATCCTTTCAAGCTTGGCAATATCTTTCCTATAACATGGTGCCCAGATGTGAAAACAATATTCTTAATGCGGTCTCACCAACGTCTTATACAACTGCAACATGTCCTCCCAACTTCTATACTCAATACTCTGACCGATGAATACCAAAGTGCCAAAAAAACATTTTGACTACCTTATCTACCTGCGACTCGACCTTCAAGGAACCATGCACCTGTACTCCTACATACCTCTTCTCTATAACACTACCCAGAGGCCTACTATTTACTGTGTAGGTCCTGCCCTTGTTCGCCAGGATAAGGGGTATAGAAACATAGAAAAATAGGTGCAGGAGTAGGCCATTCGGCCCTTCGAGCCTGCACTGCCATTCAATATGATCATGGCTGATCATCCAACTCAGTATCCCGTATCTGCCTTCTCTCCATACCCCCTGATCCCTTTAGCCACAAGAGCCACATCCAACTCCCTCTTGAATATAGCCAATGAACTGGCCTCAACGACCTTCTGTGGCAGAGATATAATACTTATAACGCTTAGTGCAAGATAAAATCTAGTAAATCCAATTAAAGATAATCCAAGGTTCTCCCATGAGAACCACAATTCCAGTGCAACAAAATCCCCATAGTCCTTAATGCAGCCAAAGACAGTCCATAGTTACGGGGTGGCACACTGGTAGAGCCGCTACCTCACAACGCCAGAGACCCAGGTTCGATCCTGACCTCGGATGCCATCTGAGTGGAGTTTTCACGTTCTCCCTGTAACTGCGTGGGTTTCCATCTGTTGCTCTGGTTTCCTCTCACATCCCAAAGACATACAGGTTTGTGGGTTAATTGGCCTTCTGTAAATTGCCCCTGGTGTGTAGAGAGTGGATGAGAAAGTGAGATAATATTGAACTAGTGTGAACAAGTGATCACTCAAATCATGGGCTGAAATCCCAGAGGGGACAGGGGGGCCGCCCTCCCCCCCGCCATGTTTTGAGAGGTGGGGGACAATCCTCCCCATTTTTTGTTATCCGGATTTTGAAATTCGGTGAAAATAAAATCTATTAAAAATCTTGCGCTTTCCGCGAGACGGTGGGGGTGGGACTGATGATCGAGGACACTGATTGGACGAGAGAGACGTCAGTCATCAGGCTGTTGGGGGCGGGACATGATGATTCAGCGCAACGATTGGAGGAGGGAGGTCAGAGGTGGGGGTAGGGCAGTGGGACTGAAGATAGAGCGCAGTGATTGGAGGAGGGAGATGTCCTGGTTGAGCAAAGATCATAGAGCGGAGCTTGAATTGGCCCGTTCGCAGGGCCTTTCATCGCCCGGCACGACTAAAAATCGGCTGCGGATTTTCCATCAACCCGCGATCAAATTGCTGTGTCGAGGCGATCAAGGCTCCCGATGTTGAAGCCCCCGCCGGCAATGGAAGATCCCGCGGCCAGTTTTAAGCCGTGCCGGGCGATAAAATGCCCTGTGAATGGACTGATTCAAGCCCCACAATTCGGGGCAGGACGAAGCTGCTGTTGCTGGAGTTCGGAGTTGGTCACCAACCAGGTCAGCTCCCGATGTTATCGTCCACAGGGCCCACGGCTGAAGCCTCCGAAGCCTCGCGCGTTTTTGCGTGTTTTTGTGTGTGTGTGTGGGTGTGTGTGTGTGTGTGTGTGTGTGTGTGTGTGTGTGTGTGTGTGTGTGTGTGTGTGTGTGTGTGTGTGTGTGTGCGTGTTCGTGCACGTGTGCGCGTGTGTGTGCATGCGCATGCGGACACCCAAAAATTGTTGTGTCCCCCCATGTTTTGATAGCGATTTCTGCCCCCTGGTTGGTGTGGACTCTGTTTCCATGCATCATCTTTCAATCAATAATCCCCCGGCCCTTGGCTTTGGGATTTCCCAAAGATATCATCCCAACCCCAAAAAATCTCCAGTTGCTTCATCAATGTTCTGCCATCCATCATAAAGTCACAAATGAAGGTATCTGCTGATGACTGCAGTATTTGTTCCCAGCTCCACAGGAAAGGGTGCAGAGAAGATTTACGTGAATGGTGCCAGATCTTGAGGGCCTGAGCTATTGGGAGAGGTTGGGCATGCTAGGAGAATTTGGGGGGAAGTTAGTTTGAGCTTATCTAAACTTGGAGAAATCAGTGTACATACCAACCCAAAATTGAATACTAAAAATTAAATACCATCCTCACAATCCCCCCTTTCTCCCCAAATCCCTCCTTTCTACTCCCCCCCCATTCCCTCCGCTGTGCCCCACCTGGACATCCACCTAATTCTCCCCTCCAACCCCTCCCCCCCACTTTCCTCCCTCTAGAGTTGTAATGTACAACTCTTCAACTGTCCCACCAACATGCGACGAGCGCGACCTAACGCGGTCGCTTGAGCCGTACGACTCCGCGAGGCCGGTCCCACTTCGATCGCTGGAACGGTATGGAGTTGTGTGGGGCTGGTCCCGACATCGCGCGGGGTTCCGAAAAACTGACATTGTCCAAAGATCCCGCGCGCCAACGGCCTGTCGGCCTGCAGCCGCATTGAGGACGTACGCAGCGTCTTGACGTCGTACGCAGCGTCTTGCTGTCATACGCAGCGTCTTGATGGTGTACGCCTAGCGCATGGCGTTGCGCGATGACATCACCGCCCAGCATGCCGTTGAGTGATGACGTCACCGCCCAAAGCCGTGCGACGTCCAAATTCAGTCGGCCTGCCTCCTGCCCAGCTGATTGGTGAGTATGATGTCGGGACCAGCCCCGCACAACTCCATACGCCTCCGCGGTTCAAAGTGGAACTGGTCCCGCGAGGCCGTACGCATCAAGCGACCACGCTTCGTTGCGCTAGATGCATGCAATAGCATGCTGGTGGGACAGACCCTTTACACCTTCTGCTTTCATCTCTGGCCTTTGGTCCAATAACCTACCCATCAATAACTCTATGCTTGCCTATGTCGACCTATTACCTGCCAGGCTTTGTCCTGTCTCTCCCCTTTTCCAGCTTTCTTCTCTCCCACTATAATCAGTCCGAAGAAGTGTCCTGACCTAAATTACCCCTGTCCTTCTTCTCCAGAGATTCTTCGTGACCTACTGAATTACTCCAGCACTTTGTGTCCTTTTGTGTATTAAACAGCATCAGCAGTATTTTTTGTTTCAACAACTCTTCTTCTTGCGTATGGCGTGCACAGCCTAAAGTTGTTCTATTCAATCTATTTGTTTGTGCATGTCGGGTTGATTGCATTAGTCGAATCAGGGTGGACCACGTGAAGGTTGCAATCTCCCACCCCGTTTCAACAATTAAAAGACATTTGGACAGATTTATGGATAGCCAATGTTTAGCGGGATAAGGGCCAAACACGGGCAGGTGGGAATAGTGTAGATGGGGAATATTGGTCGGCATGGGCAAGATGGGCCGAAGAACCTGTTTCTGTGCTGTATGACTCTATGACTGTAAATGAAGCTGTCCATGCAACGAGCTTCAATTATTGTTTAGCATTCAGGAGAGCAACAGAAATGTTATTGATCTGTCAAGCAATATTTCCTCACACAAATGCTGAAGAGGAGCTGTTATTATGACGATCCAACTACATCAATCTGACATTTAATGACATTAATGCAATTGAGTCCCATAATATTAACATTCTGGGGGCGGGGTAAAGTGAAAGAGGGGGGTTATTTATTGGAGATTTAAATGATGTAACCTCATAAATAACATTATTACAGCAGGCCTAAAACTGCACATTCCACACTGAGTGATGCCACACTTGTAATCTATCTATATTACTAAAAGTAGGATCTTGACTGCTTTTGACGCACTGCGATTTGATTTCCGAGAGAATGCCACCACTTACGGCCATCATTTTTGGCCACTTCGCTCAAAGCCCCCCTCAGCCAGACTGGACCAGAGGATTTTTCCCATCAATGCAAAATCAGAGAGATATTAATGTTTTTTTTAAGCTGCCATTCTCTCTGCTGCCCCTGCTGGTGGGAGGGGGGAGGGACTATAAAACCCGGAAGTGGTGCGCCTCACTCAGTCTCTGCAAGATGAAGGAAGCCAGAGGGTCACGTCTCTCTGAGCTTTGAATAACACTGAACACATGTCTACTCAACTGTGAATGCCCTTAACGTGGTTTGAAAATGAAAATATGGTTGGTTTGAAGTAAAAAGACACTGCAAATGGTTGTTTGGGGGGTTTGGATTGAAGTAAAAAGGCACTTCATGCAAATGGTTGTTTGGGAGGTTTGGGTTGAAGTGAAAAGGCACTGCAAAGGGTTGCTTGGGGGTTTTGGGTGAAGTGAAAAGGCACTGCAGATGGTTGTTTGTCTAAACTTGACAGCTTCCTGTTTGCACTATATTGATTTTTGGCCATCTTACTCAGTCCCCCCCGCTCATCAGGTGCAGAGGATTCTTCCCATCAATGAAAAACAAAAGTGTTATTAGTGTTTAAAACATGTTGAGAATCTCTCTCCTGTCAATCACGCTATGAAGGCCACAACTTTTCCGGTGGGAAGGGGAGGGATTATAAAATCCGGACGTGTGAGTGTGGGTGTGGCTCAGTCTCTGCATGATGGTGGAGGAAGAGATCACGACTCTATCTGAGCTGTGAATCAACTGAACACACTGGATGTCTACTGAACTGTGAGTGTGGTGTTTCGTGTGATTTTATGGTGGGTTTTATGGTGGTTTCACCTTGCTTGAAATAGTATGAAACTGCATTTGAATGTGGTGGCCTTGCACCCTGCTTGAAGTGATATGAAACTGCACTTGAATTTTGTGGCCTTGCACCCTGCTCGAAGAGGTAAGAAACTGGATTTGAAATTGGTGGCCTTGCTCTCTGCTTGAAATGGAATTTCAAGGAATAACCGTGAGTCAACTGGAGCCCACCAGCCGTGAGTGAGCTGCCAGCACATCAGGCTTGAGGGACTGAGCTGCCACCCCAAGAATCCATTTGGTCCACAATGTCCATACTAGCCCTCTTGAGACCAGTGGTCCCAGCAGCCAACAACACCCATACCAGCGCTCCAGACAGCCCCCCCCCCCCCCCCCCCCAATGGCCACCAATATTGGAATTGGTGGAGATGTGGAATATTGCATCGGGGGACCAGCCCTCCCATGTGAACTGGTCCCAACGGGTCCCACTTAGTCTAGTATATTACTAAAACTCTCAACTTGTTTGTTTCTATGCGTGCATGCGTGTTTGCCCTCTCTGATTCGGTGATGTTGTCAAATTACGCAAAAACATTGCATGGCAGCACTACAATTTCTGGACCATCTTACTCATAATTGACATATGGTGGTTTGTATCAAGTTTCGTTCAGATTAATGTTATATTTCACATGTTATTCACATTTTTTAATTTACAAAACCCCAATTTGAGAAAAAAAATATTCCCTCTGCACTGGCACTTACAGCTATGACATCACAATGGGATTGCAGCCCTGCTCGCTACAATGTTACTATCCCAGGACACTGTCCTGCCAGCCCAAGCAAGTGCAATTGCAAGCTACAGTGTTGCAATCCCTTTTTTTTATATTCTTGGCAGCAAGGATTTTTTATAACGTTTAATGAGGGAGGGTAAATAAGGGGAAATGAGCCGCCCCACACAATTACGCCAAAACGGTACACGTTTGTTTCTATAGCACTACAATTTTTGGACGACCTTACTCACAATTGTCATGTGGTTTTGTATCAAGTTTCGTTCAGATTGATGTTATTATTTTACAAGTTATTGACATTTACAACTTTAAAAAATTAAACAGCGCCCCAACTTTCCCTGAGCAGCATATGATGTCACAATGGGATCTCATTTACATAAACTGCCAGTCATTGTGGGGGTGGGGGGGGTGGGTGGGATAGTGGGAGGTGAGCACTGACGCGTCACAATCAGATCTCAATTACATTTTAAAAACTCGCTGTTCCTGATAAAAGCACGCTGGACACAGATACGGACACAGGCACAGACACATGCCAACCCCACCACACCCCCCCCCCCCCCCCCCACCAAAACAACATCGCAATTTTAATTGGGGGGGGGGAATAGGGGAGAGGTTTTATAACTGCCAGCGAGGTGTGGGGGCGGTGGCGTTCCAGAGAGAGAGACAGTGAGAGACAGAGAGAGAGACAGAGGTATAAAGAGAGAGAGAGAGAGAGAGAGAGAGAGAGAGAGAGAGAGAGAGAGAGAGAGAGAGAGAGAGAGAGAGAGAGAGAGAGAGAGAGAGAGAGAGAGAGAGAGAGAGAGAGAGAGAGAGAGAGAGAGAGAGAGCGATTGTAAGAGATGTGTTTAGATTGTGTCAATAAAGAAAGAAAAAAAAAAAAAAAAAAAAAAGAGAGAGAGAGAGAGAGAGAGAGAGAGAGAGAGGCTGCTGATGTACAATTTTTGCACCACCTTACAATTGTCCTGTGGTGATTTGTATCAAGTTTCGTTCTGATTAATGGTATATTTTACAATTTATTCACATGTTTAACTTTACAAATTCCCACTTTGAGAAAAATTCCTTCCATATGCACACTGGCAGTTACAGCTGTGACATCACAATGGGATCTAAATCCTTGCTGGCCCTCCTCACAACAATTTTGCAATCACAGAACACTGAGTCCTGCAAGAAAATTTTAAACTGTGGAGGAGGGGGAGGGAGTGCTGGGGAGGCAGAGGACGTTCAATTGGATTATTTTTTAAAGTCCTGGCACATGGAGGCTGAAGAGGTGGGGGAGGGATTGTTGGGGGAGGCAGGGGAAGTGCAATGGGATTATTTTTTAAGGTCCTGGCAGCAAGTGAAATTGGGAGGCTGAAGAGGAGGGGGGAGTGCTGAGGGATAAGGGGAAATGAGCTGCCCCTGCACAGTTGGGGGGCTATGGGTGAGTGCTGGAATATTGCGTTGGGGAAACAGGTTGCGTTAGGGGACCAATTCTCCCGTGTGGACACAATGGGTTCCACTTGTTCTAGTGACTTTTAAAGCCTTACTCTGCCCAGTCCATCACGGGTACTGACCATCGAAGGAATCTATAAAAGTTGCTGCTTCAACAAGGCAGCCAGCCTGGCCACGCTCTCAAATCTTCTAATTTAAAGATCTTTACAGTCATAGAATTATATACACATTTGCTGATAATGGTTTAGTTGCTCACCTTGCCATAATTTTTTAATGTTAATCTGTGTTTTAATGTGTAAGCTTTAAAATACCAATTAATTATTTATTAAAAGTATGAGTAAGTGTTCCAAGATTTAGAAGATCTATCTATAACAGTTTTCAATGCAAGTCTCTTTGTCCTACATATGACAATGGACCTGCCTTGGCAATATCATGTCACGGTGACCTTCCCATTATTAGATGCTTTCATCTGTTCTTAGCTCTAGGACTGCTAATCCCGCTTCCAACCAAATACTACTTTGATGCTTTTAGGTGGAGTTCTTCTATCATTCTTTAGAATCATTGAGGAACACAGCACAGAAACATCTTGGGGCATCTTGTTTGGCCCAACCTGTCCACTCCATCCAAGATGCCCCCACTACCGCTGCCTCACAGAGCCAGAGACTGGGGTTCCTTCCTGACCTTGCACGCTGTCTGTGCGGGGTTTACACATTCTCCCTGTGACCGCGTGGGTTTGATCTGGGAGCTCCGGTTTCCTCCCACATCCCAAAGATCGTAAGGTCATGTTATAGGAGAACAACTAGGCCATTCGGCCAATTAAGTCTACTCCGCCATTCAGTCATGGCTGATCTATCTCTCCCCCCTAACCCCATTCTCCTGTCTTCTCCTGTCTGTAAATTGCCCCCTGTGTGTAGGGATGGGATGGGAAAAGTGAAATAACATAGAGCCAGTGTGAACGGGTGAATGATGATTGTTGTGGACATGGTGGGCCGTATATGACCTGTTTCCATGTTGTATCTCTAAACTAAACTAAACTAAGCTTGGCTCATTCACCCGCATTTGACCTATATCGTTATAAACCTTTCCTATCCATCCACTTTGCTAACTTTTGATCTGTCTATTCAAAATAGGGAAGAATCCACAAAATTGCTTATTCGTTTTACAACAATATTGGACCCATAATCCAATTCAAACATAATGCATATATACGTGTTATATCACAGAATTGGTGAAACTTATGCAGTGAGAGACCATTTAGCGCATTGTCTTTCTTCCAACCAGAAGGCAATCTTTTTATATCACTCACTGTTTCAAGATTTCAGTCTGTAATCTTGTTAATTACAGCTCTTCAAATGTTATTCCAGGTACCTTTTAAATGTGACAAAGGTATCTGTTTCCACCATTTTGTTCCACAATGAATTCCAACTGTCTCATCTGAAGAAGGGTCCCGACTCAAAATGGTGTCTAGCTATTCCCTCCACAGATAGAACATATAACAGTACAGCACAGGAACTGGCCCTTTGTTCCACAATGTCCATGCTGAACATGATGTCAAGATCAACTCATCTCTGATGTGATCAATATCTCTCCATTCTCTGTATCCATGTGCCTATCTAAAAGCCTCTTAAATGTCACTATCACATCTGTCTCCACCAAACCCCCGGCAGTGTGTTCCAGGCACCGACCATCATCTGCACATCTCCTTTAAACGTTGCCCCTCTCTCTTTAAAGCTATGCTCTCTAGACTCTATGCTCGCTATACTCTCTAACCTTTTCCACCCTGGGAAAAAGGTTCTTTCAAAATTTTATATACCTCTATCAGGTCTCCCCTCAACCTCCAGCGTTCCAGAGAAGATAACCCAAGTCTGTTCAACCTCTCCTTTTAGTTAATACATAGAAACATAGACATAGAAAATAGGTGCAGGAGCAGGCCATTCGGCCCTTCGAGCCTGCACCGCCATTCAATATGATCATGGCTGATCATCCAACTCAGTATCCTGTACCTGCCTTCTCTCCATACCCCCTGATCCCTTTAGCCACAAGGGCCACATCTAAATCCCTCTTAAATATAGTCAATGAACTGGCCTCAACTACCTTCTGTGGCAGAGAATTCCAGAGACTCACCACTCTCTGTGTGAAAAATGTTTTCCTCATCTCGGTCCTAAAGGAATTCCCCCTTATCCTTAGACTGTGACCCCCTTGTTCTGGACCTCCCCAACATCGGGAACAATCTTCCGGCATCTAGCCTATCCAACCCCTTAAGAATTTTGTAAGTTTCTATAAGATCCCCCCTCAGTCTTCTAAATTCTAGCGAGTACAAGCCAAGTCTATCCAGTCTTTCCTCATATGAAAGTCCTGAAATCCCAGGAATCAGTCTGGTGAACCTTCTCTGTACCCCCTCTATGGCAAGAATGTCTTTCCTCAGATTTGGAGACCAAAACTGCAAGCAATACTCCAGGTGTGGTCTCACCAAAACCCTGTACAACTGCAGTAGAACCTCCCTGCTCCTATACTCAAATCCTTTTGCTATGAATGCTAAAATACCATTTGCTTTCTTCACTGCCTGCTGCACCTGCATGCCTACTTTCAATGATTGGTGTATCATGACACCCAGGTCTCGCTGCATCTCCCCTTTTCCTAATTTGCCACCATTCAGATAATAGTCTACCCTCCTGTTTTTGCCACCAAAGTGGATAACCTCACATTTATCCACATTATACTGCATCTGCCATGCATTTGCCCACTCATCCAGCCTATCCAAGTCACCTTGCAGCCTCCTAGCATCCTCCTCACACCTAACACTACCCCCCAGCTTCGTGTCATCCGCAAACTTGGAGATGTTGCATTCAATTCCCTCGTCCAAATCATTAATATATATTGTAAATAGCTGGGGTCCCAGCACTGAGTCTTGCAGTACCCCACTAGTCACTGCCTGCCATTCTGAAAAGAACCCGTTTATTCCTACCCTTTGTTTCCTGCCAGTTTCCTGCCAGCCAGTTCTCTATCCACATCAATACTGAACCCCCAATACTGTGTGCTTTAAGTTTGTATACTAATCTCTGATGTAGGACCTTGTCGAAAGCCTTCTGAAAATCTAGATATAACACATCCACTGGCTCTCCCTTATCTACTCTACTAGTTACATACTCGAAAAATTCTATAAGATTCGTCAGACATGATTTACCTTTCGTAAATCCATGCTGACTTTGTCCAATGATTTCACCCTTTTCCAAATGTACTGCTATCCCATCTTTAATAACTGACTCTTAGCAGTTTCCCCACTACCGATGTTAGACTAACTGGTCTGTAATTCCCTATTTTCTCTCTCCCTCCTTTTTTAAAAAGTGGGGTTACATTAGCTACCTTCCAATCCTCAGGAACTACTCCAGAATCTAAGGAGTCTTGAAAAATTATCACTAATGCATCCACTATTTCTGTGGCTACCTCCTTGAGTACTCTGGGATGCAGCCTATCTGGCCCTGGGATTTATCGGCCTTTAATCCATTCAATTTACCCAACACCACTTCCCGGCTATCCTGGATTTCACTCAGTTCCTCCACCTTATTTGACCCCTCTAATCCAGGCAGCATTCTGTGAAACTTCCTCTGCACCCTCTGCAAAGCCTTCACATCCGTCCTGTATTGGGGCAACCAGAACTCTATTACTCTAAATGCAGCCAAACAAAGACCTAAAAATCTGCAAAATTACTTCCCAACTACAATACTCAATGTCCTGGCCAATGAAGGCAAGTATACCACATGCCGTCTTTCCCACACTATCTACTTGTGTTGCCATTTTCAGGGAGTTACAGACGTGGACGGTAAGCGATATCTGCACATCAATGATGTTGAGGGTCTTGCCATTAACTGTATACGTTTTGTCTTGGAGACAATGTAAAAAAGGGTATGTGTCTTTGTTGATCTATTATCATTGAAAGGAAGTTTCAAGAGAGACCTTTGTCTGATGCTTGTATTTTTTCCCTTTGATTTTAGATCCTGGTACTTTTTTGCATTTTCCCCGCTGAATTTATTGAACCACTGAGTTCATTGCTATAGATGTTCCTATCATTTCACCAATACATTATCTGCTGTTAGAATTTGAGCTCTTTCTACAGTGACAATTGAAAATATGCTGTCCATGTAGATTCAGGTAAATGAAGCACTCAGGAATGATAATTCAGTCTTGTTTCATCTTTTGAAATGTAAACAATCCTCAACGAAGCAACAAAAGATGTTCTGACCTCGTCCAAATTTCCCCTGCATAGTGCATTTCAAGACTCAGGGGTGTTTAATTGTCATATATTCTGACAATGGAACACTGGGATTCTTACTTGCAGTAGCCTAACAGTCCCGCAAATGCAATAATGCACAGATAATATACAATATATTTTGTAAATCAATAAAACAATAACTGTGATACTAGAATAGAATAGAATAGAATAGAATGCCTTTTATTGTCATTCAAACAGACAAGGTTTGAATGAAATTTCATGCCTACAGTCATGACGTTACAAAAAAAAACAAGACACACACTTAACACAATTTACACAAACATCCATCACAGTGAATCTCCAACACCTCCTCACTGTGATGGAAGGCAAAGTCTTATCTCTTCCCTTTGTTCTTCTCCCGCGGTCCAGCAGTGCAACTGCAGCATCGAGGCGACTGGGATTCACGATGTTGAAGCCCCCGGCGTGCGATGGTAAGTCCCGCGGCCGTTTAAGCCGTGCCGGGCGATGTTAGGCCCTGCTCCGAGTCATTTAAACACTGCCATTCCGGCAGGAGAAGTTGCCATTGCGGAAGCTCCGAAAAGCGGTCTCCCACCAGGGACCTGCGAGCTCCCGATGTTTCTGTCCACCGGGCCTGCAGCCGGAGCCTCCGAAGCTCCGAAGTCGGGTTGCAGCCGCACGCCACCACAGCTCTTCCCTCTCTGACGATGGCGAGTCCGCAGGCTCCGCGACTGGAGCCCTCAGCTTGTTTCCAGTTGGAGGCCGCCGCCGGCTCCAGGGTGTTAAGCCCAATGACACCGGAGACCCGACAGGGAAAAAGTCGGGTCCCCGTACAGGGAAAAGAATAAACGGTTCCCTCCCTCCCCCACCCCACTCCCCACATATACACAGCTAAAAAGATAATAAAAAATAGAACCAAAAACATATAATAACAAAAATTTTTAAAAAGACAGACGGACCGCAGTCAACAATATGAATATTGAATTCTCCAATTATTGGTAACCTCCAACTAACACCTCCCAATCTCCCCACCGCTCCAATTTCCTCCACACCCCACCTCCTTCCCTTACCTGCACCGTACATACCCTCACATCTATTTCTCCACTCCAACTGTGCCCAGAACTGAACACAATACTCTAAATGATGCCTCACCAACGTCATATACAACTGTAATATAACCTCCCAATCTTTATACTTGCCACGCTTTTTCCTGCCTGTACGCTTTTCCAGCTTTATTCTATGTCTGAAGAAGGGTCCCGACCCAAGACGTCACCAGTCCGTGTTCTCCAGAGGTGCTGCCCGATCCGCTGAGTTACTCCAGCATTTTGTGTCCTTTTATGGATAGGATATGGATGAATAGAAAAGGTTTAGAGAGTTATGGGCCACACGTGAGCCAGTGGAACTAGTGTAGACTTTTAGACTTTAGACTTTAGAGATACAGCTTGGAAACAGGCCCTTCGGCTCACCGAATCCGTGCCATCCAGTGATCACCCCGTACACTAGCAATATCCTACACACTGGAGCCAATTCACAATTTGTTTACCGGAGCCAATTAAGCTACAAACCTGTACACCTGGAGTCAGGCCCGGAGCATCAGCAGCAGTCACGACGTGGACCTTTTCCATTGGGGAGCAGGCGAACCCTTGCCGGGGGTAGCCAGAGAGGAGTGCTCTGATCTACGACATCCTGAAGCCGCAGTCCACGGAGCTTCTAACTGCGGGCGCGATGTGAATTTTCCATCGCAGAGTCTGGGATCCCTTGCCGGGGATCGCCGGAGAAGAGTTCCGACCGCCGGCCTGCAGCCTATAACATCCTGAAGCCGCGGTCTCCGATAAGAAAGTGCCGATTCAGGCACTCCAAGCCATGGAGTGAGTCCCGACGTCGGAGTTTAGATCATCCCGATGAGAGGACCTCTACATCCGGCCGTCCGTAGCGGCGACTATGCAGGGTTTATGGCCCCGACCATTGGTGAACAAAGGAGGAGGACTGACTAAACTTTGTGCATTCCACCACAGTGAAGAATGCTGTGGTGGATGTTTGTGTTCAATCTTATTGTGTATTGTGTGTTCTTTTTAAGTGTATCGCTGCTGGCAAATTCATTTCATAGAATCATAGAATCATAGAAAATAGGTGAAGGAGCAGGCCATTCGGCCCTTCATGCCTGCACTGCCATTCAATATGATCATGGCTGATCATCCAACTCAGTATCCTGTACCTGCCTTCCCTCCATACCCCCTGATCATTTTAGCTACAAGGGCCACATCTAACTCCCCCTTAAATATGGCCAATGAACTGGCCTCAACTACTTTCTGTGGCAGATAATTCTACAGACTCACCACTCTCTGTGTGTGAAAAATGATCTTCTCATCTCGGTCCTAAAAGACTTCCCCCTTATCCTTAAACTGTGACCCCTTGTTCTGGAGTTCCCCAACATCGGGAACAATCTTCTGCATCTAGCCTGACCCCTTAAGAATTTTGTAAATCTCAATAAGATCCCCCCTCAATCTCCTAAAATCCAGCGAGTACAAGCCAAGTCTATCCAATCTTTCTTCGTATGGAAGTCCTGCCATCCCATGAATCAGTCTGGTGAACCTTCTTTGTACTCCCTCTATGGCAAGAATGTCTTTCCTCAGATTAGGACACTAAAACTGTACACAATACTCCAGGTGTGGCCTCACCAAGACCCTGTACAACTGCAGTAGAACCTCCCTGCCCTTGTACTCAAATCCTTTCGCTATGAATGCCAACATACAATTCGCTTTCTTCACAGCCTGCTGCACCTGCATGCCTACTTTCAATGACTGGTGTACCATGACACCCAGGTCACGTTGCATCGCCCCTTTTCCTAATCTGCCACCATTCAAATAATAGTCCATCCTCCTGTTTTTGCCGCCAAAGTGGATAACCTCACATTTATCCACATGATACTGCATCTGCCATGCATTTGCCCACTCACCCAACCTATCCAAGTCACCTTGCAGCCTCCTAGCATCCTCCTCACAGCTAACACTGCCCCCCAGCTTCGTGTCATCCACAAACTTGGAGATGTTGCATTCAATTCCCTCATCCAGATCATTAATATATATTGTAAATAGCTGAGGTCCCAGCACTGAGCCTTGCGGTACCCCACTAGTCACTGCCTGCCATTCTGAAATTGACCCGTTTACTCGTCACTGCACCTTCGGGTGTATGTGACGAATAAAAGTTGACTTTCACTTTGACTTTGAACCTGGGTTTCTGGCGCTGTAAAGCAGCAACTATATCTCTGTGCCATCCAGTGTAGATGGGGCATTTCAGTCAACATGGGCAGCTTGGCGCCTGTTAACGTGCTGTATGATGCTATGACTCAAAGATAGCTCCACATTATGCTCTCTCTCTGGGCCAAGAACAAAAATTCTACAAGCATCGTTTTTACTGTGAATTATTTGACAAAGCCAGATTAATGACACATATAAGAACTCCGGACTGTTCTTCAGCCTGTGACTGATGGGAAAATTGTGTGGAATTATAATGTTCCGTTCAATTGTTAATCAGCTCTGCTGAAGGTACAACGTGACCGTTTGAATTACACCTTTTCACTCTGGCTGCTAGGCACCTAGCAAATCGACTGATTTTTTGATCTTTTCATAAATGAGACTGACATTATGGCTGCAGTAAGCAAAATAGCAGAACACAGATAAAGCAGCAGAAACTACCTAATGTTCTTTCCCCAACCTCTGCAAGCATGGAGCATTGCTGAACAAGGTTAAAAAGTTCAGGAATGAAAAGAGATTAGTTGCTCTATGGTCCATTTGACACCAGATTATTTTTTTTTAATAACAGACCTGATATGCCTTTTGCAGAAACTGCAGATGCTGGCTTACTACAGAATGACAGAAAGTGCTGGAGTAACTCAGCGGGACCGGCAGCATCCTTGAAGAACATGGATAGGTGACGTCTTGGCTTGGGACCCTTCTTCAGCCAGAAGACTTTGTCTGAAGAAGCGTCACGACCCAAAACATTGTGGAGGTTTTGCAATGGAGCAGTCAAAATATAGAGTTTCTCCAGCATTTTTGTCTACCATAGAAACAAGGAAATGCCTTTTAATGGGAATTGTCAGTGAGGAAATATAGGTGTCATTTAACATTTTATCAATATATAAAGCTTGAGAATATGAAATGCAATCAATTGAAATGAAAAGCATCTGCTTTATAATTATTCTTGATGAGAAACACAAAGAATGCAAACCAAGGCAATGATATAATCTGTAGACCCAAGGAACTGCAGATGTTGGTTTACAAAGAAAAGCACTAAGTGCCAGAGTAACTCAGCGAGTCAGGCAGCATCTCTGGAGAAGATGATGGGTGATGTTATCTGGTCGGGTTCCTTCTTCAAACTGTGTTTCCAGGGATAGTGGTGGAAGCAGATACGATGGTGGAATTTAGTAGGAATGGTGAATTTGGATAAGCACGTGGATATGCAGGGAATGGAGGAATACGGATTGTGTGCAGGCACATAAGAGTTCGTCTTGGCATCATGTTCGGCACAGACACTGTGGGTCAAATGGCCTGTGCTATGCTGTTCTATGTTCTATGTTCTAAGTATCCCGACCCGAAACATCAGGTATCCGTGTTCTCCAGAGATGCTGCCAGACCCACTGAGTTACTTCAGCACTTTGTGTCTTTTGTCAGTCATATCATTGTTTCAATTGTTCTGAAACAATTGAAAGGTTACCAAAAGATAGATATCAATTGAGTATAGCAGTGAAAATGGGTTTAGGTTTAGGCTTGTTATTATCACATAAACAGATGTACAGTGAAAAGCTTTGTTTTGCAAGCTATCCAATCATATCACATCATACTATACATAAATATAATTGTTAAACTCAAGTACAACCGGTAGAGCAAAGGGGAAGATCCAGAATCCGGTATATAGTTCTCAGCATTGCAGTGCATCAGTTCAATAGACAAAGTCCAATGTCCATAATGGGGTAGAGGTGAATTGGATGGTGCCATAGTTTATGGAAGCACTGTTCAGAAACCAGATGACAGAGGGGAAGAGTCTGGTGGTGTGCACTTTCAAGCTTCTGTACCTTCTGCACGATGGGGAATGGGGAGAAGAAGGAATAATTGAGGTGGGATGTCTTTGATTATGTTGGCTGCTTTCCCGAGCCAGCGCAAAGTGTAGATGAGGTCATAAACTGCACCGATCCATGTTCTCCAGTAATGCTGCCTGACCTGCTGAGTTACTCCTGCACTTTCTGTCTTTTTATGAGGGAGAGGTTGTTGTCCTGATGTTGACAAGGATGCTGTGTGAAACTTTATGAAGTGTGCCTTTTCATCATGAAGGAAGCATATATTTTATTCCTTTACTGAGACCTTGATAAGAAACATTACAACATATCTGCACAGCTTGGGAAGTTGTGAACTAGATCTTATGCTAAGGCACAGTGAAGTCTTTACTCCAGCATTTTGTGTCTTTCTTCGAAGGTCTTTATTTCTGGTTTGTCATTGTGTCCCTTCTGCTATATATAACATTACTGCTCCAATTTTAAGTAACAGCCTCTTTCCCCTTTTTTCCCCGTGCCCCTCCACACTCCGGCATGCATAATCTTTCCCACTATCCCACCCCTCTAACCCACCCCCCCCCCCCCTCCATTACCTTCCACCCATATCCCTGTCCATGCCTTTCCATTCCATTCCACTTCTCTCCTTAAATGTCACCCTTTTGTCTCCTTTTCACACAGAGAGTGGTGAATCTGTGGAATTCTCTGCCACAGAAGGTAGTTGAGGCCAGTTCGTTGGCCATATTTAAGAGGGAGTTGGATGTGGCCCTTGTGGCTGAAGGGATCAGGGGGTATGGAGAGAAGGCAGGTACAGGATACTGAGTTGGATGATCAGCCATGATCATATTGAATGGCGGTGCAGGCTCGAAGGGCCAAATGGCCTGCTCCTGCACCTAATTTCTATGTTTCTATGTTTTTTCACCTCTGGCCTTTGTCCACCCATTTGCCAATCAAACCCCCCCTCACCTGTACCCACCCATCACTTAGTGGTAACAAAGAACTGCAAATGCTGGTTTATACCAAAGATAGACACAAAGCTTGGCAAGTGATAGGTGGAGATAGACACACAGTGCTGGAATAAGTCAGTGAATCAGGCAAAATCTCTGGAGAAAAAAAGGGGTGACATTTTGAGACGGGACTCTTCTTCAGACTGAACCCAAAACGTCACCCATCCTTTTCTCTCCGGAGATGCTGCGTGACTCGCTGTTACTCCAGCACTTTGTGTCTATCTCCACCTATCACGTGTCAGGCTTTGTCCCGCCCCCACTTCTCTTTCCCAGCTTTCTCTCCCCAACTACAACCAGTCTGAAGAAGGGTACCGGCCCAAGACGATGCCTGTCCATTCTCTGCTCAGATGCTGCCTAACACATCTGAGCTCCTCCAACACGTTGTGCTCTGCACAAGATTCTAGCATCTGCAGTTCCTTATGACTCTTTTAACCAGTTGTATTTGATTTCCAAAATCATGTCAGTTGCTCAGCAAATGTGATGTTGAGGATTAGCGAAATTTGGGCGTCAAAATATGAAGCTTCATTCTGTATTATATTGAACCAACAAAAATCCAGGAAACTTGGATTGTTTTCTCTGGAGAATTGGAGATTGATGGGAGACCTAATAGAGGTTTTAAAATGTTTTAGTGATTTTAGGCTTTAGAGATGCAGCACGGAAACAGGCCCTTCAGCCCACCACTGTGCCAACCACCGATCGCCCATACACTCACACTATCCTACACACTAGGGACAATTTACAATTGCCTTTGGATTGTGGCAGGAAACCGGAGCACCCGGAGAAAACCTGCGAGGTCACAGGGAGAACGTAGCAACTCCGTCCAGCCAGCACCGGTAGTCAGGGTCGAACCCGGGGCACTGGCGCTGCAAGGCAGCAACTCTACCGCTAAGTCACTGTAAAGCTCTTCATTGTGCTATTGTATCTGCCTCAACCACCATCCCATGTGTGGCACAGATAGATCAGACAGTCAGAACCTTCATCCCAGGGTGGACATTTCAAGGGCTGGAGGGTGTGGAGGGAAAAGGTTTAAAGGAGATGGGGCGGGCAGGTTTTTTTTACACAGAGAATAGTGGGTGCCTGGAACGCACTGCCGGGGATGGTGGTAGTAGGAGGCGGATATGATAGTAGCATTTAAGAGACTTTTTTATAGGCACATGGAAATTCATGGAATGGAGGGATAAGGATCATGTATAGGCAGAGAAGATTAGTCTAACTTGACATCGTGTTCAGTACAGACATTGTAGGCCAAAGGGCATGTTCCTGTGCTGTACCATTCTATGTTCTAGCAGTCAATGTATAGGATGATAAACACAGTTAAGATAGAATAGATAGAGCTTTCTCTTAGGTAAGTTGCAAGGTTGGCTTCGTGTGTCTGTTCTGTTTATTTTGGATTATATTGCTTAACACATGGATCATTGCTGGTAGCTATGGTAAAGATAAATGATTTCAGATGTACATAGGATATAGAGAATAGAATAGTGGGAAGCAGAAACCGGCCATTAAACTCTTCCAAGTTAAACTAATCTCATCTGCCTGCACATGATCCATATCCCTCCATTCCCTGCGTTTCCTAACAATAAAAAAACGATGATTTTGTGATGGAATAAATTAGCCTGAACACTTTGAAAGAACAGGCTTATAAACTTAGCAATTAAACACCCAGATTGAATTAAAAAATAGAATATTCTCACATGGCAATCAATTACAGCAGAAATGTATTGTCCAAAATAGATCCTGTACCCATCTTGGCCTTTATACGCCTCCCAATATAATTCGTAAGATATAGAAGAAGCATTAGGCCATTCGGCCCATCAACTCTGCCATTTGATCATGGCTGCTCTATTTTTCCCAGTCGACTCCATTCCCCTGTCTTCTTCCTTTGACAGCCTTGCTAATCAAGAAACTGTCAAACTCTGCATTAAAAATACCTAATGGCTTGGCCTCCACAGCTGCCTGTGACAATGAATCCCACAGATTATTTATCTCCATTTACCTCAATGGAGCTGAATGTTGAGAAAAGAGTTACAACAGATAGCCAATGCTAAAATCAAACCTTATCCAGTGCATTTGGTTACGTCGCTGTGGCCTCCTGTACATCGGCAAGACCAAGCATAGTCTTGGCAACCATTTTGCCGAACTCAGTCCGTCAGGGCCTACAAGGTATTGTGAGGGGTATGGATCACATGCAGGAAAATGAGATTAGTTTAACTTAGCATCATGTTCAGAACTGAAGAGCCTGTTATATCTTGCACTAAATGTGTAGTCTTTATCTTTTATCTGTACACTGTGGATGGCTTCACAGTATTCATGTATAGTCTTTTCTTTATTAAATCGCACACAAACAAAAGCTTATTCATGTAGCTCAGTACACCTGACAATAATAGATTGAAAACTTTAAAAAAAGTTCCTGTTCTGTACTGTTCTACATTCTATGGTCTATGCAAGGTTTACCTTACTAAAAGGCCCTGTTATATCTTGAAATAAATGTTGTACCCGCTTACCCTTTTATCTTTTATCTGTGCACTATAGATGGCTTGATTACATTCATACATAGCCATGTCTTGGACACGATAGCACACAAACAAAAGCTTTTCACTGTAGCTCAGTACATGTGACATAAAAATAATAAACTAAAACAAAAAAACTGTTCCAGTTCTGCAAAACTGTTTTGGCTCCCTCGTGAAAAAGAGATGAGAGTTTGAAAGAGCAAACCCGTTGCAGATTAACAACAGTGCAAGAGTTTCTGTGAAGAATCTTTTCTTCAGGAATGACGGCAGTAGATTACGTGCATCAGTTCATCCTCATTAAAAGTGGATCCAGGTCACGGTGCCGTTGGACTGAAGCAACGTTTGCGTTTTGGAAAGAGAATCGGAAAATGTTGGAAATATTCGGAGGGTCAGGCAACAGCTGTAGACACTTCAGGTCAATGGCTTTTGATCAGAGCTGAGCAAAGTTAACAATCAAATATGTTTTAAGTTGGAGAGTGGGGAGACGGATAGAGAGAAACAATGGGAATGGGAATGAACATGAATGTTAGTGAGAAAGCTGACACCAAGAGAGACAAGAATTGAGAGTGTTTAATTGTCATATGTGCTGACAATGGATCAATGAAATTCTTACTTGCAGCAGCAAATCAGGCCTGTAAACACAGTATACATAGATAATACGTTATAAACAAAAAAATATATTTAATAATTAGTTCAAACCCATTGCCACTGCCAGGACAAGGAGTTTTATGGCCAAGTTAAAACTCTGCATATTTAACAACTCTGAACTTGAAGGGTACAAGATGGCGCCAGAAACAAGGTGACTCTTATGTACCTCCTCAGTGTAATCTACTATTCCTACACTCTTGTACGTAAATATAATTGTGCCAATATGTAGTAAGACTTTTACTGAACTGTGTGGAAAAAATGAATTTTACTGTACCTGCAACAACTAAGTACCATTGATCCATTGAACAAAACAAAAATCCGGTACGAAATTAATAAATTGAATTAATTATGTATAAAATCATGTGGGAATTAGATAAGGTGAATGTACAGAGTCTTTTACCCAGGTATGGGAATTATGAACTAGACAACATAGGTTTAAGGAGAGAGGGGTAAGATTTGATGGGAACCTAAGGGGTAACTTTTTCATAGGCTCAAGGTGAGAGGGGAAAGATAAGAACGTGAGGGGTAACTTTTTCCACACAGAGGGTGGTGGATGTACGGAAAAAGCTGCCAGAGAAGGTAGTTGAGGCAGGTACTATAACAACACTTTAGATGGCACATGGATTGGAAAGATTGAGATTGATATGGGCCAAATGTGGGCAATTAGGTCTAGCTTAGATAAGGCACCTTGGCCGGCATGGATGAGTTGGGCTGAAAGGCCTGTTTCTGTGCTGTATGACTCTCACTGTATAGTTAGTAACCAAGGTAAGCTTTTTAATTATGATAAACACTCAGGCTAATTTTGCAATTTCTTTCTCCAGCTAAGGAGTAAAATTGTCTAATTGCAATTTAAATTCTGCTATAGAACATCTTCAAAATGTTGCCTTTGTTGTTCATTTTCTTATTGTAAAATGCAGTTTGCAGTTGCTTTTCGTTTTTCCTGCTAAATTGGTTTCAAAGATATTAGAAACAATGCTGAGATATCCTGGAACATAAAGAAGCATATTTTGTCAAAGCTGAGGCTCTCTCGTACTGAACTCTGAGATGTAGAGGGATTTAGATGTCCCCAAACATGATTTATGCATATTAGTACGTAATACATCAAGTAACTGGAAAAGCTAAAAGAACATTATTGATTTTGCCAGAGGGATTGTATGTATAAGTGTGAAGGTTATGTTTCAATTGTAGAGTACCTTGGTATCTAGAGCATTGTATACAGGATTGACTTCTTTGAGGGAGAATGTTAAAGCTTTGGAAACAGTTCTGAGAGGATTGAGTAAAAATATAACGCTGGAGTAACTCAGCCAGGTTAGGCAGTGTCTCTGCAGGGAATGATTAGACAATAGACAATAGACAATAGGTCCATTCGGCCCTTTGAGCCAGCGCCGCCATTCAATGTGATCATGGCTGATCATCCCCAATCAGTACCCCGTTCCTGTCTTTTCCCCATATCCACTGACTCCGCTACCTTTAAGAGCCCTATCCAGCTCTCTCTTGAAAGCATCCAGAGAACCGGCCTCCACCGCCCTCAGTCACCGTCGGCAGAGAATTCAGCAGACGCGCAACTCTCTGTGAGAAAAAGTGTTTCCTCGTCTCCGTTCTAAATGTCTTACCCCTTATTCTTAAACTGTGGCCCCTGGTTCTGAACTTACCCAACATCGGGAACGTTTCCTGCCTCTAGCGGGTCCAAACCCTTAACAATCTTATATGTTTCAATAAGATATCCTCTCATCCTTCTAAACTCCAGAGTGTACAAGCCCAGCTGCTCCATTCTCTCAGCATATGACAGTCCCGCCATCCCGGGAATTAACCTTGTAAACCTACGCTGCACTCCCTCAATAGCAAGAATGTCCTTCCTCAAATTAGGGGACCAAAACTGCACACAATACTCCAGGTGTGGTCTCACTAGGGCTCTGTACAACTGCAGAAGGACCTCTTTGCTCCTTTACTCGACTCCTCTTGTTATAAAGGCCAACATGCCATTTGCTTTCTTCACTGCCAGCTGTACCTGCATGCTTACTTTCATAGACTGGTGAACAAGGACCCCCAGATCCCGTTGTACTTCCCCTTTTTCCAACTTGATGCCATTTAGATAGTAATCTGCCTTCCTGTTTTTGCTACCAAAATGGATAACCTCACATTTCTTCACATTAAACTTAATCTGCCATGCATCTGCCCACTCCCCAAACCTGTCCAAGTCACCCTGCTTTCGCATAGCATCCTCCTCACAGTTCACACTGCCACCCAGCTTTGTGTCATCTGCAAATTTGCTAATGTTACTTTGAATCCCTTTATCCAAATCATTGATGTATATTGTAAATAGCTGTGGTCCCACCACCGAGCCTTGAGGTACCCCACTAGTCACTGCCTGCCATTCTGAAAGTTAATCCTCACTCCGTCTGCCAACCAATTTTCTACCCATGTCGGCACTCTGCCCCCAATACCATGTGCCCTAATTTTGCCCAATAATCTCCTATGTGGGACCTTATCAAATGCTTTCTGAAAGTCCAGGTACACTACTTCCACTGGCTCTCCCTTGTCCATTTTCCTAGTTATATCTTCAAAAAATTCCAGAAGATTAGTCAAGCATGATTTCCCCTTCGTAAATTCATGCTGGCTCGGACCGATCCTGTTACTGCTATCCAAATGTGCGGCTATTTCATCTTTTATAATTGACTCCAACATCATCCCCACCACCGATGTCAGGCTAACTGGCCTATAATTCCCTGTTTTCTCTCTCCCGCCTTTCTTAAAAAGTGGGATAACATTAGCTACCCTCCATAGGCGTCGTTTCGGGTCGGGACCCTTCTTTAGACACGTGTCTCCTCTGAGAAGGGTTTCTTGACTAATCCTTGAAATGGGTGGGTAGTTATGAGGAAAATTTGGACAGCCTAATCTTGTTTCTTCTGGAGATTGGAAGAGGGATGGAAACAGGCCCTTCAGCCTGACTTGTCCATGCCGACCAAAATGCCCCATCGACGCTAGTCTCACCTGCCTCTACTTTGATTAAAAAGTTTGAGATCTTGAGGGAACTCGAGTAGCATGAATGAAAGGAGAGGGTATTTGCTCTAGTGGAGAAAGCATAACTCAAAACAAACAGGCTATCCATTTTGGCAGAGATGAGGTGACCTTATTATCTTAGAATATTATTACAGGGAGGTGTGAATGTAGGCCAGTCCATCACACAGACCGGACACCCCATCATTGACTCAATATACACTTCAAGCTGCCTTAGGAGCACAGCCAACATCTTCAAAGACTTGACCCACCCTGATCATTCCTTCTTCTCCGAGCTCCCGTTGGGCAGGAGGTACAGAAGTTTGAAAGTGCGCACCACCAGACTCAGGAACAGCTCCTTCCCACTATTATCAGACTTTCGAACCGTTCTCCCATAAGTGAGTTACTGTCCCAATCTTCCAACCTACCTCATTACCAACATTAGACTTTTTCTCTCAAACTGTAATGCCACAATGCTGAAAGTTACACTGCATTCTCTGCTCTCCCTGTTGTACTTGTGTTTGGCTTAATTGTATTCATATATAGCATGGTCTGATTTGACTGGACTGCACAATAACAAAACCATTTCACTGGATCTCAGTACACGTGACAATAATAAACCGATACCAATACTAACAACTCTTTGGAACTCTCTTCCTCAAAGGATATAAAGGGGTAGTGGAAGTAGAGAGAATAGTTTTAAGGCAGAAGTTCATAGATGTTTGATAGAAATGGGGACTAAAGGGTACTATCTGACCAACTGTGACTAGCAGAATGCAAACCTACTTCTGCTCCTAATTTTTGTACTTTTTTATACTTGCCCATTAGAGGACAATTATGCACATTTGTTTACATTGGGTACCACAGTTTCATTATTAATCCCTGTGTGGACGTGTCAAAGACTAGAGGGAATGGCTTTCAGGTGAGAGGGGCAAAGTTTAATGCAGATGTGCAGGCTAAGTATTTTACACAGAGGGTGATGGGTGCCTGGAAAGCACTGCCAGGGGTGGTGGTGGAGGCAGATAAGATAGTGGTGTTTAAGAGGCTTTTAGATAGGCACATGGATATGCAGAGAATGGAGGGATATGGATCAGGTGCAGGCAGAGGAGATTAGTTTCACTTGGCATCATGTGTAGCCTGGACATAATGGGCTGAGGGCCTGCTCCTGTGCTGCACTGTTCTATGCTCCATGATCTATGTTATGTCCTATGTTAATCTGCACCCGTGACTAACCAGAGGAGGGCACCATTACCCAAGACCAGTACCCAGAAAAGAACACAAAAACTAAAAATCTGGAAGTATTTGTGATTCCTTGTCATGCATAACACACATGTAGAGTATTTGGTATATATATTGGTTTATTATTATCATATGCACAGTGAGAAACATTGTGCTATTCGGGTAAATCATGCCAAACATGAGTGCATCTTGTGGTATTAAAAGAGAAAATAAACAGAATTGAGTGCAAAACATAATGTTACAGCTGCTGAGAAAGTGCAGGTTTAAAAAAAAAAGTGCAAGGACCTCAACAAGGTAGATTGGAACATTGGAAAATACATCCCTAGCACATAAGAGGTTCAAGGGCCTAATAGCAGCAAGAAAGAAACTATTCTTAAACCTGATGGTACATGCTTTCAAGCTTTTGTGTTAAGTTTAAGTTATTTATATTCCAGGCAACAAGGCATCGGATCAGGCATTTCCAAGGATGATTCAATCTCAGACGAGCAGCATTTCCAAGGTGCCAACTGCACAAATGATGCAAGATGTTTAATTAGCATTTGAAATTAAAACCGAACGGTGCAAATTTTAATAAAAAGGAACTGCAGGTGCTGGATTATACCAAAGATAAAGTCTGAAGGCAGGTCCCGACCCAAAAAGTCATCTATCCTTTCTCTCCAGAGATGCTCCCTGATCCGCTGGGTTACTCCAGCATTTTGTGTCTTCCTTGGTGCATACTTGGTTTAATAATCAATGACCTCATATTGTGGTTCATTGAATAATCAATGATGTCGTATGCTACAATTTATCAGAAGATAGAACAGTATAGCGCAGGAACATGCCCTAAGGCCCTCAATGTCCATGCCGAACATACTACTAAGTTAAACTGATTGCCTCTGCGTGATCCATATCTCTCCACATCTGCATATCTATGCCTATCTAAAAATTGTACCACATCTGCCTCCACCACTGTCCCAGGCAGTGCGTTCCAAGCACCTTCCACCCTCTGTGTAAAAACCCAGTCCGCCATTCTCCTATAAACCTTGCCCCTCTCACCTTAAAGCTATGCCCTCTAGTATTTGACATTTTAATCCTGGGAAACAAGCTCTGACTATCTACCTTATCTATGCCTCTCATAATTTTATATAGTTCTATCAGGCCTCCGATGATCCAGAGAAAATAATCCAATTTTGTCCAACCTCTCCAGATAGGTAATACCCTCGAATCAAGGCAGCATTTTGATAAACCTCTTCTGCTCCCTATCCCAAGCCTCCATATCCTATCATCTGAGCAATAAACTAATTATGTGGCACAGTGGTAGAGTTGCTGCCTTATGCCCCTGTCCCACTTAGGAAACCTGAACGGAAACCTCTGGAGACTTTGCGCCGCACCCAAGGTTTCCGTGCGGTTCCCGGAGGTTGCAGGTGGTTGCCGGAGGTTGCAGGTTGTGGAAGCAGGTACAATAAACCTCCGGGAACCGCACGGAAACCTTGGGTGGGGCACAAAGTCTCCAGAGGTTTCCATTCAGGTTTCCTAAGTGGGACAGGGGCATTACAGTGGCAGAGACCTCGGTTCAGTCCTGAGTACGGGTGCTGTCTGTACTGAGTTTGTATATTCTTCCTGTGACCACGTGTGTTTTCTCCAGTTGCGTTGCTCCCACATTCCAAAGATTTGCAGGTTTGTAGGTTAATTAGCCTCTGTAAACTGGCCCTAGTGTGTAGAATGTGTAGGTGCAATAACTTAGAACTAGTATACGGGGTGATCACTGCTCAGCATGGATTTGGTGGGCTGAAGGGCTTGGTTCCACGTTGTATCTCTAAAAATAAATTCTGCGTATGAGTGTTTGGTCTCTAAGGAATGTTAAACACGTTCTTACAAAAGAACTGCCACGGTAGCTTGATATTTTCAATCCTTTCCTATAATCCATAGGTCATCTTAGCATTCGTGAAATGGCTCGTAGACCTAACTTTTATACATTTATCCTCAGCAGTAATAGGTTTACTTTTATTATCATTGTGTGTACTGAGGTGACAATAATAATAAAAAGCTTTGTTTTGCATGCTATCCAATCAGATTAAATATATTATACATAAATACAATCAAGCCAAACTCCAGTGCCATAGTGAGGGCAAAGGGGATGATACAGAATGCAGGATATACTTCTCAGCATTGTAGTGCATCAGTTCTAGACACATAGTCCAATGTCCGCAATGGACCATATCCTAACTTACGGAAGGACTGTTCAGAAGTGTGTGCGGACGTGGCGCTGATGGACGAGAAGCCGAAGCAAAGAATGGAAACGAGGCCGAAACGACAATAAACCGAAAGAGTCCGAAGATGAAACGCCTACTGACCGAAAGGATGGGACACCTAAATGCAAACTAACTGAAAGGGCGGGACGCCTAAAACCCAAGGAACCGAAAAGCTGCGTCGCCTAAAAGCAAAGTTACCGAATGGCCACTCTGTCGAAACGCCACCTACCCGAAAGGCGGCGTCGCCTACAGGCCAAAGGACCAACTGCCGCTCAACAGAAAAGTCCAATAACGGATTTGACGTTGCCGGGGGGCGGGACATGTCAGCGATTGGTCCAGACCCCCGCGTCCATCACAACACTGTGAAGGCATGAACATTGTCCCAAACCTCCGCTCCACCCGGCCCACAGCCCGCGGAGGGTGGCCGTGGGAGAGGGGGGGCTGTCCCGAGCGATGCACACCTTCGGTCGCTTTCAACTTGCTGCTTGGGTTCTTTTTCCCACACAAGCCATAGGGTGACTGGGCAATCTGAACCCAAGCACCAAGTTGAAAGCGTCCCGCCCTTTCGGTTAGTTTGCATTTAGGCGTCCCATCCTTTCGGTTAGTAGGCGTTTCGTCTTCGGACTCTCTCGGTTTATTGGCATTTCGGCCTCGTTTCCATTCCGTTCTTTGGCTTCGACTTCTTTGCTTCAGCCTCTCGTCCGGGTACCTGATAACAGAGGGGAAGAAGCTGTCTGGTGGTGTACACTTTCAAGTTTCTGTACCTTCTGCCTGATAGGAGTGGGAAGAAGATGGAATGACTGGGGTGGGACAAGTCTGTGATTACGTTGGTTGTTTCTTGTGGCAGCGTGAGGTGTAGATGGGGCTTTTCACTGTACCCCAATACTTGTGTCAATAATAAACTATTGAATAATAAACTATTGAATTATTGCTGGGGAGTCTGCTCTGTGTGATGGACGAGGCTATATCTACAACTCATTTCTAAATGACCACTGACATTCAAGACAGATTATGTAAATGAGCCATGCATTGTGGTTTTATATGTTGAATACTTGAGCAGACCTGCAGTTACTTTCACTGAAATGATACAAAAAGGAACCATGAATCAGAAACTAGTGCAAAAACAAATATTTGTTTACTAGATTGTCTCTTGCCCTTTCGAAAGAGCTCATCTCCAATGCTTTCCTCTTTGACCTCCACCAATGAGGTCTCAGATATTTGCAGCAACAAGACTGTGATCCAGGATTGTTGGATGTTGTTTTCTAGTAAATTGAGCTCCTAATCCTGCTTCCTTTGCCTCAGCACATAGTTTGGCATGAGCTGCCTGCACTATGGAATGATTTAACTGGTGTTTCAACTTCTGGACTAAGGTCAGTTTCTCAGGATTGGTAAAACCAGGTCTGATATGCCAGGATTTATTTATTAGTCCAATAGATTCCTCTGTTCTGTCATCCTATTAAAGTTAAATTGTAATTTTCCTTTTCTCTTTCCGCTGGTTTCTATGCTAAGTTGGCACGATGAACGACAATGTAATAAGTTCATAAGTTCATCAGTCATAGGAGCAGATTTAGGCCATTCAGCCTGTCAAGTCTACTCTGCCATTCATTCATGGCTGACCTGTCTTTCCCTTTCAACCCTGTTCTCCTGCCTTCTCCCCATAATATTTGACACCCTAACTAATCAAGAATCTGTTATTCTCCACTCCACTTTAAAAATACCCAATGACTTGGCCTCCACAGCCATCTGCGTCATTAAATTGCACAGATTCGCCATCTTCTGACTAAAGAAATTCCTTCTCATCTCCTTTCTAAAGGTACGTCCTTTTATTCGAATGCAGAAACTGGGAACAGCAGATGCTGGAATCTTGAGTAAAACGCAAAGTGCTGGAGGAACTCAGCAGGTCAGGCGGCACCTGTGGAGGGAATAAATAGATGACATTTCGGGTCAGGACGCTTTTTCAGACTGATTGTATGTAGTTGGAAGGACATAGCTGAAAGAAAGAGGTTGGGGGTGGGACGAAAGCTGGCAAGTGCGAGGTGGATATAGGTGAAGGCTTTTGGCACATTGGAGTTCATCAGTCAGAGTACTGAGTGTACAGAAGTAGGGAGGTCATGTTACAGCTGCATAATACATTGGTGAGGCCACATTTGGAGTATTATGTTCAGTTTTGGTCACCCTGTAAAAGGAAAGGTTTTGTTAAGTTAGAAAGGGTGCAGAGAAAATTTATGAGAATGTTGCCAGGACTCAAGGGGCTGAGCTATAGGGAGAGGTTGGGACTTTATCCCTTGGAGCGCAGGGGGCTGGGGGAAGAGGTGTATATGGAGGTGGATAAGATCATGAGGGGAATAGATTGGGTAGATTGTGTTCTTCCAGAATGTTGTGTTTTGCAGTGAAATCAAAATATCCTTTTTATTTCTAACACTGTCACGTCATAAGTTGTGGAATCAAACCAGAGATATAAGGAATCACAAATGAAAAACAACTTACCTAATGAAACAAGATTTATTTATTGGGTCTGTGGTAGTGGGAACCTCTGTCCTGGCACCAAACCCAACATTGTTATCTGGTGTACAGATGGCTAGTCAATGGCTATTATAAAACTGGATAGCTACACGCAAAGCTGGCTCATGTTGGATCATCTCGCAATTAATCAGAATTCCTATGTCTGTTTACTTGTGCAGTGTTGTTAAAGACATGGAGCCATAAAGCTTGAAAACAAGCCCTTTGGCCCAACTTGTCAATGGCGACCATGATGCCATATCTGCACTACTCCTATTTGGCTGCTTTTGACCCATCTCTATAATACTAAAAGTCTTTGTCTTGTTTGTGTCTGTGTGCGCGTGTGTGTGTCAATCTGGTTAATTCCTTTTTTCTTCCAAAAGCTAGGCCACAGCCATCCCATTTTCACACATACTACTCACATTTGTGCCATCGAGGCGATAAACATCTTCCCGTCGAATTCCCCCCTACATTTCCAAAGTTATTCATCGTTTAAAGTTTTTAAAACAGCCTGAAAACGCACCCATTTCGGAAAAGAAAATCCCGAGTGACGCCACAATGCACTCACAAGGCAGGACAGGACCCTCGGGCAGGGACGGGCACTCTAGTGCTCACGGTGAAACACTCCGGGAGGGAGGGGCACTCCAGTGCTCGCGGAGAATGAGGAGTGGCGGTGGCTGCCGACGCCCGACACCTGGTGGGGAGGGTGGTGCTGGAGCTGGAGTGAGGGCCGAGCCCGGGGCTTGGGATGGGGCCAAGCAAGAAGCCGCTACTGGAAGCAAGGACGGGTCTGGGTCCAGGGTCAGGGGCGAGCCGGGAGATGAAGTCAGGGCCTGCACTGGAGCCCAGGCGGCGGCCCAGCTGACGGCTGGAGTCTACAGCCAGGGCCGGGCCGAGTACGAGAACCAGGCCGAGTTGTTCTACGACATGGGCAGGTCCTGGGGCAGGGAATGGGAGTGAGGGGAGGAGGATGAGGGAAATGAGGAGGAGGGAGATGGGGTGGGGAGTGGGGTGGTAGAGGGAGATGGTGGAGGGTGTTGAGGAGGGAGATGGGGAAGGGTGGAGGAGGGAGATGGGGAAGGGTGGAGGAGGGAGATTTTCCCTCCCTATCTACCCTCCCACCACCCCAATTCTACGCCTTCCTTCCCTGCCCCTCTCCCTCGCTACCCCTCCCCTCCCTCTACCCTCTCTACTCCCTCCCCTCCCTCTCTACCCTCCTCTTCCTTCTCTGACCCCCTCCCTCTATACCCCCCTCCCTATCTACCACCCCTCCCTTTCTACCACCTCTCCCCCTCTCCCCCTCTACCAACCCCCTCCATCTACAGGGATTGAAGAGGAAGGGTGAAGAGGAGGAGGAGGGAGTGCTGGGGGATGAGGAGAAATGAGCCATGCCTGCGCAGTTGGGGGCTATGGGTGAGTGGTGGAATATTGCGTCTTGCGTTGGGGGAACGGGTGAGTGGTGGAATCCTGCGTTGGGGGAGCAGACCCAACGCGTTTGCCCTTGGTCTAGTATCCCTCTAAACCTCACTTACCCATACACTGGTTGGGGGGGAAGACACTGAGGGGTAATTTTTTAACGCATAGGGTGGTGTGTTTATCGAACGAGATGCCGGAGGAGCTAGTTGAGGCATGTATTTGCAAAAGACATGACATTGCATACCATTTAACATTCATGTCACACATCTGCTGCTCTCTGAGCATTTGTACATAATTTCTCTGGACTATCAAGAACGATTATTCAAGAGCATTTCTTGTGCACGAGGGACCCAATTGTGTTTGCTGATCCGGTTTTAAATTAAAATCCTGCACAGTGCACACAGAAGATGAGCTCTAAGTGAGTGTTAGTGAAGATGTATGAGGGATAAATAGTGAATGACATGCTGTAGAATACAGCCTTGTTCTTCTTTATTTGGGATCCTGATAGAAATCAGGATAAAGTTATTTAACGGGGTTGACAGGTTCTTGATTCGTACGGATGTCAACGGTTTTAAGGGGAAGGTAGGAGAATGGTGTTGAGAGGGAAATATAGATCAGCTATGTTCGAATGGCAGGGAAGCCTTGATGGGCCGAATGGCCTTATTCTACTCCTATAACCTGAACTTTTGAACTTATGAGGCAGGGTAGACAGTCAGTATCTTTTCCCGAGGGTGAAAATGTCTAAGATTCGAGAGCACAGCTTTAAGGTGAGAGGGGCTAAGTTTAAAGCAGCAAATATTTTTACACAGAGGGTGGAGGATATCTTGAATTCAGGTTTCTCTCAGGGGATCTTTTTGTCTTATCTGATCTTCCAATTTAAAGATGGAAACAATGTTTTAAAAAAAAGAATTTTTTAAATGTAATTTTGCTGTGTTCTTCATACCATCATCAATACTCAAACCGGATCAGACACAAACACACCTCACACACCTGCAAGTTGAATTTGAGAGACCCAGAATAGGTAAGATTGCAAATCTGAATTCTGAAAACCTGAAAATCCCCACCCAAAACGTCGCCTGTCCATATCCCTGCACAGAGGCTGTCTAATCTGCTGAGTTCCTCCAGTACTTTGTGTTTTGCTAGGATTCTAGTATCTACAGCCTTTTGCTTCTTTGTATTCTTAGTCACTTTCAGTTTTCATAGTCATACAGCGTGGAAACAGCCCTGCGGCCCAACACCCACACCAACCAACATGTCACATCTACACTAGGCCCACCTGCTTGCATTTGACCCATATCCCTCTAAACCCATCCTATGTATGTACTGTTCCTGTCTAAATGTTTCTTAAACGTTACGGTTGTACCTGCCACAAATGACCTCCTCCATCAGCTCGTTCCATACATAAGAGTGTGCAAAAGAGTTACCCATCAGGTTCCTATTAAATGTTTCCCCCCTCACCTTAAACCTCTGTCCTCTGGTTCTCGATTCCCCTACTCTGGGCAAGACACTCTGTGCGTTTTCCCGATCAATTCCTCTCATGATTTTATCCGCCTCTGTAAGATCACCCCTCATCCTCCTGCACTCCAAGGAATAAAGTGCTAGTCTGCTCAACCGCTCCCTATTGCTCAGCCCCTTGAGTCCTGGCAACATTGTGTGGATTGGAAGTTAAATAACTGGCAAATTAATTTAGATTGAGAAGACCATTACGCTACAAAAAAATCCTTGTGAAAAGAATGAACGACGGTGGAACAATTTTTTTTGATGTGGTTAATAAAACAAATGTTAGTTTTAGAAAATGAAGAGTGATAAGTATGGAACTAGATGAAATTTATCAAAAATGAAAAACACTGTCTGACTCCGTCTGTTCCATTAATCACACAAATATAAATCTAGAAGCAGTCTGGCTGTGAAATGAAGGTAATCTTTCTTTTAATTTGTGACGTTAGAAAAATAGTGCAACAAAAAATCAAGCCAATCATTCTTCATTGTCTATCCACTTTTTCACTGTGATGCAATGAATTAGCCACTGAATGAGGTTTCACGTCCGCAAATTTAGAGTGTCAGATGGCAACTGAATCAGAATCTTGGAAATAGACGTGAACATTTCAGCTCATCAGCTGTTTCTACATTCTACCACAATACCCGGGGAGGGAGATTGCAACCTCCACGTGGTCCGCCCTGTTTCGACTAATGCAATCAAACATGACGTGCTCAAACAAGATCAAATAGAACCTGTTGACCTACAACTTTAGGCTGTGCATGCTATAGGTAAGAAGAAGAACCCCAAAACCCCATACACTGACACTCCGCACAGGAATTCAGGAACTGCAGATGTTCATAAGTTCATAAGTTAAAGGAGCTGGATTTAGACCATTTGGCCCATTAAGTCTACTCCACCATTCAATCATGGCTGGTCTAACTTTCCCTCTCAACACTATTCTCCTGTCTTCTTCCCAAAATCCATGACCCCTTTGCTAATCAAGAATCTATCAATCTCGGCCTTAAAAATATCCATTGATTTGGTCTCCACAACTGTCTGTGGCAATAAATACCACAGATTCACCACCCTCTGGCAAAGGAAATTCCTCCTAATTTCCTGTCTAAAGGTACGTCCTTTTATTCTGAGGCTGTGCCCTCTGGTCCTAGACTCTCCCACGTGTCTGGGTCTGCCTCTACTTTACCCAGGCCTTTCACTATTCAGTAAGTTTCAACGAGTTCCCCCTCATCCTTCCAAACTCCAGCGAGTGCTGGCCGAGTGCCATCAAACACTTATCATTTGTTAACCCAATCCCGGGATCATGATCATCATTTTGTAACTGCGTGGCTAAAGAAAGCTCCAGATTTGAGGCAATCTGTATGGACATCTTTGCTACAATTTTGAAAGAGCTGGTGGGTATTTTTACAGCTTCCTCACCCCAGACTAAAATTAGGCTACCAAGCCGAAACGCCGTCCATTCCCTCCACAGATGCTGCCTGACCCGCTGAGTTCCTTCAGCATTTTGTGTTTACTCAAGATTCCAGCTGATGTCAGGCAACAAAACCATCCTCTCACCAGCTAGAGAGCGGTCTTGACCTCCATTCTACCTCATCGGAGATCTTTGAACTATTTTTATTCGGACTTTATCTTACACTAAATGTTGTGCCCTTTAGCCATTTTCTGTGCACTATCCACGGCTTGGTTGTAAAAGGAAATTTACATGAGGTAGGAAATGGTGTTGAATAGACTGATGGCACTGAAGGCTGATAAATCCCCAGGAGTGCATCCCAGGGTAATTAAGGAAGTGGCTTTAGAAATCGTGGACGCATTGATGATCATTTTTCAATGTTCTATAGACTCAGGATCAGTTCCTGCGGATTGGAGGGTAGCTAATGTTATCCCACTTTTTAAGAAAGGTGGGAGAGAGAAAAACAGGGAATTATAGACCAGTTAGCCTGACATCGGTGGTGGGGAAGATACTGGAGTCAATTATAAAAGATGAAATAGCTGCATATATGGATAGCAGTGACAAGATCGGTCCGTGTCAGCATGGATTTAAAAAGGGGAAATCATGCTTAACTAATCTGGAATTTTTTGGCGATGTAACTAGGAAAATGGACAAGGAAGAGCCAGTGGATGTAGTATACCTGGACTTTCAGAAAGCATTTGCTAAGGTCCCACATAGGAGATTAGTGGGCAAAATTAGAGCACATGGTATTGGGGGTAGGGTACTGACATGGATAGAAAGTTGGTTGGCAGACTGGAAACAAAGAGTAGGGATAAACGGGTCCCTTTCAGAATGTCAGGCAGTGACTAGTGGGGTGCCGCAATGCTCGGTGCTGGGACCGCAGCTATTTACAATATACATTAATGATTTAGATGAAGGGATTAAAAGTAACATTAGCAGATTTGCAGATGACACAAAGCGGGTGGCTGTGTTAAGTGTGAGAAGGATGCTATGAGGATGCAGGGTGTCTTGGACAGCTTGGGTGAGTGGACGGATGCAGTTTAATGTGGATAAATGTGAGGTTATCCACATTGGTGGCAAAAACAGGAAGGCAGATTTTTATTTGAATGGTGTCAAATTGAGAAAAGGGGAAGTACAACGAGATCTTGGGGTCCTTGTACATCAGTCACTGAAAGTAAGCATGCAGGTACAACAGACGGTGAAGAAAGTGAATGGCATGTTGGCCTTCAGAACAAGGGGGGAGGAGTATAGGAGCAAAGAGGTCCTTCTGCAGTTCCCAGGATGACGGGACTGTCATATGTTGGAAGAATGGAGCGGCTCTTGTCTATTGTATACTCTGGAATTTAGAAGGATGAGGGGATCGTATTGAAACATGTAAGATTATTAATGCTTTGGACACGCTAGAAGCAGGAAACATGTTCCCAATGTTGGGGGCCACAGTTTAAGAATAAGGGTAAGCCATTTAGAACAGAGTTGAGGAAGAACGTTTTCACTCATATTGTGAATTTGTGGAATTCTCTGCCTCAGAAGGCAGTGGAGGCCAATTTTCTAGATGCTTTCAAGAGAGAGTTAGATAGGACACTTAAAGATAGCAGAGTCAGGGGATATGGTGAGAAGGCAGGAACGAGGTACTGATTGTGGATGATCAGCCATGATAATATTGAATGGCGGTGCTGGCCGAAGGGCCGAATGGCCTACTCCTGCACCTATTGTCTATTATCAGTCTGGCCGACCCAAAAGGTTGTCTGTCGATTCCCTCCACAGATGCTGCCTAACCTGCTGAGTTCCTCCAGAACTTTGTGTCATGCTCAAGATTCCAGCACCTGCAGTGACTCCAACTCTCCCGCTTTCGGCGGGAGATCGCCCGCTGAAAGGCCATTTTTTGCAAAATCTCCCGCTTGAGATTTTGCGAAATTTCCCGCTCTCCCGCTTGAAATCCCGCAAGCGGGGGGAGAGCGGGAGATTTTGCGAAAATGGCCTTTCAGCGGGCGATCTCCCGCCGAAAGCGGGAGAGTTGGAGTCACCAGCACCTGCAGTTGCTTATGTTTCTCACTTGCAATGATAGTTTGGAAAAGTGTACAGTTCCACTCATCCAGATTACTGTAATAGGGAGCAAGATCATTTGATTATCCTCAATAAAGCCAGCAGACAAGGTGAACAAGGATGAACAGAGATTCGTTAATTTTATCACAATCACATAGTGTGGAATTTATTATTCTAATATGAGCTGTAAATGTTATAATCTGAATAACTGTAATTTAAATATTTATCCTTGAATTAATCCTAATTGTGATAATATTGATAACAAACTGGCAAAATGAATTTAACATTGGCCATGGGATTTAATTCCACAATTACTTTGTGGAATTAATAAAGGGAATCTGGCTATTGCCTTTATCAATATAGAGAAGAACTATGCAGAACTAAGAATAAAATAATTAATTCATCAAATGAAGGCAAATAGCGTGGAACTTCAGCGAATGAGTTACCTAAAATTGTGAAATAAAATAAAAAAGGATTTGCGATTCAAATGATTTCACACATCTTTAGAGAATATTTGTCTACGGCATTTATCAATTTAGTGATGAAAAGAAATAGATTAAAATATATTTATTTCTGATAATTTAGTATTCTTTTTCATTTGGATATTCTCAGCTTTATTGCAACCCAATTTATCTTAGCACAGTCAATCATCTCTATTAAGTGAATTAATTAAGATAGATGATTTGCTTCAAATGTAGTTAATCAAACAGCTCTGGGTGATTTTGGTGGTAGTAGGTGCAGCTAGCCCTGTGAGAGTCAGAGTCATAGAGTCATACAGCATGGAAACAGACTGTTTGGCCCAATTTGTCCATGCCGACCAAAATACTCCATCTAAGAAGGTCCCCATTTGCCAGTGTTTGGCCCATATCCCTCTTAACCGCTATCCATGTACCTGACAAAGTGTCTATATTAAATGCTTTTAAATGCGGTTGCACCCCTCTATTTTCCAGAGTTAAAAAATCCTTCCAGTGGAAAAAAAAATTGGAGCACAATTTTTTAATTCCACACCAGGACAGAGGGAGCCTTGCCTTTTGCCTCCTTGGCCCTCTTGCAGCTGTACAGCTACTGGATGACCCTGGCGTTGCGCTCAATGAACGAGAGGGCAGAGGGCGAGGGCTTGTTCTTTCCCGGGAGCGGTTCATGCCGCTATTGCTGCTGCTGTGCCCCGACGGCTCATTCTCCGAGTCTGGGCAGCTCACGCTACGAAACTTGAGGGCAACGCTTTTGAATGTAGCGTCTTCTCGAAACTTGAGGGCAAGGCTTTCGAAGGTGGCAAACTCCTCCCTGGCCAGGTTCTCGATCACCTCGGGCACGAATCCACAGTGCTCAAAGAAACTGTCGAAGCCCGAGCAGGCTCGGGAGGCTGAGGTCGGAGTGCGAGCGCTGCAATACGCCTTTAACAACCCGCCGCTTGAGCGGCTCCTTGGGGGGACCTGCTGCTACTTCTCTTGGCGCTGGTTACTTGTGCACCCTGGGATGCTGCTGGCATGGTGACTGGAGGGATGGAAAGGAGGGGAGAGAGGACAGATCCTGGGGGAGGGGGGGAGATGAGGTGGGGACAGGAGGGGGAGAAGGGGGGGGAGAGGAGGGGGGAGAGGAGGGGGAGAGGGAGGGGGGAGAGGAGGGGGATGGTGGAGGGGGAGGGAGAGTAGGGGGAGAGGAGTGGGGAGGGGGGAGAGAGGGAGGGGAGTGGGGAAGGGTGGAGAGGAGGGGGAGTGGAGAGGGGGAGAGGGAGGAGAGAGGACGGGAGAGAGGCTGGAGGGGGGTAGCAGAGAGCGGGGTGTCACCAAAGGAGGAGGGTGGGGTGGGGGGGGGGGGGTGACGACAAACTTTTGAAGATTTTCATTAATAACTCGAGAAATAAAGCATGATTTTCAGATAAGGCGCTTTGGACACCAGGGGACAAATCTCTACCGAAATATGTAAATATGTTACCGTTTACACACACAAACAAACACACACACGAACAGACACACACATATCCAAGATCAGACTTTTAATAGTTACTAGCGTTGGGTACCGTCCTCTCAATGCGTGGTTGGGGTGGGGGGGGGGGGGGCTGTGGCGTCACACACACACTAACCACCCCCCTTGATATTATATCAATATTATTAATTCGCTCCTTTGACCTCATCCCCGCCCTATCAACTCATGCATAGCCCCCAACTCACAGGTGCATCCAGAGAGGGGGGGGTTAAGAGAGAGGGGGCAGAGACACAGAGAGAGGAGCAGTGACACAGAGAGAGAGTCAGAGACACAGAGAGAGGGGCAGAGATGCAGAGAGAGGGGCAGAGACACAGAGGGGGGGAAGAGGGGGGGATAGGAGGGGAGAGGAGGGGGGAAGTGGGAAAGTGAGGGGGGGGAGTGGAGGGGAAAGAGGAAGGGGGGGAAAGAGGAGAGAGGCTGGGGAGGGGAGAGGTGGGGGGAGAGGAGGAGGAGGAGGGGGGAGGAGGGAAGCGGAGGAGGGGGGGAGGAGGAGGGGGGAGAGAGGAATAGGAGGGGAAGGAGGGGAGGGGGGGGGGAGAGGAGGAGGGAGTGGGGTGCTGAGGTGGGGAGTGGGAATTGGTAGTGGGCAACGCGTCAACCAAAGGACTGCGTGTTCAGAGGCTTCAATCCAGAGCCCGGCGGGTAAGTGGTCATCACAGGGGAGGGCTGGTACCTGAACGCAATACTCCCTCGCTCTTGGCTGGTGGCTCCCAGCTGCAGGCTTCAGGCTGTAGGCTCCAGGCCCTGAGTAGGGGGGGGGGAGTGGGGGGGGGGGGTGGAGTGGTCAGGGGGGTGACATCACTCACAGCACTGCACACTAACATTGTCTAACAGTAACAGGCAATCAAATCAACACACAAAACATTTTCTAAAAAAAGGTTTTCTTTACTGCAAAGACTTACAGTATTTTATTTGTGGTTTTTGCATGCTCCTTTATAACATTTTACATAACATTTTACAACAGTACAACTTGATTATTAAAACAAGGCCAACTTCAATTCTTCATTTTTAAAAATGTATACAACAATGACCCCATTCCACCCACTCAATATTCTTGACAACCAAAATTATTTCTGAAATATTGGCCATAAATCTGGTGCAAAAAATGCTCCAAAATAAAAGCCTATATTTAGCCTATACTAATAAAAGCCCTGTCACACTATACGAGTTCATTCAAGAGCTCTCCCGAGTTTAAAAAAAAAATCAAACTCATGGTAAGCACGTAGAATGTACGTAGCGGGTACGTCGGAGCTCGGGGACGTCTCTTAGCGGCTCGTAATGCTAACGGCAGGTACTCGGGAAATGCAGTAAGCTCGGGAAGACACGTGAAGATTTTTCAACATGTTCAACCCTTAAGCGGGCCCTGGACCCCGGCCGTGAGGGACTTTGCGCTTCACACTCATGATGTGCACTGCGCGCATATGATTTTACATAACATTTTTGTATTCCTGTCATGCCACCCCCCCTTTTTGAAAAGCTTCGTACGGGCCTGTGAGGAGCAGTGGGTATATGGAACGAACTGCCACCGGAGGTCGTTGAGGCAGGTGCTGTAACATTTAAAAAGACACTTGAACTGGTACATGGATAATAAAGGTTTTGAAGGATATGGACCAAATGCATGCAAATGGGACTAGCTTAATAGGGAATCTTGTATGGCATGGACGTGTCGGGCCAAGGAGTCAGGAAAGACTCTATGACTATGATTCGATGACTACATGAATGTTTAAATATTATAACTCTATAATTGTCGCATGCTTATCTAATCACTGCATTTATACATTCTGCCAGCTCAAAGCTGCCTCGAGGGAGCCTATATTCGACTCCAATAACAATCTTAATCCATTTACTTTTTCTTAATTCTACTCATTAAGACAAATAATTACTTCGAGACTGTTCAGTTTCCCTTCCTTTCCGCTCTATATAGCCTGATATATGTTTCTATATCACCATAGATTTATCATCTTCGCAAAGGATTATGTCAACAAACAAGTTAAATTAGATGAAGTTTGCTTTGAAAGAAGTAACCTTTCAAAAAGCCTGTGAACATTTTAGATTTCTCATTTGCGATGAGTTGCATTCCTTTAAATTTAATTTCTTTCGCATCATTAAAGGCTGCTTACTTCCGCTAATTCCTAACATTAGACTTAACATTCAAATGAAGTTGGCTGAGAAACATCAGTCTTAATCATTTTTCTAATACTTCCTCAGAGCCCAGCAATGTGTCTAATTAGAAGGTCTGCTGTTTTCTTTTTTGGGCAATGAGGTAATAAATGGGTTCATGTTTTTAGCGTCACCATCGATCAAAGGCGCAGCAGTGGATCTGCTGCCTTATAGCGCCAGGGCCTGTTTCCGCTCAGTATCTAAAGTCTAAAGGCAGAGACTTGAGCTCAGATTCCCACACCCACCTCCCTCCCCCCTCGCCCTCTTGCTCGAGCAGCTGGTGAATTTTAATTCAAGAAATCAAATAAATCTTATATTAACAAAAAATATTGGTAATGGAGGCCATAAACTATCCGATAGTCATTAAAAGGGAACTGGTTCATTGATGTCTTTCCAGAAAGGAAATCTGCTGTGAGGGATAAAGTGATTAAACCCCACTATTGTAAGTGGCTTTAAAGAGGATTCAAACCGATAGAGGCTTGTGTATAAAAGTTACCAGAGCAGTCCTTGAGTAAGAATTGAGAGCATTGTATAGTGGTAGAAGGGAGTGATGTAGATAGACCCCTATCAGTAGAAGGGAGTGATAGATGGGACCCTTGTCACTATAGCTTAGCTTTAGTGCTGATATAGGAGAACTGAGAAAGTTCAGTTGGAGGTGAGTAAAGCTAGGGCAGGTCATAGACAACTGAGCATGCTTAATAAAATAAATGAATATTACAACACACCCCTGGTCAAGAAACTGCTCATTACCATGCACATGCCCGGACATGCGATGTATGATGCGGAGGTACTGGGGGGACGTACTACAGATTGTGCACCGCAGTGGATAGGATGAGGGTCGATAAGGGGGTTGAATGTAGAATTGTGTGTATAAAGGGGTTTACCTTTCTGACTTCGGTGTGTCTCAGCTTGGAGAGGCACCCGACTCTGCAGACTCGCAAATAAAGAATCTCTTGCTTCCACGATTTAGTCTCTGAGTAGTGATTGTGAGCACATTGCATATCTCACACTGCCATATCAGGGCAAGAGCAAGAATAGAACATATGGTCCCTCTACATTTCAGTATGATCACGGCTGAAATGATCTTGGCCCCATTTCCACTTACTTGCCATAACCCTGCAGTCAACTGATCCAAGGCTCAGTTTATCTTGGACTTGCACATATTCAATAATTCACCCTCTTCAAGTCTCTGGGAAGATGTACTCCAAAGATGGTTCAATGGTTCTTTATTCTCGGGTACACTAAGGTACAGTGAAATTTTTTTTTTGCAAACAGATCAGTAGGATTAGTGGCATATTGGGTCAGGAAGGTAGAGACTTGGTAAATGCTGATATATCAGTAAAAGATATTGAAGAATCAATTGGATCATTAAATAATGGAAAAGCCGCAGGCCCTGATGGCTTAAGTGTGAATTTGATAAGAAGTTTTATGATCTGATCTCTCCACGTTTACATATAATATATAAATATGCTTATGAACATGGAAAGTTATCAGAATCATTAAATGAATCTACAATTACACTTATCCCTAAAGCTGATAAAGATTTGGAAGACCCTGGGTCATACAGAGCAATAGCTCTTTTAAACACTGATCAAAAAATACTAACTAAAATTTTATCTCGGAGGCTAAGTTTAGTGATTAATAACTTAATACATCATGACCAAACAGGTTTTATCCCAAAACACTTATAATCTTATAATCTGAGACGTCTATTCAATATCATGTACTCAAAAAGAGTGAATGATATTGAACTAGCTGTCATATCCTTAGATGCTGAAAAAGCATTTGACCAGGTTGAATGGCCATATTTATTTAAAATAATGCAGACATTTCAACTGGGGGATAGATTTTCCAAATGGGTAAAAATCATATACTCGAATCCAACTGCAAGAATATTAATAAATCAAATGTTATCAGCAAAATTTAATCTCTTTAGGGGCTGTAGACAAGGATGCCTGTTATCACCATTACTATTTGCTCTGGTAATAGAACCATTAGCCGAAATGATTAGATCAGAACCAGAAATATATGGATATAATACCAAAACTACAATGAATAAAATATCTTTATACGCAGATGACATCTTAATTTATATCGCAAAACCGGAGATTAGTATTCCCAATCTACTTAATGTTATAACCTAAGTTTGGCACATTTTCTGGGTATAGAATTTAACTGGAATAAAAGTGAAATTATGCCTATAACTGGAATAAAATTAGTAAGTATAGTTAGAACAATTCCCACTTAAAATAGTCACGACAAATTTAAATATCTAGGAAATTAATGTATCTAAATCCAATAAAATGTCTATTAAATATAATATAACCCTCAATTGTTCAATAAACTAAAAATAATTTTATATTGGAAAACACACCATTTCAATGATCGATAAAATAAATGCTATATAAATGATTTTTTTGGACACAATTGTTATGATTTATTTTCAAGCTATCCCTTAAATATATCCCAAACCCTAAACATCTGGTTTTAAAAAAAACCACTTTGGTTAATAGTTTTATTGGGACAATAAAAATCAACGAATAAGTAAAAAACATCCGCATGTAAATCTAAAATAAATTGTGGAGACAGCAACTACAAATGTCTTATAATTATTCTGGGCAGTTCAGATTAAGAATATGAATTTTCGGTTGATAAATTTAGATATTGGAGCCTAGCTGGCTAAAGATGGAAAAGGGAAGACTATTGCTTTGATGTAGTTTCGATATCTTTTGCACCAAGGGAAGTCCAAAAAAAAACGATGGTGATTAACCCATACTTCATAGCAATAGACGTATTTTGGGAAACATATGAGTTTAAAAAGACCCAATATGGAAAATTTTGTCACTTTTGTTTGCCACTTATGAATAATCTCTTTGTTTAAGACCTCCTGGATTGGACAAGGGGTTTAAGACATTGGAATGATTTAGGAATTAAGAAGAATAGATAACACCTTTACAAGAAAGGAAAATGTCATTTCATTTCAAGAGTTACAGGATATATATGGATTGCATTCCAAATAACATATTTAGGTTATTACTATTATTATTTAAAACTATATATTGTCAGATTATAAGAAATAAAAATAGAACAGAAAAACCGATTATTAGATGAGAATTGTTTAATAAACACCCAAATACAGAAACAATTAATAGCGTATTTAATACAATACAATTTTGGATAAGGAAATCCCACTTCGAAATATATACGAACAAACATGGGAAAATGGAACTAGATTATCTATAACGAAGGAAACTTGGGAAAAGCCTACAACGTATACATCGTTGCTCATTAAATGCTAGACATATATTGATACAATTTAAGTATTACAACAGAATTACATTATTCAAAAACGAAATTAAATAGAATTTAACCTAACAGTTCTCCTATTTGTGATAAATGTCAGAACTGGAAGCTAATTTAACGCATATTTGTAACATTAAAAAACTTAATTATTATTGGGACCGACTCTAGAGGTTTATCTCATGAAGTTTTTAAAATTAAACTAGACCAGAATCCCAAATTACTACTATTAGGATTCCGGATCCAAATCTGACATTAACAGTAAACCAAATAAATTCTGGATTACTGTTTTAGATAATAGGGAAAAAGTAATATTTAAATTTTGGAAGGGAACATTATCCCCCACAATTAAAATAGTGGACAGGGAAATGTTGGAGACGTTGCATTTGGAAAGAACAATTTGTCCTAATGGACAAATACAAACTCTTTGAACAGATATTGTCCCTCCATATACAGAATAATTTGTTTTTTTTAATTATTGAGGGGTAAGCTGTTCTTGGCATCACAACTCAATGGGTACCCGGCAGGATTGAGATGAGAAATAACTCATTTTTTTAAATTTATACATGTCTCTATAGATATCGTTATTTTGAAATTGCGTGTTATTCACTATTAAGATTATATACTATATTTTTTTTAAAATATAAATATTATAATACTTTTGTGTTTAATTAAATATATATAACAATTAATAATATTATAATTATTTATTATCACTAAGTTATTTCTTTTTTTTCATCTTTCCTTTTCTCTTTCTCTCTCCTTCAGATCAAAATATTATTATTTAATCACCACTTCTTATTGATGAAAATCTATTCACTTTTCCCTTTTTTCTATTTTCTAAAAAATTGAAGTTTATAAGAATTTATTCGAACATCCTAATACCTATTTGAAATAAGTTGGTTTGTGGTATTTGAAAATTTTGTCATACCGTTGTTACTTCTAACTTCTTGTTAAGTTGTTACTTCTCGATGGATTAACTTCCTAATAAAAAAAATATACTTTAAAAAAAAGATTAGTGCAATACATAAATACAATCCGATAGATTAAGTACAGAATGTAAAGAATAGCCCCCCACTGAGTCTATATAAAAGAGCGACCCAGGTTTGGTGCCAATTTTCCCGCGATCCCGCTGCAAGCACTCCAAATAAAGGACCCGTCGCGGCATGCGTCGCCTACGTCGCAGATCGTCCTACGAAACCGTCATTCCCTCTCTCCTCGCCGCCATCTCAGCCTCATGCCACCCGGGGAGCTTCCGGCAGCCGACCCTGAAGGTGCGGAAGGAAAGATCCCGGTTCTCTTAACAGCCCTTTGTCCTTTGACCTTAAAGCTATGTCCCCTTGTCTTGATTCCCTTGCTGGTAAAAGAGTAGCTTACAAAGATTTACAGAAACATTTCTGTCTTACGGTCTAATAAGTGCATTAAAATTAGATTAACTAAAGAGCCATACAATTTACAATCTATGTTTTATTATCAGTTTAACCTCATGAACATTCAACATTAAACAGAATACATAAAAAGACTTCTTGACGTGCAATAGTGAAATAGATTCAAAGTGGAATAGATTCAAGAACCAGGGAAACTAGTTTCAAGATGAGAGGAAATTGATTTAATACAAACTAAGGGACAGCTCTTTCACTCAGAGAGTGGTGGCTATATGGAATGAAAAAAAAAAAAGATTAACTGCCGGGGAGGTAGTTTGAGGCAGGTACCACCATAGCATTAGATCATTTGCACAGGTAATGGAATAGACACAACAACATTTGCAAGGGAATGGAGGGATATGGATAATCACAGGCATATAAGAGTTGGTCTTGCCTCACATTTGGTGCAGACATTGTGGGCTATGAGCCAGACTGTGCTGTCACTCATCATGTTCTAAATTCTAATGATTAACCTGGCTTAGACGGATGTGGCTAGCCACGCAAAATGGACACGCTTACATGGGACATTATGTCGGTATGGATGAGTTGGCCGAAGGGCGTTTCCGTTGACGCAATACTAATGACTCAATCTCCCATTTTCTTAAAAAAGGGCTAAGAGTACAAGCTACACCTCACCACCAATCCCAACCCCAGTGCTCACCCAATTTCCTCCCAACCTCCCAACACCCTTCCCCACACACCGTTTTTTCTCCTTCTGCATCCACTCACTCCGGCCCTTACATTTCACTCCTTCGCCTCTCCACAGCTCCTTTTGTCTCGTCCCCTTTTTGTCCTCCTTGATCCCCCTTTGTCCACCCATTTTGCCTCCTTTTCATATCTAGCCATTGCCACCCACCCCCTCTACCAATCACACCCCTCACCTGTATCCACCTATCACAATCTGAAGAAAGGTCCTGAACCAAAATATCACCAATTTCTCCAAATGCTTGCCTGACCGGCCGTGGGTACTCCAGCACTTTGTTCTACGCTTTTCCAACTATCATGTTCCTGGCTTGACGGCTCCCCACCCCTCCACCTCTCTATCCAGCTGTTGCTTCCTCCAGTACACCCTTAGAGAAGGGTCCTTCTTGAACCCAAAATAACGTAGATCCGTGTCCTCCATATGGATGCCTGCCTGACCTGCTCAGTTTACTGCAGCACTTTGTATTCCAAGCATCTGCAGTTCCTTGTGTATTTCCATTCTACCGTCAATGAAACCTATTTATAGATTCCAGTACACAGCAGAAATAATTTACACTGAGGCGGTTAGGAATAGGCAATAAATGGTCTAGCCAGTGATGAGCCAACCTATTTCCTCCGTTTATGATTAACAAAATAGGCCAGTTAATGAAATATGTAATGTACTTCTAAATTGCTGCATCCAGCTAAGTGGAAGGCAATTCTTCCTGTCAAATAGATAATAAGGATATGATGGCAGGAGTTGGAACCAAATGAATTTTTGATTGTTTCAGGAGATGTAATTAATAACTTTTCAAAGTTTTGAAACTTTTGATACTTAGATTATTGAAAAGGAAGGTTTGAGCATCCTTAGTAAAGGAATGCATTCAAAAGTAAATATCAAGATGAGTTCATAAGTTCAGAAGACATAGGAGCAGAATTAGACCATTCGGCCCATCGAGTCTGGTCCACCATACAATCACGGCTGATCTATTTTTCCAACCCCGTTCTCCTGCCTTCTCCCCATAATCTTTGACTCCCTTACCAATCAAGAACCTATCAATCTCTGCTTTAAAAATACCTAAAGACGTGACCTTCACCACCATCTGTAGCAATGAATTCACAGATTCGCCACCCTCCGTCTAAAACAATTCCTCCTCATCTCCATTCTAAAGGTACATTCTTTTATTCTGAGGCTGTGCCCTCTGGTCCTAGACTCTCAAGGCAGAAATCTTCTCAACATCCATTCTATCCAGCCTTACATTCAACTGGGTACGTTTCATTGAGTCCCCCTCATTCTTCTAAACTCCAGCGAGTACAGGACCAGTGCCATCAAAAGCTCATCATACATTACTCCATTCATCCCTGGGGTAATTCACGTAAACTTTAACTTAACTTTTTATTTTTCGTTTTTTTTTTTTTTTTTTTCTTTTGTTTACTTTTTTTTTATATTCTAACATTCTTTATTTTTCTACTATTGTTTTTTTTTTACTTATAACTTCTTTTTTTTTTGACTTACTTTTTTTTTTTTTTTTTTCCTTTTAACTTTTTTTTTTCTTATTTCTCATTGTACTTCTTAACTTCTTAATTTTTTTTTTTTTTTTAACTTCTTTTTCACTTTTTTTTTTTTTTGTTCCTTTTGATTTTAGTTTAACTTTTTTTTTGCATTTTTTTACTTTTTTTCTTATTTTTTTTTTTACTTTTGTTTTTTTACTCTCATTTTTTTTTTTTTTATTTTTTTTTTTCTTTCTGTTTTACTTTTGTTTTTTTTTTTTTTTTTTTTTTTACTTAATTACTTTTAAGTTTTTTAACTTTTTTTTCTTTTTTATATGTTTTCAACTTTTCTTTTTTTCTTACTTTCTTTTCTCATTAACTTTTTTTTTTTTTTCTTTTTTTTTTTTTTTTTACTTTTAACTTTTCTTTTATAACACTTTTTGTTTACTTAACTTTTTTTTTTTTGAAACATTTTTCTTTCGTCTTTTAACTTTTATTTTTTTTTTTTTTTTTTTTCAAAACTTTTTATTACTTGTTTGAACTGACTTTTACTTACTTTTACTTTATTTTAAGCTTACTTATTTTTCTAAACTTTTTTTTTTTTTTTTATTTTTTTTTGTTTTTTATTTTTAACTTTTTCTTGTTTCATTAACTTTTTTTTAAACTTTTCTTAACTTTACTTTTTTGATTTTTTTTTTTTCCATATAACTTATCTTATCTTTTTTTTAGTATAACTTTAACTGTTTTTTCAACTTCTTTTTTTTTTTTGTAGATTTTTTTACTTTTTTTTTTTTTTTTTTCTTTTTTTGTTTCTATATTATTTATATATTACTTTCGATTATTTTTTGATTTAACGTTAACTTCCTTTTTATTTGTCTTTTATTATTTAACTTGCATTCATCTATCTTTCTTTTTTTTTTTTTTTTTTTTTTTTTTTAACTATTTTTTACTAACTTTTTTTTAACTTGATTTTAACTTTTTTATTTTTTTATTTCCTAGCTTATACTTTATCTCTTTTTTTTCTAACTTTACTTTTTTTCTTCTTTTTTTATATTTTTTTCACTGTCTTTTTTGTTTTGCTTCTTTTGATTACCTTACATTACTTGTATTTTGTTCTTTCTTACTTTTTTTTATTGTATTCTCTATTTTTATTATTTTACATCTGTACCTTAACTGTTTCTTATTTTTTTGTTTTTTCCTTGAGTTACTTTCTCTCACATTTTTTTTACTTTTACTTTGGTTTATTAACTATTTTTCTTATTTATATATTCTTTTTTTTAATTATGTAGTTTTTTTTTTTTTTTTTTTCTCTTAACTTATTTTTATTTTACATAACTTTTTTTTATTCTATTCACTTTTTTCGATGTTGTTTTTTCTTTCTAAACTTGACATTATTTTTTTTTTTTACCTAACTATAACTAACTGTTCTTTATATAACTTTCTTCTCTTTTCTTATTTTCTTACATGTTTTCTTTTAAACTTTTTTTATTTCATTTACTTTTTTTATATATTGTTTTTTTTTAGCTTACTTCTTTTTGTTGTATTTTTTCTTCCTTTACAATTTTTTTTTTTCATTTTCCTTTCATTGTTCCTTTTTTTTTTTTAACTTTATCTATTCTTTTTTATAATATTTGTTACTTTTTATCTTTTATTACGTTTTATTTAACTTGTTCCTTTTAACTTTCTTTTAATTCTACTTACTTTTTTCTATTTTCCCTTTTAGTTTTTTAACTTTAAGTTACTTTCTTTTTAAACAATTGTATAACTTATCCTTTTCTTTTTTTATTAACTTATTTCAACTTATATTTTTACAAACATTTATTTCAATTCTTTACATGTTAACTTTTATTTATTTTATTTACTTTTTTTTCACTTAAACTTTATACATTAAAACTATTTATTTATTATTTTTAATTTAATGTATAACGTTTATTTTGTTTTAATAAACATTTTTTTTATACTTATTAATAATTTTCATTATTCAATATACTAAATAAATATTAGATAAATTTAAATTTAATTAACATTATCTTAAACCCTATTATTATTTAATATTAATAGAAATAAATACCCAAATCAACCCTAATATATCATTATTATAAAAAACACAACTACCTACAATATATTAACAAAATAAAACCCTATTATAAATTTAAACAAAATATAATAAAAAACCCAAACCTAAACTCCCATTAAATTATCAAATTCCATTTAACAACCAAACCCATTTACCTATAACCATTCTATAAGATATACATAAAAAGATATTCACATAATGAAATCAAGCAACCCTTAAAAAAAAACTATAAACAATAAAAAACAAATATCATCCCTTAATCACCTTTAAAACTTTATAATTAAAATAATAATAAAATTTGACAAAACAATTTATATATTACCACCTATCTTTAAATTAATATTTTAAAAAACTAAACATCAAAACAGAACCAAAAACCCAAAACTAAAATAACCTATTTACAATAAAAACAAAATATGATATAAAACCATAAATAAATAACCACAGATCTACCAAAAACGCCTAATATATAACCTACCTAAAAAATAAAATACCAAAAAATCCCTTTACTCCTAACAAAACCCAATAATTAATAAATACCACAAATCAAACCATGTATAACACAACTACCAAAATATCACAATACATTAAATATAAAAATAAAATAACCCATACCCCCCCCAAATTATATTAAAAAACAAAATAATTTCAAACCCATAAATATAAATCCCAATATAATAATAAAAAAAACCAAAAAATCTAAAACCCAAAAAACCCAATACAATCAAAAATAAAAACAACATCAAAAATCAAAATACAAAGTAAACACCAACACAATAAATAATATCCCAAACCCAACCAAAAATAGCCAACAAAAAAAACAATAAAACAAAATCCACACCATAAATTTTAAACCCAAAAATATAATAAAATAACCCCCAATCAAATCCCTAATAAATAAGCCAAAACAAAACATACCCCAATTCCCCAAAATAACCCAATACTTAACCAAAAAAACAATACCAAACCCTAACAAAACCAAAGAAAAAATATAAAAAATAAAAAAAAAAAATTACAAACAAAAATACAAATAAAACCCAAAAAAACAAAAAATACAACCAATAACAACTAAAACCAAAAAAAAAAAACCTAAAACAAATAACTCAAAAAAATACAAAAATATCCTATAAAATAAACAAAACAAAAAACCCCCAAACAACAAACCAACCATGACCCTCCATCCAATGCCAGCTCCAACCCTCCCTCAATACGGACGCCCCAAACAGCCCGCCATCGATCGCCAAAATGAGAGAAAAATATGAGGAATACACCATGGACTACCCTTGCAATGGTCCAAGGGAGTATTGAGGAACAACCAAGAGATCCCCTTAGAGCACAGAATACCAATATTTGCTGGCTCTTGGAACAAGTTGGGCCAAAAGGGCCTGTTTCCATACGTACATTCTAAAACTTAAGGCTCTACAGGTTCATAGACCCTTGAATGAATAGAAAAGTATATGGGAATGTGGCCTTCATTAGTTTGCAGCGAATACAGAAGTGGTAGTTAATTGCACTTTTACAATTAATGTCATGAGGCTTAACAGCATTGATGAACAGAGGGATCTTGGAGTCCAAGTCTCTTCTTCTTCTTTCGTGTGGCGTGCACAGCCTAAAGGCATTGGACAACTTGTTCTATTTGATCTTCCATTTGTGCACATCGAGTTGACTGCATTAGTCGAAACGGAGCGGACCACGTGAAGGTTGCAATCTTCCACCCCGTGTCCAGTGCATAAGTGGTAACACAAGTAGATAGAGTGGCAAGGAAAGCATATGGTATGCTTGCATTCTTATGTTGGGGCATTGAGAATAAGAGTCAGGAAGTCATGATAAAGCATTAGTCATCATTGTTAGGCTGCATTTGGAGTCTGAGCAGTGGATGGGGAAGGCAAGTGAGAGTTTGGGTGGCGCCCCATTACAGGCTATGATTTGTTGAGTTGCTTTGGAAAGAAGGGATTTGGGGAGAGGAGGTTACTAGAATGATTGTAGAGGAAGGAACTGCAGATGTTTTTGGTTTTACACCTGAATGTAGACACAAAAGCTGGAGTAACTCAATGGACAGGCAGCTTCTCTGGGAGAGAAGGAATGGTGACGTTTCGGTCAAGACCCTTTCTTCAAACTAGAGTCAGAGGAAAGGGGAAATGAGAGATAATAGACGTTAAGGTAGAGAGATAATAAATAAATGAAATCGAGAGTCGGAGAGCTGGAAGAATCGCAGAGTGGGAACAGCGAGAGAGGATGTTGCTGAACTCTCGTCTGAGAGAAGAGGAGAACTGCTTCAAACTAGACATACCTTGAGTAGATTTCGCAATGGACCAGACAAATTGTGTAGGAAGGAACTGCAGATGCTGGTTTACACCGAAGATAGACACAAAATCTTGGAGTAACAGTTACTCCAACATTTTGTGTATATCTTCAGTGTAAGCCAACATCTGCAGTTCCTTACATCCTTCTTGATTCCTCCTGCTCTCCGACTATATGATTCATCTGTTCTATATCTATCTACATCACCATCTATATCTCTCGTTTCCCTTTCCCCTGACTAGTCTGAAGAAGGGTCTCGACCCGATACCTCGCCCTGAGTTACTCCAGCATTTTGTGTTTACCAGAATGATGCCTGGATCAGTGAGTACCGGGAGAGGCTGGACCGATTTTGAATGTTGTCTCTGGAACGCCCGAGGTTGAGGAGAATTTTGAAGTATATAGAATTATACAAGGCATATATAGGATAGACAACCGGAACGTTTTTCCCAGGATGCAAATATCAAATAGTAGAGGGAATAGCTTTATTTATTTATTTTTTTCTTTTATTAGAAGTTAATACAGTACAAAACAATACAGTGGCACCTAATTTTAGGTGGCAACTATGTCATAACGCAATACATTCTATGTACAACCTCTAGTTTTATGTTTTTGAAAAGGAAGTAAAAAAAGACAAGAAATAGAGAGAAGAAAAGAGGAAAAAAAGATAGTAAAAATAAGAAAAACGTGAATCGTGTTATATATGAAAAAGAAAAAGTAGAAAGTAGAAATAGAGAAAAAGACCCTTAAAAAAAGAAAATTTTCAAATTCTTAGTTCGAGATGTAATTCTATCCACGACCTGACCTGAAATCAGTAATCTTTACGGTCCAGCTGCTTCACATATTCCAAAAGGGGTCGACTGAAAGGGGACCAACCCTTAAGCATTGGTCATATTTATCTATTAGCGGCGGATCCACATTTCTTCACGGTGAGCTATGTCCGTCATATTAACAATCCACAAATTTAAAAGTTGGTTATAGTTCTGTATTTTTCAAAATTTAAGAATCAATTCTTTCCCAATTATTAACCCATAATTAAAGAATACTTTTTGGTCTTTGTTTAAATTGAGATCTTCTACTATTATTCCAAATATACTCCTTTCCGTATTAGGTACTATACTTAACTTGAAGAGCTTTGTAATTAATAAAATATATACGCCCCAAAATTATTCAACTTTAACATTCTACAAATGAATGTGTTGTGAATGGCATTTTGAAACAAACATTAGTATTCGCATCTAGGAGAGACTTTTGAGTAGAATAGAATGTTATTCTAACCTCGTTTTTGAATAATATAGTATATATTAGGGAATAGACTTTAAGGTGAGTGAGGCAACCAGTTTAATGGAGATGTGCAGGCAAGGTTTTTACACAAGGGGCGTGATGTGTCAAGTCACATTTATTTACATAGCACATTTAAAAAACAGCATCTGTTGACCAAAGTGCTTTAATTTGTTTTATAAACTTTTGGTCAACGGAGTGTAGTATACACAAGCAGGCTACATACATATATACAAATAGCCCTCGCTCAGAGGACGTCAGGAAAGGCTTGGGAGAACAGATACATTTTTAGACTAGACTTAAAGGAGTCGATGGAGAGGGCAGTTCTTTTGTTAAATATTTTTATTAGACGTAAGTACATATTAAAAGAAGAATATACTTGTCACATACATTCTTAATATTATTAATATTAACAATTATGTCTTGTTTGTACTTCTATACATTTTTTAATTTTTAACGCAGATATGAAAAAATAGAGAGAAATAAAGTAAAAATAGAAAATCAAAAGGATGAGTGGAGTGTTAAACAGGTTATCCATCGTTGGAGATATATCCATGGTTGGTTATGTATGACTCGTATCTATTCCTTATTTCAGGCTTCATTCAGGCTCTCGCACCGAGCCATTTTGGACCCTTTAAATATTGAACTAATGGAGATCATATCCCTGTGAAAAGATCCAACGTCCAATAGGACAAGCCTTATAATCTTTCCAGATCTTTTTATAATCCACCAATTTTGGTTGTGGGGGATGTAGGATCCTTATCAGATGTTTCAAATATTATTTTTTTCCCGATTATTAAACTGTATTCAATTTAAAAAATTATTTGATTCGTTGTATTAATTGATCTGTTTTAATATTACCAATGTTATTAACTTGAGTCCAGGGATCAGATTCATATTAACAACTTTTGAAAATTATCTTAAATATTTCTGTCCAAAATTTAGTAATTTTTACACAATTTGTAAATGAAATGCGTTAAGTTAGCTTCTAAGGCTGTCATTTGTCACATATGGCAGCTATACCTTTGAAAAAATACTAATTAGTTTGGATTTTAAGTAATGTAGTCTATGTAATATTTTAAATTTGTATAAGAGAGTTGGTCTAGCATGTAACGATATCAGTGGTGTATGTGTTGTAAACTTTATCCCATACTTCTGGTTTGATTATTTTGACCTAAAATCGTTTTACCATGATTGCCTATATATTTCTGTCATTGGGACATTCATTTTTCCAATAGAATCTGTATAAATATATGATAGTCATATTTATTCTGTGTTCGGGTGTTTATGGTGACATTGCATCTAAAATTATGTCTTCCTATTTCTAATGTCCTGTGTATTTGCTTTAACATAGTCTCTAATTTGTAAATATCTAAGTAATCTTTTGACTGATAATCGCCTAAATTTTTGTTATTCTATGAAATGAACAGGAAGGAGTTTTCCCTGTAGAGATCGCCCATGCTTATTAATTCCATAGTTTTCCATTGTAGAAAAACCTTTGTCCATCAGTGAGGGTTTTAAAGTACGTTTATTTACAATGGTTAAGGGCTAGTGGTTATGGCATTCCGATTTTAATGTTTTCTTTATTTGTTTGCCAGATTACGTATTCCAACATTTTTACTATTATAGGGTTTTCTACTCTTGGAATTTCTTTACCTTGATTAATATTGGCGAATATTGGAGGGGGAAGTTCTAATGGAGGAGGGTGATGCTGTTCCACTGTCTAGGCAGACTGCGGGACATCAAGGCGCGGTGCCCATGGCTTATTTATTATGCCTAGACTGCGGACATTCAGAAAACACCAAGATCGGCCGAATCTGAGGGACCTGGAGGTGGTGTAGTGGGTGAGGTGTGAGACTTTTTATGTAGGTGGGTGCAAGCCCATTGAGGGCTTTGTAGACAAGCGGAGGGTGCTTGAGAATTTATTCGGAACCTGCACGGGAGCAGGGAGTGCCCTGGACAAGCTGCCAGGGGTGGGTTGTTGGAGAGGGAGAGATATAAACATGGCGTTTAAGGTCTTTTGGATTGGCACATGGCCATGTAGGGAATGGAGGAATATGAATCACATGTAGCTAGAGAAGAGTTGGGCTTGGCATCGTGTTCGGCACAGAACATGTGGGCCAAAGGGCCTACCCCTGTGCTGTTTTGTTTTATGTTCTAATATGTGCAAGGTGGGAAATAAATGTGAAGTGGACTCTCTTAATAAAGAAAAGAAAAAGGAAACGGTACTATTAAATGGAAAATGCAGAAAGCTACAGCTAAAGGACAAACTTGGATTACTTGTTCTGGAATGCAGAGGTTGCGGGTGAACTGATGGAAGTGTAGAAAATTATGAGAGACATGGATAGGGTAGACACAGAGCCTTTCTCCCAGGATAAAAATCATAGACACTTTGAAGAAATAGCCTACTTGAAGAAAAGAAGTTCTCCTCTCCCTACTGATGACAGTTTCACAACCTCCTCTCTAACTGCTCCCCCTCTGTGATACCCCCTTCCCTCCAACTCTACGACCACATCCTCACCCAGACTCGATACCACAGCCACATCTGCTTCCTCAGGGTTGCCTGCGCCTAAAAAAAAAAAAACATCTCATAACCCCGTGGATTCCAGCTCCAAATTCCCTGCCCATCCCAGTTCGGGACTCCCATGCACGGGGAACTAATTCGGTACCGACTGGCTATCTGCCGCCACACCTGTACAATTCTCCAAACCGGGGGCACTAAGATCACCCTGTGGTTGCAATGCGCCGACACCAGCACGGTCCTCGCCATTGACCTCTCCCCCCCCCCGAAACTTCAGCCTCACTCACCCGACCTGCTTCGGACCCCAACTACATAACATTTTCCAGGAGATACACCGCTATCAATCAAAATTTCCTGTCCCAACCTTACCTCCACCAAGGACCTGAAATTAGCCCGCTACAGGCCCGTTCCAGCCACCGACAATCCCCGACTCGGCACCCATCCCGCAGGCCCCGAGCCCAATCTCTGCGCCGGAGCCGCCGGCCTGAGTCCTCCCGCTCACGACATCCATTGTCCACGAGGAGCGCATCCAGGACTCACCAGGACGCCGCCTTCACGACCTCCACGCCGATGCTGCCGCCGACATCCACCTGTCCACCCGATGACGCCCAGCCCCGCTGCCTGCCCGGTAACTCTGTTTATCCCCCCCCTCCCCGATTCCACCGCCCATCACCAGCACAACGCGACTGCCCGAACCTCGCCGCTCCCCGGGACCACCTAACCCCATCGCCGCACCGGGCCCATCCAGCATCGCCGTTGTACTGGGGCCCGCCGAAGACCACTGACGCACCCGCTTACCTTGCATCGCGCGCGGAGCGGGGCTCCCCGAACATGGGCCGCCGCACGCACCCCACTCATCTCGCCGCCTCGCCGGTCGGACGGCCCACCCGCCAAACCGGGATCTTCCAACGCATCGCCAGACGACCCGACTCCACTGCCCGCAGGGAAAACCCTACCGGGTCCGCCGACCCACGACGACGCTCACCGCCCTCCTGCAGCCCGCACTGTCGCCTCACCTGAGACTGGACTCTGCAGTGGGCCCTGATGCCACCCCGTTGTAACTCCTCCATCACTTGTTTTTAACGGCACTGGGTCTGTGCCCGTCTCCCCAAACCCGGTAACCGTAGTGGTATCACTGGGTCTTCCACCCCCCTACCCAGGTAAGGCTGCTCTTCCCCCCACACCACAGCCCCCATACCCCCCCACTCGCCTGACCACCTCACCCCCCACAACAAAACGCTCCGTCCTCAGTGCATCCACCCCTGCCTTCCTCCGGCCACAACCCATCCTTGCCGCGTGTACCCTGGGAACTCCTCTACGACACTGAAAGGTCGGTCCACAGCAGAGGTCTTACTTGTCCCCCCTCCGTCCCACCTCAATGTGTTCCCGCGCCCACCACGTGGAGCTCTCTACCGTCGCTCGTCAGCATCTTCCCACGGGAAGAAGCCTGGCCCCCACTGATGATCCCTTTTTCTGTATCCAACGTACCCCCTCCACTTGGACCCCCTGTATCTCGGCTCTAGAACTCTTCATCCAGAAAAACTGCCGTCGGGACATCTAACCGCCTCGACTTCTCTCACTCCCTGTCTACTCAATCTCTCCAGCCCCGAACGTGAATGCCTAGACTCACTCCGTAACAACCAGAACTGGGTTATCAAACCGACGACAAGGGAAGGTGCCGTGGATTATGTTAGTCTGGCGCGTCGATCTTACAAAGTGGAGGCGCGTGCCAACTCTCGGGGACACCTCCTCGTACTTACCCCTGGACCATTGACCCCTGACGAACACCAGGCACCTCGAGACTCATAACGAGCTCGATCAGCTCCGGCTCCCTACCCCCCGAGCCCCATCCGACCTGCTCGTTTCCCAGCCCCGAACGGCCGATTTTAACCCATCCCCAAAATCCACAAACCCGACTGCCCTAGGCAGACCGAGTGTCTCTGCCTGTTCATGCTGCACCGAAACATTTGGCACGGGTACATACATTGACGGCTATCCTATCCTTTGTTAAATCCCTAGCCCCCAATCCTATGTTCAAGACACCTCAGGACACTCTCCGTCGGCTCGCGCACATTCCATTTTCCTAGCCCCATCCTCTCATCTTTACCAAGGACTCCAGTCACTCTAGCACCTCCATCCCCCACCAGGACGTACTCAAAGCCCTCCGTTCTTCTCGACCAGAGGAGCAACATACCCGTCCACTGACACACCCTCCTCCGCCTAGCGGAGTTGGTCCTTACCCTCTGATAATTCTCTTTTGACTCCTCCCATTGTCCTCCAAACCACAAGGCGTTGCTCGCCTCATGGGCACACGCATGGCCCCAGCTACGCTTGCCTCTTTGTGGAACGTCGAACAATTCTAGTCTCGGGTACCAGGGCCCCATCCCCGACCTCTACCTCCGTTACAATCGCGACGACTGCTTTGGTGTCACCTCTGCACCCGCACACAACCAACCTGACCTGACTTCATCCATTTCAACAACCCAACATCATCGGCACTCAAATACACTTGGACATTGCTGACAATTTCCCTACCATTCCTTGACCCACCATCTCTATTGCAGGTGATTACACTCCTGACCGAATCACTACAAACTATGGCTCCCCCAAGATACTGGACTTATCTTCTTCCCTGTCTGCTTCCTGTAAGTATCTCTGCATCCCCGGATATTCCCAACCTCCGTGTCTAGCGCATCTGCTCCCAGGATAGGTGTTCACACAGTGGTCATCACAAATGGTGCCTCATTCTTCAGAGAACGGGGATTCCTCCCCTATATAATGGGCTCACCAGGGTCTCCTTCCACCCTTAACCCCACGCAACTGCACTGTCCCTGATCACATTTCCCACCACAGCGCATAATAACAGGGCAGATCCCTAGGGTCCTCACTCTTTCACCCACCAGCCAGCACAAATCCAACACGTAGTCCTCCGCCAGTCCGCCAGTTTCGCCACTCGCGCATCCAGACTTGTCCCGTTCACTCCCTTCAGTTTTCCTCACTCCCCCCTATGCCCCCCTATTCTGCAACACCTCCCAACGCAGTTATACGGTCTTGCCGACCTCGCAACTCCTTAATTACTTCTTTCTACCATTTCTTACCCATCCCCGGCACTTTCCTTCAACGCAAGAAAGCCGTGCACATTGTCCCTTCATCTAGCGCCCTCCACGTCTTTCAGGGGACACAGCAGTGCTCCAGGGTCGTCAGAGGTTTACCCTGCACCTCTCCAACCTCATCTACTGATCCGCTGCTCCAGATGCCAGTTGCTCTGTATCGGTGAGGAGACAAGCGGAGGTCTGGCGATCGTTTCGCCGATACAATTGTCTCGTCGCAATAACCAAGCGCGGAAAAGACCCTCCCATTCCGCAGCATTTCTGCCCCCTCTCATTCACATCCGTAGCGTCAGGTCCGCGGTGGGCGCTCCTCCAGCCAGGAGTGCGGAGCAACACCGCAGATGTTCGGAGGCGCCAGGCAGGCACCTCATATCCGCTGCGTTGATGATTAATGTTGTCATCTGCTGCACATCCTCCTCTAGTGTGCTTTGACCATACTGTTTCTCTCATCCTCTCTATCTTAAATGCCTTGCTTCTCCTCACCCTTCCCACTCTCCCTCAGCTCGGGCCCTGGCATTCCCTCTCTCTCTATCTCTCACCCCCACCCTAGTCGCACTAACTTTTTCATTTTCAACTACAGTTACAATGGGCTTTTATGAACACTTTTTGCATATCTTCATTTATTGTTCTTTATCTCTCCACATTACCGTCTATATCTCTCGTTTCCCTGGATCCCTGACCAATTGAAAAAGGTCTCGACCCGAAACGTCGCCTTTCGCCGATCTCCTTCGCTCCTTAGATGCTGCTGCAGCGACCGCTGAGTTTCTCCAGGCCCTCTGTTTAGTGTACCATATGACACAGCCTTGTGAGCCAAAGGACCTGTTGTGGATGTAGCAAGGACATGCAGACCGATGTGTCTTAACCCGACTATAGGCACAAAATGCTGGAGTAGAAACGTAGTGTTGTACAGTACTGTTCTACGGTTCTAAGGCTAGGGATAGATGGAATTGTATGGTTGGGGTCTGGAACCCTAATGGGCGAATATCCTCGCTTCTGTGTCATGGTTAGATAAGGAAGACTGCTAATGATATATGACCTTGAAAACGCAAAGCATAACTGAAAATGTTCGCATCATAATCTCTGTATGCGAAAATTAAAACCGCGTTAATCTGCTCATGGGTGTGATGAGGAGAGTGCCAAGATTTGAAAGCTATGCCTTTCAATCGAGTTGTGGTGTCTGATGACAATGAAATTCAATGGCCGCTTACATCAATGATTGCGTTGTGCCTGTAGAATTCACTCCGTCTGCATGCCTCAGTGATAACTGGAATATCAGCTGCATACTACTGTATGTATAAATTGTGCCATTTGATGCAGACTGTTCATTCAGTACCAGTTGCCCACAGGGTTTAGACAGAATAATTCTTTGTCAGAACGATGCATCGAAAGATGCACAGTAAATCTCTGTGAATAGGTCACAGGCAGGTCTTGAATAGTAAGGGCGTCAAAGTTTATGAGCAGAAGGCAGGAGAATGGAGTTGAGCAGCAAAGATAGATCAGCCATGTTTGAATGGCAGGGTAGACTCGGGGTAAATGGCCTAAATCTGCTCCTATGTCTTATGGTCTTATGGACATCACTGGTGCCAGTTTATCAGATGTTGCTAATGTCATTATGTTATTATACCAACACATTTTTAATCCAGAGACATGCAAGGAACAGCAGATGCTGGTTTGCAATTAAAAAAAAGACACAAAGTTCTGGAGTAACTCGGCATCTCTGGGCCATATGAAGAATATCTCTGGAAAATGTGTCTGACCCGCTAATTCACTTTGTGACATTTCTTATTCATAAGTGTAGGAACAGAAGCCTAAGGTTGGGAAAAGCAGCAAATGTCACCTGGGGAACCAAATGCTGAACTATTGGGACTTCCGAATAGACGGACTGCAGCTTTATATTGAAGGAGAATCCTGAACATAGGCTGCACTAAAATAGCTTCCTGTGTGTCAGTTCCATTATCTCCTCACAGACTGTGCCGCTGAAGATTGCATTCACAAGCCTCGCTTAATATCTCCCCCAACATTGCAGGACATCCCAAGGCATTTACAAAGAGCATGACCATGATTGATAGTTAATCCATCACAGATGTAAGGATTAATTACATGATTTTCTGTTTACAAAATCTATATTTTGTTTTACTGAAAAGATTGAATATTCCTTTCCTAAATGGCTTGCTCGTGTCAAGAGTTAATTGCCATTTGTAACGAATCCACGAAATTCATACCACGCCAACCATTGATCACCTGTTCAATTTTACAGAGGACAATTAATCTACAAACCTGCAAGTTTTTGGGATGTGGGAGGAAACCGGAGCATCTGGAAGAAACCCACACGGTTAGAGGGAGCGTACAAACCCCACACAAACAGCACCCAAGGTCAGGACTAAACCCAGGTATCTAGTGCTGTGAGGCAGCGAATGTATCAGCTGCACCACTATGAAGCCCTCTATCGATGACAAAATGGGATAACATAGAACTAATGTGAACAGGTGATCGATGGTCGGAGTGGACTCGTTGGGTCGAAGGGGTCTTCTTTCATCTTATATTTTCCCCGAGGGTGGGGGGTGTGTGGTGGGGGGGGGCTTGTGGGATGGAGGATGTGTGGGGTGGTGGGGGGTTGTGTGGGGGGTTGTGTGGGGGCGGGAGGGGTGTGTGGGTGGTGGGGTATGTGGGGGGGGGGGGGCTTGTGGGATGGAGGGATGTGTGGGCGGGGGGGTGTGTGGGGGGAGAGGGGTGTGTGGGCAGGGGGGTGAGCTCGGAGAAAAGACGGGGTAGTAGGCATGGGGGAGATGGGGGCATCATGGGGGAGGGGGATGAGCCAGCGAGGGGGACCAGAGGGATAGTGGCTGCAATTGGCGGCGCTGACTGGCAGGAGAAGAGATCGATCTGCGCACGCGCGGTTTTTAAGATTTTTAAACCTCGCTAACTTTTACGATATTCAACCGATCGGAATGAAACTTGGTGCATTCACAGCACAGAAGAACGGTGAGTGAACAGGTGAACAATCATAGCGCTATCGCAAACCATTTTTGTGCAAATAGAAAGACCGCCAAACCGGAAGATAACATGATCAGAGTTTTAGTTATGTACTAGACCAAGTGCAGAACCTGTTGGGTCTGTTCCCCGAATGTGTGGTTGAGGGGAGGCGGGGCGGGGGGGGGGGGAGGGGGGGAGACGGAGGGATGGGGAGAGAGGGAGGGAGGGGGGTGTGAGGGAGGGAGGAGGGAAGGGAGTAGGGGAGGGAGGGGGGGAGGAGAGGAAATTCTGAGAGGGAGTGGCGGGAGGGGAGGGAGAGGGAGGAGGGAGGGAGAGGGAGGGGGCAGGGAGTGAGGAGAAGAGGGGACAGAGGAGGGGGGCAGGGAGGGGGACGAGGTGGGGGAAGGGAGGGTTGAAGAGGTGGGGTGGAAGGGAGGGGGGAGGGGGTGACAGGGTTGAGCACGGGTGGTCTTTACAGGGGGGGGTGCATAGGGGGGCTGACAGGGGGAGGGGTGATGTGTGAGGGGGGGGGGTGAGGGGGGGTATGGATGGGAGGAGCGAAGGGGGTGGGGGGGGAGCAGAAGTACGGGGTGCAGAAGGGGCGGTGGAGAAGGGGGGAGTGGAGAAGAGGGGGGAGGAGGGGGGGGTTGTTTTCAGAAAAATGAAACTCACTGTGGAATAAATCCATTAACAGAGCCACTCTGCTGCTGGAATTCAAAGTTGTCCCTGCCTTCCCTCTGGAAGCCTCGTCCCCATCAGATGCCGAGTTCCCAGAGCCCTGGTTAAACGCGGGTTAAGTCTCTGAAAGCAGCCCCATCAGAGACTATGAGGCCTTGCATCCTCTGCGCTTCAGACCCCGAGTACGGGGGGGAGGGAGGGGAGGGTGGAGTGGGCGGGCGGGCGTGATGCCGTGTCTGCGGGCCAGGCGTACACCGTCAAGACGCTGCGTACGACGTCGAGATGCTGCGTACGCCCTCAATGCGCCTGCAGGCCGACAGGCCTTTGACGCACCGGCTCCGTCACTCTGGCTCAAAGATCGCTCTTTGTTCCCCCGTTGCTTTTCGCCGTCCTTGGCTTGAGCCAACGTGGCAGAGCCGGGCCGGGGGGGAGGGGGGGAGTGGGGTTGTGGAGGGGAGCCGGGCGGCAGTGGTCGTTATGGTCGCGCGGGAGACGCGATGAGAAGGTGGCCAGCAGGAGGCGACAAAATGAGTAGATATGCGAATGTAAAAGTGAAATCGTTAGCGAAATGGAAAAAATCTCGGCGTTTTTGCGTGTGGTTTTGGCGACCAACGAATCAAAGGCCAAAAATCTAATCTGAAAATCTAATCTGACATACACCCACAAACACACACGCACACACACAGAGTTTTAAAAGTATATAGATAGATAGATATAGAATAGAATATAGAATGGATAGATGTATAGATAGATAGATTTGGACAGATTTATGAATGAGAAGGGTTTAGAGGGATATGAGCCATTTGCAGGCTAATAGGACTAGCCCAAAACGCCAACTTAGTCGGCATGGGCATCGTAGGCCAATGGGCCTTGTTTCCATGCTGTACAGGGCTATGACTCTAAAATAACTTTTGTTGTAATAGATACCAAACTAAGTGGGACATGTTGGGTCCCAGCATCATACAGGAGGGCTGGTCCCCCAACGCAATATTCCACCAATATGGAAATTGTGAGCCGCATGGATTCTTGGGCTGGTGGCTCAGTCACTCAAGCCTGTTGTGCTGGCAGCTCACTCATTCATGGCTGGTGGGCTGACAGGTGACTCACGGCTATTCCTTGAAATTTCATTTCAAGCAGGGTGCAAGGCAACCAAATTCAAGTGTAGTTTCTCACCACTTCAAGCAGGGTGCAAGGCCACTAAATTCAAGTGCAGTTTCATACCATTTCAAGCAGGCATCAAGGCCACGAAAGACAGCGAGTCGTGACCTCTCCCTCCTCCATCTTGCTGAGTGAGCCACACCCACACTTTTTATATATAGGGTTTTATAGTCCCTCCCCCTAGCACCAGAAGGGGCGTGGCCTTCATGGTGTGATTGACAGGAGAGAGAATCTCAACATTTTTTAAACACTAATAACGCTTTTATTTTTCATCAATGGGAAAAATCCTCGGCACCTGATGAGCAGAGGGGGACTCTGAGTAAGATGGTCAAAAATGATAGCGTTTTTTCTAAAATCAATATAAAGCGCAAACAGGAAGTGGTCAAGATTACACTTTTAATTATATAGAAGGCAAGGCAATTTTAATTAGGCAAGGTAACTTTAATTCGGCAAGGCAACTTTAATTAGGCAAGGCAATTAGGCAACTTTAATTAAGCAACACAGCTTTAGCATTTCCAAACCAAAGGCAACACAGCTTTAGCATTCCAAACAAAGGCAACACAGCTTTTGCATTTCCAAACAAAGACAACACAGCTTTAGCATTTCCAAACCAAAGGCAACACAGCTTTAGCATTTCCAAACCAAAGGCAACACAGCTTTAGCATTTCCAAACCAAAGGCAACATAGCTTTAGCATTTCTAAACTATATTTTCAAACCACATTAAGGGCACTGACAGGTCAGTAAAACCACTCACGGTTTAGTAGACATGTGGTCAGTGTTATTCACAGCTCAGACTGAGAGACATGACCCTCTTGCTCCCCCATCTTGCAGAGACTGACTGAGGCACTCAACACTTCTGGGTTTTATAGTCCCTCGGGAAGGGGCGTGGCCTGCAGGAGAGAGAATCTCAACATTTTTTAAACATTAATAACTCTTTTATTTTTCATCGATGGGAAAATTCCTCTTGTCCTACGCAGCGGAGGGGGACTCTGTGTAAGATGGTCAAAAATCACAGCTGTAAGTGGCACCGTTTTTTCTAAAATCAATATACAGAACAACAGGAAGTGGTTTAGATCAGACTCTTAGTAATATAGATGTTTAGGCCCCCATTTACAGCTCCACAGTGTCAATTTTTGTATTCCATCTACAATCCAGTTTAGTGTAAGTCCACATATTGCTGCCATACTGACCCAGTGCCCAGCTAAACTGGAATTCACTAACACCTTGCATGCGAGGTGAGATGAGATGAGAAAGACACCGAGATGAGAAAGACTTTCTTCACACAGAGAGTGGTGAGTCTCTGGAACTCTCTGCCACAGAGGGTAGTTGAGGCCAGTTCATTGGCTATATTTAAGAGGGAGTTTGGATGTGGCTTGTGGCTAAGGGGATCAGAGGGTATGGAGAGAAGGCAGGTACGGGATACTGAGTTGGATGATCAGCCATGATCTATTGAATGGCGGTGCAGGCTCGAAGGGCTGAATGGCCTACTCCTGCACCTAATTTCTATGTTTCTATGTTTCTATGTTTCTATGCACTAGCATTAAGGCAAGAGGGAAAACATGTAAAGGAGTTGTTGAGGGCTGGATTTTTTACACCAGAGAATGGTGGGTGCCTGGAACACCATTGAGCCATGAGGTGGTGGTTGAGGCCAGATATGATGGCGTTTCTTAAGAGGCTTTTAGATAGAGATGTGGATGGCAGGGAATAGAGGGATATGGATCATGTGAGCAGAGGAGATTAGATTAAACTTGGCATAGTACGTTACAGGCACAGAACATTGTGGCCGAAAGGCCTGTTCTTGTTCTGTACTGTTTATATGCTGTTCCAGACTCAGATCGGCAACATCTCTTGGTCTTCAGGTTAATTAGGGCGCACAGAGTCATACAGCATGGAAACAGGCCCTTCAGCCAAGTTGCTACTTCGACCAAGACGCCCCATCTACAAACCCATAGAGTCATCCAGCTACTATGCAGGTCCTTCGACCCAACTGCCCTAGCCAGAGCCAACATGTCAGCATCTACACTAGTCCCACCTGCCCGTGTTTTGCCTATATCCCTCTAAACCTTTCCTTTACTTTAGACTTTGGAGATTCAGTGTGGAAACAAGCCCTTTGGCCCAACCGAGTCAGGTCCGTACACTATTTACCCCGGCACACTAGCACTATGCTACAAAATAGGGCGCGGTACAATTTCCAGAAGCGAATTAACCTGCACACATGTACGTCTATTGGAATGTGGGAGGAAATTGGAGCACGTGATGATAGGAGGGGCGCCGCCTCAGTCACAGGTTAGAACGTACAAACTTCGCACAGACAGCACTGTAGTAGGATCAAACGGGCGCTCTTAGCCTGCACCACCGTGTGCCTATCCATGTATTTGCCGATTGATTTTCGTTTGCTGCATTTATGATTTTCGAATATATTGATGCTTTCAACAGGTTCTTTAGTCACTAATTCCAGAGCAAGTGATTTGCCGGATGATGAGGATCTATGGATTGTTTTGATGGTGGATGCATAATTGTTCAGACATGGATGTCGGATATCCATTCCATTTGGAGCGTAGCCTGATCAGAGAGCAGGACAGAGTCCAAACATACAGGAAATCAAGGAGGAGAGAAGTTCTTGGCACAAAATTCTGAGGTTGTACACACAGATATCTCTATCTCCATCAAAGTCAGATCACAACACATAAATGTAATTAATTAAATCAGTCTGGGAAAACAGTATTGGTAACAAAACGTCGGAATACACAAAAGATTGGTTAACTAAGAATATGGAAAGTCTAATTTAGTTTAGCTTAGTTTTGTTTCGATTATTGACACGTGTACTGAGGTACAGTGAAAATGCTATCCAGTCAAAGGAAAAATTATACATGGTTACAATCAAGCTGCCCACAGTGTATAGATACAGAATAAAGGGAATAATGTTTAGTACAAGATAAAGTTCAGCAAAATCCAAATAAAGATAGTCTGAATGTCAGGATTTAGGTAGGAAAAAAGCCTTTCTTGCTAATTCTAATCTGTCTGTGACACCAGACTCAGTGTAACGTCCAATAATTCACTTGGAAATATCAGTGACCTTGTTCTGCTCTGTATGGTTTAAAATTGCCTCAATATTCCGTTAGGCTGAACCCTGAACACTGCAGCCCAAAATAGATGCTTGTGCTTTAGTTTTCTGGAAGTGCATGCTGATAACATTTCTGCAAGGAACAAAACACATCTGTTGTCTGGGTGAACAAGTCAACTAACAGTGAAAGACATAAAATGCTGACTTCATCTACACTTCAAGGCCACCAAGATAATCAAGTACCAGTCTCACTCTTCTCCCCTCTTCCATCAGGCAAGAGGTACAGAAGTGTGAAAACGCACACCTCCAGATTTAGGGACAGTTTCGTCCCAGCTGTTATGAGGCATCCGAACCATCCTAACACCAACTAGAGAGCAGCCCTTACCTCACAGCTACTTCATTGGAGACCTTTGAACTATCTTTAATCGGACATTACCGAACATTCAAGGTTGTATTTTGCACTGAATGTTGTATCCTTTATCCTATATCTGTCCATTGTGGGCGGCTTGATTGCAATCATGTGTGGCCTTCTCTTTTACTGAACGCATGCAAACAAAAGCTTTTCACTGTACCTCGGTACACGTGACAATAATAAAACTAAACTATACTGAACTAAACTAAACTAAATTAAACTAAACTAAACTAAACTAAACTCCAACAGATCAGGCAGCATCCCTGGAGAATGTGGATAGGTAATGTTTTGGGTCGGGACCCTTCTTCAGGCAAACATTTCAGTCTGGAGATGGGTGCCGACCTGAAACGTCACCTGTCCATGTTCTCCAGGGATGCTGCCTGATAAACCAGCATTTGCAGTTCATTGTTTCTACACGCCAACCGACAGTGTTTCCTTAAATAGCTAAATTGAAAGATTGGGAAACAGAGTTGGGGAATGGGAAGAAAGTTGAATACAGGGATGCTTCAATCTCACATCTGGGATTGAAAGGGGGAAGGAACAAGAGAGAGAGAGAGAAAGAGAGAGAGAGACAGACAGAGGGACACAGAAGGGGACAGAGGGAGACAGAGGGAGACAGAGGGAGAGAAACAGAGGGAGACAAAGACAGACAACGAGAGGAGAGAGAGCGTGAGAGAGAGACATAGAGAGTGACAGAGAGAGATAGAGAGACAGAGCGAGACAAGAGAAAGGGAGAGAAAATCAAAGAGAGGGAGACAAAAAGAGACAGAGATGGGGAGAGAGAGACTATCCTGTGAATTAAGACATTACCCTGCAATTGATGATCCTTTTATTGCAATCAACAAATCTACCAAAGAACTGCACACCGTGGCTCAGCAGATAGAGCCACTGCCTCGCTGTGCCGGAGACCCGGGTTCCATCCTGACCTTGGGTGCTGTGTGGAGTTTGCACGTTCTCCCAGTGCAGATTTCCACCGGATGCTCCGATTTCCTCCTACATCCCAAAGATGTGCGGGTTTGTAGGTTAATTTGACCTCTGGAAATTGCCCCCTGGTGTGTAGGGAATGGATGCAAAAGTGTGATAACATAGAAGTGTGAGCGGGTAATCGATGGTTGGCGTGGACCCAATAGGCCAAAGGGGCTACTTCTGTGCTGTATCTTTAAACACTAAATGCTGAGGGGAAGTGCTTTAATCCTTGAACATCTTTTCAGGCTGAGGTCATTTCTAATGGAAAGTACAACATGTTGGGCTCTACAATCCAAAGACTGGAAGCAATTTTGCTACTGTTCCATTTACTTAAAAAATGACTCCCTGAAGCTATGCATGCCATTGACATTTGGAAATCAGGAGCCTCAAAACGTTCAGATCACCCAGCTGAATACTTTCAATGTTAAAGGGAAGGACATTTTTTTTTTTAAAAGGCCACGGAACAGAAAGGGCAACTTCAGTTTCAAAAATATCCTGGAATCCTTTTAACTTACTGTGCTTAGATAAGAGAGAACTGATGATGTTGATTTTAATATTCTCCAGAACCACAGATGCGAGTGGAGGTAGAAGTGAAACGGTGAAAGTAAACAGAGGCATAGAGTCATACAGCATGGAAATAGGCCCTTCGGCCCAACTCACCCTTGCCGACCAAGATGGCCCATCCAAGCCAGTTCCATTTGCCCGCATTTGGTCCACATCCCTCTACATCATTCCTCTCCATATACCTGTCCAAGTGCTGTTATAGTACCAGCCTCAACTACCTTCTCCGGCAGCTCAATCCATATACCCACCCGTTGTGGGAAAAACCTGCCCCTCGGTTCCTATTAAATCTTTCCCTTCTATCCTTAAACCTATGTCCCAATCCTGGGAAGAATTTAAAAGAGATGCGTGGGTAAGTTTTTTTACACAGAGGGTGGTAGGTGCCTGGGAATGCACTGCCAGAGATGGTGGTGGAGGCAGATAACATAGTGGTATTTAAGACGTTCTTAGTTAGGCACATGGATATACAGGGATTTGGGGAATGTGGATCATGTTCAGGCAAAGGGAGTTGGTTTAATTAGGCAACTTGGTTGGAACAGACATTGTGGTCCATGTTCTAAAGTTCAACCAGAAATATCCCATCTAGTTCTTGGTTTGCTGTGATTTTACCCACAATTACTTATGCAACCTTCTAATATTAAAATAAAGTCAGATTGCATACCACTGAAAACGAATCACATTTTTAAGCAATAATGTCATAGTGAGTCATAGTCATATAGCACAGAAACAGACCATTCTACCCAACTAGTCGATGTTGATCAAGATGTCCCGTCCAAGCTAGACCCATTTGCCTGTGTTTGGCCCATATCCATCTAAATCATTCCCATCCATATGCATGCCCATGTGTCTTTAAAATTCTGTCATAGTACGTGCCTCAACTACCTCCTCTGACAGCTCGTTCCATACACCCACCACCCTCCATTACAAAAAGCGTCCCTCAGATTCCTATTTTATCTTTCCTCTCTCACCTAAACCCTACGTCCTCAGATTCTCGATTCCCCGGTAAAGGTTTGCGTGCATTCACCCTATCTATTCCCCTCATCAGTTACAGGGGCTTTTGAGCATTATTGACAAGGGATAAATTGTATTTATTCAGATGTGGCATTGCCCCTCTCATCTTAATACGACGTCCTCTAGAGCAAAGAACACTACAGCAAAGGAACGGGCCTTGTGCCCGTGCCATGCCAAGATCATCTCTTAGCCATAGCCCTCCATTCCCTGCCTCAATAAAAGAACCATCCCCTGGTTCTCGGTTCCCCTACCTTGGATAAAAGACTCTGTATTCATCCTATCTTTTCCCCTCAACGATAAACTCTCAACAATGACAAGCTCAAGGAAAGATCCTGATTCTAACACCAATCATATTTATTTAGTAATTGTTTTTATTTTGGTTCAACTGTAAGCAGGAGGGCGGGGGCAGATTGGGATAAAGATATAACAGACCACCCAATTCTGGCCCCTTGAGCATGAAATGGTTGAAAACACCGGGTTATGAAGCTATAAATCATCGGCACGTTAACAGCTTGTCCGCAAGCCAAGTTCCTGGTGACGGGTGTAATTTGAAACATCAAAACCAAAATCAAACATTCGGTTGGAGCCTAACCATTTTTAGTTATTACTTTGTCAGACCAGCCCGGAAGAATAGATTTCTGTGTAAAAAGACAAAGCTCTTGATAATTTGTTTTAAAATGAAACCAATAAATGCTGGAAACACACTGGTGGTCAAGCAGATACCTGACTCAACTTATGACGCAAAGTGTTGGAGTATATCAGTGGGTCAGGCAGGAACTCTGGATAATATGGATAGGTGATGTTTCGAGGTTAATAGGCAGATGGTTGCACAAAGGCCAAAGATAAAAAGAGAAGGTGCAAAATGTGCGAACAGTACAGCACAAGAATAGAACATTGGGCACACAATGCCTACGCCGATCATGGTGTCAAAACCATCACTTATTTGTATCTTTCTGTATCTTTCAATCAATCAAAAAAGATAACTGTGAATAAAGAATTCTGATAATATTCCCTTTGTTACTTTGGAGGTGACATTAAATTTATACCATATACCATTCAAATGGCCTAATTCAGTTATGTCTTATGAACATGAAAATATGTGATGATTTTAAATGCTTGACAACAGTCCACATTTAATGAGGAACTAGACTAAGTGGGGGGAGGGGGGGGGGGGTGGGGGGAGGAGTGTATGTGGGCAGGAGGGGTGTGGGGGGGGGGGGTTGTGCGTGGGAGAGAGGTGTTGTGTGGCGGTGTGGGTGGGGGTGTGTGTGCGGTGGGGGGGTTTTGTGGGGGGAGGGGCTGTGTGCGGTAGCAGGGGAGTGGTGGTGTGTGGGTGGCGGGGGGGGTTTGTGGGGTGGGGGGGTTGTGGGGGCGGGAGAGGTTCTAGGGTAGTTGTGGGGGAGGGCGTGTGTGTGGGCGGGGGGGCCTTGTGGGGTGTGTGGGCGGGGTGGGAAGTTGTGGGGGAAGGAGGGGTGTGTGTGCACGGGGGAGGGGAGTGAGCTCGGAGAGGGTGTGCGGGGTTTTAAAGATGGGGGAAGAGCCATGGGGGAGAAGGAGGCATCACGGGGGAGGGGGAGAGGAGCCAGCGAGCGGTACCAGAGGGGTAGTGGCTGGAATTGGCGGTGCGATGGGGACTCACAGCGGTTGCTGGTCCTTCTCCTCTGCCGGGATCATAGTCTCCGCTTTCCATTTGGCGACACCTCCGACTCTGGGCTGGGTCTCACACGCTGGGCGGGGCTGGTCTGGACTGCTTAGGACTGGGCTGCTTCGGATCCCTCCAAAAGTCTGGGTGAAAACCTCCGCCGGCCACCCTCAGCGATGGCGCAGGAAGGGGCGGACCATTCCAGGAAGTGACAGGGGAAGAGACTAATCCGTGTGGCGCTGGAAGGCAGGAGAAGAGATCGATCTGCGCACGAGCGGTTTTTACAATTTTTTAAACCTCGCTAACTTTCACGACATTCAACCGATCGGAACAAAACTTGGTGGACTCACAGCACAGGAGAACGGTGAGCGAGCTGGCGAAAAATCTTGGCTCTATCGTGAACCGTTTTTGCGCAAATAGAAAGACTGCCAAACTGGAAGATTAAAAAAATAGAGTTTTAGAGATAGATAGATAGATAGATAGATAGATAGATAGATAGATAGATAGATAGACAGACAGACAGACAGACAGACAGACAGACAGACAGACAGACAGACAGACAGACAGACAGACAGACAGACAGACAGACAGACAGAGAGACAGATAGACAGATAGATAGAGTATAATTGCTGCAGCATGCTTCGGGACATTTTGTCAATGGTGATATTTTGATTGAAAGGACCATCTTAGATTTACATCTGCTGAACCTGTTGGCTTCGCACACTGTACTCACTTGCATGACATTTCATTGATTTACTTACACTGGCATAAGGTATACCAGGGATAGTTTGTGCTAAACACAAAGTGCTGGAGGAACTCAGAGGGTCAGACAGCATCTGTGGAGGGAAAAAGACAGGCGACGTTTCAGGTTAGACTTTCTTCAGTGATGGAGTGAGATGAGGGAGGGGGTTGGAGAAAGCTCCCTTTTCCAGCTTTCTCCATCAGTCAGAAGAAGGGTCCTAACCTGAAACAGTGTCCATGTCCCCCTCTCTAAAGCATTTAATGCTATAGATTTCACTTTGAGGTGTGACTCTCTGCCATTCAACCACACTGCTGAACAATAATAATGTATTGTGACTGATTCTGTTTGAACTGCTGTCTCATCATTTATTCAGGACACGAAATCTGCTATTTCCACTCGTTCAATCTCAAATACCAAATATATTTGATTTATAGCTCCTGCATAGTTCATAAACGAATCAGTGTGGTAAAAACACATGGTAGGCTGATGAATCATATTGCAAATATGAAGTATGCCTTTTGTTGAGTTCTGGGTGGTGGAAGCTGATGACTGGGCCACCGTATAATTGCTGCTTGTTAGAAAGTGGTACTTAGCCATCTTCTTATAGGGATATGTAATAAAAAGGAACTGCAGATGCTGGTTTATACCAAGAAAGACACAAAATGCTGGAGTAATTCAGCGGGTCAAGCAGCATCTCTGGAGAACATGGATAGTCTGAAGAAGGGTTCTGACCTGACACGTCACCTATCAATTTTCTGCAGGAATGCTGCCTGACCCATTGTTACTCTGGCATTTTGTGTCTAGCTTTCTTGTAGGGAAAGATTGGGCACGGAAGATTAATGAGGAAGTTGCCAGGACAAAAGGGTCTGTGCTACAGGGAGAGGTTGGGCAGACTAGGACTTTATTCCTTGGGGTGCAGGAAGCTGAAGGGTGATCTCATGAGGGGAATAGATACGATGAATGCACTCACGTTAAAAGTAGGTTGCAAAAAACTAGTTTTAAAAATATTTGACAGGTCGTTTAATCATTATCCTAATTAAGTGTAATTTGTCAACATACCAGTGGATCAATTATCACTGACAGTAATTCGGTGAACACTATTTATAGACCAGCAACCATCACTCTGCCGATTTGACACCTGTGGGCCTACACTTGTTGGAGTTTAGAAGGATGAGGGGGACCTCATTGAAAGTTACCGAACAGTGAAAGGCCTGGATAGAGTGGATGTGGAGAGTAGTGGGAGAGTCTAGGACGAGAGGTCATATCTTCAGAATTAAAGGACATTCCTTTAGGAAGGAGATCTTCTTATCGAGACCACATCGCAAGATTAGAAATTGTTCAGCCAGAGCTGAACACACTTCTCGGCATCTGCAGACATTGACGTCTTGCACTTCTTGTGCTTCTGGTGCGTAGTGGTGGAAAGATCGGTGGAAACAGGGCCGTGACGTGAACGCTCTTTCCTTGACCCCAGGAAGGAGATGAGGAGAGATTTCTTTAGTCAGCGGGTGATGAATCTGTGGAATTTATTGCCTGTGGCTGTGGAGGTCAAATAATTGGGTATTTTTAAAGTGGAGATTAAAGTGGAGACAGATTCTAGATTTGTAATGGTGTCAACGGTTATGGGAAGAAGGCAGGAGAATGGGGTTGAGAGGGAAAGATAGATCAGCCATGATAAAATAGCGGAGTAGACTCGATGAGCCGAATGACCTAATTCTGCTCCTGTGACCTATGAACTTACATTTCTCCTGCGATGTCCTTTTGCAATGGTGAGAGACTGGACCCCAATAGGTAGTAAGAAACTACACAGGTAAAATTTAATCAGAGTATAATTTTGCTTCTGAATTTCTTTCTGGCTCTGACGTCTTCTGCAATCTCAAAAATGGATCTGCATGCCTGTGCCCCCTTTCACGACTCTTTCAGATTATTCTGTTTTACATCCAAAGAACTAGTGCGGCACAGCAGTAGAGTCGCTGCCTCACCGCACCAGAGACCCGGGTACAATCCTGGCTGCAGGTGCTGTCTGTATGGAGTTCGCACATTCGCCCTGTGACCCATGTGAATTTTCTCCAGGTGTTCCGGTTTCCTCCCACACTGCAAAGACGTACAGGTTTGTAGGTTAATTGGCTTCTATGAATTGTAAATTGTCTCTAGTGTGAAGGATAGGGCCAGTGTACGGGGTGATCGCTGGTCAGAGTGGATTCAGTAGGCCGAAGGGCCTGTTTCCGCAATGTATCTCTAAAGTTTAAAGTCTGAAGTCCAAATTTCTAGATATACGCAATATGCCTTTGGAGAAGTCAAGTGTCCTTTGCACAGTCGACTGATTGACAAGCAGGCAAACGTAAGGAAGATTGGCTGACGAGGGAAATTGAGGCACAGGTCAAAAATAAGGAGGAAGCATGGGACAGGTATAGTGCATAGGTATAGCGCATCCCTGGAGGAGTTTCGGGAACTAAGGAGTAAACTGAAAAAGGAAATCAGAAGGGCAAAAAGAGGCCAGGAGATAGCTCTAGTGGGCAGCAGTAAGAACAATCCCAAAATATGTTATAAATACATAAGGGGGAAAAGGGGTAACGTGAGAGAGAGTGGGGCCTCTCAGGAAACAAAGCGGTCACCTCTGTGTGGAGCCACAGGAGATGGACAAGGTCCTCAATGAATATTTCTCCTCAGTATTTACCGAGGAGAAAGACGGTAGGACGGAGGAACTTGGGGCAGTCACTGGAAGTGTCTTGAGAGCAGTCAGTGTTACCGTCAAAGAACTACTGAAGGTACTGTCGTGTATGAAGGTAGACAAATCAGGGCCTGAACAGATATATCCGAGGACATTGCAGGAAACTAGAGAGGAAATTGCGGGAGCCCTGGTTGAAATTTACGATCGTCCTTAAATACAGGAGAGGTGCCGGAAGACTGGAGGGTGGCAAATGTTGTGCCTCTTTTCAAGAAGGGATACAGAGAAAATGCTGGGAACTATAGGCCGGTGAGCTTAGCATCTGTAGTTGGAAAGTTACTAGAGAGTATTCTGAGGGATAGGTTATACAGGCATTTGGATGGGCAAGGACTGATTAGGGATAGTCAGCATGGTTTTGTATGTCAGCGAGGTAGTGTCTCACAAATTTTTTTGAAGACGTGTCCAAAAAGGTCGATGAGGGCAGAGCTGTAGATGTTGTGTACATGGATTTCAGTAAGGCATTCAACAAGGTTCCACATGGTACGCTGCTCTGGAAGGTTAGATCGCATGGGATCCAAGGAGATATAGCTGAATGGATAGCAAATTGGCTCCATGGAAGGAAGCAGAGGGTGATGGTGGAAGGTTGCTTCTCGGACTGGAGGCCTGTGACTGGTGGCGTGCCTCAAGGTTCGGTGCTGGGCCCGTTACAGTTTGTCATCTACATCAATGATTTGGATGAGAACATACAGGGCAAGATTAGCAAGTTTGCTGATGATATGTGTGTGGTTTTGCAGATAGTGAAGATGGTTGTGGAAGATTGCAGCAGGATCTGAATCGATTGGCCAGGTGGGCGGAGGAATGGTTGATGGAATTTAATACAAAAAAGTGTGGGGTGTTGCATTTTGGGACTTTGAACAAGGGCAGGACCCACACAGTAAATGGTAGGCCTTTGGGTAGTGTTGTAGAGCAAAGGGATCTAGGAGTACAGGTGCATAGTTCCTTGAAGTTCGAGTCACAGGTAGATAAGGGGGTCAAAAAGGCTTATGGCACTTTGGCCTTCATCAGTCAGAGTATTGAGTATCGAAGTTGGGAGGTCATGTTGCAGTTGTATAAGATGTTGGTGAGACCGCATTTAGAATATTATGTACCATGTTCTAGGAAAGATATTGTCAAGCTTGAAAGGGTTCAGAAAATATTTACCAGGATATTGCCAGGACTAGAGGATGTGAGTTATAGGTAGGCTGGTTCTCTATTCCATGGAGCGCAGGAGGATGAGGGGGCATCTCATAGAGGTGTACAAAATCATGAGAGGAATAAATCGGGTAGATGCACAGAGTCTCTTGCCCAGAGTAGAGGAACCGAGGACCGCAGGACATAAGTTCAAGATGATGGGGAAAAGATTTGATAGGAATCTGAGGGGTAACTATTTCACTCAAAGAGTGGTGGGTGTACCGAACAAGCTGCCAGAGGAGGTAGTTGAGGCTGTGACTAGCCCATCCTTTAAGAGTCAATTAGGCAGGTACATGGTTAGGACAGGTTTGGAGGGATATGGACCAAGCGCAGACAAGTGGGACTAGTGTAGCTGGGACATTGTTGGCCAGTGGGGGCAAGTTGGGCCGAAGGGCCTGTTTCCACACCGTATCACTTTATGACTCTATGCACATCTGTTTTATTGAGATTGCATTAAAACTGGGTCAGATATTGCTGTCACAGTATTGCTGTGGCCTGCAGCGTTCCTGCCTAATTCTGCATAAATATTGCAGTACCACAGGTGAGAGATGGATGCAATTTAGTGTGGAAATCTGAAAGCTACTGAAACCAGCTGGTTCATTATTGGTTTCTTATCAAGAAACAGTATTTCCCTGATGAATAAACTCATTTCAGAAGTCCTGTAATTTGAAGTAGTTATAGAGATAACCAATAATTAATATCAGTTTCACTTCCTCGAGCATTCATTCGGCAGAAATTTTAAATGTGTTTTTGAAGCGGCACCGTACGTGGTGAATAAAGGTGAGACGTCAGGTTGGTGCAAACGGTTCTTTATTCGGTAGTCACACGTTACGTGGGTGCGCTAACTATATTACTGTGTTGCTGTAGCTGAGCGAGGTTGTTCCCTTGGGCTCAGCTACCGGTTGACTCTCGTAGGTCTCAAGGTAAGAGACCTTAAGTACCAGGACACTCCCTCTAGCCCATGACGTTACGTGCCCGCCCTCGTATCTCCTGACGAGGGTTCGAGCATAAGTGGCCCGAGTTTAGGTTGACGCCACATTTTAAACTTTTGTTTCTCATTTTATTTCTTAATCCACTCTTTCTTTCTTCATCTTAATTTCAGTTATAAATCTGATGATTATATTCCCCAGGAATGACAAGCCCCGAATTGGAACATATAAACCAGGATTAGTCACCCAACCGTTCATAAGTAAAGAAAATAAAACTACCCCCACCCACTGCAAATTTGGAAATCAACTCATTACCCAATATTTAAGTTAAAACTACTATGAACTTAAGATGTAACTATTACTCACCCATCTTCAGACCTAGATAAGGTAGAAGGCACAACGTGCTAAAGTAACTCAACGGATCAGACAGAATCTCTGGAACACATGGATAGGCGACATTTTGGGTTGGGACCCTTCTTAAGATGATCAGTTAACCAGTCCCGACCCGAAACATCCTCTGAAGAAGGGTCCCGACCCAAAAAATCCACAGTCTGAAGAAGGGTCCGGATCCGAAATGTCACCTATCCATGTTCTCCTGAGATGCTGCCTGGCCCACTGAGTTACTCCAGCACTTTGTGTATTCTTTTCTATATCAACATCTGCAGTTCCTTGTGTCTACAAATAAGGTAGATCTGCTCCTCAGTAAACAGTTCAAGGGTACTTTATTGTCACATCTACCTAGGTACAATGAAACTTCTTTTTTGTATTCAGTTCAGTAAAAATCTTGAGACACAAGGAACTGCAGGTGCTGGTTTACAAAATAAGACACAGAATGCTGGAGTAACTCAGCAGGTCAGGCAGCATCTCTGAAGAACATGGATAGGTGATGTTTCGGTTCGGGTCCCTTCTTCAGATTGATTGATAATGTCGGGGGAGAGAAAGCTGGAAGAGAGGAGTCAGGACAAAGCCTGGTGAGCGATAGGTGGATAGAGGTGAGGGAGGTTTTTATTTGGCACATGAGTGAGCAAAGGCCCAAGATTGAAAGGACAAAAGTATGAGGTAGGAATAGAAGAAAAGCAAATTGCAAAAATCTTACTATACATATAAGTACGGTAGATTATAGTGAGGCAGTCCAAAGGAGCTGTCATGATTCTGGCACCATCTTGTACCCTTCAAGCTTCAGAGTTGTTAAAAGAATAGTCTTGACTTGGCCATAAATCCTGGTGGCAGCATTGGGTCGGAGATGCAGAGGTCGGCCTGGCCAGGCGACGCTGTTGGTGTCCACCACCGCTGCTCCACCCACCCCATTTTGCTGCAGGCCGTGTCCGATCCATGCGCTCGGCCTCATGGGCTGGCGTCTGAACCAATCGAGCCCCAGGCTGCTGCAGGGCCTCCCGCGGCCCACTCCACCGACACCTCGACCCAGACTCGTCAACCCGTAAATCCATCGTCTCCTCTCCCGCGGCCACCGCTCAGCCTCTGTGCCTCAGGGTGCCTCCCACAGCCGACCTCAAAACCCCCAGGTCATTACCGAGGGCATTTCAGGAAGTAAAGACAGTTGCTTGAATGTAACACACCAACATGTTTCATTACTTTGAATGTAGCCTGTGTATAACTTGGCCACTTATTGAATGTATTCATCCACAGCAAAGCAGTGGGCAAAAAAAGCCCACCACCACCTCTACTTCCTTAGAAGGCTTAGGACGTCCGGCATGTCCTTAACAGCTCTCACCAACTTCTACAGATGTCCGAATGCATCACAGTGTGGTTTGGGAACAGCTCCATCCAAACCCGCAAGAAATTACAGAGAATTATGGATGCAGCCAGACCATCACGCAAACCAACATTCCCTTTACTGATTATATCTATACCTCACACTGCCTTGGCAAGGCCACCAGCATTTCAAGGGCCAATCTCAACCAGGTCACTACCTCTTCACAGACATTGTGGGCTTTGTACCACAACACACTACAGCCCCTCCTCTCCCTCTATGCCCTCTGTAAATGTTTATATTACACAGCCTGGCGTTTAAAGTCATCTTTAATTGTAACACATAGTACAGCGGTACAGCAGGTTGTTAGTTGCTAATTCATCATCACCGCTTCCAAGACTGCTTAATTCAATTCAATTCAATTCAATTCAAATTTAATGTCATTGCACAGGTACAACGAAATGCAGTTTAGTGACAGTACGAAGTGATAGCAATATATAGGTAAATACAGATAAATAAATACAGATGTGGGAATCTATCGGCGGGACTCCGAGTTCAGCAGTGCGATGGTGTTATTGTAGAAGCTACTCCTCATCCTGCTGGTGCGGGACCTGAGGCTCCTGTACCGCCTCCCCGATGGTAGGAGGGCAAACAGTCCATGGTTAGGGTGGGAGGGGTCCTTGATGATCTTCCCAGCCCGTCTCAGACACCGTTTTCGGTGGAGGGCATCCATGGCAGGGAGCGGGGCACCGATGATGTGCTGGGCGGTTTTCACCACCCGTTGTAGTGCCTTCCTGTCTGCTGTAGGAAGTGGGTGTTAATATAAAGTGTACAGTAAGGTGGGGTTAGTGATGCTACTCTACTATGATTGGTTCACATGCAATAACCAAACTACATCCTTCCCCGTCAAGAGGCCCACAGGAACCGTTGGAAGAGGAGGAGGGGGAGGAGCGACACCCGACCGGTAAGCTATAAAATCAAGCGCGGGGCTTGTTTTTACCCAAATCCATAACATTCCATTTGGAGGTGGTTTTTTTTTAGGAAGCCGCTGATTGGTGGGAAGTGGACTAGAGAAAGCAGCTGATTGGTGGGAAGTGGACTAGGGAAAGCAGCTGATTTACAGTCAGATCCCAGCAGTTTGTAGTGATTTTATATTGTGTTGCTATTGTATCCTGTGTAAGGGGGGCAGTATGAAGGCCAGGGCAGTGTACTGCTCTGGATGTCAGATGTGGGAGGTCAGGGAATCTGATAGCCCTCCAGACGTCCACATCTGCGCCAGGTGTGTCGAGATGGGGCTCCTAAAGGATCGTGTTAGGAACCTGGAGCAGCAGCTCGACGACCTCCGTCTGGTCAGGGAGAGTGAGGAGGTCATAGAGAGGAGCTACAGGGAGGTAGTCACTCCCAGACCACAGGAGGCAGACAAGTGGGTCACGGTTAGGAAGGGCAAGGGGCAGAGGCAGGGGCTAGAGAGTACCCTGTGACCGTACAACTGGAAAATAGGTACTCGGGTTTGAGTACGATTGGAGGGGACAGCCTAGTGGGGGCAACAACAGCGGCCGGGCCTCCGGCACAGAGACTGGCCCTGATGCTCAGAAGGGTAGCAAAAAGAGGAGGGCAATTGTAATAGGGGACTCTATAGTTAGGGGGTCGGATAGGCGATTCTGTAGACGCAGTCGGGAGACCCGGATGGTAGTTTGCCTCCTGGTGCCAGGGTCTCGCATGTGTCCGAACGTGTCCAAAAGATTCTGATAAGGGAGGGAGAGGAGCCTGATGTTGTGGTACACATAGGTACCAATGACATAGGCAGAAAAGTGACGAGGTCCTGAAGGGAGAATTTAGGGAGTTGGGGAGGAAAGTTAAAGAGAAGGACAAAAGGGTAACGATTTCAGGATTACTGCCTGTGCCGCGTGACAGTGAGAGTAGGAATGAAATGAGGTGGAGGATTAAATGCGTGGCTGAGGGACTGGTGCAGTGGGGGCAGCGATTCAAGTTTCTTGATCACTGGGACCTCTTTTGGGGAAGGCATGATCTGTACGCAGAGGACGGGTTGCACTTGAACCCGAAGGGGACCAATATCCTGGCAGGGAGATTTGCAAAGGCTACTGGGGGACTTTAAACTAGAAAGGCTGGGGGGAGGGACTCGGGTAGAGGGGGAGGGGACAGGGTGTGGGGCAAGAGGCAGAGAAGGGAAGCACTCGGGACCCAAAATGTAGACGAGAAAGATGAAAAAGATAATAGACAGAGAATAAAGGATGGTGGGTTTATAAAATGTGCATATTTTAATGCTAGGAGCATTGTAAGTAAGGTGGATGAACTTAGAGCCTGGATTGACACCTGGAAATATGATGTTGTGGCAATCTGTGAAACATGGTTGCAGGAGGGCTGTGATTGGAAACTAAATATTCCAGGATTTCGTTGCTTCCGGGGTGATAGAATTGGAGAGACCAGAGGTGGAGGTGTTGCATTGCTTGTCAGAGAGGATATTTACAGCAGTGCTTTGGCAGGATAGATTAGAGGGTTCGTCTAGGGAGGCTATTTGGGTGGAACTGAGAAGTGGGAACGGTGTAGCAACACTTTTAGGGGTGTACTATAGACCGCAAATTGGGGAGCGAGAATTGGAAGAGCAAATATGTAAGGAGATAGCAGATATTGAGTAGTAAGCACAAGGTAGTGATTGTGGGAGATTTCAATTTCCCAAAAAAAATAGACTGGGAAACACATTCTGTAAATGGGCTGGATGGTTTGGAGTTTGTAAAATGTGTGCAGGATAGTTTTTTGCAGCAGTACATAGAGGTACCGACCAGAGAAGGGGCAGTGCTGGACCTCCTGTTAGGAAACGAGGCAGGACAGGTGACAGAGGTATGCGTTGGTGAGCACTTCGGGACCAGTGATCACAATACCATTAGTTTCAATATAATAGTAAGATTAAACGAGAACTTACCAGTTCGAAGTTTGATCGTTATTTTATGAGGAGTTACGATGAGGGATAACGTGAAGAACCCGCCTCACGCTGGCAAACGGCATACTTCAAAGCAGCGGCATGAAAAACACAGAACACCAAATAGCCGAAGTAACATAGTAAGGCTCATAAAAGACTTAGAACTACCAGATTGATCATTTATTTTATGAGGGTGGGAGTGGAGGGCACGTAATCCCTCATCGTAACTCCTCATAAATTAACGATCAAACTTCGAACTGGTAAGTTCTCGTTTAATCTTACTATTTTACTTCGGATCACGTGAGTGACTACGTGAAGATTTTAAAAGCTTTCTGTGTTTTTTATGTCGTAGTATTTAATTAGTACGACAGTCCGGCTAAAATACATACATGAGAACCAGACTAATATTAGTTCTTTCCATAATTAACTTTTTTATGGTTTAAAGAACATAAAATAACCCTCCTTATATCCGAGGGAATGATTACAAGTGATAAAAGATATAAGTGACTACATAACTTGGTTATAGTAATCAATAGTATACAAAGCAGGTAATTATATTGATCCCAACACCGCGTGGCCAAACTTGTCATAGTGTGAACAGGTTTATTGTAGAACTTTGAAAAAGTTTCTTCTTTACTCCACCCTGCGATTTTTAAAAATATGCTCGAGTGGTACGTCCCGCACCTTCGCCGCGGACGTAGCTGCAGCCCTGGTGAGTGAGATTTGAACACATCCGTGTCTACTCCTGCTAACAGCAACACCTGTTTCAACCATTTTGAGATAGTTTGAACTGAAGCTTTTGTGTGTGGCTTTTTATGCGTAATCATCAACGTTTTTCATTTCCTCGAAGAGTTTCAGTAACTTTAACATATTGATTCAAATGTTTAAACCACACACAACGTAGGATCAAATAGGATAAGCTTGAAAGGTTACCTTAGCTCCAGATCTCCCTGGTCTGCTTTGTTTGATCAGATCGTAAACATAGAACACAATGTTATCTGTAGTCACATGCATACAATCTAACGCAACATTTGTAAAGTTTGCACTCTTTGAGCTGAAACCAATGATATTAACATTATTAATTTGAATGTTAATCTTTCCAATGGGACAATCCTTCAATTGGAGTCCACTGTCTAGTAAGGTAAGTACAATGCTCACATCCCAAATCTCTGTGTATCTAGTTTTGGGTGGGATTAATATTAAAAGATTCCTTTCATGAATCTAGATATTAGTGGATGTGATCCAATTGATTTTGGTCAGACATAGTCTAAATAAGATGATAAGCACTGCCATGCAGTGTTAGTGGCACTGTAACTTAAATGTTGCTCAAAATGCAATTTAGCAAGGAGCTCAATACATTTTCCATGCAATATACACAGTATCACATATCAAACATTGCACTATTCACCGTATCATAAGAATATTTGATCTGTGTGCAAAATTCTTCATTTCTTAATATGTGTCATATATTGTTTTTGTGTGTTATCTCGCCATGATGCGACTATAACCTCCATAGTTTTGTCGACAATCCCAGCTCTGTAGTGGTCTGGTCAAAACCTGCAGATTAATAAATTCATATATGCATATAATGCATAAATTTCTTTGGTTACTGGATTAATCAAAATATATCACTACAGTTAGGAATTGACATATATGGTTCTTTAATCATATTCAGCATTAATGGGAACCAAGGTTGTGTTGGCCAATTTGGAACTACCAACAATCCTGTGGCAGAATCTTGTTCTATTTTCCTTCAGACATTGCTGAACCAAAGCAAAAGGTGGAAAAGCATAAAAGTAAACATATTCCCCCAGTTCAATGAAAAAGCATCTACTGCTACTGCATCTGGATCGTGTTCCAAGACACATATTTAGGCAATGATGATTAAGCCTTGATGCGAACAAATCAATTTCTGGTAACCAAATTGAGTTACAATATTTTAAATATTGTGGATTAAGCATCCATTCTGTGTTATCTTTACATATCTTGATTCTTTTATCTCTGCCACCACATTGTCTTTACCTGGAATGTAGTTTGCTGATCCAAATTTGGCGATCAATACACCATTGCCATATTTCATTGACCAGACAATCACATGATACTGATCTGACTCCCCCATGTGATTAATATATGCAACAGCCGCTTTATTGTCTAACTGTATTATTAATACATGTAGACCCTTTTTTGAACAGCAATATGCTTTTAGACCATAGAAGAAAGCACCCAATAACTCTAAATAGTTAATGCCATAAGTTTGAAGAACGTTTCTTCTTGGACTTTCCATCTACCTCCACAACTGGAGGATGAATCTGTTACCCCCCCCCCCCCCCCCTCATATCCGGCAGCTGTAATTTAATTGGATGAATCAAGAACCCTAGCTTTAACAAAGCTTTTGTACTGAACTAATTCTCAGCTGACTCTTGATTGCCATAAATGATTAGAATGTCATCGAGATAAGCCATAACGATGTGTTTTTGTACTCTTAATTGGGCTAAAACTGGTTTCAACAGTTTAGTAAAGAGCCTGGAAGCTGAACTCAATCCATTTGGCAAAACTTTAAACTGCATAATTGTCCCAGCCAATTACATTTTAAGTACCTCCAGAAACTGATGTATTGGTACAGAATAATAGGCGTTTTTCAAATCAATCGTAGCCATATAACAACCTGCTGATATTAAATATCTTTGCAGTATTTAAACTGTTTTCCATTTAAAAATTTGTATTCTACCACTTATTTAGATCTGTAAGGTCCAGAATAATTCTGCAATCACCATCTTTTTATGTCTTTTGAAATATCTTAGACACAATTGATGCTCGTGTTCATAAGTTTTTTCATTAAACCCCTTTTCAGATAATTTGTCAATTTCCACATTAATCTCTGCTTTTCTAATTGCAGTAAACACGAAAGCATAGGCAGGTTTATCTGTACTGGAGGATTAACCATTCTTTAAATGTAATAGTGGCTCCTGAAAATGCTTGTAAAAATAAACCGATCAGAAATAATAGTAAAGCCAGTCTTTATAAAACTTTTGTAATCTCCTCCAACTGGAGATTAATCCGCAGTTTCTTTAAAGATAGAACAAGTCTTTAATACCTCTCATATGAGCGTGGTGGTCTCCTTTTCCCGAATACAGGTAAGTATTGGCCTGTGCAGTACAATAATATTTCCTTGACATATTTTCTGCCTTTATTTCCAAAATCAAATCCCCTTCTGGGCGAAAAATACCTTTTTTGTCCTAGGACGAAGGTTTCATGCAGTTAAAATTTTTAGCTTCTTCATCCAATTTTTAATAATTTATGCAGATTTACTCCAAACAGATAACCAGGAGCTTGAACACCACTTGCTCGAACCACACAAGCTTGCAAAACCTTGGGTGAAATATGAGCCGAATAGCCATTTTCCTCCCCGTACAATAATTTCATAGAAAGAATTTGCACAATAGGCCCTCTTTTTTAAACTTATCCATCTCCCAAAAGCCATAATGGCAGCAGAATAATTTGTGAGGATTTTTGAACCTCACTTCTTGAGCTCTCATATTTGGGGTCATGGATGCCCATATCAACGGATAAACCGTAGGCACTTTCAATGAGGCACAATTTCTGTGCGTTTATAATTCTGATGTTTCAATCATCACAGAATCATGAAGTTGGTGAGGATACCATATATTAATGTTGGCAGCTAGGTTTTCTTCCATAGCCTCACCACTTCCTTCATATATAGCAAATTCTTTTGCTATCTCAGGCACATTTGGCCTTTCTTTTATTTTGTGGTGTGTTTTCAAATGCAAATCACCATCAGCAGGGTCTGCCTTCTGCAGCCTAAATCAATTGGGATTTCATCCCATGAGACTTCCTTCAGCCCAAATCTGGGTCCGGAGTTCCAACTCCAATTAGGCCCACAGCCATATCAGAATAATTAAACCCCTCAGGGCTTTTTTGGGAACTTCTGGGTACTGTGACCCTAGTCTCATAATTTTTTGGAGAACTTTCTCCATATGCTCATTATTAGTTCCATATAGTTTAATTATCTGGAGGACTTTCAGTATCAGAGTCATCAGAACCACGGGCCTCTCAGATTTCTTTTACATTTTTAGGAGCATTTCTCTCCGTGGTTATAACTTCTGGAGAATCTAGAACTCACTAACGGGTATATCAGCGGCCACGGTATCGGAACGGATCCGCACTAGCTTTTTTCCCGTATTTTTATTTTCACCCGGGAAGCTCTTTTTACCCGCGTATTTTCTTTGCCGATTTCTCCATTTCTTTCATTTAATCTGTGCTAAACAGCACTTTAACGTGACTCTGACTTTTTATTTTACTTTATTTTTACTGCTGGACCCACCCAGCGTACGCTAAAAAACATCCCGACTTTGCCTCACTTACCTGCGGGGCCGTTCCGACCGCTGCGAGGAGCTGCTCCTTACTGCAGCTCCTCCTTCCGCCGTCAGCGTCGACGTAATGCCGTTTGCCAGCGTGAGGCGGGTTCTTCACGTAGTCACTCACGTGACTCCGAAGTAAAATTATGGAGCGTGTCAGAACAGGTCCTAGAGTGGAGATTTTTGATTGGAGAAAGGCTAACTTTGAGGGAATGCGTGAGGATTTTAAAGGAGTGAATTGGGACACTTTGTTTCATGGGAAGGATGTAGAAGAGAAATGGAGGACATTTAAAGGGGAAATTGGAAGAGTACAGAATCTTTATGTCCCTGTTAGGTTGAAAGGAAATAGTAAAATTGGAAAGAGCCATGGTTTTCAAGGGAAATTAGACACTTGTTTCGAAAAAGAGAGATATCTACAATAATTATAGGAGGCATGGAGTAAATGAGGTGCTAGAGGAGTATAAAGAATGTAAAAAGAATCTTAAGAAAGAAATTAGGAAGGCTAAACGAAGATATGAGGTTGCTTTGGCAAGAAAGGTGAAGGTAAATCCAAACGGGTTTCTACAGCTATATTAATAGCAAAAGGATAACGAGGGATAAATTGGGCCATTAGAGAACAGAATGGACAGCTATCTGCAGAGCCAAAAGAGATGGGGGAGATATTGAACAATTTCTTTTCTTCGGTATTCACCAAGGAGAAGGATATTGAACTCTGTCAGGTAAGGGAAAAAAGTAGAGTAGCTATGGAAACTATGAGATTCAAAGAGGAGGAAGTACTGACACTTTTGGAAAAATATAAAGGTGGATAAGTCTCAGGTCCTGACAGGATATTCCTAGGACATTGAGGGAAGTTAGTGTAGAAATAGCAGGAGCTATGACAGAAATATTTCAAATGTCATTAGAAACGGGAATAGTGCCGGAGGATTGGCGTACTGCGCTTGTTGTTCCATTGTTTAAAAAGGGTTCAAAGAATAAAACTAGCAATTATAGACCTATTAGTTTGACGTCAGTGGTGGGCAAATTAATGGAAAGGATACTTAGAGATAATATATATAAGCATCTGGATAAAAAGGGTATGATCGGAACAGTCAACATGGATTTGTGCCTGGAAGGTCATGTTTGACAAACTTCTTGAATTTTTTGAAGCGGTAACTAGGGAAATTGATGAGGGTAAAGCAGTGGATGTTGTCTATATGGATTACAGTAAGGCCTTTGACAAGGTTCCCATGGAAGGTTGGTTCAGAAGGTTCAATCTTTGGGTGTTAATGGCGGAGTAGCAAGATGGATTCAACAGTGGCTGAATGGGAGATGTCAGAGAGTAATGGTGGATGGCTGTTTGTCAGGTTGGAAGCCGGTGGCCAGTGGGGTGCCTCAGGGATCTGTGTTGGGTCCACTGTTGTTTGTCATGTACATCAATGATCTGGATGATGGGGTGGAAAATTGGATAAGTAAGTATGCAGATGATACTAAGATAGGTGGTATTGTGGATAATGAAGTAGATTCTCAAAGTCTACAGAGAGATTTGGGCCATTTGGAAAAGTGGGCTGAAAGATGGCAGATGGAGTTTAATGCTGATAAGTGTGAAGTGCTACATCTTGGCAGGACAAATCAAAATAGGACGTACATGGTAAATGGTAGGGAATTGAGGAATGCTGTGGAACAGAGGGATCTAGGAATAACTGTGCATAGTTCCCTGAAGGTGGAATCGCATGTAGATAGGGTGGTTTAAGAAAGCCTTTGGTGTGCTGGCCTTTATAAATCAGAGCATTGAATATAGGAGTAGGGAAGTAATGTTAAAATTGTACAAGGCATTGGTAAGACCAATTCTGGAGTATGGTGTACAATTTTGGTCGCCTAGTTATAGGAAGGATGTCAACAAAATAGAGAGAGTACAGAGGAGATTTACTAGAATGTTGCCAGGGTTCCAGCAACTATGTTACAGAGAAAGGTTGAACAAGTTAGGTCTTTATTCTTTGGAGCGCAGAAGGTTAAGGGGGGACTTGATTGAGGTCTTTAAAATGATGAAGGGGATAGACAGAGTTGACGTGGATAAGCTTTTCCCATTGAGGGTAGGGAAGATTCAAACAAGAGGGCATGACATGAGAATTAAGGGACAGAAGTTTAGGGGTAACGTGAGGGGGAACTTCTTTACTCAGAGGGTGGTGGCTGTGTGGAATGAGCTTCCAGCAGAGGTGGTGGAGGCAGGATCGATTTTAACATTTAAAAGTAAAGTGGATAGGTATATGGACGTGAAGGGAATGGAGGGGTATGGTCTGAGTGCAGGTAGATGGGACTAGGGGAAAACAAATGGTCGGCACGGACTGGAAGGGCCGAGAGGGCCTGTTTCCGTGCTGTAATTGTTATATGGTTATACGGTTTTGTTTGTTTATTTTTGTTAGAAGTAAGTACAGTAGTCTGGTACTTAAGTACCTAATACATAATACATAAATACATATTTTCATTCTTGTACAACTTCATATTTTTGGTGCAATAATAAAAGAACAGTGAGAGAAAAGAGAAATAAAGAGTGTCGGAATAGATAGACAAGCAAGTAGAAACAGAAAGTAAAAAAAAATAAAGGACAGAGGTGAGAGGTTAAAAGATTGAAAGAAAAGGAAAAAGTAATAAGAAATGAAAGATTAGGAGAGATCTACCATCTCATATTTTTGCCCATTCGTCACCCAGTTCTGAACCATTTAATTTCTAAGGTTATGTTATGTTGCACCATATGCTTGTATAAAGTTGATAAACGGAGACCAAATCTTTAAGAATTGGTCTACTTTGCCTAGTAAGAGGAATCTCATTTCTTCAAGATGTAGCGTTTCAGACATATTTGAGATCCACATTTTGAATGTTGGCGTAGGTGCGTTTTTCCAAAATTTAAGTATAAGTTTTTTCGCTGTTATTAGACCATAATTAAGAAAGGCTTCTTGGAATATAGTTAGTTTACTTCCCTCTTCCATTGATCCAAAGATAATCAATTCAGTATTGGGGTTCAATTTTGTGTTAAATAGTTTTGTAAAAATTCCAAAAATTTCATTCCAAAATGTATACAGTTTTGTACAAGAGACAAAGGAATGTGCTATAGTGGCATTTTGAGTTAGACATTTGTCGCAGATGGGGGAAACATTTGAAAATATTTTATTCAGTCTTGTTTTCGAATAATATAATCTATGTAAAATTTTAAATTGAATTAGGTTATGTCTTACATTCATTGAACATTTGTTTACATATAATAGATTTTTATCCCATCTATCGTTCGGAATTTTTAATGGTTATACGGTTATAAGAGAGAATATAGTTAAACACATATAAGACGCGCAAATTTAAACATACAGGCGGTCTACTAATACGACCCGAGCGAGTACGGACCAACCCCTCTCCCTCCGCACCAGAAAAGTTAGTGGGGGAGGGAGGCAGTGAAAACAGCTGGGGGCACTCTGGGCGACCGATAGGGTGAGCATGCGGGAGAGGTAGTGTCGTTGTTAGACAGGGCTGCCGGTCGAGACAGAGAATGGGACACGCTGGGACTAGGGAAGGCAGCAGCAGCAGCAGACAGTTTGAACATCAGAGGTGGAGCAAAGGGATTGGCTGGTGGCGGACGAGGTTCTTTTACAAGCAGCAAAATGTGGCATCGGTACCTGGGTGACCGTTGTGTGCCTCTTTGTAATATTTGTTTTGTAACGATGAAGGATCACGACTTTGTGGCCTTTAACTGTGACACCGTCCTGTATTACCAGCTCATCGCGGACTAGGACGAACGGCTGCACCTCCAGTGGTGTGCTGGATTGTATGTCTGGCCAGCCTCTTTTGATTATGGATGAGAGTAGCTGAAGATTGCCATCAGCGGCTGTGTGTTCAGCCAGACGGCGCGAGCGTTCCGTGGAAACGAAGTTGATCTTGAGAACAGTAAACTTGTCCCGTTCATAGGGGTGTCGTTCACTGGATGCACATGATGCACGAGAGAGAGTGTCAGCAACGAGCATGTCCTTTCCTTTTTTGTAAACGATTTTGAAGTTAAACCGCTGGAGCTGCATCATCATGCGCTGCAGTCGTGCAGGTGCTGCGTGTAAGGTTGGTTACATAGAAACAGAGAACATAGGTGCAGGAGTAGGCCATTCAGCCCTTCGAGCCTGCACCGCCATTCAATATGATCATGGCTGATCATCCAACTCAGTATCCTGTACCTGCCTTCTCTCCATACCCCCTGATCCCTTTAGCCACAAGGGCCACATCTAACTCCCTCTTAAATATAGCCAATGAACTGGTCTCAACAACCTTCTGTGGCAGGGAATTCCACAGATTCACCACTCTCTGTGTGAAAAATGTTTTCCTCATCTTGGTCCTAAAAAACTTCCCCGTTATCCTTAAACTGTGACCCCTTGTTCTGGACTTCCCCAACATGGGGAACAATCTTCCTGCATCTAGCCTGTCTAACCCCTTAAGAATTGTGCAAGTTTCTATAAGATCCCCTCTCAATCTTTTAAATTCTAGCGAGTACAAGCCGAGTCTATCCAGTCTTTCTTCATATGAAAGTCCTGCCATCCCAAGAATCAGTCTGGTGAACCTTCTCTGTACTCCCTCTATGGCAAGGATGTCTTTCCTCAGATTAGGAGACCAAAACTGTACACAATACTCCAGGTGTGGTCTCACCAAGGCCCTATACAACTGCAGTAGAACCTCCCTGCTCCTATACTTTTGCTATGAATGCTAACATACCATTCGCTTTCTTCACTGCCTGCTGCACCTGCATGCCTACTTTCAATGACTGGTGTACCATGACACCCAGGTCTCGTTGCATCTCCCGCTTTTCCTAATCGGCCACCATTCAGATAAGCGGTTGGTAGTCTGTTTCGACTGTGAAAGTGTTCCCGAAGTTGAAGTCCTTGAATTTTGAACAGATGAAGACCACAGGTAGCAGCTCTTTCTCGATCTGTGCATAGCGCTGTTCGGTGCCAATCATGGTGCGGGAGGCGCAAGATACGGGTAGTACAGTCCCATCGGCAGATGTTTGAATGCAGGCTGCACCCAGCCCGTATTGTGAGGCATCGCAAGTTATCGTGACAGGACGTTTCAGGATCGAAGAATGTCAAGGTGGCCAGCTTGGTTTTTAAAAGGTCAAATACTTGTTGATGCTGCTGGTACCAGGTCCACTCACTGTCCTTTCGGGTGAGTTGAGTTAGTTCGCTGAGATTCGGTATGAACTTTCCCAGATCGTTCACCATACCCAGAAATCGTTGTAGGCTTAACACGTCGGTGGGGGCCGGCATTTCTCTGATGGCAGCAGTTTACTTCGGGTCGGGCTTAAGGCCATCAGAAGTGAATACGTGTCCGACATAGGTGACCTCTGGAACCTGGAACTTGCATTTATTAGGGTTGAATTTCAGGTTGATCTCGCGTACCCTGTCCATAATACGCTTTAGGTTTTTGTCGTGCTCCGTTACGTCTTTGCCATAAACCAGGATATCATCCACGATGATGGCACACGGTAGTCCTTCGAACAGCTGTTCCATGGTTCTTTGAAAAACCTTGCAGGCCGAGTTTATGCCGAATGGCATCGTAAGAAATTTGAATCTGCCAAATGGTGTGCCAAACGTGGCGAGGTTTGATGACTCGTCATCTAGTGGCATCTGCCAGAACGAGCTTTATGAGGCAAGGACTGAAAATAGTGTTGCGCGCCCGACTTGTGCAGCGACGTCCTGGACAGTTCTCATCGGATAGTGTGGCCGCTTGATGGCAGTGTTCAAGTCTTTTGGATTGATGCACACACGGAGCTCGTTTGTGTCTTTCTTATGAGTGACAACCATGGTGGAGACCCAGTCTGTGGGTTCGCTGATTTCGGCATGCACCCCCATGGAGACCATTTTTCTTAGTTCAGTCTCTATTCCGTCAAGGCATGTGGCACTCGGTGGGGGGCACGGGACGCTGGGACGACGGTGGGGTCAATGGCGATCTTATAGGTCATAGGCAGCTTGCCCAGCCTGCCGTCAAACAGATCAGGGTAGCTTTTTATCGGGTCCTCAGATATTAGTAACTTGTGAATGGAGCAGTCGAAAGAGACCAGTCCTAGGTCTTGGCACGCATGGATGCCCATTAGAGTCACAGAGTCAGATTTTAAGATATAGAAAGTCAGATTTCTTGTGGTGCTTTTCAGCACACATTTAAAGGTAGTTCTTCCAAGAGGACGCAAGACCTCCCCCCATAAGCATGTAAGATAGAGCTGTCTCTAGTCAAGGTCTCATTATTTTTTATCTTGTTGTAGACATTCACAGACGTTACATTCACGCGGGCACCGGTATCGAGCTTGGCCTTCACGGGCTTGTTGTGAATTGACATTGAAACAGAGGGATCCAAAATCATACCAGCTGTGTGAAGGGGTGTATGCACAGTGGACTTCCCCTATGCGCTAATTGGATCATCCTCGTGGGCAGATTCAAGCTGGTCCTGTGAGTCTTGAATTGTTGGGTTTGTTGCAACAGGTGCAGATTAGACGCTGAGCTGGAGGTTCTGTTCCCACGGGACCTGCAGACAATGGCGAAGTGATTCATCTTTTTGCAGTAGTGACAAGGCTTGCCGTTCGCCGGACAAAATGCCCGTCCCTTGTTGTGGAAATAATTACAATTCGGGCATTTTTGCGGAGGATCCTCGGTAAATCCCCAGTTAGCCGGTTGCAGTGATTCATTCACAAATCTTCTGTTAGCTGTCGGTGTGGCTCGTTTGTTGAAACCCGTCAGGTTTATACTCTTCTTCTGAGTGTCAAACTGGTCAATCAGTGGAGCCACAATCTCAGACGTGTGGCAGGCATGCACAGCTTGTTCAAGGGTTAAGTCAGCATTCGGTAGTAACTCAGTCTTTAGCTTTTGATCAACCATGCCACTGACAAGCTTGTCCCGAAGCGGCATCGCTGGGCCATATATTTCAGGTCACAAATAAATCTTTCCACAGGCTCGTCGGGAAGCTGGTGTCTCGCGAAGAATGTTGCTCTTTCCAAGATACGGTTTGAGGGTAGGTAACTCAACTTACGCAGTAAAACAATGGGGTCGCACACAGTCTCAGCAGGTACAACTACCTGATGGTTGGCATCGAGAACGGCTGGCGCGTAGTCAAAGGTCTGCGCCCTCATCAGAGCCGCCGGTCCCGCCAGGTTTAGTAGAAGAGAAGCTTTGACAGCATCTGGTTCATTACGATGGACGATGTTGATATAGTCTTTGTAGTCGATTTCAAATAGCCTCCATCGTTCCCCGATGTGAGAATCGAAGATGAGCTGCGCTGGCTTTCGGCCCGAATGAGCCACGGTGATACAAATGAAACTGATAAACAGAAATAAAACCCGATATACGGACGCAGTGGGTTACTTCACGCTGACTGGCACCATGGAAATGATTATGTTACACAACCTGGAGTTTAAAGTCATCTTTAATTGTAACACGTAGTACAGCGGCACAGCAGGTTGGTAGTTGCTAATTCATCATCACCGCTTCCAAGACTACTTCATGTAGGAAGTGGGTGTTAATATAAAGCGTACAGTAAGGTGGGTTAGTGATGCTACTCTACTATGATTGGTTCACATGCAATAGCCAATCTACACCCTCCCCCTTCCTTTTCCTCCCCCGTCCCTTTCCCCCTTCTCTTCATTCCCTCCCTTCGCTGTTTATGTCTCCTTGAAACAACCTACAGACTGCAACATTCATCTGCAAGTATTGCCACATTCTATTTAATTCATATTAAAATGCCGTTATCATTAAAATACTGCCCAACAATAGACTTCCTTCTAGTTGCTTCTAACTGCCCCCCTCAAAATAAACGTGTGCAGAATTAACAGAATTGTGCAGAATGACAAAAATCCCAATGTGGCAGTGACACAGCTGTAAAGCCATCGCCCCACAGCGCCAGAGACTCGGGTTCAATCCCTAGGCCCAGGGAGCCGTCTGTGTGGAGTTTGTATGCACTCGCTGTGAGCGCTGTAGGTTTCCTCCGGGTGCTCCAGTGTCCTCCCACATTCTAAAGAGTTAATTGCCCTCTGTGAATTGCCCCTAGTGCGTAGAGAGTGGATGAGAAAATTGGGAACTCAGAGAACTAGTGTGAACGATGATCGATGGTCGGCGTGGACTCAGTGGGCCGAAGGGCCCGTTTCCTTGCTGTATCTCTAAACTAACCTCAACTAAACAAAGTAAATTATATTCATTACCAAATTGAGCAGAAATAGAATGTCTGCAACAGTGTCTGCATTCAGATGTTAAATAACTCAACGGGATCAAAATGCAAAAGTAGCCTCAAGCAGTAGTACTGATTGCAACATTCATTTCATATTAATCATCTTGGGATTTGGTGGAAATTAAGTTAGTACATATCAAATTTTATGTTGGAAGTAACATATGTTAAATTCATCTGAAGTAATTGGATTTCAATTGTGATGGATACATTTATGGAGCAATGACATTTACACTAAAGTTTCGAAATAAATAACATAGAACCTGACAGCACAGGAACAGGCTCTTTGGTCCACAGTGTCCGTGCAAAACATGATGCCAAGTTAAACTAATTTCCTCTGCCTGCTCGTGATCCATATCCCTCCATTCCTTACATATCCATGTGCTTATCTAAAAGCCGCCTAAATACGACTATCGTATCTGACGCCACCAACACCTCTAGCTGTGCGTTCCAGGCACTCACTGCCCTTCAGTGTAGATGGGACATGTTAGTCGGTGTGGACAAGTTGGTCCGAAGGGTCTGTATCCACACTATCTATGACAGTGTAGATGGGACGTCCTGATCGGCATGGGCAAGTTGGGCCGAAGGGGCTGTTTCCGTGCTGTGCAAAAAAAAAAAAAGGCACATCTCCTTTAAACTTTGCCCATCTTACCTTAAATCTATGCCTCTAGTATTTGACATTTCCACCTCAGGGAAAAAAATGGTTCTGACTATCTACCCAACCATGCCTTTCATACTGTAATTGTATATATTTCTATCAGTTCTCCTCTCAACCTCCGGTGTACGGGAGAAAACAATCCATGTCTGTCCAACTTTGTTGCACGTTGCCGGGCCTGAGCTACAGGGAGAGGTTGGGCAGGCTAGGACTTTATTCCTTGGAGTGTAAGAGGATGAAGGGTGATGTTATAGAGGTGTATAAGATCACAATGGGAACAGATCAGTTAAATGCAGTCTTTTACCTAGAGTATGGAAATCCAGAGGACATAGGTTCAAGGTGAGAGGGGAAAGATTTAATAGGAACATGACTGGCAACTCTTTCATTCAGAGGGAAGTGGGTACATGGAACAAACTGCCAGAGGTGGTAGAAGCAGGTACTATAACAATATTTAAAAGTCATTTGGACAGATATATGGATAGGATAGGTTTAGAAGGATATGGGCCAAATGTAGGCGGGAGGGACTGGTATAGATTAGTATAGACTAGTTTGAGGAGTGTGATTCTGTGTTTACGACTCTATGATGATCTTTGTGTAGGAAAGGTCTACAGATGCTGGTTTAAACCGAAGGTGGACGCAAAATGCTGGAGTAACTCAGCTGGGCAGGCAGCATCTCTGGAGGGAAGGAATGGGTGACGTTTCGGATCGAGAAGGGTCTCGTCCTGAAACGTCACCTATTCCTTCACTCCAGAGATGCTGCCTGTCCAGCTGAGTTACTCCAGCATTTTGTGTCTAACTTCTGCGACGATCTTTGTAGCTAACACCCGCCAAACTAGGCTTCATTCTTGTACACTTCTGGATATTTTCCATCCTGAAAGTACTTTTTCTACTATCAGGCAAGAAAGTATGTTTCAAGGAATTAGAATGATAATGAGAATAGAGGCAATCTTTCCTTCTGAGAAATAGTTATGTTTCAAGATGTAAATTGAATAATCAAACTGGAATTTTCAAATCACTTCTTTCATTTACTCACAGAGCATGGATGTGCAGCATATATTGCTGAATTTCTTTTGAAATGTTTTCTCGAGTGGGTGCAGTATATTGTGAAGGTGGTCATTGTGTTTTTGTGGAGTGCAAAGAGTTCAGTTGCTCAATGGTACTTTATTGTTACATGTACTGAGGTACAGTGAAACTCATTTTTTCACACAGTTCAGTAAATATCTTACCATGCAATAAGTAATCAGTATTTTTTCCACCCTCTCATCTCGCTGCCTCTTTTGAGAATAAGGAACAGGAGCCTGAAAACTGTGAACACAGGCTGTTGAACACTGCACAACACTAACACATACCTTCAGGGTCGGCAGAGGCGGGAGGTGAAGGAGTGAGTGCGGGGATTGGCTGAGAAGGTAATTTCTTGGGGAGTTTTTCAGTGTTTTTTTTCAGGAGCGGCGGATTTAAAAACCGTTCGTGGCCAGCCTGCAACACATCCCTTCAAGGTCGGCAGAGCAGTGCCTTGTGAGAAAAGTGCGAGTCTTTGGCTCGAGAGTCTTCTGCGAGGAGGCTGAGGTGAGGACTGAAACAGGTGAATTTTTGTATGGGGAACAAGGAAATGGCAGACGAGTTGAACAGGTATTTTGGATCCGTCTTCACTAAGGAAGACACAATCAAACTCCCAGACGTACTAGTGGCCAGTGGACCTAGGGTGACCCAGGAATTGAAGGAAATTCACATTAGGCAAGAAATGGTGTCGGGTAGACTGATGACTGATAAATCCCCAGGGCCTGATGGTCTGCATCCCAGGGTACTTAAGGAAGTGGCTCAGGAAATCGTGGACGCATTGGTGATCATTTTCCAATGTCCTATAGATTCAGGATCATTTCCTGTGAATTGGAGGGTAGCTAATGTTATCCCACTTTTTAAGAAAGGAGGGAGAGAGAAAACAGGGAATTATAGACTAGTGAGCCTGACATCAGCGGTGGGGAAGATGCTGGAGTCAATTATAAAAGATTAAATCGGCAAATTTGGATAGCAGTAACAGGATCGGTTCGAGTCAGCATGGATTTACAAAGGGGAAATCATGCTCGACTAATCTTCTGGAATTATTTGAGGATGTAACTAGGAAAATGGACAAGGGAGAGCCAGTGGATGTAGTGTACCTGGACTTTCAGAAAGCCTTTGATAAGGTCCCACATAGGAGATTAGTGGACAAAATGAGAGCACATGGTATTGGGGGGTACGGTACTGACATGGATAGAAAATTGGTTGGCAAACAGGAAAAAAAGAGTAGGGATTAACGGGTCCCTTTCAAAATGGCAGGCAGTGAATAGCTCAGTGCTGGGACCGCAGCTATTTACAATATACATTCATTATTTAGATGAAGGGATTAAAAGTAACATTAGCAAATTTGCAGATGTCACAAAACTGGGTAGCAGTGTGAACTATGAGGATGCATTGTGACTTGGACAAGTTGGGTGAGTGGGCAGATGCATGGCAGATGCAGTTCAATGTAGATAAATGTGAGGTTATCCACTTCGGTGGCAAGAACAGGAAGACAGATTATTATCTGAATGGTGTCAAATTAGGAAAAGGGGAAGTACAATGAGATCTGTGTGTTCTTGTACATCAGTCACTGAAAGTAAGCATGCAGGTACCGCAGGCAGTGAAGAGAATGGCATGTTGGCCTTCATAACAAGAGGAGTTGAGTATAGGAGCAAAGAGATCCTTCTGCAGTTGTACAGGGTCCTGGTGAGACCACACCTGGAGTATTGTGTGCAGTTCTGGTCTCCAAATTTGAGGAAGGACATTCTTGCTATTGAGGGAGTGCAGCATAGGTTCACGAGGTTAATTCCCGGTGTGGCGGCACAGTCATATGTTGAAAGAAGGGAGCGACTTGGCTTGTATACACTGGAATTTAGAAGGATGAGAGGGGATCTTATTGAAACATAAGATTGTTAAGGGATTGGACACGCTAGAGGCAGGAAACATGTTCCCAATGTTGCGGGAGTCCAGAACCAGGGGCCACAGTTTAAGAATAAGGGGTAGGCCATTTAGAACGGAGATGAGGAAAACCTTTTTCACCCAGAGGGTTATGAATCTGTGGAATTCTCTGCCTCAGAAGGCAGTGGAGGCTAATTCTCTGGATGCTTTTAAGAGAGAGTTGGATAAAGCTCTTAAAGATAGCGGAGTCAAGGTATATGGGGTGAAGGCAGGAACGGGGTACTGATTGTGGATGATCAGCCATGATCACAGTGAATGGCGGTGCTAGCTCGAAGGGCCGAATGGCCTATTCATGCACCTCTTGCCTATTCTCTCATCAACCAAGGTCTATTATGGACTTGTGTTTTGGTTGCAATGCTTAGTGATGACTAATTTAACCTACTGTTAAATATTATACTTACACAATCTTGTAGGAACAGATTCTGAACAGTCCTTCCATAAGCTCAGGTACTGTCCGATTCACTGATCAGGGGAATCAATGATTATAGTTACAAGCCAACAAGTAAGATTAAAAACTGCAGATTTAGTGCGATAATATTTGGACATAGATCATAAAACAGTGCAACGCAGGAACAGGCCCTTTTGCCCGCAATGTCCACGCCAAGATAAACTACATATCCTCAGCCTGCATGTGATATATTCCCTGCATATCCACGTGCTTATCTGTGATATCTTGTTATAAGCTTAAAAAGTATTATGTTCGAAGTCAGTCCGACCCACAAATTGATGACTTCAGAGAAGTGAAGAAATACCAGGGTCATAAAACAAACATCACTTTAGTTTGCAGATACAGTGCGGAAACAGTCCGCGCCGACCAGAGATCCTCACACATTAACACTAGCCTTCACACACCAGGGACAATTATTACATAAAAGGGCCTGTCCCACTTGGGCGACCTAATCCGCGAGTCCAGAATGGTGCCTTCGACCTTCAAGCTGAATCGACCGTCCGCGTTGAAGCCGAGAGCTAGATCGACCGAACCGCGAGCTGTATCTACCGACCGCACACACACACAAACGCATCGCGAAGGTGGGGGCCAGGGAAAGTGGAGGAGCACTGTCTGCGTGATGAAGAGGAAGGTAAATGGCTGCCACAGAGTACTGTAAGTCCTTTAGCGAGGGTGGGGGGGGGGGGGGGGGGGGGGGGAGGGGGAGGGTAGGGGAGAGAAGGGAAGGTGGGGAGAGAAGGGGGGGAGAGAAGGTGGGGAGAGAAGGTGGGGAGAGAAGGGGGAGAGAAGGGGTGGAAACACTTTTAAGAAGTGTAATCAAGTTTAGCGAGCATTTTACCTACCAGTAGGTCTTCCTAGGTCGTGAAATGCCAATAAGCCAATCAAAATGGCCGGTCAGCGAAGAAGATGGCCTACGGCTGCCCTCGACGGCCTGTAAGTAAATACTATTCCACTGCACTACGAGTGAAAAAGACCCATGCCGACCAAATCTTACTCACAGAAATGTTTTCAATATCCTGAAAATGTTTCCGTGCCCTAACTGAGGCCGTGAGTAGGCGGGAACCTCCCTCTAGCATGAAGGAGAGTTCCACCCACCGCATACGACCTCCTAGGACCTCGTGTCGACCATACTGCGAATTTGAGTCGAGGGCAAACTCTTCTAAACTCGCAGCTTAGGTCGCCCAAGTGGGACAGGCCATTTACCAAGCCAATTTACCTACATACCTGTACTTTTTTGGAGTGTGGGAGGAAACCGAAGATCTCGGAGAAAACCCACGCGGTCACTGGGAGAACATACAAACTCCGTTCAGACAGCACCCTTAGACAGGACCAAACCGGGTCTCCGGCGCTGCAAGTGCTGTAAGGCAGCAACTCTACTGCTGTGTCATCGTGCTGGTTCACAATAAAAGATACAAAGTGCTGGAGTAACTCAGCGGGTCAGGCAGCATCTCTGGAGAACATGGATAAGTGACATTTCGGGTCGGGACCTCTCTTCAGACTGATTATTGAGGGGGGGGTGAGGGGGAGGGGGAGTGAAAGAGAGGAGAGGCAGGACAAAGCCTGGCAGGTGTTAAACAATGATAGGTTTTAAACAGAAAATTTGCAATGCTCATTTTCAACTTCAGGGAACACAAAATTTGCTTCATAATTTCATGTAAATCAATTTCAAAAACAGAAATAATTTCTGCTTTTGAAATAAATTAACACACAATAATTTTTATGCGGGTAATCTAATGCCAGATCATGCTCCTTGCGTCGCTGAAGATACATATAAATGTGAAAAATGGGTTCATTTGTATTCCTTCTCGAGCCAACTACCCTGCACAACAGCTTGTCCAAGACATCAGTATGTTAGCTAATTGGTCTCTATCCTAGCTTATAATAGAGGTGTTGATACATTGCACATTTTATTTATTTCTTTAATTTAAAACTTATTTGCTTTATTAAATAAAAATGTCAAATCATAACTCAGCAATTGGGACTGGCCCTTGGAGCAAGGTTGGTCAAGCAGACAAAGAAAACATCAATGAGATGGGGTTTTTTTTTAAACTTCCAGATTATGCTCAGAAATCTTGAATTGTTTGTCTAAATTGCCACATCCATAGAATTGCTATCAAGTTCCCTGGACAAAAGGACACAAAGTGCTCATAACTTATAGGAGCAGCATTAGGCAATTCGGCCCATCAAGTCTACTCCGCCATACATTCATTGCTGATCTATCTTTCCCTCTCAACCGCATTCTCCTGCCTTCTCCCCATAACCCCTGACACCCATACTAATCAAGAAACTGTCAATCTCTGCCTTAAAAAATATCCATTGACCTCCACAGCCTTCTGTGGCAATGAATTCCACAATGTCACCACCCAATGACTAAAGAAATTTCTTCTCATCTACTTTCTAAAGATACGTCCTTTTATTCTGAGGCTATGGGTTCTAGATTCTCCCACAAGCGGAAACATCCTCTCCGCATCCACTCATCCAGGCCTTTCACTATTCTGTAAGTTTCAATGAAGATCCCCCTCATCCTTCTAAAAGTGCTAGAGTAACTCAGCGGGTTAGTCAGCATCTCTGGAGAACATGGATAGGTGATGTTTTGGGTTGGGACCTTACTTTAACTTTGACCAGGGATATGAACAGGCTGGAAGAATGCAAATTAGAGTCATAGTCATACAGCACAGAATCAGACCCTTCGGCCCAACTCGGCCATGCCGACCAAAATGCCCCATCCAAGCTATTTGCCCGCGTTTGGCCCTTATCTATCTCTATACTTATAAAACTTATAAAACTCTGATCTTGGATGTGTATTTATTTTTGTGTGTGTATGTGTGACATCACATCTTTGCGAAAAAACGACGCGGTAACGGTAACATTTTTACATATTCCGGTAGACATTTTTCCCGTGGAGTCCAAAATCGGCATCTGAAAATTTCATGCTTTATTTCTCACGTTATTACTGAAAATGTTAAAAAATCTGACAAAACTTTGAATTTAAAAACTACTATCTTTCGCTGATGACGTCACAATGGGTGTGCTGCGCGTGCCAACTTCTTTGCGCTGCGAGTGACATCATCTCCCCGACCACCCCCCCCCACCCCACCGGTTATTCAAAAGACACAGAAAGAATGAACAAGTTGGGCCCTATACTCGCCCTGGGTCGGCGCATGGTGGGGAGGTTGCTGCTGCAGGGCATGCCCGGCGACTGGACACGGGCAGAAGCAGAGCCTGGAGACTGGAGCTGGAGTGAGGGAGTATTGCGTTCAGGAACCAGCCTAACCCTGCGACGCTTCGTGCCCCCCCACCACCCCCCCCCCCCCCGTTCCGTCTCTGCCCTGTAGATCAGCGTCACTCATGTTATGAATCATACTTTGTAGCTACGCCCACTAGTTTATCAGAAAGCTTCTCTGCCCTTTTCTCCCTCACTTTGGAGTTATGTGCTAAGATGAAGTTACCTATGCTGTAACGCTAATAAAGTATTGGATCTTAATCACTGTGCGTGACTTAAGTTATTCCAACAGCAGAAGCTCAACATGGTGTCAGAGTGCACGGACTCACTCCTTGCTTATATATATTGCTTTTATTTTAGTTTTATTTCAGAAAACAGAGATCCTGGTGTTTGACGAGGACCTCGCAGAATGGTGGTGTGTATTTGAAGAAGACTTCTCAAGTAAATTGAAGCGGCTCACCCTACTGCTACTCCCGGTGTTCGAGCATCATTTCTTCTTCATCTAGCAGGCACAGAAGCTGCTCGGCGTACCAGGAGATTTCATTATGAATCGGCTAGATTTGACCCGGTTGGTATCCAGATCGCTCCCGCTGTGTCTATCCGAGACCCTGACTGCTTACTACGCAAATTCTGACAGTTATGTGAGTTATGTACTAACTTGGTCATGAAGTGGCATTTGTTCTTTTCCCGAAGCCAGAGAAAGGGTTAACCTGTGGAGATGTATGTCAGTGCGTTGAAGCACATTGCCAATCGATGCGATTTCAGGGATATATGTGATATCCTGGTCCATGACCGTTTGGTCTATGTTGTCCGCAATGATAAATTACGCGACGAGTTACTGCGGGATGCTGAGCTTAATCTAAAGATTGCTGAAAACCCCTGTTGCATTGCTGAAATGGCTGATGCTCATATAAAAGTTTTATGGCACTCCGCTGGTCGTGAAATGAATGTTGCCGGCAAGTCTTATAAAATCGCTCGTCGTTCTCCTCAAGTGCCCGACAACTCTATCGTGAGACTAATAGACAATTGTTTTAACTGTGGGGGTTCGCATGCTGCTGCTCGTGACCGTTGCCCTGCGTATGGAAAATTATGTCGATTTTTTAACACACGGAATCATTTCTTCAGATGCGGTCATTCACATAGCAACAGATTTTAAACAAGCCAATCTGTTAATTCACTTGACCATGAGAACTTGCTCTCGGAATGCTCTCAACCAGCTCCCATGGATTTGCAGGCTGCTAGCGAAGGTTTTGACTTCGATGTGCATTCCCTGTCTGACTCAATATACAAACAACCAAACCCCAAGGTCGCTTTGCTCGTTAATGGCAAGAAACTTTCTCTGAAAGTTGACACAGGGGCCATGTGTAACATGATTTGTCTAGCTGTGTTCAAAAAGTTACGAAAAACAGAGAGTGTCACTCCTACGGATGCCTCCCTTCTCCCATTTGCAGGAGGTCCAGTGCACTCTATCGGTCAAGTCGAGTTACACTGCTGTCTTAACTCACACGTCCACAACCTGAGTGTCCATGTTGTTCATGAGGATGTGCCATCTGCTGGGTGCCAATGCTTGCCACGACCTGGGACTTGTATCTTTAAGCCCTTCTGTTTTTCATCAGACTACAACCTGTGACTTTAGCCAAAAAATCCTGACACAATACAAACCTTTGTTTGACGACAAGCTGGGAAGGTTGCCGTTTAAGTACACAATTACCATTAACCCTGAGGTAATTCCAGTTGTACTTCCAGCTCACATGTTTCCCTATGCTATGTGGGACCGTGTTCAAAGTGAACTCAACAGAATGGTGTCTCTAGGTGTGACTGCTCCCGTCATTGACCCCTTAGATTGCGTTTCCACCATGGTTGTGGCAACGAAGAAGAACATGGACGAAATACGGATTTGTATCAATCGTAAGGACTTAAACACAGCCATTAAATGGCCTCACTATCCCATGCGCACTGTGGACAAGATTGCAGCGCAGAAGGCTGAGGCAACTGTATTCACTGTTCTAGATGCCAAGAGTTCATTCTGGCAGATTTCGCTGGAACACAACTCCTCCAAGTTAACCACCTTCAGCACACCGTTCGGGCGTTATAGATTTATTTGCATGCCTTTTGGCATAAGCTCTGCTAGTGAAGTATTTCAACAAGCTATGGAGCAGTTGTTTGCAGATTACCCATGCTCCAAGGATAACATCCTAGTGGATGAAATCCTTATTCTGGACTCCAGTGAAATATCAGCCCCGTTGCACCAGCTAACACACAAAGGCACTGCTTGGACCTGGCACGAGCAACAGCAGAGGGCGTTCGATATTCTTAAGCAGCAGATGTCTTGTGCTCCTACTCTCGCTAGTTATGATTCAAAATGACCGGTCACACTGACTTGTGACGCTTCACAACACGGACTAGGCACAGCATGTCTTCAAAATGACGGTAGCGGCAATAAGCCTCTTAACCATATAACCATATAACCATATAACAATTACAGCACGGAAACAGGCCCTCTCGGCCCTTCCAGTCCATGCCGACCATTTGTTTTCCCCTAGTCCCATCTACCTGCACTCAGACCATACCCCTCCATTCCCTTCACATCCATATACCTATCCACTTTACTCTTAAATGTTAAAATCGATCCTGCCTCCACCACTTCTGCTGGAAGCTCATTCCACACAGCCACCACCCTCTGAGTAAAGAAGTTCCCCCTCACGTTACCCCGAAACTTCTGTCCCTTAATTCTCATGTCATGCCCTCTTGTTTGAATCTTCCCTACCCTCAATGGGAAAAACGTATCCACGTCAACTCTGTCTATCCCTTTCATAATTTTAAAGACCTCAATCAAGTCCCCCCTTAACCTTCTGCCCTCCAAAGAATAAAGACCTAACTTGTTCAACCTTTCTCTGTAACATAGTTGCTGGAACCCTGGCAACATTCTAGTAAATCTCCTCTGTACTCTCTCTATTTTGTTGACATCCTTCCTATAACTAGGCGACCAAAATTGTACAACATACTCCAGAATTGGTCTTACCAATGCCTTGTACAATTTTAACATTACTTCCCTACTCCTATATTCAATGCTCTGATTTATAAAGGCCAGCACACCAAAGGCTTTCTTTACCACCCTATCTACATGCGATTCCACCTTCAGGGAACTATGCACAGTTATTCCTAGATTCCTCTGTTCCACAGCATTCCTCAATTCCATACCATTTACCATGTACTTCCTATTTTGATTTGTCCTGCCAAGATGTAGCACTTCACACTTAACAGCATTAAACTCCATCTGCCATCTTTCAGCCCACTTTTCCAAATGGCCCAAATCTCTCTGTAGACTTTGAAAATCTACTTCATTATCCACAACACCACCTATCTTAGTATCATCTGCATACTTACTTATCCAATTTTCCACCCCATCATCCAGATCATTGATGTATATGACAAACAACAGTGGACCCAACACAGATCCCTGAGGCACCCCACTGGTCACCGGCTTCCAACCTGACAAACAGCCATCCACCATTACTCTCTGACATCTCCCATTCAGCCACTGTTGAATCCATCTTGCTACTCCGCCATTAACACCCAAAGATTGAACCTTCTTAACCAACCTTCCATGGGGAACCTTGTCAAAGGCCTTACTGAAATCCATATAGACAACATCCACTGCTTTACCCTCATCAATTTCCCTAGTTACCGCTTCAAAAAATTCAAGAAGGTTTGTCAAACATGACCTTCCAGGCACAAATCCATGTTGACTGTTCCTGATCAGACCCTGTTTATCCAGATGCTTATATATATTATCTCTAAGTATCCTTTCCATTAATTTGCCCACCACTGACGTCAAACTAATAGGTCTATAATTGCTAGGTTTATTCTTTGAACCCTTTTTAAACAATGGAACAACATGCGCAGTACGCCAATCCTCCGGCACTATTCCCGTTTCTAATGACATTGAAATATTTCTGTCATAGCTCCTGCTATTTCTACACTAACTTCCCTCAATGTCCTAGGGAATATCCTGTCAGGACCTGGAGACTTATCCACTTTTATATTTTTTTAAAGTGTTAGTACTTCCTCCTCTTTGAATCTCATAGTTTCCATAGCTACTCTACTTTTCCCCCTTAACTCACAGAGTTCAATATCCTTCTCCTTGGTGAATACCGAAGAAAATAAATTGTTCAATATCTCCCCCATCTCTTTTGGCTCTGCAGATAGCTGTCCATTCTGGTTCTCTAATGGTCCAATTTTATCCCTCATTATCCTTTTGCTATTAATATAGCTGTAGAAACCCTTTGGGTTTACTTTCACCTTTCTTGCCAAAGCAACCTCATATCTTCTTTTAGCCTTCCTAATTTCTTTCTTAAGATTATTTTTACATTCTTTATACTCCTCTAGCACCTCATTTACTTCATGCCTCCTATAATTATTGTAGATATCTCTCTTTTTTTCGAAACAAGTGTCCAATTTCCCTTGAAAACCATGGCTCTTTCCAATTTTTACTATTTCCTTTCAACCTAAAAGGGACATAAAGATTCTGTACTCTTACAATTTCCCCTTTAAATGTCCTCCATTTCTCTTCTACATCCTTCCCATGAAACAAAGTGTCCCAATTCACTCCTTTAAAATCCTTACGCATTCCCTCAAAGTTAGCCTTTCTCCAATCAAAAATCTCCACCCTAGGTCCAGTTCTGACTCTCTCCATAATTATATTGAAACTAATGGTATTGTGATCACTGGTCCCGAAGTGCTCACCAACGCATACCTCGTCACCTGACCTGCCTCATTTCCTAACAGGAGGTCCAGCACTGCCCCTTCTCTGGTCGATACCTCTATGTACTGCTGCAAAAAACTATCCTGCACACATTTAACAAACTCCTAACCATCCAGCCCATTTACAGAATGTGTTTCCCAGTCTATTTTTGGAAAATTGAAATCTCCCACAATCACTACCTTGTGCTTACTACTAATATCTGCTATCTCCTTACATATTTGCTCTTCCAATTCTCGCTCCCCATTTGGCGGTCTATAATACACCCCTAAAAGTGTTGCTACAACCGTTCCCGCTTCTCAGTTCCACCCAAATAGCCTCCCTAGACGAGCTCTCTAATCTATCCTGCCAAAGCACTGCTGTAATATCTTCTCTGACAAGCAATGCAACACCTCCCCCTCTGGACCCTCCAATTCTATCACACCTGAAGCAACGAAATCCTGGAATATTTAGTTTCCAATCACAGCCGTCCTGCAACCATGTTTCACTGATTGCCACAACATCATATTTCCAGGTGTCAATCCAGGCGCTAAGTTCATCCACCTTACTTACAATGCTCCTAGCATTAAAATATACACATTTTAGAAACCCACCATCCCTTATTCTCTGTCTATTATCTTTTTCATCTTTCTCGCCTACATTTTGGATCGGAGTGCTTCCCTTCTCTGCCTCTTGCCCCACACCCTGACCCCTAGCCCCCTCTACCCGAGTCCCTCCCCCCAGCCTTTCTAGTTTAAAGTCTCCCCAGTAGCCTTTGCAAATCTCCCTGCCAGGATATTGGTCCCCCTCGGGTTCAAGTGCAACCCGTCCTTTGTGTACAGATCATGCCTACCCCAAAAGAGGTCCCAGTGATCAAGAAACTTGAATCCCTGCCCACTGCACCAGTCCCTCAGCCACGCATTTATCCTCCACCTCATTTCATTCCTACTATCACTGTCACGCGGCACAGGCAGTAATCCTGAAATCGTTACCCTTTTGGTCCTTCTCCTTAACTTTCCCCCCAACTCCTAAATTTTTCCCTAAATTCTCCCTTCAGGACCTCATCACTTTTTCTGCCTATGTCATTGGTACCTATGTGTACCACAACATCAGGCTCCTCTCCCTCCCTTATCAGAATCTTTTGGACACGTTGTGACACATGCAAGACCCTGGCACCAGGGAGGCAAACTACCATCCGGGTCTCCCGACTGCGTCTACAGAATCGCCTATCCGACCCCCTAACTATAGAGTCCCCTATTACAATTGCCCTCCTCTTTTTGCTACCCTTCTGAGCATCAGGGCTGGTCTCTGTGCCGGAGGCCCGGCCGCTGTTGCTGCCCCCAGCTAGGCTGTCCCCTCCAATCGTACTCAAACCCGAGTACCTATTTTCCAGGTGTATGGTCACAGGGGTACTCTCTAGCCCCTGCCTCTGCCCCTTGCCCTTCCTAACCGTGACCCACTTGTCTGCCTCCTGTGGTCTGGGAGTGACTACCTCCCTGTAGCTCCTCTCTATGACCTCCTCACTCTCCCTGAGGAGACGGAGGTCATCGAGCTGCTGCTCCAGGTTCCTAACAGTCCTTTAGGAGCCCCATCTCGACACACCTGGCGCAGATGTGGACGTCTGGAGGGCTATCAGATTCCCTGACCTCCCACATCTGACATCCAGAACAGTACACTGCCCTGGCCTTCATACTCCCCCCCTTACACAGGATACAATAGCAACACAATACAAAGTACACAACAAACTGCTGGGATCTGACTGCCAATCAGCTGCTTTCCCTAGTCCACTTCCCACCAATCAGCTGCTTACCCTAGTCCACTTCCCACCAATCAGCGGTTTCCTCAAAAAAAAAACCCACTTCTCCAAATGGAATGTTATGGATTTTGGTAAAAACAAGCCCCGCGCTTGATTTTAAACCTTACCGGTCGGGTGTCGCTCCTCCCCTTCCTTCTCTTCCAACGGCTCCTGTGGGCCTCTGAAAAAAAACAAGCCCCACGCTTGCTTTTAAAGCTTACCGGTCGGGTGTCGCTCCTCCCCCTCCTTCTCTTCCAGCCTCTTGCCTATGCCTCGCTCACTATGACTGACACGGAACAACGATATGCCCAAATTGAGAAAGAGCTGCTGGCGGTTGTTTTCGCCTGCAAGAAATTTAACGACATTATCTTTGGACATACTGTCATGATTGAAACCGACCACCAACCTCTGATCAGCATCTTTAACAAACTGATTCATGCCTCTCCAGGACGCCTACAGCCGATGTTGCTGTAGCTTCAAAAATATGACATTGTTCTGACCTACAAACGTAAGGATATGCACCTGGCTGACACTGTCGCGTGCACCCCGGAAGACCTGTGAGGGTCCGTCCTCGCCGGATGATGACTTTATCGTAATGACTGTGCCTTTTATTCCCTCGTCCTGTGTGCAGGACCTGGTTGCCCACACTGCTGCTGACAGTGCCTTACGGTCGCTCGCCTCCGCGGCTGGCCAGACAAGCACTACAATGTCCCGCTGCCAGTTCGGCCTTTCTTTGCCGTCCGCGATGAGCTAGTGCTGCAGGATGGCATTATTGTAAAAGGACACACGGCTGTGGTCCCTGCTTCGCTACACAGCAAGTATTTTGGTGCTGTCCATGCAGAGCACCCAGGCGCTGAAGCTACCGTCCTACAGGCAAGAAGCATGTTTTACTGGCCTTGTATGGCCGTATACATCACCGAGAATTTGGCGTCCTGTGTAGTGTGTAACAGCTTCACACCTCGATCAACAAAAGCAGCCACTTCTTTCACATCCGGCTCCTGCTCTCCCGTGGTCTACAGTGGCAACTGACATATTTGAAAGGCATGGCAAGCAGTACTTGGTACTCGTCGATTCGTATTCTGGATGGTTTGACATTGATTTTCTTAGCAGCCCCACTTCTCACGGGGTAGTTTTGAAGCTTGCTCGCCATTTTGCAGACCACGGAGCTCCGTGCATACTGTTATCTGATAACGGCAGCCAATTTACCAGACCAACACTTCAAAGAGTTTGCTGCACGCTGGGGTTTTCGCCACATCACCAGCAGCCCTGAATATCCACAGTCGAATGTACTAGGTGAGCGGTCTGTTCAAGAGTACCAAACAGCTCATGGAACGAATCGTACAGAGCTAATTCCGACGTGTTCCTGGATCTACTCAACCTACGCAACATCTCCCGCGACCCCATTTTGGGTTCACTCGCTCAACGTTTATTGTCGAGGCAGACCCGAGCCACGGTGCCTGTGGCTGATCAGGCATTGATACCACAGATGGTTCCACCATCGGAAGTCCAGTCCAAGTTACAACAAAAGCGTGACATTCAAAACAGTGGTATGACAAGACAAGTAGGCCGCTGCCACCATTAACCAAGGGGCAGGTGGTTCGTTTGCAGACTGACAAAGGCCATGACCGTATCGGTGTTATTTCTGGAACTGCTTCTGAGCGACGCTCATATCTGGTCAGTGCCGATGGCAGCACCTACAGGCGTAACAGGCAACATATCCTGCCTGTGAACGAGCCGGCTCCACCTCCGTATTATCCAGACCATACAAGTGTACAACCGTCCGTGCCCAGTGGCATTGATCCGCCTGTACCAGCACAACAACCCACTTCGGGAACGGCTGCTTTGTCAGTGGCGACACCCCCTCTGCCTGCGGCACAGTCCCCTGTTTCATCACCGGGAATGCTGGTTCAATCTCCGTCACCTGTGAAGCCACCGGCTCTATCCCCGGTCGTGTTTGCAAGCCCACTGTGAAGTACCCGGGCCATGTTTGACTTTCCTCCAGCTTATTATCAACTGCTATGCATGCCTTATTTAGTCAATGGTTTTGTACTGACATTTAATTCTTTAAGAGGGAGGATGTAGATCAGTGTCACTCATGTTATGAGTCATACTTTGTAGCTATGCCCACTAGTTTAACAGAAAGCTTCTCTGCCCTTTTCTCTCTCACTTTGGAGTTATGTGTTAAGATTAAGTTACCTATGCTGTAACACTAATAAAGTCTTTGGATCTTAATCACTGTGCGTGACTTAAATTATTCCAACAGCAGAAGCTCAACATACCCCCTCCCACTCCCTCTCTGCCCCCCTCCCCTTCTCTGCCTCCCCCGCCCCCCTGCCCTCTGTCCCTGCCCTCTCTCCCTCTCCTGCGAGTTGGGGGCTTTGCGTGAATGGATAGGGCGGGGATGGGGTAAAAGGAGCGAATTAATAATATTAATATAATATCAAGGGGGGTGGTTAGTGTGTGTGGGGGGTAGGTTAGTGGGTGTGTGACGCCGCAGGTTGCCCCCCCTTGCAACCACGCGTTGAGGGGACCCAACGGGTCCCACTTGGTCTAGTATATACTAAAACTCTTCCCTTTGTTCTCAACATTCTAAATTTCCGTGTGTATGCAGGGTTGTTTTTGGCTTTCTTTTAATCTCCTTAATTTGTCTTCCAAAATGCTTGGCCAAAGCCTTCCCATTTTCACACATGCTACTCACATTTTTCCCCTCGACGGGATAAACATCTTCCCGTCACATTCCAACCTATATTTCCACAGTTTTTTAAGTTTTAATCGTTTATTTTTTTTAAACTGCTTTTCAGTGGGAGACTCTTGCAGCACTTTCCATTGATGACGTCACAGTGCCATCTCACAGACATCCAATCACAATGGATCTCATTTACATATGACATCACAATGGGACAAGGGTGGGAGATTGCAACCTTCACGTGTTTCCATGAATGCAATCAACCTGGTGTGCACAATCAAATAAGATCAAATAGAACATGTTGTCCTCCCGCTCCCTCTCAACCTCCCCTCCATATCTACCCCCTCCTCCCTCTCTACCCCCTCCCTCTCTACCTACTCCCCTCCCCTCCCACTATCCCCTCCCCCTCCCTCTCTACCCCTCTCTGCCCCCCTCCCTATCTGCCCCCCCTCCCTCTCTGCCCCCCCTCCCTCTCTGCCCCCTTCATCTCTGCCTCCCTCCCTCTCTGCCCCCCCTCTCCCACTCTAACCCCCCTCCCTCTCTAGGGAGTGGTGAGTATTGGGACGTTTGGGTGAGTGGTAGAGTATTGCGTCCGGGGACCAGCCCTCCCCTGTGATGCCGGGTATCCACCTACCCTTCAATTTCTACCCTCCTCCCCCTCCCCTTCCCTCTACCCTTCCTCTCTCTCCCCCTCACCCTCTCCCTCTCTACCCCCTCCCCCTCCCTCATTAACTGCGCCTGCGCAGCTGGGTGCTATGCGTGAGTGGATAGGACGGGGATGGTGGAAAAGGAGCAAATGAATAATATTAATATAATATTAAGGGGGGGGTCAGTGTGTGTGGGTTGTAGTTAGTGTGTGTGTGATGCCGCAGGCCACCGCTGCCCCCCTCCCCACACCCCACACCGTGCATTGACGGGACGGGACCCGTCGGGACCCCCTTGGTCTAGTATCCCTCTAAATCTTTGCCAAATGGGAACATTTCAGAATGGTATTAAATTTCCTGAGATAAAGATTTCTAGTAATGCTTTTCAACATATACTATTTGATGCATGATATAGATTTCTAATTAATTTCCATAAAATTAGAGCTTAATAGCCCTGTCCCATGGTACGAGTTCATTCCAAGAGCTTTCCCGAGTTTAAAAAAAATAAAACTCGTGGTAAGCACGGAGAATGTAGTGGTTACGTCGGAGCTCTTGGACGTCTCTTAGCGGCTCATTATGCTAACAGCAGGTACTCGGGAAGACTCGCTAACGGCAGGTAAGCGCGGGAAGACTCACATATTGAAAAATGTCCACGAGAGCCCCGAGTACCGACGAGTGCCCATTACCATAAATCTTCGAGTTCGAATCAGGGCAAACACGGGAGAGCTCTTGGAATGAACTCGTACCGTGGGACAGGGCTTGAAGGCTCCAAAGCAAGAAATTTAATTCCTGGATATAATAACAGTTAAAGAATGATGCTTGGTACTTTGGAAAAATGTTTATCAACTTTAGGAGTTGGTAAGTTTGTTGGTTTTGGAAATCTTGGTTATCAGATTCAGAGAATGTAAATTGTACAGGATCCCTTCGAAAGATTGGACCGTTAAACACTTTTTATTGTTCTTATGTGGAGCCTTGATTCTTGGGTGACTAACAAATGGGCTTGTGTCACAGTGGAGAATGAAATAAGGGAGGGGGGTGATGAAGGAGAGGGATGAGGGAGGGCTCAGGAAGGGGGTTGGGAGATGAGGGTGGGATGAGAGAGGGGGGGGATGAGGTGGGGATGAGTGAGGGGGCTAAAAGAGGGGGGTTGGTGGTCATGAGGAAGAAGTGAGTGATGGGGATGAGGGAGGGGGATGAGGGAGGGGGGTTGCAGGCGATGAGGGAGAGGGATGGGGGACGGGGGGGGTTGAAGGAGGGGGGACTTGTTGCAAACCTAAACGTCACCTATCTATGTTCTCCGGAGATGCTGCCTGACCCGCTGAGTTACTCCAGCACTGTGTCTTTTATTTTTACCCAGTCGATATTCCATGTATGAAAAGTGGTTGATATGGGAATGCCAAATCCTAAGGTAAGTTAGTATAAATTACCAGCAAAACAGAGTGCATGTGGAATGCTCCCATGGGCAACTGAAGTGGAAATCACAACAGATGGATCTGAGTCTCACCTTTTGACTTTAAACTGTAGAGATACAGGGCGGAAATAGGCCCTTCAGCCTGTCGTGTCCGTGCTGACCAGCGGTCGCTGCTTTGGAGTATAGGAGGAAACCGACGCACCTGCATGAAACTCACACCCGCGGTCACAGGGAGAATGCACAACCTCTGTGCAGACCGCACCCATAGTCAGGATCGAACCTGGGTCTCTGGCGCTGTGCGGCCGCAACTCTAGCGCTGCGCCACTGTGCCACCCTGCGAAGAGCGGTTGAATTCCTTCATTGTTGTGAACTGACCCCAAAATGTAATTCTGGGTACAATGGACCAATAGCTCAACGGTTCTCAATGGTACAGAGACATTCTTCTTTTGCATTCAGAACAATAAGATCATTGCTGTACAAAAACACAATCCCAGGTTATGTAAAGAATGCATAGAAATATCCCACTGAGCCCAAGAAATGGCACCATTTTCATAGTCAGAGCTGAAGCTGGCTTTAAAAGCCCATTGCAGCTCTCCAGCAAACCGCCATCCCTCTCCCCGCCCGTCCACCTTCAGTTCTCCCACAGCTGAGCTTGCGGGTGCGGAAGGTAAGACCGTGGTTCACCTTACCGGCTCATTGTCCAGCACCCGCCACTGTCGCCGACTCCCTCCACCCTCTTCCCCGGTTCTCCAGTACTCGGGGACGAGCAGGGGCCGGGGTCGGGATCGGCAACTCTCCTCTCCGGGCGGCTTCCCAGTTCCGTGCGGGCGAGTCAGGCCTGCTGCCAGGGTGTGGCCTCGTCCCGCCGCTAAGCCCGTCGAGAGTCAAGGTTCAGTCACAAAGCACGAGGAAGAAAAACGGGCCTCTTTTGCGGGCTGGAAGAGTCTGTGTTCCACATATATATGGAGTGTGTGAGGTCGCAGCCCGGGACCAGTATCTAAAGGAGCTGATCGTGGCAACCTGTGAGATTAAAAATTGCAGATTATGTGTAATAATATTTGAACATAGAACAGTACAGCACAGGAACAGGCCGTTTGGCCCACAATGTCTGTGCTGAACACGATGCCAAGATTAACTGCATGTGTCCTTGCATACACCCTGTGACTATCCAAAATCCTCTTCACGCCACTCCACCACCACGCGAGGCAGCGTGTTCCAGGAACCCACCATCTTCTGTGTAAAAAAACTTGCCCCACATATCTCCATTATTTGTTTATTGAACACAGAACAGTATTAGACAGGAACCCGCCCTTTGGCCCACAATGTCGGTTCCGAACATGATGCCAAGTTAAACTAAATATCCTTTACCTGCATGTGGTCCGTTCCCTGCAGATCCATGTGCCTGTCTAAAAGCCTCCTTAGTGCCCCTATTGTATCAGCCTCCATCACCACCACCCCCAGCAGCACGATTCAGCCACCCACCTCTGTGTAAATAAACTTGCCCCACACATCTCCTTTAAATGTTGCCCCTCTCACCTTTCACCTACCCTAGTCTTTGATTTGAAAGCACTCAAAGAAGATTCAAAATGCAGATTATGTGCAATAATATTCAAGGATTTAAATTGCACCGTGCTACTCAAAACGGAATTATTAGTACACGGCGGAATATGTGATAGTGTTATCTAATGTCCTCTTTTCAGTTATAATGAAAAATCGTAATTAACAAAGTCGATAATCACTTTAATAATGTTGTCTAAGGCTTGCTGTAATCCCTCAACACTACCTAAAAGATAAAAATTAAATGGAATTATCAAACTTCTCTACATATGATTTCGCAGACAGATTGACTGCAGGATTTTCCTTCCAATATTTAAATAATTTTTGTCAATTTGAAAAGGATAAAAATGTCTTATGCTGCCTTAAAAGTGTGTTAGCAGTAACTATAACATATTTCTACCGATACGGACAATATACTTTTTATCATTTCCTCCACTTCTAAATGACTACCCGTATATGAATCTCTATTTTTGCCATAAAATACCGGCTCTCGGCAGCCTACCTTGAGAGAAACCACCAATATATTTTGCAGTTCACACAATCTAATCTTCGACAACGTGATTTATATGTATCGCAATACCTCACATATTAAAAAAAATTGGCAGATGGGCAGCACAGTGGCGCAGCTGGTAGAGCTGCTGCCTCACAGCCCGAGAGCCCCAGGTTCAATCCTGACCTCGGGTGCTGTTTGTGTGGAGTTTGCACATTCTTCCTGGAACCGTGTGGGTTTTCTCCGGGTGCTTCGGTTCCTTCCTAGTGTTTCTCAGGTTATCTTCTCCTTTGTTCTGCTATTGTAGATTGGATTGTAAGCTACCCAAGCAGAATATGACGTGCTGTTCCTACAGTTTACACTAGGGCTTTATACATAGAATGTATAAACTTAATTGATTAACTTACTGTATTAACTTAATTTAGGATGGCACGGTAGAGCAGCGGTAGAATTGCTGCCTTACAATGCTCGGGTACGATCCTGACTAGGGGTGCTGTCTGTATGGAGTTTGTACCTATGACATTGTGGGTTTTCTTCCGGGTGCTCTGGTTTTCTCCCACAGTCCAAAGACGTACAGGTTGTCCTTGTTGTCCTTAATGTGTAGGGCTGTGCTGGTGTATGGGTGATTGCAGGTCAGTGTGGACTCAGTGGGCTGAAGGGTCTGACTCTGCCCTGTATCTCTAAAGCAGGGGTTGGCAACCTTGTTCTACACAGGGGCCAGGACGCATGTCTGTGAGCGGATGGCGGGCCACATCTATCACGTAAACATATGGATCCTGCCCCCATCCCACCCCGGGTGGCAGGCATCAAATCACGTGTTCGCATAGATCCCGCCTCTTCGAGGATGCCACCTGGAGCACTGGCGTTCGCTGGCGCTCGGCGCCTCTGCCATTGCGGCCTCCAGCGCAGGCCTCCTTGCGTCCTTCCGTCACCTCGCCTGGGTGCCGTGGCCTCGGGCACGGGAGGTACCGGAGATGATGGGAGTCTGCGGGCCAGATGATTATGGGGAAAAAAAACACGCCTGCGGGCCGGATGAATTCGGGTTACGGGCTGCATTCGGCCTGGGGCCATAGGTTGCCGACCCCTGCTGTAAAGACTAAAGTCTAATAAAGCTTTCAAAGTATTTATTTAACTACACTATGAATGTATAGACAGGTTGACTATGAATATAAAGAAAGCAATGTACTGTTTTCATGTCTTGTACATATTTTTATGAAAAAATATTATTTCCAGAATACTAAGAACGTCACACCTTTTACAAATGTTAAATAAAATTTACAGAAATATTTTTTTTCATAAAAATACATACAAGGAATGACAAACAATGCATTGCTTTCTTTACATTCATAGTGTCAACATAGACAGGAAAAGTTGAGGGATATAGGCCAAATGCAGGCAAATGGGACCAGCTTAGATGGGGCATCTTGGTCGGCATGGATGGGTTCGTTTCCGTGCTGTTTGACTCATTAAATACATGTTTAATTCCGTTTTTAACACTTTCCCCAAATGGAAACGTGATCGTGAAATTATTTGTGCAGGACCTCTCTGGAATTTTCATTACACTCGTAGATTATACCAGGAACAACATGTTCCAAATCTTAGATATTACACATGGAACATAATGTTCTCTTTAAAAGATTAATTTATTGTTGTGCATAAGAAATAAATTGAAACTTGGTTCTTTCAAGTGAATTCATTCAGACGTGCCAAAAATAGTTAGGAAATACCAATGATTTACTTTAACAGATTAAATTAGTTTAATTTAACAGATCTTTTTAAGTGAAGATTTCCAGCTAATTATTATTTTTTAAATTAAAAATTGGATCTTCTGAACCAAGAATGTTAAATGGGCCCAATTCACAATGGTAATAGTTCAATATTGAATTGAATTTAATAAATGTTATTAGCCAAGTATGTATACACACAAGGAATTTGCTTTACTCACAAATAACAACACGATATACAATAGACAATTAAAAATGAAACATTATAATTTAAACATGTGAAGAATTAAATAAAATACCAGGGCAATAGTTTTTCTTGTCGCAAGGGCGGCACAGTGTGCAACGGTAGAGTCGCTGCCTTACAGCACCAGAGACTCAAATTCAATCCTCGCCTTGGGTGCTGTCTGTACGGAGTTTGTACATTCTCTACGTGAGTTTTTGCCAGGTGCTCCTGTTTCCTCCCACTTTAAAAAGATGTACAGGTTCGTCGGCTAATTGGCTTCTGTAAATAGTCACTAGTGTGTGGGCGAGTGCTAGTGTACGGTTCAGCACAGATTTGGTAGGCCAAAGAGCTTGTTTCCACGGTGCATCTCTAAACTAGACTAAATTGTTAACGTTATGATGTGGCATAAAGTATCCCATACATTGCTTCTTAGTTTAATATGTGAAATATGACAATTGCCATTAAATTTAACTAAATTTAACTAAATCTCGATTGAGTGCAACTTCCCCCCGATTCATGGCCATGATCTTGCTGTAGGTCCACAGCAGGAAACAGCTCCAAAAATCCTCCATAGAACAGTGAACATACAACTGTACAGCACTGGAACTGGCCCTTTTGGCCCACAATGTCTGTGCTGAACCAGATGCGAAGACCAACTCTTATTTGCCTGCACGTAATCCATATCCCTCCATTCCCTGCATTTCCATGTGCTATCCAAAAGTCTCTTAAACGTCATTATCGTATCTGTCTCCACCATCACACCTTGCACCCACCGCTCTGTGTCAAAAAACGTCTCCGCCCATTTCCTTTAGCTTTGCCCCTCTCACCTTAAAGTTATGCTCTCTGATATTTGATATTCCCATCTTAGGTTATAAGGTACTGTCTACCCTGTCTATAAATCCCATAAATTTATAAACCTCTATCAGGTTTCCCTCCTCAACTTCCAACGTTCTGGAGAAAACAATCCAAGTTGGGTTTGGCCATGTATTCATTAGCTATGTTTTTATTTCTATACACATACAACATTTTAACTTACCACAAAGCTGTTTCTTAAATTATTCTTTCCTTCCTCCTTGATTGCAATGGTTCAGTGATTTACAAAGATCCTTTTATAAACATATTAATCCCCGCTGCCTCATCCTCATTGGTCTCTATGTGAGTGGCAGACACTTCCTCCTATAATTGTTAAGGTTAATTAAATGTCAGATATCCTGGTGGGAATCATTTACAACGCGTGCAAACTGTTCCACTCTTTGATTGATAAGAGTTTCTAAATGGGTGTTATCAGCCTGAGCAATTCTTCTTTCTGGTCATAGTTGAGATGAGAATGTACTTTATTAATCATTTTGAAAATTGGAAGTAGAGTTTGAGTTTTCTGAACAAGCATGACCTGAAACCCTACAAAATGGCACTCAAAGTTAAATAGCTACGGTCTGCACCACAGGAATGAACATTATTGGGAACATTGGTAGCTCTGATACAGATTAGCTGCCTTTAATTAATATCTCAGTTTAGTTTAGTTTAGAGATGCAGCGTGAAAACAGGCCCTTCGGCCCAACACCCATGCTGACCAAGTCCCATTTCAGCTTATCCCACCTGCTTGCGTTTGGTCCATATCCCTAAACCTTTCTTATCCGTGTACCTTTCTAAATGTATTTTAAATGTTGTTATAGTACCTGCTTCAATTATCTCCTCTGGCAGCTTGTTCCAAGTATCTACCCTTTGGTTCAGTTTAGAAATACAGCGTGGAAACAAGTCCTTCGGCCCACCGAGTCTGCGCTGAGCAGCGATCACCCCGTACATTAGTTATATCTTATCCATGAGTGAGGGACAAGTTTAGAGGTTTACGAGAAAGATCCCAGCAATCATTGGTTTAACATATGATGAGCGTTTGACAGCACTGGGCCTGTACTCGCTGGAGTTTAGAAGGATGAGGGGGACTTCATTGAAATTTACCGAATAGTGAAAGGCCTGGATAGAGTGAATGTGGTTAGGATGTTTTCACTCGTGGGAGAGTCTAGGACCAGAGGCCATAGCCTCAGAATAAAAGGACGTACCTTTAGAAAGGAGATAAGGAAGAATTACTTTAGTCTGTGAAAATCATTGCCACAAAAGGCTGTGGAGGCCGTCAATCGATATTTTTAAGGCGGAGATTGACAGATTCTTGAATACTAAGGGTGTCAGGTGTAATGGGGAGAAGGCTGGAGAACAGGGTTCAGAGGGAAAGATAGATCAGTCATGATTGAATGGCGGAGTAAACTTGATGGCCCGAAGGGCCGAATTCTGCTCCTTGAACTTATGAACATGAATTAATTTACAGAAGCCAATTAACCTACAAGCCTGCATGTCTGGGATGTGAGAGTAAAACAGAGCATCCGGAGCACAGGGAGATCCTACAAACTCTGTACAGGCAGCACCCGTAGTCAGGATCAAAGCCGGGCCTGGTGCTGTAAGGCAGCAACTCTACCACTGCACCACTGTACCTCCCCTTATCAATTCCATTCATGACCTTATAGTACTCAGCCTCCTGCACTTAAAGCCAATTCAAACTTCATGTGTTTTAGTTTAGTTTAGATTATAATTATCACGTGTGTAGTGAGGTACAGTGAAAAGGCTTTTGTTTGCGCTATCCAGTCGGAGAAAAGACTATACATGATTCCAATCAAGCTGTCCGCAGTGTACTTATATAAGATAAAGGACACTACATTCAGTGAAAGATATAATATTGATGTTTGGTAAAGTCAGATTAAAGATAGTCTCCAATAAGGGAGATGGTAGCTCAGGACTGCTCTCTAATTGGTGATAGGATGGTTCAGTTGCCTAAATATGACTGGGAAGAAACTATCTCTGAATCTGGAGGTGTGTGTTTTCACACTTCTGTACTTCTTGACTGATGGGAGAGGGGAGAAGAGGGAGTGACCGGGGGGGTAGGACTCATCCTTGATTATGCTGGTGGCCTCTATGCATTTAACCTATATGTTCCCATCATGATGTTATGAGATGAAGCAGAAACAATTATTCTACTCAGCCACACTGAAATCTACTTACGTTTTGGAATAACGCACTAGCTAAGCCCAAATATTGTAATTTCAACTTTGAACTTTTTTGAGGAAACAAGGCTTCAGGGTTCTTTGTGTTAATTTATTCTAGATTTATAAGAACAATGTTGCAAAGATCAGACAGAGATCTTCTATGACACCAAATAAAAAATGCAGATTACATCGTCATTACATAACTGCAGGAAATTCGGCAGTTTAATGCAGTCTGTATAATTTGTCCAGAACCCAACACACACTATTTACCTAAAACGTGCTTTGACAATAGACAATAGGTGCAGGAGTAGGCCATTCGGCCCTTCAAGCCAGCGCCGCCATTCAATATGATCATGGCTGATCATCCCTAATCAGTACCCCGTTCCTGCCTTCTCCCCATATCCCCTGACTCTGCTATCTTTAAGAACCCTATCTAGCTTTCTCTTGAAATAAAATGGATAAATAATTATCTTGTACCAGTTACTTTAAAACCGGGAAAGGAAAGACATTAAGGAACTGCAGATGCTGGTTTAAATGAAGATAGAGACAAAATGCTGGAGTAACTCAGCAGGTCAGGCAATGTCTCTGGAGAAATGGAATAGGTGACACTTTGGATTGGGTCCCTTCTTCAGACTCCAGACTCCTTTTCTCCAAAGATGCTGCCTGACCCGCTGAGTTACTCCAGAATTTCGTGTCTATCTACATTATTTTGCTATCTGATTTGACCTATAAAGATTTTTGGAAAATTTTGAAATCCTGATCTACAATGTTTTCACTTTCATTTAAGAAGAAAAGTCTAGTTTGATGAATAGACTTCAAAATTAACTGAATATATCTGCATTGAACGTTAATATTGTTAAAGAGGAAGAGGGCATTAAAAAGGCCAGCACAGTGGCGCAGCGGTAGTGTTGCTGCCTTACAATGCCAGAGAACTGGGTTCGACCCCGACTCTGGGTGCTGTCCGTGTGGAGTTGGCATATTCTCCCTGTGACCAAGTGAGTTTCTACCGGGTGCTCTGGTTTCCTCCCACATTCCGAACACATGCATGTTTGTAGATTAATTGGTTCCAGTAAATTGTCCCGTGTGTAGGATAGAACTAGTGTACACGTGATCGCTATTCGGCGCAGACTCGGTGGGCCGAAGGCCTTGCTTCTGTGCTGTATCTCTGAACTAAACTAAACTCTAAAAGGTCATAGCTTTAAGGTAAGGGGGCAAAGTTTAAAGTAGATGTGCAGAGCAAGTTTTTTTTACACAGAGGGTGGGGACCAGGAATGCACTGCCGGAGGTGGTGGTGAAGCAAATACACTAGTGGCATTTAATAGGCACATGGATATGCACGGTATGGAGGGGTATGGATCATGTGTAGGCAGAGGAGATTAGTTTATCTTGGCATCATGTTCCGCATGAGCAATATGGGCCAAAAGGCCTGTTCCTGTGCTGCACTGTTCTATATTCTAAAGAGGAACATTCACAGATTTAAGTGCAATATGATAAATATATCAGAATGGCAAAAATAAACATGTTCAGGAATATATACGCAGCAGTCTAACAAATAACTCGGCTGAATAAATGGTTTAATGAATCATCTGGCAACATGACGAAGTAGTTATTAAAATCACTTCATGTTGATGTGATTCATAGTGGCTGATTTCACTACATTCGCAATTAATAAGAATCAATTGCCACCAATATCTTTGCATTCAATCTAAAAGCAAATTAGGAAGATGCTGGCAATTGAAATGAAATTGAGAAAAGTGCACAATGTGTTTACTTTAATTTTGTTCAGCGATACAGCATGGAAACAGGCCCTTCTCCCACCGAGTCCACGCTGACCATTGGTCACCTGTTCACATTAGTTCATGTTACCCTACTTTCTCAACCATGTATCCGTTTATAGGTTAATTGGCCTCTGTAAATTGCCCCTAGTATGTTGGGAGTGGATGGGAAAGCAGGATAACAAAGAACTAGTGTGAACAGGTGGCGACATGCTCGGTGTGCTGAAGGGTCCGTTTCTATGCTGTATCTCTAAACTAAACTAAATTACGGAATAAATATTATTTGTTACTCCCATGCAATCCAATCAATCAAATAAATGTATACGTCATACAAAACTTTGGAAATTACTCACAAAAAGCTGGAGTAACTCAACGGGTCAGGTGACATTTTGGACCGAGACCCTTCTTCAGACTGAGTACAAAGGGGATAGGGAAACAAAAGATGTAGACAGTGAAATAGAGAGATGTAGAACAAAATGAATGAAACATATGCAAAAAGTAACAATGATCACAGAAAGGTGGAGCCCACAATGGTCCATTGTTAGCTTGGGCTGTTCTATATATCACCATTTACATCTCTCATTTCCCTTTCCTCTGACTCTCAGTCTGAAGAAGGGTCTCAACCCGAAACCTCACCTATTCCTTTTCTCCAGAGATGCTGCCTGTACCTGCTGAGTTACTCCAGCTTTTTGTGTCTATTTTCGGTTTAAACCAGTATCTACACATTGGAAATTGCTCCTTTTTGTCAGAACGGTATCAGATCAACAAAAGTTCTGGTTGCGCCCATTACAACAAGGATGGAGATGTTTTGGGGAGGATGCAGAGGAGGTTCACCAGAATGCTGACTGGATTAGAGGGTATTAGCTACAGGGAGAGGCTGGACAGACATTGATTGTTTTCTCTGGAGTGCCAGAGGTTGTGGGGAGAATTAATAGAAGTATATAAAAGTATGAGAAGCAGAGATAGGGTAGACAGTCAGAACCCTTTACTACCCAGGGTGGAAATGTCAAACTAGTGGGGATAGCTTTAAGGTGAGAGGGGTAAAGTTTAAAAGAGATGTTCGGGGCAATTTTGTACACAGGTGGTGGTGGAGGCAGATATCATGGTAGCATTTAAAAGTTTTTATACAGAAACAATAGAGATTGGAAGGATATGGATCACGTACAGGCAGATCTTGGTTGGTCTTCGCATCATGTTCAGCACAGACCTTATGGGCCGAAGGGTCTGATCCTGGGTTGTACTGTTTTATATTCTATACTCCAAGAGATTCTATTGCATACATTTATATCCAATGTTCACGTATAATCATTAGAAAACATTATAGTCAAATAGCTTTTCAAGGAAATCAAAGTGCAAACTGGCCAGTAACTGATAACTGTACATTGTCAATCATTACAGTTCTGGCCTATTTATGCTGTACCATCATTAGCTTCATAATAGTGGCATCTTTTGGCATAACTGTCCATCATATCTTTCCACATTCATTGCTCATTAAAGGAACTTGGTAATAAGTAATTATTTTCACAGCATAATAATTGTTAATGGCTTCCAATGAGCGTGTGTAGAATAGTGTTAATGTGCGTGGATCGCTGGTCGGCACGGACTCGGTGGGCCGAAGGGCCTGTTTCCACACTATATCTCTGAAGTGGGCGCATGTGCGGGGCTCTTCTAGAGTGTTGCCATGTGCAGGACTTTTCCGGAGCAAAGCAACAACTAAAATTGTGACTGCTGCCATGTATACGCCTTCTTTATGTGCAATTACAGCTGCATTTCCTCAGAGCTTGTCTCATGCAGCTACAACGGTATCCATCAATGGCCATACACTTAATGTACTACTTGATTCTGGCAGTTCAGAAAGTTTTATAAGTGAACAAGTTGTGTCTCGACTAAATCTAATTATAATTCCTTCAAATATCTCGATGGCTCTGACAACTCTCAATACTCAAATTATAGGATCTTGTATTGTAGACTTTATTATGAACAAAACTAGCTATAAATCTGTATGTCTTGTTATTTTGAAAAATTTGGGTAGCGATATAATTCTAGGTCAGGATTTTCAAAAACTGCACAGATCACTTCCAATAATAATGTATGAATGAACTATGCCTGATCTTGTATTGTCAAAGCCACCAGTATTGTGTGTTTTTTCTGCTGCATCTGTTGAATGCCCTTCATTATTCACTAATTTATCCTCCGTGCAAGCCAATTGGTACAAAATCAAGACATTTTAGTAAAGATGATAGGAACTTTATCAACACAGAAGTAACTAATCTTTTAAAAGAAGGGATTATAGAACCTAGCTCTTCCCCATGGAAGTCACAAGTTGTTGTGGTTAAGGACCCCTTGGAGAGACATAGAAAAGACTCTGCATTGATTACTCTCAAACTATAAACCAGTTCACGGACCTTGATGCATATCCATTACCTCGAATAGAAGAGATTATCAATACATTAGCTAAGTATAAGATATTCTCTACTTTTGACTTAAAAAGTGCTTAATACCAAATTCCTTTGAAGGAATCTGAGAAGAAATACACTGCTTTTGAAGCAAATGGCAAATTACATCACTACTGCAGAGTTCCTTTTCGTGTAACTAATGGCGTGGCTGTTTTTCAGAGAGAGATGGACAAACTTGTTGAACAGGAAAACCTTAAAGATACTTTCCCTTATCTTGATAATAAACTATTGCAGGAAAAGACCAAGCTGAACACGATGAAAATGTACAACGGTTTTTAGATGTTGTACATTCTAAAAATCTAACATTAAATGAGGCTAAGTCAATAACATCAGTGTCATCAATTAATATTCTTGGTTATTGGGTTGGAAATGATATAATCAAGCCTGATCCAGAAAGACTCCGCCCACTCCAAGAGATACCTGTTCCAGCTACATTAAACTCTCTACGGAGGGTTCTTGGGCTGTTTGCATATTATGCTAAATGTCTACCAAAGTTTTCTGACAAAATTCAACCTTTGATTAGTACAAAATTCTTCGCCCTTGACTCTACAGCAATTGGTGCCTTTGCTTCTTTAAAGAAACAATTGGAATCTGCGACATTACAAGCCATCGACGAGGATCTCCCCTTTGTTGTTGAATGTGATGCCTCTGATTTAGCAGTATCAGCAACATTAATCAAGGAGGACGACCAGTGGCTTTCATGTCTCGTACTCTCCAAGGTAGTGAATTGCACTACCCACCCGTCGAAAAGGAAGCTACAGCAATTATTGAAGCAGTGAGGAAATGGAGTCATTTCCTTGCTCGCCAGCACTTCACTTTGATAACAGATTAGCGTTCAGTAGCTTTTATGCTGGATAATCGGAAACGAACGAAGATTAAAAACAGTAAAATTAATGAATGGAGGATTGAATTGAACGAGGATTGCATATAGTTATTCAATTGAGTACCACCCTGGTAGGATAATGTTGCTCCGGATACATTAACTCGAGCATTTTGTGCCTCTGTTCAATCTTCAGAGAATAAATCAGGGAAGGTAGTGCATCCGTGGATAACAAGGGAAATCAGGGATAGTATCAAAACTAAAGATGAAGCTTACAAATTAGCCAGAAAAAGCAGCCTACCAGAGGACTGGGAGAAATTCCAGCAGAGGAGGACAAAGTGCTTAATTAGGAAAGGGAAAATAGATTATGAAAGAAAACTGGCACAGAACATAAAAACGGACTGCAAAAGTTTGTATAGATATGTGAAGAGAAAAAGGTTAGTTAAAACAAATGTAGGTCCCTTGCAGTCAGAAACTGGTGAATTCATCATGGGGAACAAGGACATGGCAGACCAATTGAATAACTACTTTGGTTCTGTCTTCACAAATAAATAATCTGCCGGAAATAGCAGGGGACCGGGGGTCAAATGAGATGGAGGAACTGAGTGAAATCCAGGTTAGCCGGGAAGTGGTGTTAGGTTAATTGAATGGATTAAAGGCCGATAAATCCCCAGGGCCAGATAGGCTGCATCCCAGAGCACTTAAGGAAGTAGCCCCAGAAATAGTGGATGCATTAGTGATAATTTTTCAAAACTCTTTAGATTCTGGCGTAGTTCCTGAGGATTGGAGGGTAGCTAATGTAACCCCACTTTTTAAAAAGGGAGGGAGAGAAAAACAGGGAATTACAGACCAATTAGTCTATCATCGGTAGTGGGGAAAATGCTAGAGTCAGTTATTAAAGATGGGAGAGCAGCACATTTGGAAAGTGGTAAATCATGTCTGACAAAGTTAGCATAAATTTATGAAAGGTAAATCATGTCTGACAAATCTTATAGAATTTTTTGAGGATGTAACTAGTGGAGTGGATAAGGGAGAACCTGTGGATGTGTTATATCTGGACTTTCAGAAGGCTTTCGACAAGGTCCCACATAAGAGATTTGCATACAAACTTAAAGCACATGGTATTGGGGGTTCAGTATTGATGTGGATAGAGAACTGGCTGGCAGACAGGAAGCAAAGAGTAGGAGTAAACGGGTCATTTTCAGAATGGCAGGCAGTGACTAGTGGGGTACCGCAAGGCTCAGTGCTGGGACCCCAGCTATTTACAATATATATTAATGATCTGGATGAGGGAATTGAATGCAACATCTCCAAGTTTGCGGATGACACGAAGCTGGGGGTTAGCTGTGAGGAGGATGCTAGGAGGCTGCAAGGTGACTTGGATAGGTTGGGGAAGTGGGCAAATGTATGGCAGATGCAGTATAATGTGGATAAATGTGAGGTTATCCACTTTGGCGGCAAAAACAGGAGGGTAGATTATTATCTGAATGGTGGCCATTTAGGAAAAGGGGAGATGCAACGAGACCTGGGTGTCATGGTACACCAGTCATTGAAAGTAGGCATGCAGGTGCAGCAGGCTGTGAAGAAAGCGAATGGTATGTTGGCATTCATAGCAAAAGGATTTGAGCACAAGAGCAGAGAGGTTCTACTGCAGTTGTACAGGGTCTTGGTGAGGCCACACCTGGAGTATTGCGTACAGTTTTGGTCTCCTAATCTGAGGAAAGACATTCTTGCCATAGAGGGAGTACAGAGAAGGTTCACCAGACTAATTCCTGGGATGGCAGGACTTCCATATGAAGAAAGACTGGATAGACTCAGCTTGTACTCGCTGGAATTTTGGAGATTGAGGGGGGATCTCATAGAGGCTTACAAAATTCTTAAGGGGTTGGACAGGCTAGATGCAGGAAGATTGTTCCCGATGTTGGGGAACTCCAGAACAAGGGGTCACAGTTTAAGGATAAGGGGAAGTCTTTTAGGACCAAGATGAGAAGATCTTTTTTCACACAGAGAGTGGTGAGTCTGTGGAATTCTCTGCCACAGAAGGTAGTTGAGGCCAGTTCATTGGCTATATTTAAGAGGGAGTTAGATGTGGCCCTTGTGGCTAAAGGGATCAGGGGGTATGGAGAGAAGGCAGGTACAGGATACTGAGTTGGATGATCAGCCATGATCATATTGAATGGCGGTGCAGGCTCAAAGGGCCGAATCTGTGCTCGTTCCAAAAACTTACCTTTCTCTACAGAAGATGTGAAGATGACGCGTGCTTCATGTAGAATCTGTGCTGAATTAAAACCAAGGTTCTTCCGTCCTGAAGAAGGAAGATTGATCAAAGCTACTCAACTCTGGAACATTTGAGTATTGACTTCAAAGGGCCTTTACCATCCTCCTCTCAAAATGTTAATATATTTACCATAGTTGATGAATATTTGAGGTTCCCATTTGCCTTTCCTTGTCCAAATATGTCAGCTGCTATGGTTATCAAATGTTTAGATCAACTGTTTTCATTCTCTGGATTTCCAAGTTACATACATTCTGATAGGGGTTCCTCATTCGTGTCAAAAGATTTAAAAGACTACCATTCTAATAGAGGAATATCAACAAGTAAAACAACACCATATCATCCTATTGGAAATGGTCAGGTTGAGAGATATAACGGAATCATTTGGAAAGCAGTGAAACTGGCTTTAAAGTCAAATGACATACCAGATCAGCATTGGGAATGTGTTCTACCAGATGCATTACACTCCATCAGATCTCTACTGTCACAAAGACCACACCTGAATAAACCCAAAGTAGTAGGGGGATTAGCACTCCCTAATTTTATCTATTATTATTGATCGGTAAATATGATTCAACTGTTGGATAATGCTCTTCATCGACCGGAATGGATCATTATGGAAAAAGAGGACTGCTCCCCCTTTAATATTGGTTCGATCCTTCTTTCACCAATGACGGTGAATAATACAAACTACAACAAAAACCCAATTATACATAGTACAATCAGAATTTGGAAACAAATAAAATACAATTTAAAATTAAGAAACTTATCTCTCCTATCTCCTATTGCTAAAAACCCTCTGTTTAAACCCTCGATTATAGACAAAGCATTCACACAATGGGAAAGAGCAGGAATTAAAACTTTGGGAGATTTGTATGATACGGGAAAACTATTATTTAAACAATTACAACTAAAATACAATCTGGGTATGTGATTATTTGAAAAAACATGCACATGAATTTCACAAAATGCCATTAGACTTACTAGATGAAGTGATGAATACAAAGGCGGAATCACCAAATTTAATTTCACATATATATAATATTATACTAAATGCAGTAATACCAACAACGGAAGGTATTAGAGGTGAGTGGGAAAATGAACTAAGCATAAAAATTTCCAATGAAAGGTGGAAAGAATACTTATTAAATGTGCACAAATGCTCAATTAACGTAAGACACACTTTAATACAATTTAAATTTATACATAATTATACTACTCAAAAACTAAATTAAATACATTTTTCCCTAACGTTTCACCAATTTGTGATAAATGCCACTGTCAAGAAGCTACAATAGCGCACTCATTCATCTTTTGTACAAAAATTCAAAGGTTTTGGATTGAAATCTTTGACATTTTCACAAAAGTGTTTAAAATAAAAATGACACCAAAGCCAGAATGGATTATTTTCGGAATGACAGAAGGTAGTCCAAAGAATTTATCAAAAGAATTTATTTGATTACGGCTTAATAATAGGAAAAAAACTAATCTTAAAATTCTGGAAAAATGCTCCTATACCAACATTAAATATGTGGATTTCAACTATGTTTGAAACACTACATCTGGAAGATATGAGACTCCGCCTGGAAGTAAAATCAGAACGCTTCTTTCAGACGTGGTCTGCATTCAAAGAATTGCTACAAAGATAGGGTGCAGGAGTACCTCGGGCCTTGGTAGGTGGGGATGAAAAACTATGGAGTTGGTGGATTCCTTTTGCGTGATATATATAACAGAGTAACTGGCTTTTTTTTTTCCTTTTCCTTTTTTTTTTAGGGTCTATCTCTTAACCCCCTTTCTCTAATTCTTTGACCAAGGGTTTCTTCTCCGTTTTGGCACGCTCTTTCACTATCACAACTCTTTTCACCTATTTCACTCTCTTTCTTTCTATTCTTTTTCTTTAAAAGCCATAAAATTATGGGGTACAATGATTGTAACAATATATGTGAAGTACATTGATGTATTTATCTCTAATAAATAAAATATTAAAAAATAAAAAAAAAAGATCTCTACTGTCAACTGCTACCAGTACTATTCCACATGAGCGGTTCTTTAACTTCAACGGCGTTCTTCTAGTGGTACATCTCTGCCTCATGGTTGACTAGCCCTGGGCCTGTGTTGCTTTGTTGTTATGTCCGATTAAATAAGAACAAGCCTTTTGTTGATGAAGTTGAACTGACTGATGTCAACCCTTCTTATGCAACTATCAAGTATCGGGATGGACCCCAGTCAACTGTCTCACTTCGTGACCTTGCACCATGTCCGTCTTCTCCTTCAGCTCCGTCACTTCTTGATAACACTAATCGGGAACTTCCTCCAACACTTCCAGCATCCCCTATGGAAACCTCTGTAAGAAATTCTAAAATTGTAAATCTAAATAACAATATGAGTGAAGTTGATGACCAAGCAATATATCTACCACCAGCTATTGAAACGCCATTACCTCCTGAAGCTCCAGTGCTGCGACGGTCATCAAGATGTGTTAAACCTCCTGACCGTCTCAACATATATAATAGGAGGGGAGAATGAAGTGGGCGCATGTGCGGGGTTGTTCTAGCGTGTGCGCATGTGCAGGACTTTTCCGGAGTGTGCGCATGTGCGAAGTATTTCGGGCTGGAAAGGCCTGCGGAATCAGCCATGTTTGCCAGACGTTTCCGAGTTTATGTATGAAACAAATAAGTTGCTTAAAGCTTAAATAAAGTTAAGCAAATTACGAGTAGTGAAAAGTCACATTTGCCTCATAACAATCTCTAAACTAAACAATCTAGCTTACAGAGTCATAAAGTCTTACAATGCGGAAACAGGCCCTTCAGCCCAACTTGCTAACATGCCCCATCTACACTAGTCCCACCTGCCTGCATTTGGCCCATATCCCTCTAAACCTGTCCTATCCATGTACATCTTTTTGTTAGATGTTGCGATAGACCCTGCCTCAACTACCTCCTCTGGCAGCTCGTTCCATACCACCTACTTTATGTGAAAATGTTACCCCTCACATTCCTATTAAATCTGTCCCCCCTCACCTTAAACCTGTGCTCTCTGGCTCCAACTCTGTGCCTACCCGATCTATTCCTCTCACGATTTTATACACCTCTATCAGATCACCCCTTATCCTCCAGCGCTCCAAGGAATAGAGGCCTAGCCTGTTCAACCTCTCCCTAGAGCTCAGGCCCTCGATTCCTGGCACCATCCTCGTAAATCTTCTCTGCACCCTTTCCATCAAGACAACATCTTTTCCATAACATGGTACCCAAAACTGAGCACAATACTCTAAATGCGGCCTTGCACAATTGCAACATGACCTCCCCACTTTTTTACTGAGTGCTCTGACTGTTGAAGGCCAATGTGCCAAAAGCCTTTTTGATCCCCCTATCTCCCTGTGATGCCACTGTGAACTACCTGCACTCCTAGATCCCTCTGTTCGACAGCACTTCCCAGACCCCTACCGTTCAGTGTAAGTCTTGCCCACGATAGTGCTTGCAATATGTACCATCTCACATTTCTCTATATTAAATTCCATCAACCATTACTCAGCCCATCTGCCCAACTGATCAAGATCCTGCTGTATCCAAATTACACAGGTAGGGGAGCTTCAGATCTTCAAGTTGTGAATAACTAACAGATTTTAAAATGTCTGCTTTAGAATTGGTTATTTATTTTCCTGCAATTTCTATTGATTCTCCTATTTTTCTTTCCCTTGCCCTGTGTACAGGAAATTGCACTGATTTCACTGACTGTGGTTCAATCTCCTCCACCTTTCCTCCGTTCAATTCTCCATCTTTAAACCGCATTGGATGCACAAGTTACACAGATTGTCCTGCTGTTCACCAAGATCGGAGGTTTGCCAGGAGAATATTAAATACTGTGCACTGTAGAACTATATCAAATTATGAGGGGCATTGACAGGGTACATAGTCAGAGGATGGAAATATCAAAGACTAGAGGGCATAGCTTTAAAACGAGAAGGATAACATTTAAAGGAGATGTGCCGGGCACGGTTTTTTAAACAGAATGCCATGAGTGCCTGGAAAGCGTTGCCAAGGCTGGTGGTGGAGGCAGATGCGATAGTGCCGTTTAAGAGACTGTTGGATAGACACATGGATATGGAGGGTTATGTGCAAGTAGATAAGAGTTGGTCTCGGCATCATGGATGTCACAGACATTATAGCCCAAAGGGCCTGCTCTTGTTCTGTACTGTTCCATGTTGTATGTTTATATAACTTATCTGCCTGCACATAACCCATATCCATCCATTCCCTGCATATCCACAAGCCTCAAATGCCACTATTGTTTCTGCCTCCACCGATCCCCTGGCAAAGTGATCCACCACCCTCTGTGTAAAAATCTGCCCCGCACACCTTTGCCCCTCTCACCTTAAAGCTGCGCCCTCTAGTCTTTGTTGACCTGCTATGAGTTTGGACTTGCTCCAAAATCTTGTCTTTGAGTTGTTGAATGCTGCACGCAAGTGAGATTTTATGCCAATTGTCATATTCCACATATGAGACTAAGAAGCAATGTCTGAGGAACATTGACTGCTGCACCATAGCACCTTAATAATTTCTATCTACTCATACACAGGCAATTGGATTTGGAATACTAATATATTATTGCAAGTCAAGTGTTAATACCACTTTAATTTTGACATTGCTCCTGCATTATGCTAATTGACCTACCCCAACAATTAGCTTTATCGTGTCAGTTCATTACTTTTACTGCTGTGTTTAAATGTACAATTAAGAATTGCTGGTTAACCTTATCCTTGCTCTTGTAAAGTACCGTGACCTGCAGAATCTCTTCTAAAATGGTTGATTCCCCAGATAATGAACCTAGTAATTAGCACGGAACAGTACAGCACAATGTCCGTGCCTAACATGATTTAGGACCTACTCTTATCTGTCTGCACATAATCCATAAACTTCAAATCCCCGAATATCCATTTCAATTCTCCTTCCCATTCCCACACTGACCTTTCTGTCCAGGGCTCCTCCATTGCCAGTGAAGCCACACGCAAACTGGAGGAACAGCACCTCATTTTCCGCTAGGATAGTGGAATATGGTACAGTAACCCAATGGGATGAACATTGAATTCTCCAATTTTAGGTAATGCCCCCCTGCTCCTTCTTCTCATCTACTTACAGTAACTTTCTTCCCCTCCACACATATTTTTCTTTGCGCAGTCCCTTTCCCCATCATCCAGTTCCTATCCCCTCATCCGTCCTATCATCATCCACCCTCTAATCTCCGGGTTTCCCATTTTCCAACCGGCCATACCCTGTTTCCTTCTCCCTACGAACCTTCCCTCTAGCTCTACATTTTGCTCCTTACCTTAACACATGCGCTCTTTTGTCTTCTCCAGTGAGCACCTCCGGCCTTGTTCCACCATCCTTCTCCTCCCCCTCCCCGTCAAATACATGTCAATCAACCCCTCTTTATCTGGATTGACCTATCGCCTGCTATTTGCACCTGCCCCTCCCCTTTCTACCAGCCATCTTACCTCTACTCCACTGAAGAAGGGTCCCGATCTGAGACGTCGTCTGTCCATTCCCTCCACAGATGCTGCCTGACCCTCGGAGTTTCTCCAGCACTTTGTAATTTGCTAAAAAATCTAACATTTGCAGTCTGTTATAACACAGGGTTTAGTTTAGTTTGGAGATACAGCATGGAAACAGGCCCTTCGACCCACTGAGTTCACACCGACCATCCACTAGTTCAACGTTATCCCACTTTATCATCCACTCCCTACACACTAGGGGCAATTTAGAGGCTAATTAGCCTACAAACCCGTACGTCTTTGAGGCGTGTGAGGAAACCGGAGCACCCAGTGGAATCCCACACGGTCACAGGGAGAATGTATAAACCCCACACAGACAGCACACGAAGTCAGGATCGAACCCGGATCTCGGGTGCTGCAAAGCAGCGGCTCTATCAGCTGTGCCACTGTGCCACCCATATCAAAATTTAAGAATTTGCTTTTTAATACGGGTATCAATTATACCAAATATATTGTTGCAAAATGCAATGTGCCTGGCACACTTGGAGATTGTTGAAATTGTCAAAGATTGCAACATGAAAATTCAATTACTATGGAAATTGCTTTCATTGGGATGCTGACAGCCATCGACAGCTAATTTGTTCTGGGAGTCAATTAACAGACACAAATTTAAGTAATCAAAATATGAATCACACCTTAGCAAAGCAGCAAGACTGACTAGACATTTGCTTGAGGAATGAGCCTATCCAAAATAACCAAAGATATACCTTTGGGCTTGACCAGATATATAGGAGGATGCTGTGGGAAGCTGAGGAGTGTGGGGAGAAACTGCAGATGCTAATTTACACTGAAGATAGACGCAAACGTCTGGAGGAACTCAGCGGGCCAGGCAACATCTCTCGAGAAAACGAACAGGTAACGTTTCATGTTTGGACACTTCTTCAGGAATTGCAGGAGCCCTGGCTGAGAAATATATGAATCATTGTTAGGCACAGGTGAGGCGCTGGAAGACTGGAGAGTGGCCAATGTTGTTTAAGATGGGCTGCAAGGAAAAGCCTGGGGACTATAGACCAGTGAGCCCAACATCTGTTGTAGGTAAGTTAATGGAGAGGAATATGAGGGATGAGATAAAAGCATTTGGATAGAAAGAGGGTGATTTTGAATAGTCAGCATGGTTTTGTACGTGGAGAATTGTGTCTTACACATTTGAACAAGTTTTTTGAGAACTAACCAAGACGGTTGATGAGGGCAAGGCCGTAGACACCGTCTATATGGAGTCAGCAATGCCTTTGACAAGGTTCCGAAGGTTAAATCGCATGGGACCCAGGGGGAGCTAGCCGACTGAATTGGCTACATGGAAGAAAGCAGAGGGTGATGGGGGAAGGTTGTTTCTCAGACTGGAGGCCTGTGACTAGTGGTGTGTCTCAGGGACACCTTTTCCCGTTCTTTGCATAATTGATTATTGTCTAGTTATTTGTACATCATTGTGTTCATGAGTCCGTAGAGTAAGAATTTCATTGTTCCATTGCTGGTACATAAGACAATTAAACACTCTTGAACTGTCTTCAATCTGAAGAAGGGTCTCGACCCGAAAAGTCACACATTCTTTCTCTCCGGAGATGCTGCTTGTCCCGCTGAAGTTACTCCAGCATTTTGTGTCTACCTTCGATTTAAACCAGCATCTGCAGTTCCTTCCTAAACACTCTTGAATCTTGATATATGGAATTCCCTGTCACTGGAGGTGGTGGAATCAGATATAATCAGGTGGCATTAAAGAGACATTTAGACTGGCACATAGACGCCTATCCATGTTCTGAAGAAATGCTGCCTGACCTGCTGAGTTAATCCAGCACTTTCTGCACTTCTATGTGTGATTCAAAGTCTCCCAATCGTCTTTTTTTCTTTCCATCCCACTCTCTTCCCCCCACTTTTCTGTTCTTTGTAAACTTGAGAGTCCCAAATATATGACGTGCTTACAATCTGTGCAGCATCCGTCCACTGTGATAACAGCAAGAACAAGCATTACAGGTCCACCACCGGTTTTCCGGCACCCTTGGTTCCAGAGACTTTCTGGATTATCCGTTTTGCCGGACCATCAGAGGTCTCGGCCTCTGAGAGGAGTCCAACGATAACGGAACGGTCCGCCTAGGCCGATGCCGGCCCGCAAAGTCAGCCTCGGAGGTCGGCTATGGGAACGGATTCGCTAGCTCCGGCCGGGCCAGAGATCCAGAGCCCCATCCATGGGTGGCAAATGGAACCCGCTGATCAGCCACAGAAGTTCCAATAAGGTAGAGATCGGCCGCCTCACCCGGCCTACGCACCACTATTTCAGGGTGATTTCAAGCACACTCTCTTCATTTTGTCTGGATTAAAGGAGGTGCCGGACCATCAGTTGCTGGAAAATCAGTGGTGGACCTGTACTACCAATTCTAATGTCCATTGATCTTGAAGAAATAGAATCACGCAGTGTATAATAGACTGGCAACTAATCTCGCCAAAGGGAATGCAATACAATTTAGCCCCAAAATAACTCCATTCAGACCAAGGATTTGAATTCTGCATTACAACATGTTAATTATATATAGACTGGATTTTATTTTTACAAAATTAGACAAACGTTTTCAACATCTTTAGAAAAGCATAGATTGCACAAAACTTTTCAGAAATTTAAAGAGTGACCAAGGAAATAACAAATATATTTAACTTTGCAATATAAAAGAATAACGAAAAACTAATAAAGTATGCCTTTTGAGGCATAATCAGAATGCATCTTGCATTCAAATGAAGATTAAGGGAACTATTTATAAATCTTCCCTTTCCTTCTTAGTTCTCTGTGTTTTTTGGTGTAATTTGAAGCCATCTTCATTTGCCAACCAAGTGGAATAGATTTCAACTGGATTAATATTCCAGTGTTTATGGAATGAAATTGGAACTTGATGTTTAAGGTAGTCTTTCGAATAGTCCATTGGTCGTGCCTGGAAAGTAATAAAAAAGATTAGTAGCATTTAAGAGACTTTTGGATGGGTACATGGATATGCAGGGAATGGAGAGATATGGATTATGTGCAGGTAGATTAGGCATGGTCTTGACATTAGGCCTGTTCTTGTGCTGTACTGTTCTATGTTAGAAATTACACCCTGAGCCTGATGCTATGCATTATTCTATTCCTTTCAGTCATGAGAATTTTGCCAGATATCCCGATTTGCAGCAGGTTTAAGATTTTCCAATGGACACTAACCATATAACAATTACAGCACGGAAACAGGCCCTCTCGGCCCTTCCAGTCCGTGCTGATCATTTGTTTTCCCCTAGTCCCATCTACCTGCACTCAGACCATACCCCTCTATTCCCTTCCCGTCCATATACCTATCCACTTTACTTTTAAATGTTAAAATCGATTCTGCCTCCACCACTTCTGCTGGAAGCTCATTCCACACAGCCACCACCCTCTGAGTAAAGAAGTTCCCCCTCACGTTACCCCTAAACTTCCATCCCTTAATTCTCATGTCATTTTTTATTTTAAGAGATAGTGCATGGAAACAGTGCCGGAGACCAAAGCAAACCCATGCGGTCACAGGGAGAACATGCAAACTCCACATACAAACAACACCCAAGGTCAGGATCAAACCCGGAGCTCTGAGGCAGCATCCGTGCCACCCTATGGATCCTTCAACATATTCGATTCATATTTTATTTCCTGCATAAACATCCCTTAATTTGACATTGTAGTAGCAATTCACAAGTACATTGAAATTGGTTCTAATTATAATATTTTTGAAATGTTTTATATGTTCAATATACCACTGAAAAAAATACAGTCTACATTGATGACTTCAAATATATTATATTGTACAGTTGATGGAACTCAAAAGTCTAAGATCTGTACTGATTTATAAGCGTTTCAAATCCAGATTATTTTTTAATGTCGAGCATTACAAGTATAAATTTGGGGAAAAAAATGTAGGTAATTCACACTAGTTCTAAGCTATCCCAATTTAGCATCCACTCCCTACACGCTAGGGGCAATTTGCAGAGGCCAATTAACCTACAAACCCGCATGTCTTATGGGATATAGGAGGAAACTAGAGCGCCCAGAGGAAACCCACACGATCACAGGGGGAACACTCCACCCACAGACTGCACTCGAGGTCCGGACCGGACCCAGGCCTATGCCACTGTGAAGCAGTAGCTCTACCCGCTGCCCTACTGCGCTACATAAAAGGATTGTTTTTATGAGAAAACATGTCTGGTATAAACTAAAACTAACAGGCTCTTTGGTTAATTATTTGCAAATAAGATGGCGGCATATTTTGTGTAAATGAAAGGTTTATGGCTGGGGATTTGAGAGAAGATAAATAGTAGAAGCTTGTTAGTAACCAAGATGAGAAAAATCACTAACGTTTCAAGGACAGAATGGCTGTGCAAGCTCATTTTGATTTTTATTTCAAGTGACAAATTATCTTATCAAGATACTGACAACCTATTTTTACATCCAAATTGACCTTGTACAACTTAGGCGGTTTGGTTTTGTTTCTTTTTTAATCTGTTTTCAGTTGGGTTCTTAGCATTAAAAATACAATCATAGCACTTAACATTTTCTAGTGGATGATTTATTTTGAAACGTTGAGGGCAGTACGGTGGCACAACGAGTGGAACTACTGCCTCTCAGCACCAGAGACACGGGTTCGATCTGGGCCTCGGGTGCTGTTCGTGTGGAGTTTGCACACTTTCCCTGTGACAGTGTGGGTTTCCACTGGGTGCTCCAATTTCCTCCCACATTCCAAAGACGTGCTGCTTTGTAGGTTAACTGGCCTCTGTAAAGTGCTCTCACTGTGTAGGGAGTGAGAAAGTGGGATAACATAGAACCAAAGTGAATGGGTGGTCGCAGTTTAATGCCATGGACCCAACTGAAAACATAGAACAGGTGATCGATGGTCAGCATGGACTCGGGTGGGCTGAAGGGCCTGTTGCCATGCTGTATCTTGCAATCGAATAAAAATCAAGGAATGTTTTGTCCTTGGGTTTCTGGTCACCTTTTTGCCAAATAAACCTGCAGAAATCTGTCATTCCTCACACAGAGTCTCCTAGTGTGTACGGAGTGGATAACAGGATAACATCGAACTAGTGTGAATGGGTGGTCAATCACTAGCACGGATTCTGTGGGCTGAAGGGCTTTTTATCTAATGCAGTGTCTCTAAAACTAAAAACATGAGCTATGAACTTGGGGTAGCATGGTGCCAATATTCCGCAAAGTATCTCTAAAGTCTATAGTTCTATGGATTGTCAATGGTTTTGGTGCTAGTTTAGTTTAGTTTATAGGTACACCGCAGCCCATGCCGACCAGCAATCACTCCTTTCACTATCCTACACACTAGGGATAATTTACAATTTTACCAAAGCCAATTAAACAAACCTACAAACCTGCACATCTTTGGAGTGTGGGAGGAAACTGGAGAACACGGAGAAAATCCATGCGGTCTAGGGGGTGAATGTCCAAACTCCTTACGGACAGCACACGTAGTCAGGATTGAACCCGGGTCTCTGGCGTTGTAAGGTAGCAACTCCACCTCTGCGTCACTGTGCCGCTGGTTGTACAGTTATTAATCTATCTTCCAATCAATCAGAAATGAGAACCTAAAGAAATAATTACCTGATGGAAAAGCGGGCTGTGGGTCACGGGGATTCCAAGGCCACTGAAGCACATTCCCAAAACCATGTCATCGGGAGCATCGTTACTGTAACAGCTGCACCCACTGTGTAGTAATCGGTTTACTGCTTCTCTGCTGAAGACAATTCTATACAAGGAGAAAAGGAAATCAAGTGGAACTGAGAACAGCAAAATGATACATTAGTGCAAACAAAATGCTTCTGGATCCTACGGTATGCACATGGGGCCATGTGAGTGATTCAGAATGATAGCAGGTTCCCAAAAAGATGAATGCAAGTTTGTTTCCACTAAGTGGGAGAGTCTAGGACTAGAGGGCACCACCTCAGAACAAAAGGGCATACCTTTAGACAGGAGATGAGGAGGAATTTCTCCAGTCAGAATGTGGTGAATCTGTGGAATTCATTGCCACAGACGGCGCTGGAGGGCAAGTCTTTAGGTATTTAGGGGACCCTGTCCCGTCTCCATCAATGGTGTGGATGTGCAGTTTACTAGGGAATACAAATACCTTGTAGTGCACCTAGACAGTAAACTGGACTGGTCCAGGAATGATGAGGCCCTGTACAAGAAGGGACAGAGCCAGGTCTCCTTTTTGAGAAGGCTCCGCTCCTTCAACGACTGCAGTGAGATGCTGCACATGTTCTACCAATCGATGGTAGCCAGTTCCATCTTCTTCGCTGCCGTGTGCTGGGGCAGCAGGACGAAGACTGTGGTCGCCAATAGGATCAACAAACTTATCTGGAAGGCTGGGTCCGTCCTGGGGGCAGAGTTGGATTCATGGGAGGTGGTCTTGGTGGGGAGGATGCTCCTCAAACTGCGGAGCATCCTGGACAATACAGCTCACCCCTCCATGACACACTAGTCAATCTGAGGAGTACATCCAGCAACAGACTGGTTCCACCAAGATGCAGGACGCTGCAGTAGATCCTTCTTCCCTGTGGCTATCAAACTGTACAACTCCCCCTTCTGTCGTGGGGCAGACTAAAGCTGACTCCACTCCTTTCACCCCTCCCCAATCTTTGCGTATCCCCAATCCTTTCCACTCGTCACTTTAATTTCATGTTTCATATATTTTGAGGTTTTTTTTTACTGTTGGCAGATCAATTTCCCTCCTGGGTTGAAGTTCTATCGTATCGTATGTGGACCGGACTTTGGACTTTTTGTTCGTAAACGGCGCCAAAATATGGCAACTGTGCATTTGTGGGTTGAGCAAGAGAATTTTTCAGTGCTCTCTGTATCATAGTGACAATAAAGAACCATTGACGCATTGAACTGCCCATCATTTTTGTTATTAATTGCATTTTATTTTATCGTTAGTTAAATCTCAAATTGACCAAACTTATCAATGTTTAAGGATGACTAAATAATTGAGTATTTAGCTTTTGATCATCAGTTAATTTATTTTGCACGCTATTTCATCTCTGCACCCAATTTCTAATGTTAAAAGTCCTCACATTATTTTCAGTTCACTCTGTGATCAGATTACCCTGATTGTGTCTATTCAGAGTAATTGGAATATGAATCCTATTATGGTGGTTACGCATACAACCTTATTTTCTGCAGTGATGTGTTTACATCCCTATCCTTGGTGCCTTAAGCTCCCTGACCATTGATTATGTTGAAATAAAACTGCTCTGGACCTTTGTATTACAGCACGGAAATAGGCCCCTCCAGCCCAGCTCGTCCATGCCAACCAAGATGCCACTAGTCCCATCTGCCTGCATTTGGCCCATATCCCTCCAAAACTTTCTTATCCATATACCTGCCCAAATGGCCTTTAAATGTACTTATTGTACCTGCCTCAACTACCTCCTCTGGTAGCTTCTTCCATATACCCACCATCCTCTGAACGAAAAAGTGTATTAATGTTTTAATCCTGTCTACATATAGAAAAATAAATGCTGCCAAGGTCACACAGCTCGACGAACAAGGGTCAATCATGTTTGCTTTACTTCAGGGTTGAAGATGGCTTGCTTCCAATTCTAGAGAGATCTGTAGGATTGTTGCCATTTTATGGAATTACTGAAAGAAGTACTCTAGTAGCATCTAAAATACATTTGGACAGGCACATGGACAGGAAAGGTTTACATAAATATGGGCCAAACGTGGGCAGATGGGACTGGCTTAGATGGGCCAAAAGGACACAAAGTGCTGGGGTAACTCAGCGGATCGGGCTGCATCTCTGGAGAACATGGATAGGTGACTTTTCAGGTCCAGAGCCTTCTTCAGATTGATAGGTGACGTTTCGGATCAAAACTCTTCTTCAGTAGTTGAGGCAGGTACTATCACAACATTTAAAAGACATTTGGACAAGTACATGGATAGGAAAGGTTTAGAGGGATATGGGGCAAATACAGGCAGGTGGGACTAACGTAGATGGGATATCTTGGTCAGCTGTAGGACTATGACGCTAAGTGGTGTATGAGGCATATTTGCGATGTGCAAAATCTGCCACAGAGCTGGAAGGGAGTTGTTGATAGGGCAGGTGGGTTTGGGACGTGTCCAGGGGGAGGAGAGAGAGGGGCAAGTAAGAATCAGAAGGGGTGCTGAGGGAGGCACTGAAAGAAGGCTTGGATAGAGTGAATGTGGAGAGGATGATTCCACTCGTGGGAGAGTCTCAGACCAGCGGGCACAGCCTCAGAATAAAAGGACGTACCTTTAAAATGGAGTTGAGGAGGAATTTCTTCCGTCAGAGGGTGGTTTTGAGTTTAGAGATACAACCCGAAAATAAGCCCTTCGATCTACCAAGTCCGCACCAGCCAGCGATCCCCGCATACCTACACTATCCTACACACACTAAGGACAATTTACAATTATACCAAGCCAATTAGCTTACAATCCTGTCGGTGTTTAGAGTGTTGGAGGAAACCGGAGATCCCAGAGAAAACCCATGTGGTCACGGGGAGAATGTACAAACTCCTTACAGGCAAGCAAGCACCCATAGTCAGGATTGAATCCAGGTCTCTGGCGCTGTAAGGCAGCAACTCTACCGCTGGTCCACTGTACTGCCCTTGGTGAATCTGTGGAATTCATATTAATATTCTCCAATTAATATTTTTTAAGTGGAGATTGACTGATTCTTGATTAGTACAGTTGTGAGGAGAAGGCAGGGGTAAAGGGCTTGAGAGGGAAAGATAGATCAGCCATGATTGAATCACAGAGTGGACTTGATGGGCCGAATGGCCTATTTCTGCTCCTAGAACGTATGGAATTGGTGATGGGGAGGTCGGAGGGGGAGAGAACGAGTGAGAAGAGTGGCCGGGGAAGGGGGGGGAGTTGTCATTGTTTTTCGTGCGGGAGCCCTCCTGTAGATCCAACAGACCTTGCCTACTCACCCTCCACCTCCCGTGATATAGCTGTATCCACCAGTGCTCAGTCCATATCCATAGCGCTCTCCGAGGAAGATGGCCTCACTTGGGTCGTAGCAGCTGAGTAATCTTTGGAGCCTTGGAATGCTGCATTAAATAGTCACTCATTAGTACATGCTGACGAGTACATGCTCATTTTCACTCGCTGGAATTTAGAAGATTGAGGGGTGATCTCATAGAAACTTACAAAATTCTTAAGGGGTTGGACAGGCTAGATGCAGGAAGATTGTTCCCGATGTTGGGGAAGTCCAGGACAAGGGGTCACAGTTTAAGGATAAGGGAGAAGTCTTTTAGGACCGAGATGAGAAGATCATTTTTCACACAGAGAGTGGTGAATCTGTGGAATTCTCTGCCACAGAAGGTAGTTGAGGCCAGTTCATTGGCCATATTTAAGAGGGAGTTGGATGTGGCCCTTGTGGCTAAAGGGATCAGGGGGTATGGAGAGAAGGCAGGTACAGGATACTGAGTTCTCTGAGTTGGATGATCAGCCATGATCATATTGAATGGCGGTGCAGGCTCGAAGGGCCGAATGGCCTTCTCCTGCACCTAATTTCTATGTTTCTATGTTTACATGCCTACTGTAACATTATAACAAAATAAAACTAATGTCTTACTATGTTTTACTCCACGTTACCCCGTGACCGCGGGAAGTAGTGGAATATTTTGATGGTAATTACGGAGGCAGTCACATGGCAATTTCCATCATAGAGTCACAGCATCATACAGCATGGAAACAGGCCCTTGAGCACAACCCGTCCATGCCGTTTAGGGTGCCCCATCCAAGTTAGTCCCATTTGCTCTACCAAGCATAAATGGTGGGTCCTTTGTTTTGTTCTGGAGATTGTCTTCAAAAACAAAATGTCCTACTACAGTATTTTCTTTATAAATCTGTGAAGTTATTACGCTTAATAGGAACTCATAATGGAATAAATGTAAAACAGGAGACATCAGGTCGTTGAAGACTAGAAGTGTATGCGGACATTACACATTTAGATCAATATACCTTAGAACCACAACCTGCACAAAACAATGAACAGCAGAGTTTTGCAGTCGGTGGTGCTGTTAAATTCCACATGTTGTCAAACAATGAGGATTAAAAGGGTAAACAGTCAGAACCTTTTTCCCCCAGGGTGGAAATGTCAATCACTAGAGGGCACAGCATCAAGGTGAAATGGGGATGATGTGGTTTAATGAAGACGTGCAGGGCAAGTGCTTTTTACATGGGGGGTGGTGGGGCCTCGAACATGGTGCCAGGGGTGGTGACAGAGGCAGATACGAAAGTGGCGTTTAACAGTTTTTAGACAGGCTCATGGATATGCAAAGAAGAGGGATTTGGATCATATCCAGGCAGATTAGATCAGTTTTAACGGCATTATGTTCAGCACAAATATTGTGGGCCAAAGGGCCCTTTCCTGTGTTGTACTGTTTCATTGTCACGTGTACCGAGATGCAGTGAAAAGCTTTTTTGTTGCGTGCTATCCAGTCAGTAGAAAGACTATATCAGTTGGGCCAAAGGGTCTGTTTCCGTGCTGTGTGACTCTGTGACTCTACACAGCACTGGTCCTTGTGGAATTAGATTACTACATTCTGCCAACTGGAAATAGTAATCTATTTCTATCTGCTCCTTGTCCTCTAGTCATTAGTCAGCTCTCTATCCATGCTAATATATCACCCTCAACATAGCGTGCCTTAAACCCTTTGTGAAAACATCAATCACTAGTTGCTCTTCATCAATCCCATTAAATACAGATTAAATAAACTAGAGGATTTGCCAAACACATTTCACTTCCATAAATTAAAAAAGAAAATGCGGTAAATATTCAGCCTTTGGAGAGCGCGTGTGGAGAAAGATGTGAGATTGTTATTTCCAATATCAGCTGCATTGTTTATTATTCTCTTTCATAAATCTATCTTGGCCACGTAATTGCATCTTGAATCTCCAACTGCTCCATTACATTTTTATTGATGGATTCTACCATTTCCCTAATATTTGGTTCCAGAATACATTCACATCTGTCTCTTATTTTTATTCTTTCACTTTATATAACAATAATAAACCTAAACCTTACCAAGTCGTGGTGCATTTAGTACCATCCAATGAATCACAGGTTAGCTGGGTGAATTTTGGAAGATCAAGGGATGTCACACAGTGGCGCAGTGGGTAGGGCTGCTGGCCCACAGCACCAAAGGCCCGGGCTCCATCCTGATCTTGGGTGCTGTCTATGTGGAGTTTGTACTTTCTCTCTGTGACCACATGGGTTCCCTCCAGATGCTCCAGTTTCCTCCCACGTCCCAAACACGTGCAGGTTTGTAGGTTAATTGGCTTCTGTAAACTTGTTTCCAGTTTGTAGGGAATGGATGAGAAAGTGGGCTAGCATAGAACTGCATTGAACTACAGGTGATCGATGGTTGGTGTGGACCCAATGTGCTGTGTCTCTAAACTAAACAATATATTGAAATGTTGTCCCTAATGTCATTGGAGGCGGGGGGGTGTCGTACCTCATCCCATGCTCTGCTCATTAGTGCCCAAGCAGTAATACAAAACAAGGGTAATAAAAGCTGTTGAAGAAGGAACTGCAGATGCTGGAGAATCGAGGGTTACACAAAAAGCTGGAGAAACTCAGCGGGTGCAGCAGCATCTAAGGAGCGAAGGAGATAGGCGACGTTTCGGGTCGAGACCCTTCTTCAGACTGGTCAGGGATCAGGGAAACGAGAGATATAGACGGTGATGTGGAGAGATAAGGAACAATGAATGAAAGGAATGAAAGATATGCAAAAAAGTATCGATGATAAAGGAACAAGCCATTGTAAGCTGTTTGTGGTGTGAAAATGAGAAGCTAGTGCGACTAGGGTGGGGGAGGGAGATAGAGATAGAGGGAATGCCAGGGCCCGAGGGCTGAGGGAGAGGTGGGAAGGGGAGGAGACAGCAAGGGTTAACAGAATTGAGAAAATTCAATAAAAGCTGCCCTGACCATCACACCCACATCCCATAAATAAATGAATAGAAAACCCATTGGAATCGAACAGTACCATGAAACATCAATAATGATTACGAGAGTATCACATACTGTTTTCCTTGTTTTATAGTTTTGTCAATTAAGTGATGAGGGATGGATGCGAACTGCAGGAATCAACAATGTCAGTACACCAACATAAATAACATGGCCTCCCACACTGCAAGCTGTGCCAGACATACACTCATGCAGTGCACGGCAAATATTCCGACATATGGGCAGCAGATGGTGCAGCGGCAGAGCTGCTGCCTTCCAGCGCCAGAGGCCTGGAGTGCTGGAGTAACTCTACGCTTCAGGTGGCATCAACATCCTATCCACAACTGAAGAGCAGTCCCGAGCTACTATCTACTTCATTAAAGACCTTTGCACTATCGTTAATCGGACTTTATCTTACACTAAACGTTATTCCCTTTATCCTGCATCTGGACACAGTGGACAGCACGATTGTAATCATGTATAGTCTTTCTGCTGACTGGTTAGCACACAACAAAAAACTTTTCACTGTACCTCGGTACTAGTGCAATAAACTAAACTAAGCGAAACTTTGGAGATCATTGGAGATAGGTGCCTGATTGTATGGGGAGGAGGGTGAGAGAAAGCTGGAAGAGAGGAGGGGCAGGATAAAGTGCGGTAGGTAAGAGGTGAACACGGGCGAGGGAGGGTTGTTGATAGGCAGATGGCTGGACAAAGGCTAGAGATGAAAAAAAGGAGCGAGAAAAAAGGATTGAAGAGTCACAAATTGTGAAGCCCGAGGAGGTGGGGAGAGTCTACCTGCTTTACTTCTGCAGGGTGACCATTTCCAATAATCAATTATGTTTCAGGCAAATCCAATTCTACCCTCTCCGTACAATCATGCAAATTTTCCACGTCTTCTTAATACTGTTTAAACACTAAAGGCAAAAATTCTGCATGACATCATCCCTGCTGTTGCCAAGGTCACTTTGGTAGTTTAACACCCAATGGTATGAACATTCTATTCTCCAATTTTATGTCACATAACCCCTTCTCCCCATCTCTCGTGCCTGTGCTCCTGATGCATATCATTTTTTTCCACTATCCCTCCCCCTTTCTTCTCTCCCCCCCCCCCTCTATATCCCTCCCTCTGGCTTCATATGTCACTCCTCTTCTCTCCTTATCACCTCTCGTCTTTGCTCACCCATCTTCCAATCAACCCCCCCTCGCCTGTAAAGCAGATTATTATCTGAATGGTGTCAGACTAGGAAAAGGGGAAGTGCAACGAGACCGGGGTGCCCTTGTACATCAGTCACTGAAAGTAATCATGCAGGTAGAGCAGGCAGTGAAGAAAGCAAATGGCATGTTGGCCTTCATTGCGAGAGGATTTGAGTTTAGGGAACAAGGAGGTCCTACTGCAGTTGTACAGGGCCCTGATGAGACCGCACCTGGACTATTGTGTGCAGTTTTGGTCTCCTCATTTGACGAGGGACATTCTTGCTATTGAGGAAGTGCAGTGTAGGTTCACCAGGTTAATTCCCGGGATGGAGGGACTGACATATGATGAAAGAATGGGTCGATTGCGCTTGTATTCACTGGAATTATAAGGATGAGAGGGAATCTTATAGAAACATATAAAATTCTAAAGGGTTACACAAAAAGCTGGAGAAACTCAGCGGGTGCAGCAGCATCTAAGGAGCGAAGGAGATAGGCGACGTTTCGGGTCGAGACCCTTCTTCAGACTGGTCAGGGATCAGGGAAACGAGAGATATAGACGGTGATGTGGAGAGATAAAGAACAATGCAAAAAGGTATCAATGATAAAGGGAAGCCATTGTAAGCTGTTTGTGGTGTGAAAATGAGAAGCTAGTGCGACTAGGGTGGGGGAGGGAGATAGAGATAGAGGGAATGCCAGGGCCCGAGGGCTGAGGGAGAGGTGGGAAGGGGAGGAGACAGCAAGGGTTAACAGAATTGAGAAAATTCAATGTTCAAATTCTAAAGGGATTGGACAGGCTGGATGTTGGGGGACCAGAGGTCACAGTTTAAGAATGAGGGGTAGGCTAGTTAGGACTGAGATGAGGAAAAACGTTTTCATCCAGAGAGTTGTGAATCTGTGGAATTCTCTGCCACAAAAGACAGTGGAGGCCAATTCACTGGATGTTTTCAAGAGAGTTAGATATAGCTCCGAGGGCTGTCAGGCATCAAGGGATATGGGGAAAAAGCAGGGACGGGGTACTGATTTTGAATGATCAACCATTGGCGGTGCTGGCTCAAAGGGCCAAATGGCCTACTCCTGCACCTATTTTCTATCTTTCTACGTATCCACCTATAACTTGCCAGGCTTTGTCCCACCCCCACCTTGCTTTTCCAGTTTTCTCTCCCCCATTAGAATCAGTCTGCAGAAGAATCCCAACTCAAACCGTCGCCTATCTAATCAGTTGCTGCCTGACAGAGAAACGTGAGGTGTACAGAGAAATGTGAGGTATTGCATTTTGGGTCATCTAACAAGGGCAGGACCTCACAGTGAAAGGTAGAGGTGAAAAAAAAGGAGCGAGACAAAAGGATTGAAGAGTCACAAATTGTGATGCCCAAAGAGGTGGGGAGAGCCTACCTGTTTTACCTCTGCAGGGTGACAATTTCCAATAATAAATTATGCTTCTGGAAAATCCAATTCTGCCCTCTACGTGCAATCATTCAAATTTTCTACGTCGTCTTAATACTGTTTAAAAACTGAAAGCAAAAATTCTGGATGACTTTCCCCCTGCTGTTGCCAAGAGAGTGTTGTAGAGCAGAGGGATCTAGGAGTGCAGGTGCATGGTTCCTTGAAGGTCGAGTCGCAGATAGATAAGGTGGTCAAAAAAGTGTTTGGCACATTAGCCTTCATCAGTCAGAGTATTGTATAGAAGTTGGGAGGTCATGATTGCAGTTGTAAATGATGTTGGTGAGAGCCGCATTTAGAGTATTGTGTTCAGCTCTGGGCAATGTGTTATAGAAAAAATATTGTCAAGCTTGAAAGGGTTCAGAGAAGATTTACGAGGATGTTGCCAGGACTACAGGGGCTGAACTAGGCTGGGTCTCTATTCCTTGGAGCGCAGGAGGATGAGGGGTGATCTTATAGAGGTGAATATGATCATGAGAGGAATAGATCGGGTAGATGCACAGAATCTCTTGCCCAGAGTAGGAGAATCGAGGACCAGAAGGCACAGGTTTAAGGTAAAGGGGAAAAGATTTAACAGGAATCTGAGGGGTAACATTTTCACACAAAGGCTGGTGGGTGTATGGTGTAAGCTGCCAGAGGCTGGGACTATCCTAATGTTTAAGAAACAGTTGGACAGGTACATGGGTAGGACAAGTGTGGAGGGGTGTGGACCAAGCGCAGGCAAGTGGGACTAGTGTAGCTGGGACATTGTTGGCCGGTGTGGGCAAGTTGGACCGAAGGGCCTGTTTCCACACTGTATTACTCTATGACTCTGCTAAGTTACTGTGTTTAGCTCAAGATTTCAGCATCTGCAGTTCCTTGTGTCCACAGTAAAATCAAGACTCACAAAATGGAAACTATGGTAAAATAAAATCCAGTTATTTTTACCCATAGTTTCCTGCTTGATCAACTGAGAGGAGCAACTGAAAAGTGCGGCAAGAAACTATTTTTGAATGGACTTCCACTAGCTCATCTTCATTTAAACGTTGTAGACAGGGCACCTTGGTCAACATGGGCAAGTTGGGCCGAAGGGCCTGATTCCAAGCTATTTGACTGGATGGAATGCTTTTAGAAAATGAAAAACAACAGGATATAAAGTCACCAAACTCACTCTAAAGCTCCAGATTTAAAAAAAGACAATGATCCTTCCTATAATGGTTTCACATTAAATGCTCTTTGGTCTTTGTATTTTTTATTAAGACTTTATATTACTTTTTTTTTTTAATTTCTGCAGCTTGAACTTTCTAAATCTTTTTACATAATTCAGCAGAACTTCCTGCCTGTCCTCTAGAACTCTTTTGCACGGGGGAATCTGTTCCTATCCAGATGGTTGTCACATAAGCAAGATGCTTTCATTTTTAATTTATTGTTGAAAATAATTAAACTTTCTAGATCAGGCTCTCTGCGAAATAAACATGGAGTTTAATGAGTTATGTAATTAACTTGCAACTTGATGCACGAGCCTGATACTTGGTGAATGGCATACAAAACAGGACTATGGCATAATACAGGAATGTTTATCAAATGAAGTCATTTACTGTATAAGAGGCATATCTAGGGTAGCGGTCAGGCCCTATTCCCCCAGGGTGGAAATGTACAACACTAGAGGTCATGGCTTTCAGGTGAGGAGGGAAAAGTTTAACAGAGATGCGTGTGGCAGAGAGTGCTGGGGGCCTGGAACACACTGCCTGGGGCGGTTATGGAGGCAGAACTCCACACAGACATTACCCAAGCTCAGGATCGCACCGGGGCCTCTGGCACTGTGAGTCAGCGGCTCGACCAGCTGCACTCCTAAGCTGCCAGAACGTGCAAACTCCACACATTCAGTACCAGATGTCAGGATCGAACCTGGGTCTCTGGCGCTGTAAGGTGGCACCTCCACTGCTGAACTGCCAGAATGTGCAAACTCCACACAGACAGCACCCAAGATCAGGATGGCATCAGCTCTACCAGTTGTGCCAATTTTTCAAATTGACATTTCAACTTGAAAATTTTAGAATGTAGCTTGCAAATCTCAAAAAATAGTGATGTTTGAAGAGCGTTTTGTGGATACACCCAACTGAATGGAACAGATTCTCATACAGCACGCCAACATTACTCTAAATGAAGTTTTGGTTGGCTCGGTGGCGCAGCGGCAGGGTTTCGATCCTGACCACAGGTGCTGTTTGTATGGAGTTTGTACGTTCCCCCTGTGACTATGTGGGTTGCATCCCACATCCCAAAGATGTGTGGGCTTGTAGGTTAATTGGCCTCCGTACATTGCCCCTAGTGTATAGGGAGTGGATGAGAAAGTGGGATAACAGAACTATGTGAGCGAACTCGGTGGGCCAAAGTGTTTATTTCCACGCTGTATCTCTAAACTAAACTAAAGCATGGTCAGTTTCATCTTTCATTATGAGCTGTTTTCATTTTGAGTTCTCAAAATGTCATTTTAAATTCTGTTTATTTCCTGGTGGTTTTGATGTCCTCTGGCAGGACATGACTTGGTGAGGAGCATAGCAAGCACTTTTAAGGCTGTTTTTCATTTAAAATCATTTCAGCTTTATTGAAATGTTTACACAATAACAGTAAGTGCCTCTTATTTACAGAGAATACTTTAATAGCAATGACCTCGGGGAGTGTATCAACTTAAAGAGTATTTTGTACCGTGGATTTGCATTGTCTGAGAATGATGACTGGATTTCATATTTCTTTAGACTTTAGAGATGCAGCTGGAACAGGCCCCTTGACCCACCGAGTCCACGCAGACCAGCGATCACCCCGTACACTAGCACTATCCTACACACATTTCATTACAATCATTTCTTCCATTATTCCCATTTACTCTGAAGTTGATTTAGTTCTGCTTGTGCTGCAGTAGATGAGGGATTTGCTTTGGAATCATCTAGGAACCTATCCTTTACTGTGTTAGTCCCAGGCCCAAAGCCACCCAGTGACTCACACTAACGTTGCCAAGCAGCTTGCGAGAGGTCTGGACATAAAGCAAGGCCAGGAAGATGCATCGTGTTCCTTTCACCATTACAGGGAGGATAGAATTCTCCCATTTTAAGTAACTACAAAATCCTCCCCCTCTCCCTTCTTCCCCCATAAACCTCAAATGCACCATCAGACACAGGAACAGTTTATTCCCCTCTATTATCAGGTTTCTGAATGGTCCTTCCATAAGCTAAAATACCGTCCAATTCATCTCTACCCCATTGCGGACATTGGACGTTGTCTGTGGAACTGATGCGCTACAATGCTGAGAACTATATTCTGCTCTCTGTACGTTCTCCTTCGCTCGACCTATTGTACTTGAGTTTGACTCGATTGTATTTATGCCGTAGAGGTTCACCACCGATTTTCTGCCACCATTAGTTCCAGAGCCTTGCCCTAGTATCCGTTTTGCCAAATCAACAGAAGTCACAGCCCTGTGGGCCGAGATACTGACTGCGGAAGTCGGCTATGGGAACAGATCTGCCATCTCCAGCCGGGCCGGAGTTCCAGAGCCCTGGCCGCAGGGCATAAATTCAACCTATCAATTGGCCTCACATTTTCCAGAGGGGGGGGGGGGGATTTCAAGGGTGCTTTCGTAATTTTGTCCGGATTAAAGCCATCCACCAGTTGGGGGTGGTGGACCTGTATATGATTTGAATGAATAGCAGCAAAACAAAGCTTTTCACTGTACCTCGACACACATAATAATAATAAACCTAAACCCATTCACACTAGTTTTGTATTCTTTCTCATTTGCAAACTTGTCATTTGTCCCACATGTCAATCTTTTCGTGATTATATTCTCCTCCCCTTTGAATTCCCTTCATGTTTCACTGCAACACAAGTATATTTTGAGTAGATACCAAAGACTATTCCCACATTTGCACTCACTCCATACCATGCCAGGAGCAGCTTCACATTTCTGATTCTTCAGCCTCAGCAACCAATCATGGAAACAGCCTGAAGAAGGGTCCAGATCCAAAACGTCACCTATCCTGTTATTGGGGGTTGATGCTGGCACATGTAACTGGGTCCTGAACTTTCTATCGCAACGGCAGCAGACAGTCAGGGTGGGCAGTAGGACATCAAAAACCATAGCCGTGAGCACTGGCTCGCCCCAAGGCTGAGTCCTAAGCCCCCTGCTGTTTAGTCTGCTTACACACGACTGTACTGCTAGACTCAACAACAACTTCATCAACAAGTTCGCTGATGACACAACAGTGGTGGGTCTCATCAGTGACAATGATGAGTCGGTGTACAGGATGGAGGTGGAGCTGCTCACAGGATGGTGCAAATCCCACAACCTCATTCTCAACGTGGGAAAAACGAAGGAGATGGTGGTTGACTTCAGGAGGGCGGGAAAACAACGCCATACACCTCTGCTCATCGATGGAGCTGATGTGGAAAGGGTCAGCAGTGTGAAGTTCCTAGGACTCCACCTGTCAGATGACCTGACGTCCACGACCAACACCACAGCACTGGTCAAGAGAGCCCAGCAGCGACTACACCCTCTCCGAAGACTACGGAAAGCAGGTCTCCCCACTGCACACCTACGAACTTTTTATAGGGGTCAATCGAGAGCACATTAACCTACGGCATCACCTCCTGGTTCGGGAGCTGCAAGGCGTACGAACGGCACCAACTGGACTGGATTGTGAAGACCGCCAGCAGGATTATTGGTGCTCCACTCCCTTTATTGCTGGACATATACAGGAAGAGATGTATCAGCAGAGCCATCTCCATCATCAAAGACCCCTACCACCCATCGCATCACATATTCTCCATCCTGCCATCTGGGAAGAGGTACAGGAGCATCAGCTGCAAAACCAGCAGGATGCTCCTCAGCTTCCTCCCGCAGGCAATTAGACTGATAAACGGACTTTGCCCCCTGCCAAAGTATCGCGCACCAACCACCAACCTGGACACACTGAAGCAGAGCCATTGTCGTGCCACTGCTGATCGGAACTCGTGATATATGTACTTTTATTCTTTATTTCTATTTATTTTTTACCACACACTGAATGGACACTGGTTGAGAAACGCTTTTTCGTTTTCCTCTGGGTATGTAAATACTCAGAAAAATGATAATAAAGATATACAATACAATATCCATGTTACTCCAGCACTTGTTCCTTCTTGGTAAACAAGCATCTGCAGTCCTTGTTTCCATAATCATGGAAACCTTTGCTTATATTTCAAGACTACTCTTCAAAGATATGTTTTCATGATACATCTGTTCTCTGAAATGTTCTGCAATACAGGTTTTGCCTGAATTGCTACAGATATTAGAATATCGTTAATTAATTCCATCGCCTAAATACAGTATATCACGCTAAATGATAAAGTCATTTAGTTTTACACGCTGTTCCAGTCACATCTCTCTTATCTGAAGCAGACAAACACTCTTCCCCAAAAACCAAAATGCTGGAGGAACTTAGCTGCTCAGGAGACATGTGTAGGAAGGAACTGCAGTTGCTGATTTTCACCAAAGATAGACACAAAATGCTGGAGTAACTCAGCGGGGCAGATAGCCTCTCTGGATAGCAGGTCTCGACCCGAATCATCACCCATTACTTCTATCTAGAGATGCTGCCTGTCCCGCTGTGTTACTCCAGCATTTTGTATCCGAAACGTCGTCTGTCCATTCCTTCCACAGATGCTGCCTGACCCACTGATGCTCTTCCTGCATTGGTTTTTAGCTTAGGATTCCAGCATCTGCAATTCCCTCACTTGCTCATAAGCACCCTGGCATGCTCCTGGTACTTTGAACACTGTTTGCAAAAAATTGACTATACACTTTAACAACAGCTCTCCACTCTGTAATCCTCACCAAACTTTGCAGCATAGGGAATCTTATTAACAGAACAAAAATACAACCTTAGTATATGGGAAAGAAAATACAAAAAAACTGGACAGGTGCTTGGATGACAAAGGTTTAGAGGGATCTGGACCAAACATGGGTGGGTGGAATTAGTGTAGATGGGGCATCTTGGGCAGCATGGGAAGGTTGGGCTGAAGGGCCTGTTTCATGCTGGATGACTCTATGACCCTAATCTCACAATCGATGCCCTAAAACTGTTTTTGAGGCACTTGATCAATCTTGTACAGTTATTGATGTTGTTCTTCCAAATGAGCCTATTGCAGAGCAGAATAAATAAAGTTAGATAAAGATGAGCCCTGGAACATTGAGGGCAGTGGGTAGAACTGCTGCCTCGCAGCATCAAAGACACGGGTTTAATTCTGACCTCGGGTGTCATCTGCGTGGAGTTTGCACGTTCTCCGTGTGACCGCGTGTGTTTCCTCCCACATCCCAAAGACGTACGAGATTTTAGGTTAATTGGCCTCTGTAAAATTGCCCTGCTGTGTAGGGAATGGTTGAGAAAGTGGGATAACATAGAACTAGTGTGAACGGGTGATCGATGGTCGTATGGACTCAATGGGCCAGTAACCACGCTGCATTTTTCAATCAATCAATAAAATACAATGATAAGAACAAAGGATAGGAAGAGACCCATACACGAAAGGTGTGAAAGTAAGAACAAAATGGTTGCAAGTTGAATTACCTTTAATATTTAGCTCGAGTCAACAAAGAAACTACTTTTCCAATAAATCTTACAATATTTTACTTCAAGGAACCATCTCCCACAGCTTGTTCAGGCATTATCTAAGTATTCTGAAGCATACATATACTGCAACACTGAATAGTTTATGCAGCCAAAATATGGCACAAATACATGTAACCAGTAGGGAAATTATTTTAATCTTATCACATTACCTTATCAAAGTGTCATCATCCACAATCATAAGCCAGGGAACCTCAGGAACAGCATTACTAACAAATCGTTTAAGAATTGCAAATGTTTTGCCACAGTGCCCTGAAAAATACACAAGAAAATAAGTCTAAACTTTGTTAAAATAGCAGAAGCTCAATAAATGTTATCCCAGATCCAATTTTCTGAGGTAGCTGGTTTGACGAAAATTGTAGAACATATGAATTACACTGGGGCAGCACAGTAGCACAGCGGTAGAGTTGCTGTCTTACAGCGCCAGAGACCCGGGTTCAAACATGACTACGGGTGCTGTCTGTACGGAGTTTGTACGTTCTCCCTATGCCTGCGTGGATTTTCTCCGGGTGATCCGGTTTCCACCCACACTCCAAAGATGTATAGGTTTGTAGGTTAATTGGCTTCAGTAAAATTGTAAATTGTCCCTAATGTGTAGGATAGTGCCAGTTTACGGGGTGATCGCTGCTCAGTGTGGACAAGGTGGGCCGAAGGGCCTGTTTCCACACTGTATCTGTAAAGTTTAAAGTCACTGTAAGTCTTTTGACCCTGAAGAAGGGTCCGACCCTAAACGTTGCTGGTCCATTCCCATTCCCCAGAGTTCGTCCAGCATGCTGTTTTACTCAGGATTCCAGAATCTGCAATTCCTTGTGTTTCCACTTGTCCCTCTAGCCATTTAAAATGATCATAAATTATCTAATTCCAACCACAACGCCTCATACCCCTCCATATTTGGCCTCCCTCTCTCTCATCAAGAATGAACAGCACAGTGGCACGGCTGGTAGAGCCACAGCTCTAGGCTTCCCAGGGTTTCGGCCCGAAACGTTGCCTATTTCCTTCGCTCCATAGATGCTGTTGCACCCGCTGAGTTTCTCCAGCACTTTCGTCTACCTATGATTCGGTAGCATTTCGGGTCGGGGTCCTTTTTCTAAATGTCACCTATTCATGTTCTCTATAGATGCTGCCTGGCCCGCTGTGTTACTCCAGCACTTTGTATCCTTTCCTCCAAAGTTACATCATGACCTCCTGACTCTTCTATTCAATGAGGGCAAGTGTACCATACGCCTTATTTTTCTTCACATACAGTGAATCTTTGGAATTATTAACCCTGGAGTACAGCAGAGGATTAATTACTAGTGTTCATTCACAGCAGAGATTGTTAGATTTCTCAACATTAATGGATACGGAAATAATGTCACAAAACGAGGTCTGAGATAGCTCTGATCTTAATGAATGAAGGAATAGGCTTGAAGGGCTTGTCTTGATCCTATTTCTCAGGTTCCTGTGTGAGCGTTACCTTCTCAATCACTTTTTTTTGTCATAACAGATAAAGCCCTCAGGGTAAATAACCAAATGAATCTTGTTATATACTGTACCTTCCTGAAGTTTTCAAGCACATTTTATCCTGGACTATTCACAACTTCTGCGTAAGAGTATATAGAGACATTTTTACTTGATTAACAAGATTTAACATTGACTGCTTCACACAACAGTTTCAAAACACACACCACCAGATTCAGGGGCAGTTTCGTTCCAGCTTTTATCAGGCAACTGAACCGTTCTATCACCAACCAGAGAGCTGTCCAGACCACCCATCTACCGTACCTCATTGGAGACCCACAGGTTATCTTTAGTCAGACTTTACTGGACTTTATGTCGCACTGAACATTATTCCCTTTATCCTGTATCTGTGCTCTGTGGATTGATAATCATGTATAGTCTTTCCGCTGACTGTATAGCCGGCAACAAAAAGCTGTTCATTGTACCTCGGTACACGTGACAATAATAAACTGAACTAAAACTAAACAAATAGTGTGAACTGTATATTGCAACTTATAATAGTTTTGCAATGAAACATTTAATTATGCTAATAACATGGAATGAAAAATAATTTAGTCTCCGTGTTACAAATGTACGAGTTATTTCTTTACAATAGATTTGCTGTTTAAAAATCATCTGTCATCAGCTTCATAATATGTGCATGTTATTGTTGTGTTACTACCATAACGTTCATTTAAATGTAATAACTCTTACGTCTTGTGGGTGAGGCTCTGCAGTTTGGTGGCTTGAGATTGGGTCAGGAATCCCAGATGTGGTTCAATGGGTCAGCAGGACATTTCTCTTTGTTCGACCTTTAAGTTTAGTTTTAGTTTAGAGATGCAGTGCAAAAAAAGGTCCTTGACCTCACGTCCGCTCTGGCCAGCGATTCCCGTAATATAGCACTATCCTACACACTGGGGGCAATTTACAATCCTTACCGAAGCCAATTAATCTACAGACCTGTACGTCTGTGGAGTGTGTGAGGACCTGGAGAAACCCAAGCCGTCACTGGGAGAACGTACAAACTCCGTACAGAGACCACCCATAGTCAGGATTGTACCTGGGTCTCTGGCGCTGTGAGTCAGCAGGTCTAACGCTGTGCCACCCTAAAGCTCTTGGCAGCGTGTTTCTTATCTAAAGATTCCTTGTGTGAAAGGAGCTAGTTTTCTGTTGGTTTAAGAAGGCTTGGGAAATCGCTGCAGTTGAAGAGATGTTAAGTTGAAGTTGGTTGTAATAGGTTAGGGAGATGCCAGGGGAAGTCTCAATGGAAGGACAGGAGTAGAGGGAGTGTGGAATTGGTAGAGGTGAGAGCCACAAAAACGGGTTTGTTTGTTTGCATGGTTAGCATTTTCACAGTGTGTAGTGTATAGGAAGTGTAGGCGTATTTTAGGAAGTTTGGCAAGTCCCCAACAACTCTCACCAGCTTCTACAGATACGCCGCACATAGTATTTTATCAGGATGCATCACAGCCTGGTTTGCAAACATCCAAGTCTGCAAGAAATTGCAGATTTGTGGACGTAGCCCAGACCACGTTCTCCCTGTGACTGTGTGGGTTGCCTCCGGGTGCTCCAGTTTCCTCCCACATCCCAAAGTCGTGTGGGTTTGTAGGTTAATTGCCCTCTGTAAACTTGCCCCAAGTGTGTAGTGAGTGGATGAGGAAACGTTATAACATAGAACTAGTGTGAACGGTTGACCGATGGTCAGCATGGACTCGGTGGGCCGAAGGACCCGTTTCCATGCTGCAGCACTAAACTAAACCACGATTATCTCCACAGTTATTTTTACCCCTCTGAAGAAGGGGCTCGGCCCAAAATGTTGCCTGTCCATTCCCTCCACCGGTGCTGCCTGACCCGCTGAGTTCCTCCAGCACTTTGTGTTTTGCTCAAGATTCCAGCATCAAGTTCCTTGTGACTCAATTTCCGTCCACTACATTGTCTTCAGACTTTAGAGACACAGCGTGGAAACAGGCCCTTCGGACCAGCAAGTCCACGCCGACTAGCGATCACCCCATACACCAACACTATCTTACACATTAGGGACAATTTACAAATTTACCAAAGCCAATTTTCCCACAGACCTGTACGTCTTTGGGATGTGGAATTAAACAGGAACACCCGGAGTAAACTCATGTGGTCACAGGGAGAACATAAAAATTCTGTACAGGCAGCACCCACAGTCAGAATCGAATCTGGGTCTCTGGCGCTGTAAGACAGCAATTCTACCGCTGCGCTACTATGCTGCCCCTAAGTCTCAGTGTGACTGGACTGTTTCCTGCTTCCCACACCAACACCCATTACAACATATCACCTCTTTCCTTTACCTCCTTCATCAAGAATTTCACCTTAACTCCTCTTGTGACCTACTCTGCGTGCCAGCTTAAAGCAGGCTCGCTTTTAGTGCCAGAAATAAGGATTATTTCATCCATAGCTGCTGCCAAGAAATTGTGCTGTCGGTGCCAAAATCATGATTAGCAAAAAGCACTAAATTAGTGTGTTACATCCGATCCAAACAAGACGTGCAGATTAAAATGTGCAGTGTCAACTGTGTGCAAATTCAACACACGTCACAATTTAGTCACTGTGGGGATAAAATTGTCAAACTGGTGGTAAGTGTGGTAAACTGCGTGGAAGGTTGCGGCAAGCCACGGCCACACCCCGGCAGCAGGCCTTACTCGTCCGCTGCGGATCCCGGAACCCGCCCGGAGAGGGAAGCTGCCGAGCCCGGCCGCTGCTCAAACCCAAGGACCAGGGAGGAGGGCTGAGGGAGTCAGCGATGTCACCGGATGCTGGACAAAGGGACAGTAAGAAGAACAGGGCTGTGGGAGGCTCCCCCGGGGCACAAAGGCTGACAGTGGCCGGGCGAGGACAGGGACGACGGTTCGCAGGACGGAGGCGACGGCTGCAACGGGCCTTTATTGCCAGCTGTAACTGGGACTGTGAAAATGGCACAATATTCTGGCAACTCTTATATATGGACCCAATGGGCTGTTTCTATGGACTTTGTACTTAATCTTGGATTGTATTTTCATATGTCAATAATTTACTGAACTGTATGCCAAAACAGAACAGTACATTGGAACAGGTGATAAAAAAGAACCATTGGAAAGTGGCTGAATGAGAGATGACAGGTAAAATTGAATATAGAGAAAAGTGTTACACATATTGAACTGAAGAATAGGGAGCAATATATTCTAAATGGTGTGCAGGAACTGAAGGACCTGTGCGTGTGCTTAAAGTCCTGAAAATTAAACGACACATTGAGATAATGGTCGGTTAGTTAATTCATAAGATCATAAAAGTAGAGAAATTATGTTGAATTATAGGCCACAGCTGAATTATTGCAACGAGTTCAGGTCAGGCCACTTTACGAAATTATAAAATTATTACCAACAACCATCTGGCTCTTGAACACTGCACATCACTAACCTACGGACTGCACAGTGGTGTAGCGGCTAGAGCTGGCGCCTCACAGTGCCAGAGACCCGGGTTCTATCCTGACCTCGGGTGCTGTCTGTGTAGTGTAAGTTGAACAAGTACTTCGGATCTGTCTTCACTAAGGAAGACACAAACAATCTCCTAGAAGTACTGGAGGACAGAGAATCAAAGGGGGTAGAGGAACTGAAAGAAATTTTCATTCGGCGAGAAACAGTATTGGTAGGCTAATGTGACTGAAGGATGATAAATCCCCTGGCCTGATGGACTGCATCCCAGGGTCCTCAGGCTCTAGAAATAGTGGACGCATTGGTGATCATTTTCAAAAGTCCAATAAATTCAGGATCGGTTTCTGTGGATTGGAGGATAGCTAATGTTATCCCACTTTTCAAGAAAGGAGGGAGAGAGAAAACGGGGAATTACAGACCAGTCAGCCTGACTTCGGTGGTGGGAAAGATGCTGGAGTCAATTATTAAAGAGGTAATAATGGGGCATTTGGATAGCAGTAAAAGGATTAGTCCAAGTCAGCATGGATTTATGAAAGAAAAATCATGCTTGACTAATCTGGATTTTTTTGAGGATGCGACAAGTAAAATGGATGAAGGGGAGCCAGTGGATGTAGTGTATCTAGACTTTCAGAAAGCCTTTGATAAGGTCCCGCACGGGAGACTGGTGACTAAAATTGGAGCACATGGTATTGGGGGTAGGGTGTTGACATGGATAGAAAATTGGTTGACAGACAGGAAGCAAAGACTAGGAGTGAACGGGTCCTTTTCAGAATGGCAGGCAGTGGCGAGTGGAGTGCCGCAAGGCTCAGTGTTAGGGCCGCAATTGTTTACCATATATATTAATGATTTGGAAGAGGGAATTAGGAGCAACACTAGCAAGTTTGCGGATGACACAAAGCTGGGTGGCAGTGTGAACTGTGAAGAGGATGTTAGGAGGTTGAGTGAGTGGGCAGATGCGTGGGACCTGGACAGGTTGAGTGAGTGGGCAGATGCATGGCAGATGCAGTATAATATAGATAAATGTGAGGTTATCAACTTTGGTGGCAAAAACAAGGGGGCAGATTATTATCTCAATGGGGTTAGGTTGGGTAAGGGGGAGGTACAGCGAGACGTGGGTGTCCTTGTACACCAGTCACTGAAAGTTGGCGTGCAGGTACAGCAGGCAGTGAAGAAAGCTAATGGAATGTTGGCCTTCATAACAAGAGGATTTCAGTATAGGAGTAGAGAGGTTCTTCTGCAGTTGTATAGGGCTCCAGTGAGACCATATCTGGAGTATTGTGTACAGTTTTGGTCTCCTAATTTGGGGAAGGTCATCCTTGTGATTGAGGCAGTACAGCGTAGGTTCACGAGATTGATCCCTGGGATGGCGGGACTGTCATATCAGGAAAGATTGAAAAGACTAGGCTTGTATTCACTGGAGTTTAGAAGGATGAGGGGGGATCTTATAGAAACATATACAATTATAAAAGGACTGGACAAGCTAGATGCAGGAAAAATGTTCCCAATGTTGGGCGAGTCCAGAACCAGGGGCCAGTCTTAGAATAAAGGGGAGGCCATTTAAGACTGAGGTGAGAAAAAACTTTGTCACCCAGAGAGTTGTGAATTTGTGGAATTCCCTGCCACAGAGGGCAGTGGAGCCAAATCACTGGATGGATCTAAGAAAGAGTTAGATAGAGCTCTAGGGGCTAGTGGAACCAAGGGTTAGTGGATTCCTCCACATGGGTTTCCTCCAGGTGCTCCGGTTTTCTCCCACATCCCAAAGACGTGCAGATTTGTAGTTGAGTTGGCCTCTGTAAATTACACCTAGTGCGTAGGGGAGCGGATGAGAAAGTGGCACAACATGGAACTAGTGTGAACGAGTGATCGATGTTCAGCATGGGCTCTATGGCCAAAGAGCCTGTTTCTGTGCTGTACCACTAAACTGGATGACTCTCTGTGCCCTGGCCCCAGAGGTGGATCTGCAATCATGCATTACAATCTCTCCACCCTTTTAAACCTCGACCACAACAGCATTCCTCACTTTTACCTGTACACACACCGTGGACAACTTGTATGTAATCAGTAGAGCCAGGATTTTGCCATAAATGGAATCTGTCTTTTCATGCCTTATTTGATGATTTCTCCAGGATAATGCTTTTTTCACGATTGAGTGCCTAAATCAGCCTTTTTTGGCCGTTTTGCTAAAAGGTCGTGTTATTTTCTCTAGTTGCACCATGATTACAATGTTAACATGATTTTCCTATGTTAACACGTTAATATTAATGTTATTATTAACGTGTTAACATAGTATAACTTACAAGAAAACTTCCACCACCGGGGTGAAACCGGGGGCGCAACCGTTGGTCATTCATTTGTTCGTGCCGCTGCCTGCTGGTTCAGTCTTCTCCAAGATCTATTTAAGAAAGAACTGCAGATGCTGAAAAAAAAAATCGAAGGTAGACAAAAAATGCTGGAGAAACTCAGCAGGTGAGGCAGTATCTATGGAGAGTAGGAATAGGCGACGTTTCGTGTCGAGACCCTTCTTCAGACTGATGTGGGGGGGGCGGGAAAAATAAAGGAAGAGGCGGAGCAGGAGGACTAGAAGGAGAGCTGGGAAGGGGGAGGAGGGATAAGATAAGGACTATCTAAAATTAGAGAAGTCAATGTTGATACTGCTGGGGTATAGATGACCAAAGCGAAATACTGTAGATCAGTGTCACTCATGCTATGAGTCATACTGTGGCTCCACCCACTGGTTTAATAGAAAGCCCTTTTCCCTTTCTTCCCCAGTCTTGAGTGGTGTGTTAAGATGAAGTTACCTATGCTGTATTGCTAATAAAAGTCTTTGGATCTTAATCACTGTACGTGAGTTAAGTCATTCCAACATGGCGTCAGAAGTGGGATTCAAACCCATGCCTCCAATTGGAGACCAGATTATCAACCCTGCTGCACCAGCTAACCCACAAAGACACTGTTTGGGCCTGGTACAAGCAATAGCAGAGGGCGTTCGACACTCTGACGCAGCAGATGTCTTGTGCCCCTACTCTCGCCTACTTTAATCCTAAACGACCGGTCACACTGACTTGTGACGCTTCACAACACGGACTTGGCGCAGCATGTCTTCAAAATGACGGTAGAGGCCACAAGCCTGTCTCCTATGCCTCGCGCACCATGACGGACACAGAACAACGCTACGCCCAAATTGAAAAGGAACTACTTTTTCACACAGAGAGTGGTGAATCTGTGGAATTCTCTGCCACAGAAGGTAGTTGAGGCCAGTTCGTTGGCCATATTTAAGAGGGAGTTGGATGTGGCCCTTGTGGCTGAAGGGATCAGAGGGTATGGAGAGAAGGCAGTTGGATGATCAGCCAAGATCATATTGAATGGCGGTGCAGGCTCGAAGGGCCGAATGGCCTTCTCCTGCACCTAATTTCTATGTTTTCTATGTTTTCTATGTTACTGGCAGTCGTTTTCGCCTGCAAGAAATTTAACAAATTTATCTTCAGACGTACGGTCAAGATTGAAACTGACCACCAACCCCTGGTCAGCATCTTTAACAAGCCGATTCATGCCTCTCCAGGACGCCTTCAGTGGATGTTGCTGCAACTTCAAAAGTATGACATCGTTCTGACCTACAAGCGAGGTAAGGATATGCACCTGGCTGGCACTCTCTCGCGTGCATACCGGAAGACCTGTGAGGGTCCGTCCTCGACGGATGATGCCCTCATAATAATGACTGTGTCTTTTATTCCCCCGTCCTGTGTGGAGGACCTGGTTGCCCACACTGCTGCTGACAGTACCTTAAGGTCGCTCGCCTCCGGCATTGGCCAGACAAGCACTACAATGTCCCGCTGCCAGTTCGGCCCTTCTTTGCCATCCTAGTACTACAGGATGGCAATATCGTAAAAGGCCGTAAGGCTGTAGTCCCTGCTTCGCTACACAGCAAGTATTTTAACGCTGTCCATGCAGGGCACCCAGGCACTGAAGCTACTGTCCCACGAACAAGAAACATGTTTTACTGGCCAGGTATGGCTGAATACATTCTCGAGAATGAGGCATCCTGTGCCGTGTGTAACAGTTTGGCACCTCATCAACAAAAGCAACCACTTCTCTCACACCCGGCTCCCGTGGTCTACAGTGGCAATTGACATATTTGAGTGGCATGGCAAGCAGTACCTGGTACTTGTTGACTCGTATACCGGCTGGTTTGACTTCGATCTTCTTAGTAGCCCCACTTCTCATGGGGTAGTTCTAAAACTGGCTCGCTATTTTGCAGACGACGGAGCTCCTTGTATACTGCTATCTGATATTACCAGCCAGGACTTCAGAGAGTTTGCTGCATGCTGGGATTTTCGCCACATCACCAGCAACCCCGAATATCCACAGTCGAATGGACTGACTGAACGAGCTGTCAAGAGTGCCAAACATCTAATGGAACGATCTCACAGAACTACCTGGACCTGCTCAACCTACACAATGTTTATTGTCAAGGCAGACCCGAGCCACGGTGGGACCATCTGTGGCGGATCAGGCATTGATCCCACAGATGGTCCCACCATCAGAAGTCCAGTCCAGGCTGCAACAAAAGCGTGACACTCAAAAACAGTGGTATGACAAAACAAGCAGACCGCTGCCACCATTAACCAAGCGGCAGGTGGTTCTTTTGCAAACTGACAAAGGTCATGACCGTATTGGTGTAATTTCTGGAACTGCCTCCGAGCCACGCTCACATTTGGTCAGTGCTGATGGCGGCACCTACAGACGTAACAGACAATATATCTTGCCTGTGAATGAGCCGGCTCCACCTCCATATTATCCGGACCGTACAAGTGTACTTCCGTCCACGTCCAGCGACATCGGTCCGCTTGTACCAGCACAACAACCTACTTCTGAAACACCTACTCTGCCTGTGCCAAAGTCCCCCGTTTCATCACCAGGAATGCTGTTTCAATCTCCACCACCAGTCATACCACCGTCTCTGTCCCCGGTGGCGAAAAACGGAAATGGTTTATATCGCACACGTGCTGGTCGCGTTTGCAAGCCCACCGTGAAATATCCGGGCTACGTTTGACTTTCCTCCAGCTTATTATCAATTGCTATGCATGCCTTATTTAGTCACTGATTTTGTACTGACATTTAATTCTTTAAGAGGGAGGATGTAGATCAGTGTCACTCATGCTATTCTTCTTCTTTCGTGTGGCGTGCACAGCCTAAAGTTGTTGGACAACTTGTTCTATTTGATCTTCCGTTTGTGCACGTCGAGTTGATTGCATTAGTCGAAACAGGGCGGACCACGTGAAGGTTGCAATCTTCCACCCCACTCATGCTATGAGTCATACTGTGGCTCCGCCGACTGGTTTAATAGAAACCCTTTTTCCCTTTCTTCCCCAGTCTTGAGTAGTGTGTAAAGATGAAGTTACCTATGCAGTATTGTGAGTTAAGTCATTCCAATAAATACCCATCGCAAATCTGAGTTTGAGTGTTCTGTGCAAGGCATTCATTGATGCAGTAATTGCACAGTGGAAATTGGCAAACAAATCTCTCAGAGGTTTTTTAGAGAAATACACAGAGAAACATATACCAAGCAAGTCATCTTTACGGAAACATTAAGTTGGCGGAAACTTCAACATTGTTGTGCAGAAAATTAGAGATGAAGTTGCACGCAACAAAATATGGATCCCAATAGACGAGACACACGATGCTGTGAGGAGATAGCAGTATACTGGAGGCAGGTCAACCATCAAAGGAATATTTGTTGACATCGGAAGTATTGAAGCCAAACAGCTCAACTATTGCTCAGTTGTTTACATCTTCACTTGCTGTACTTTGGCCAGAAGGTATAAAACACGAGAATGTTCTTCTGTTTGTGACTTAAAGTTCTATTCCTCAAAATTTTGCATTTGACTTGCTTAGCTCAAGGACTTCACAGAATTGCCAAGCACATACGTAGCTTGCTTCCAAATGTCGATCACCTAGTTTCCAATGTCAAGAAAATATTCCTCAAAGCACTGTCACGTGTGCAGTTGTTCAAGGAAATGGCACCCGAGATTCTGCTACCTCCTCAGCCTGTTTTGACTAGGTGGGGTACATGAATCTCTGCTGTACTTTACTATGCTGCAAATTTGGAAAAGATAAAATAAATCGTCAACTGTTTTGAAGAAGAATAATCTGCTGCAGTCAGGATCGTCAGTAAAATCATGCAGAAAATGTCCCTCCACCGTGATCTTGTGTTTATTGCTTCCAATTTTGCAAACTTCCCACAAGCTATCACTTCCCTTGAGGAACGTGGCGAAACATTGGTGAATAACTTACAGGTTTTCAACAAAGTAACTGACGATATTCGTAAAGGTCTTGGCGATGTAGGTAAAGACATACAAGTAAAATGTGAGAGAGTGATTTTAGCTAACAAAGATCTTGAAGAAATGCAAAACATAGCTAAAGTTCTCAAAGGTTTTTGAAATGCACAAGATATCAACATGAATATAGAGTCTGTAGCTTGTTCCGGGTATGCACCAGTGACCTCAGCTGAGGTAGACAGAAGTTTTTCATAACTGAAGCATATTCTGTCTGACAGATAATTTAAAAAAAAAAATCCAAGTAATTATGTGCAACCAGGCAACTTTGGTCATTTAATGTAGTATACCTTTATATTATCATTATGACCATATTTTGGTGGTGGAAATAAATGCCTTTTAATGCCTTTTTTTGTCAATAAATGCCTTTATTGTGTCTTTTTTTGTAATTTTATTATGCCTTTTTGCCTGCCTATTTCCGTGTTTTTTAATGCCTAAACATCCTGGCTCATAATCATAAATAGTCTTTCCGCTATTTCCATAATCAGTCTTTCCGCTGACCTGATAGCACGCATCAAAAAGCTTTTCACTGTATCTAGGTAACGACATAAACTCTCTAAACCAAGCTTTTCCCCTCATTTTGAAATCGGCTCTGTGCAAAAGACTCTGACAAAAGATTCTGTGCGTATACTCAATCTATTCTTCTCATGATTTTGTACACTTCTACAAGATCACCCATCATCCTCCTGCGCTCCAAGGATTAAACGTTCACTGGTTGGAACAAAATGTACCACTGCATTCATGAAAAAGATCAATGAAAATCCCAACTTAGTTTAATTACAGACGGTTCTCCTCAACCAATTATTGGAAACACTGCATAATAAGGCATTTGTATAAAGTGTTTTGACATTCATGTTACGTATCCAATAGTGTTTGATTAATGATGATGGCAAAGGTTGAAAGTAATCTTTTTTTAGACATAAAAAAGCAATGATCAATAAAAAGTGATAAATCAATTTTTTAATGCAAGTCCTGACACTTTACTTTCATAATTAGTTCACTGGTGTTGGTTGTAATACATAAAACATGAATAAGGAATGATAATCACTGCTAGAAACAAGAAACTGCAGAAGCTCGTTTACAAAGAAAAACACAAAGTGCTGGAGTAACTCAGCCCGTCAGGCAACATCTCTGGAGAAAAGGGATAGTTGACGTTTCAGGTCTTAGGAAGACTATGACCCTACCCGCCTGCAAGATGATTATCAAAAATAACAGCAGGATCTTGATCAGTTGGGCAAGTGGGCTGAGGAGTGGCAAATGGAGTTTAATGCAGATCAGTGCAAGGTTTGGAAATCAAACCATGGCAGGACCTTCAAAGTGAATGGAGGGCCCCGAGGAGAGTGGAAGAGCCCATGCCGACCATAAATCACCCATTCACACTAGTACTACGTTATCCCACCCTAAACACTAGAGGCAATATACAGAAGCCAAATCATCTCCAAACCCGCAGGTCTGCGGGTTGTGGGGGGAAGCAGGAGCACCCGGCGAAAACGAACACAGTTACAGATAGAACCTACAAACTCCGTACAGACAGCACCCGTAGTCAGGATCAAACCCGGGGCTCAAACGCTGAAAGGCAGCAACTCTACCGTTGTGCACTGTGCGTCAATCAAGATTTTTAGAGGACATATGACAGATACATGGATAGGAAGGGTTTAGAGGGATATGGGTCAAATGTAAGCAAATGGTATTAGTCAAGAGTGCCAACTTGGTCTGAGTGAGTCGAAGGGCCTATTTCCATGTTGTATGGATCTATGACTCCAAATATATCACCTGAAATACCAAATCATCCATTGGTTGTAAAGGATTCAGTTTGTCTTTACACAGTCTGTACCATTCATTTTTGTCACCCTGTTATAGGAAAGATGTTGTCAAGCTGGAAAGGGTGCAGAGAAGGTTTATCAGGATTCGAGCACCCGAGCTCTAGGGTGAGGTTAAGCAAATTAGGACTTTATTCCTTGGAGCATGAGGATGAGGGGTGATTTTACAAAATCATGAGAGGAATAGATTGGGTAAACGCACAGTATCGTTTGCCCAGAGTAGGGGAATCGAGAAGACATAGGTTTGAGGGAAAAGATAGAAACATAGAAATATAGATGCAGGAGTAGGCCATTCGGCACCGCCATTTAATATGATCATTGCTGATCATCTAAAATCAGTACCCCGTTCCTGCTTTTTCCCCCATATCCCTTCATTCCTTTAGCCCTAAGAGCTAAATACAACTCTCTCTTGAAAACATCCAGTGAATTGGCCTTCTGTGGCAAAGAATTCCACAGATTCACAACTCTTTGGGTGAAAACGCGTGTCCTCATCTCAGTCCTAAATTACCTACCCTTTATTCTTAAACTGTGACCCCTGTTCTGGACTCCCCCAACATCGGGAACATTTTTCCTACATCTAGCTTGTCAAATCCTTTAAGAATTGTATATGTTTCTATAAGATCCACTCTCATCCTTCTAAATCCCGATAATTAACCTGGTGAACCTACGCTGCACTCCCTCAATAGCAATAATGTTGTTCCTCAAATTAGGAGACCAAAATGCACACACTCCAGGTACGGTCTCACCAGGGCCCTGTACAACTGCAATATGACCGCCTTGCTCCTAAACTCAAATCCTCTCGCAATGGAGGTCAACATGCCATTAGTTTTCTTCACTGCCTGCTGCAGCTGCATGCTTACTTTCAGTGGCTGATGTACAAGCACACCCAGGTCTCGCTGCACCTCCCCATTTCCTAATCTGATCACCATTCAGATAATAATCTGCCTTCCTGTTCTTGCGTACAGAGCGAATAGATCTACAGAGGACGCTGTAGCCACAGCTCTCCATGCTGCACTGTCCCACCTGGAGCAGCGGGGGAGCTACGTGCGGATGCTCTTTGTGGACCACAGCTCTGCTTTTAATACTATCCTTCCCCACACACCGGTGGACAAACTGGGAGACTTGGGACTTCCACACTCCACCTGCATGTGGATAAATAGCTTCCTATCGGGTCGCAGCCAGAGAGTCAGAGTGGGCCATCACACATCCACGGCCCTCAGCCTCAGTACCGGCTCTCCACAGGGCTGCGTGCTGAGCCCCCTGCTCTACACCATCTACACACATGACTGCACCCCCACCCATCACAGCAACACCATTGTCAAATTTGCGGATGACACTACGGTGGTGGGACTCATCTCCGGGGGGGACGAGTATGCCTATCGGGATGAGAGGGAACAGCTGACAGTGTGGTGTGGAGAAAATAACCTGCTCCCCAACACCTTAAAGATCAAGGAGATAATAATAGACTTCAGGACGAACAAAACGGACATAGTACCACTGATCATCAGAGGGGACTGTGTGGAGAGGGTGGCGGATTTCCGCTTCCTGGGAATCCACATTGAGGAGGACCTGACGTGGAGCGTGAACACTTCTGCGCTGTTGAAAAAGGTCCAGCAGAGACTGCACTTCCTGAGGGTGCTCAGGAAGAATAACATCACTCAGAGACTGCTGCTGTCCTTTTATCGGTGCTCCATTGAGAGCATCCTAACATACTGTGTATGCGTGTGGTACACCAGCTGCACAGCGGCTCAGAGGAAAGTGCTCCAGAGGGCCATTGACAACGCCCAGAGGATTGTCGGCTGCCCTCTCCCTACCTTGGAAGACTTACACAGTTCCCGCTGCATCAAAAAATCCCAGAATATTATAAAGGACATTTCCCACCCCGGACACTCCTGGTTTGAACTGTTGCCGTCAGGCAGACGGTACAGATCTACAAGGACAAGGACAAACAGACTTAAAAACAGTTTTTACCCCACTGCTACAAAGGCACTAAATGTAGCCAGCAAGGAACGCAGGGACTAAGGGACTGTGGTTGGTTTACTGTGAAATGGACAGAAGGATGTAGGGTTGGGTGTTTATGCGTGCTATTGTCATATTTATTTTTGTTGTTTATCTTTTTTAATATTTTACCTTGTATGTATCGTTAGCTTTTAGAAATGTTTGAATGGTGCACTGACTGGCTGACATTTTTAAAATTTTGTTGTACATGGTTCATGTTACAATGACAATAAAGAAACTATTCTATTCAAAGTGGATAATCTCACATTTATTCACATTGCCTGCCATGCATCTGCCCACTCACCCAACCTATCCAAGTCACCCTGCAGCCTCATAGCATCCCTTGTCTAAATCTTTAATATATATTGTAAATAACTGGGGTCCCAGCACCAAGCCTTGCGGACCCCACTAGTCACCGGGGAAAGATGAGAGGAAAGATAGGAACCTGAAGGTTGACTTTTTCACACAGAGGGTGGTGGGTGGTATGGAACGAGCTGCAAGAGGAAGTAATTGAGGCAGGTACTATCACGCTGTCACAACATTTAAGTAACATTTAGACTGGTGCATGGATAGGATAGGTTTAGAGGGGTAAGTTTACATAACTTTAAATGTTGAGTCAAACCAGGGATGTATGACTCAACATTTAAACAGTGGATGAAAAAAGGAATGACTGCATTTTGTACTGTTACTGAAAATGGAGACCTAAGTTTTCAAGATTTGAAGGATAAATTTGCACCGGAACCAAGCCTTGTTTAGATACCTCCAACTGAGAGATTATTATAATAAAAAAGTAAAAAGGGGGGGGGCACTAGAAGAAAATAATCCAGTAGCAGAAGCAATAGTTAATATGTATCATCAAAAAACATCACGGATTATTTCTAAACTTTACCATAGTTTAATGGAATGTCAAGCTAAAACTACATTTTTGTAAAATTTAAGTGGGAAAAGGAATTGAAGATCACAATCTCAGAAAAGAATGGCATCATGTGTGTGTAACGCTACAGACATCCACTAATGCACAAAAATGGAGAGAATTTAATTGGAAAATGTTGATTCGAATCTTTATTACACCCAACATAAAAAGCAAGCAAATTCTAAGGCAGCAAAACAGACGCACATATCTTTCTGGAGTTGCCCAAAAATAGAACTATTTTGGGACAGAGTGAATTCAGTATTAAAGGAGGTATTAGGATATATAGTCTTCAAGAAGTGTTCCATTTTATACCTGGTTTATATAACTACAGTGGTGCTGAAGGAAGATCATTACTTGGTTAAAATCCTACTCACAGCTGGCAGAAAGGCCATTACAAGAAACTGGCTTGCAGCGGAGACACCCAGACTTAGACAATGGTTAGACATAGTACAGGAAATATTTGTCATGGAGAAAATGACATATTCTTGAAGAGTGAAAGAAGGCGAGTTTAACAGAAAATGGGAAAAATGGATTAGGTATAGAAATAAAGACATCAACACTGTATAATTTTACTGACAATAATGTAAGTTATTGGAAAATATTTTAATAAGAAAATAGTTCTGTATACTGCATCATTAATTGTAAACTGACCCCCCCCCCCCCCCCCCCCACTGCACTGTTGCACGTTTCACTGCATTGTTGTATGTTTCGTTGTTGTATTTGTGTGTTACTTGTGTATGCATGAAAGCAATAAAGACTAAAGTGAAAAAAAAAGAAAAATAGAGGGCCAAATGCAGGCAGGTGGGACTAGTGTAGATGTAAGACGGGACACGTTGGCCGGTGTGGGCAGGTTGGGCTGAAGGTCCATGCTGTAGCACTCTATGACTCTGTGACTATGAGTGCTCTACACTTTAAAAAATAGCAAACTCTCTGCATGTATCTTGTGCAACTCCACAGGCAGTGAAGAAAGCACTTTGATGGCTGTTCTAACTGGATTGAAAGATTTGTACTTCATTCATCAAATGGCAGCCCAATGCCTGACAATCCTATCCACTGATAGACACAAAGAGCTGGAGTAACTCAGCAGGTCAGACAGCATCTCTGGACAAAAGGAATAGATGATGTTTCGGGTCGAGACCCTTCTTCAGACTAAGAGTCAGGGAAAAGGGAAATGAGAGATATAGATGGTGATGTAGAGAGATATAGAACAAATGAATGAAAGATATGCCAAAAAAAAAGATGACAAAGGAAAATGGCCATTGTTAGCCTTGGGCTAGGTGAAAACGAGTATAGACAAAGAGACTCAACAAGACGGCTTTGAAGCTGGTACGACTTGGGTGGGGGAGGGATGGGGAGAGGGGGGATGCAAGGGTTACTTGAAGTAGGAAAAATCAATATTCATACCGCTGGGTTTTAAGCTGCCCAAGCGATATACGAGATGCTGTTCCTCCAATTTGCATTTGGCCTCACTCTGACAAAAGGGAGGCCGAGGACAGAAAGGCCAGTGTGGGAATGGGAAGGGGAATTAAAGTGTTTTGCAACCGGGAGATCAGGTAGGTCCAGGTGGACTGAGCTTAGGTGTTCAGCGATCAGCCAGTCTATGTTTGGTCTTGTCGATGTGTAAGTCTGCACCTTGAACAACGGATACAGTAGAAGAGTTTGGCGGTGCAAGTGAACCTGAAAGGACTGTCGGGGTCCCTGGACAGAGCCGAGGGAGGAGGTATAGGGACAGGTGTTGAATCTCCTGTGGTTGCAGGGAAAGGTATCTGGGAAGGGGTGAGAAGGGATGAGTTAAACAAGGGAGTTGCGGAGGGAATGGTCTGCAGAAGGCAGAAATGGGTGGAGATGGGAAAATGTGACAAGTGTTGGGATCTCGGTGAAGGTGGCGAAAATGTCGGAGGATTATATGTTGTATGCGACAGCTGATGGGATGAAAGGTAAGGACGAGGGGGACTCTGTCCCTGTTGCGACTAAGGGGAGGGGGAGCAAGAGTGGAGCTGCAGGGTACGGAGGAGACATGTGTGAGGGTCTGATCTATGATGGGAGAGAGGAACCCCTGTAACCTGAAGAATGAGGACATCTCGGTTGTCCTGGTGTCGAACCCCATTCTTTTTGGGTGCAGATGCGGCGTAGACGGAGGAATTGGCTGTGGGGAATAGAGTCTTTGCAGGAGGCAGGGTGGTAAGAAGTGTAGTCTAGATAGTTGTGAGAGTCGGTAGGGTTATAATAGACGTCAGTTGATAGTCCATATCCTGCGAGATCAAGAAAGGGGAGGTTATAGGGACAGGTGTTGCATCTCCTGCGGTTGCAAGGCAAGGTACCTGGGGAGTGGGTGGTTTGGGTGGGAAGGGATGAGTTAACCTGGGAGTTGCGATGGGAACGGTCTCTGCGGAAGGTGGAAAGGGGTGGAGTTGGGAAGATGTGATTAGTGATGGAATCCCGTTGGAGGTGGCGAAAATGTCGGAAAATCCTATCCACTGCTCTTAACCCTGACTGCAGACCAACATGGGCAAACTTCCTGCAGTGCACCTCATCCCACAAAAGGAACTGCGGAATCACATTGAAGCTTCAAGGCAAAGGCTTGGCCATTGCTGCCTTGCGGTTTACCATTACGGTGAGGCAGCATCTCTGGAGAACAAGAATAGGTAACGTTTCGAGTCGGATCTCGAATCTATCAAAAGTGGTAGACACAAAGTGCTGGAGTAACTCAGTGGGTCAGGCAGGATCTCCGGAGAAAAAAAGGTGGGTGACGTTTCAATTATCTTAAGAATAATTGGTTGCGTTCTAATTCATTTATTACAGTATTTAGATCTGCAAGGTTAGTTCTTGCGATCCAACAATGAAAACACATTTCTGGCACAGTGCACAAATTGTTTCCACGATACTGGGACACTGTAGGGTTTTTTTATCGTAAATAAATGGAAAAGAATGAAACGTCAAAATTTTCCTAATATTGATGTGGGAATCCAGCATGTTGGCGTCCTACCTCTTTCAGTGTTTGGTACCCCCAGGTACAGCGTCGGGATTGAACCGTCCACGTGATCGCTGTAGTATTCTATCAGGGCTACTTCCTTTTCCCATGTCTTCTTGACAATGGGTACTACAGGATAGAGGAAAAACATTGTTTGGAAATAATTCTAAATAGAACTAGAACATTTTAGTTTAAACATGAGAACCGAATATTGCCATCTGTGCAGCTTCAGGCGGTGCCTGCTGAACCAGACCCCCGCGGCCAAACGGAAGACCCAGCGGATCGCAACCTGGAAGGGTGAAGTCACCGAGCCGGTCCCCCGAAGTCCAGAGACCAGATGGATGGAGCCAGCAATGGTGGATGCGAAGGAAAAGGTGAGCGGTCGGTAGGAGAGCAGAGGGAACCAGGGTCTGTCCTACCGCGCCCTCGTGGTCGGCTCCAGGCACAAAGATGGACGGGCGAGGAGAGGGATGTAGCATCCAAGGAAGGAACATGCGCCTTAATTTAGTTCAACAAAGAAACTGACAAGTTGCTAAAGAACTTTAGCAACTTTAGCAACTGCCCGCAACAGCCTGGGACTTGCCTGGAACCGGCACCGCTCCTAAGGACTGAAGCATGGACTTTGAAAATGGCGCCAAAACATGGAGCCTCTTGCATGCGGCCTCAGTAATCTTTTCCTGCAAACTTGTAAATCGAAGATGGGGGCCTGCTAATCAGCAATGGCAGCGGTGCTTACCCAGAAGGCCACACGCTGCAGAAAGTGCCCTGGATGCAGCTCGACAGTGCTGAGACAGGAATAGTCTCAGTCAGTTCTTTTGAGCAGGGGATGTGGATGGTGATTCTGACTTACGAAAAATCTGACTTACCTAAGGGTTCGATCCTGACTACAGGTGCCATCTGTACGGCGTTTGTATGATCTCCCCGTGACCTGCGTGGGATTTCTCCGGGTGCTCTGGTTTCCTCCAACACTCCAAAGACGTACAGGTTTGCTGGCTAATTGACTTGGTAAAATTGTAAATTGTCCCTAGTGTGTTAGTGTTAGTGTTAGTGTGCGGGGATCGCTGGTCGTCGAGGACTCGTTGAGCCGAAGGACATGTTTCCACGCTGTATATCCCAACTAAACTAAGTTCACAGAATGTAACTTATGCAAGTCGGGGAGCGCCTGTACATATACATATGTTATATATGTATTACAGATTCAATGTGTGCCTATCCAAACCATTGCACAGTCCCAATGTGTGCCTATCCAAACCATTGCACAGTCCCAATTGAAAGCTTTAACAATAACATAATAATCGGACACTAGATGTTGGGTTACTTGATGCAAAAATGCTTTAAACGATGCAATAAATGATCAGGCACTTACTTCTTTCCCGGTGGAATTTCTGGCAGGTTTTTACTGCAAAAAAGATGTTTTCCTTCTCTACTAATTTACCCTGTAAAAAGATAGAATTAAAAAGAAATCAATTTACAAGCTTATATCAACTTTACACTTACGAACGCTACAAAAACTAAATGTAGCCAAGTGTCAAGTTCAGAGTGTTTAAGTGTCACATGTGCTGGCAAAGAACAATGAGAGTCATAGTCATACAGCTTTTGGCCCAAATTGCCCATGCCAACCAAAATTGGTTTTGGTAAGAATTATAAATTGTCCTCGGTGTGTCGGATAGTGTTAACATGCGGGGGTGATTGTTGGTCGGTGGGGCTCGGTGGACTGAAGGGCCACTTGTGGACTCGGTGGGCGAAGGGCCAGTTGCAGCGCTGAACTAATGGGGCACCTCTAAACTAATGGGCATCCTCATAGGTTGTCGACATTCTGTCACCTTATTGCAACTATATGCCATTGCATTCCCATTCCACTGTGGTCTTTGTAATCTTTCCTTCAGACTTAATGGGGTACGTTTGGAAAATTAAAAATAATAAGAAACCTTATATACAAAATCATGAGAGACAAATATAAAGTAAATGGTCTGCCTTTTTCCCAGGGAGTCCAGGAGTCCAGAATGGGAGGGCAAAGTGAGAGGGGAAAGATTTAAGTTGCTGCCACATAACGGTAGAGACCCGGGTTCAATCCTGACCTCAGGTGCGGTCTGTGTGTGGAGTTTGCATGTTCTTCCTGTGACCGTGTCAAAGACGTTCCAAAAACGTGCGGGTTTGTAGCTTAATGGGCCTCTGTAAATAGATCCCGGTGTGTAGGAAGTGGATATCGTCGGCCTAGTGTGAGCAGTCGATCGATGGTCGGCGTCGACCCTGTGGGCTGAAGGGCCGGTTTCCATGCTGTATCTAAACTAAACTAAGACCTGAGGAGCAATTTATTCACGCAGAGGGTGATACATATATTTATCGAGCTGTAGAGACAGCTACAATGGTGCCATTTAAAGCCATTTAAAACATGGATAGGAAAGGTTTTTGAGATGCGTTGTGGGCCAAACCTAGGCAGTCTCTTTCAATCTCTGTCCCTCCCTTCCTTGGACAAGATGTTGATGAAACCACATTTGGAATATTGTGTTCAATTTCTGTCATTCTGCTACAGGAAGGATGTTGTTGAACTGAAAATGGCACAGAGAAGATGTACGAGAATGTTGCCAGGACTCAGGTCTGGGCTACAGGGAGAGGTTGGGCAGGCTAGGACTTTATTCCTTGGAGCGCAGGAGGATGAGGGGTGTTCTTATAGTGTATTAGAAAAAATCATGAGAGGAATGCACTATTTCTTTTAGCAGTCTTTCACCCAGAGAAGGGGATTCAAGAACCAGAGGACATAGGTTGAACGTGAGGGTGGAGGGGGGGAGATTTAAAGATTTAACCTGAGGGCAACCTTTTCACACAAAGGGTGGTGGGTTGTTTCGAACAAGCTGCCAGAGGAGGTAGTCATGGCAGGTACCATCACTATTTTAAAAACGCATTTGGACAGGTACATGGGTAGGAAGTGTTTAGAGGGATATGGGCCAAATGCAGGAAGGTGGGACTATTGTAGATGGGCCATTAACCTGCAAACCTGCACGTCTTTGGAGTGAGGGAGGAAACCGGAACACCTGGAGAAAACCCACGTGGTCACGGGGAGAATGTGCAAACTCCCTACTGACGACAGCTCTTAGTCAGGATCAAACCCGGGTCACTGGCGCTGTAAGGTAGCAACTCTACACCGGCGCTGTAAGGCTGCCATCATGCCGCCCCATTACTTATGCCTCTTGAAACAAAACTCCCAAATTCAATTACAAATATGTGACAATGTTTGAACGGATGACAAAATGGTCAACATTCAACCACAGATATGTATCTTAATAATCCACTCACACAGAATGGAAGATAGGTATGAAATGTGGTGGCACAGTTGGCTGCTTCAGATGAGGTTACATCTTCCGTACAAAACTCCCTCACCGGTGTCAGCGAGGGACCCTTAGACCTTTGTGAAATAAAAAGTGCAATCTGCAAAAGAAAAATTCTGTGAATCTCCATTCCAAATCCAAAGAAAAGCAACTCAAAATTAAAGTTACACACAAAGTGCTGCAGGAACTCTGCGTGTCAGGTAGCATCTCTGGAGAACATGGATAGGTGACGTTTTGGCTTGGAATCCTTCTTCAGTCTGATTGTGGTAGTGGGGAGGGTAGGAAAGCTGGAAAAGAGAGGTGGGAGCAGGCCTAAGCCTGGCGAGTGATAGGTAGATACCGGCGAGGGGGTGGGGTCGATAGGCGGATGGATGGATAAAGGCAAAAAGTGTGCGGTAAGGAGATAAGGAAAGAAGAGCCGTGAAATGTGAAGTCAGAGCAGCACACTGGCGCAGCAGCAGAGTTGCAGCCTAACACCGGCAGAGACCTGGGTTCGATCCTGACCCCTGGTGCCATCTGTACGGAGTTTGTGTGTCCCCCTTGTGACTGCGTGGGTTTTCTCCGGGTGCCCCGGTTTCCTCCCACATTCCAAAGACGTGCAGGTTTGTAGGTAAATTGGCTTCTGTAAATTGTCCTTTGTGTGTAGGATGGATCTAGTTTATGGGTAATCGCTGGTCGACGCGGACTCGGTTGGCTGATGGGCCTGTTTTGATGTTGTATCTCTAGACTAAACTAAACCAAGTCAGGCAAAGGAATTAAGGTAGAAGGGGACAGGGAGATGGAGAAATGGTGGGGCACAGGAAAGAGAGCGGGAGAAAGGAGAGAGGATTTGTAGGTTTGTGACCTAAAAGTGGAGAATTCAATGTTCATACTGCTGGTTGTAAACTATCCAAGTGGAATACGAGGTGCTGTTCCTCCATTTTGCGTGTGACCTCACATTGGCATTGGAGGAGGACCTGGGCAGATAGGTCAGTGTGGGAATGGGAAGGGGAGTTTAAATGTTTAAGCAACTGGGAGATAAATTGTAGCATCTGGCTGAAACATGTTTCAGCCAGATGCTAGCATCTGCAGATCAATACTCCAAAAGGTTAACTCCATTTAAAGCCAGCCTTCTCCACTTCAAAGTAGGATACAAGAAACTGCAGATGCTAGTTACCAAAGAAAAAAATTATAAAGTGCTGGAGTAACTCAGCGGGTCAGGCAGCATCTCTGGAAAACATGGATAGGTGACACTTCATGTCAAGTCACTTCTTCAACCAGAAGTCACCTAGCCATGTTCTCCAGAGGTGTTGCGTACCCGCTGAGTTACTCCAACACTTTGTGTTCCTTGAAAAATGGGATTTGCAGGCTGTCATGTTAGACAGCACAAAATTGCAGCCAGTGGAGATGCTACCTTACGGCACCAGTGATCCGGTTTCCATCCTGACTACGGGTGCTGTCTGCTCGGAGTTTGTACGTTCTCCCTGTGATGGCATGGGTTTTCTCCAAGTGCTCTGATATCTTCCCACACTTCAAAGATGTATAGGTTTGTAGGTTAATTGGCTTCTATAAATTGTAATTCTCCCTAGCCTGTATGATAGTGCAAGTTTACGGTGCACAGCAAATTGTTTAGAAGGATGAGGGGGGGCCTCATTGAAACTTATCGAATAGTGAAAGGCTTGGGTAGATTTACCACTAATGGGGGAGTCTGGGACCAGAGGCCACAGCCTCAAAATAAAAGGACATACTTTTAGAAAGAAGATGAGGAGGAATTTCTTTAGTCCGAGAGTGGAGAATCTGTGAAATTCATTGCCACAAAAGACTGTGGAGGCCATGTCATTGGGTATTTTTTAAGTGGAAATTGACCGATTCTTGATTAGTAAGGCTGTCAGACGTTATGGGGAGAATGGGGTTGAGAGGGAAAGATAGATCAGCCATGATTGAATGGTGGTGTAGACTTGACTGGCCAAATGGCCTAATTCTGCTCCTATAACTCGTGAACTTATAAATGGCTGGCAGGGCTGATTCTTACTTAGTTGATGTGCATCACAGCTCTTCATCGACAGTGATTTAGAGATATTGTTGGAATATCTTAAATGTGCAATTCAGCATGTAGATCGTTACACAACAAAACGCATCTTTTCCACAACACAAATAAAGAACGATGAAAGTAATCAAAGCATTTTCAATGATTCTAACACATGGAAAGGCTGATGGTAGCTAGCAACCACTTACACCAATCTAAGCAATCTCCACTATTACTCACCTCATGTTTCAAGTCAATAGTAAAATCCGAAGAAGGCTTTTCATTCCTCAATTGTTTTGCAAGTCTGTTAGAGATGAAGTTAATGCAAAAGCTGAGTCTGAATATATTGTTGAGAGTCAATATTCTCTGTGATATACTAAATTAAATGATTATCTTGCACTCTGAGGTGTAATGGTTAGAATTTCAGACACAGCACAGGATCAAATTAAACTGGCACATCGGCACATTTTCCATCATAAAATAGTTTGCTTTAGTTTAGTTTAGAGATACAACGTGGAAACAGGGATCCCCCACATTAATACTATCCTACAAACACTAGGAACAATTTACAATTTTACCCGTCAATTAACCTGCAAACCTGGACGTCTTTGGAGTGTGGGAGGAAACCGAGCAGCCGGAGAAAACCCACACAGGTCACAGGAAGAACGTACAAACTCCGTATAGACAGCACCTGTAGTCTTGATCGAACCCGGGTCACTGGCGCTGTAATGCAGCAACTCTACCGCTGCGCCACCGTGTCACCATATAACATCAAACATGATCTCAAAGTACAATTAAAGTAACTCAGTGGGTCAAGTAGATAAGGATGAAAGAGGCCCCTCAGGTTCATATTAAATCTTACCCCTTTTTAGTTTAGTTTAGTTTAGAGATACAGCGCAGAAACAGGCCCTAAATAGGCGATAACATAGAACTACTGTGAACGGGTGATCACTGTTCGACCTGGACTCGGTGGACCAATGGGTCTATTTCAATGCTGTATCTCTAAATTAAACTAAACTAAACTAGCAGCAGATTACTGGATCACCGTGAGCACTGATTTAAAGTTTTGGGCAAAACATACAAGGAGCATCTAAGTAAAGCCTTTCTCATACCCAGAGTAATTAAGATTGGGATCACACTGCTATAAAGGTAGTAGATTCCTTCAAGACTAAAGACATTGGAGAGACAAGTTACATGGTTTGGAAACAAGTGGAAGAACAGGAGTGGTGGAATTGCTGGACTAGGAGGAGTCACAGACTTCATCCTTTTGAAACAAACCTCTTCTATTCTTAACACCCACAGACATTGAGGAGCTATTTCAGACCACATCAAAAGTTAGAGGAGTAGAAACAAAGAATGGCAGGTGCTGGTTTATACCAAAGATAGACATAAAGTGTTGGAGTAACTCAGGGGGTCAGGAGAAAAGGATGGGTGATGTTTCGGGTCGGGACCCTTCATCAGGTGAAAAGATAGTCGGCTTACGTGAGTTTAGCCACAAGCTTATTGTGATTATATCAACTGCACAATGCAGGTATTGTAGAATCAGGAAGGATGGGGATTAACAACGAACGGTAACAAGCATATCAGTAACTGACCTGTTGACAAGTGGAAGGCTCATAGACCAACCTGCAGCAAAATCGGGGTACTTAAAAACGACGGGATCTTCAGCAAACGCATAATGATGAATGATTGTCGATTGTTCGTCATGCAATGCCTTTCCTAAGAACCATTCCTGAAACAAATTAATTATTTCAAGTCAAGATTCATTATTATTGTCATGTGTACGGAATCCTAACAATGAAATTCTTACTTGTTGCAGCACAACAGATGTGCAAACGTACAACTCTGTAAACACCAAACTAGTCATACTGTGTGAAAAGAGGCCAACTTGGTCACGCCGACCAACGTGCCCCATCTATACCAGTCCCACCTGCCTGCATTTAGCCCGTATCCCTCTAAACCTATCATATCCATCTACCTGTCTAAATGTTAAACATTGTAAACCACAACAAAAGTTCAGTATATACAGTATACAAAAAAAGAGAGAGAAAAGAAAAATAAACAAACAATAAAAGTTTATATGTTATGTTATGTATTATATATTATACTATATCTTCTGCCTGCTAGTACGTGTTTTTACATTTTTCGTGTTTGATTTATGCGTTTTTGAACGCACTTAAAACATGGTGAGCGTTCAAAAACGCATAAATAATATTTAAAAGGCAGCATAGTGGTGCAGCTGGTAAATTTGCTGCCTCAGCGCCAGAAACCAGGTTTGATGCTGACTGGGTGTTACATGTGTGTGGAGTTTGCATGTTCTCCCTGTGACCGCGTGGGTTTTCTCCGGGTGCTCTGGTTCAATCCCACACATCAAAGACATACAGGTTTGTAGGTTAATTGGCTTCCATAAAGTGCCCCTCGTGAGCAGTGAGCGGATGAGAAAGTGGGATAACGTAGAATTAGTGTGTATGGGTGATCTATGGTCGATGTGGACTTGGTGAACTGAAGGGCCAATTTTCATGCTGCATCTCTAAACTAAACTAAAGGAGAATTGTGGGGCAGGTTTTTTTACACAGAGAGTGGTAGGTGTCTGTGACACGCTGCCATGGGTGGTGGTGGAGACAGTACAAGTGGCATTTAAGACGGTTTTAGATAGACATGTGGATATGCAGGGAATGGGGGGGTATGGATAATGTGCAGGCAGATAGGAGTTGGTCTTGGCATCATGTTCAATGTAGACATTGTGGGTTGAAAGGCCTGTTCCAGTGTTGTACTGTTCTATGATCCACATGTACATATGTTACATATAATTTAAAATAATAGAAGCATCTAGCTAAGCATGTATATTAAATGCCCCCTGAGCTCAAATAAAGCTCATCTGAAAAATATATTGCTCCATTTTATAAATAGACCAATCTACCAAGCTTAATTAGAAAAAGCTGCCATTATATTAATAAGTATTTTATCAAATGTTTGCATGCAATGATTACTGGAACAATTACATGAACCCGACATTTTCTGAAACTTCAATTATAAAATGGATAATTTTGCATAATTAACTATAGTCAAAATTTATAAAATCCTGATAAAGCTATTAGATGAGACTACTGTAGTGTGGATTAATTAGTTATAATAGTTTTTCACATCCAACTACATATTATTAAACAAAAAGGCACCTTGTGCAATGGGCAATATTAATACAGGTCCACCACCAATTTTCGGGCACCCTTGGTTCCAGAGCCTTTTTGGATTATCCATTTTGCCAGACCTACAGAGATCACGACCTCTGAGAGGAGTCCAATGGTACCAGAACGGTGTGCCTAGGCCGCTGGGGGGTATGAACCAGCCTCGGTAGTCGGCTATGAGAAGGGATCTGCTGGCTCTGGAGTTCCACAGCCCCAGCCACAGGGGGCAAATTCAACCCGCCGAAAAGCCGTAGAAGTCACAATAATGTCGAGATCAGCCGCCTCATAAAAACATAGAAAATAGGTGCAGTAGTAGTCCATTCGGCCCTTCGAGCCAGCACCGGCATTCAATATGATCATGGCTGGTCATCCAAAATCAGTACCCCTTTCTGGCTTTTCCCCCCATATCCCTTGATTCCCCTGGCCCTAAGAGCTAAATCTATCTCTCTCTTGAAACCCAACCTAGGCACCACATTTTCGGGGGGACTTCCGGGGGGGGGGGGGATTTCAAGTGCGCTTTCATAATTTTTGTCCAGATGAAAGGAGGTGCCGGACCACCAGTTGCCAGAAAGTTGGTGGTGGACCCGTGCCCACAGTTCCAAGGGGTTTCTCACACACTGAAATACCTTTCTCTTGTCGTATCTACGAAGGACCTCCAGCAGCTTTGTTATTTTAACCCTAGTTTGTTCTTCACAGAAGAAAATCCAGGACTTCTTGCCGTAAGTTGAAGCAAGGCTGATGAGAAATAAAAGCCTTATCACAAGGCTGATTTTCATCTCAAACTAAATCACAAGATATCCTTAGAATCACTTTTCATTAAGTGCCAGAGACACAAGGAAATAGGCCCTTCGGCCCATCGAGTCCGCGCCGACCAGCGATTATCCCGTACACTAGCACTATCCTACACACTTGGGACAATAAACAATTTCTAAGGGATACGAAGGCTGAAGGTGGCTGGGCGGGGAGAGGACGACGGTTCATGGGACATTCTGGATGGAGGCAACGGCTGCAACGGGCGCTTTTGATCTAGAGGGATGTAGAGTCTGAAGATGGGTCGACCCGAAACGTCACCTATCCATGTTCTCCAAAGATGTTGCCTGACCCACTGATTTACTCCAGTACTTTGTGTTTAACCATCAGATGGATGATGAGCACAAATTAATCTTCCTTGACAGTTCTAAGCCATGATTGCTTGCTGAGAAGATTTACGAGGATGTACAGAGGTATATAAGATCATGATAAGAATTGATGAGGTGAATGCACAGAGTCTCTTACCCAGAGTACGAGAATCAAGAACCAGAGGGCATAGGTTTAAGGCGGGGGGGGGGGAAGATTTAATAGGAACCGAGAGACAAGGTTGGTATCCATAATGGATATGGGATATATGGTATTCCATGCATCATGGAAAAGGTACAGAGAAGATTTATGAGGATGTTGCCAGGACTCTGCCTGCTATAGGGAGAGGTTGAGCAGGCTAGGACCTCATACCTTGGAGCGCAGGAAGCTGACTGAAGGGTTATAGAGGTTATAAAATCATGAGAGGAATAGATAGAGTGAATGTAGTCTTTTATCCAGGGTAGGGGATTTAGAGGACCAGAGGACATAGGTTTACGGTGAGGGGGGGAAAAATTTAATAGGAACCTGAGGGTTAACGTTTTCACTCAGAGGGTGGTGGAACTATGGAACAAGCTGCCAGAGGGGGTACTCCCTAACTCTCAGTCTGAACTAGGGTCTCGACCACTAACGTCACCCATTCCTTCTCTCCAGAGATGCAGCCTATCCTGCTGAGTTATTCCAGCATCGGTGTAAACAAGCATCTGCAGTTCCTTCCTACACTATATATATCAGCACAGTTAGGTACACAGAGAGGAAAGGTTTCGGGGATAGGGGCAAATGGGACTAACGTAGTTGGGGCAACTTGGTCGGCATGGCTGAGTTGGTCTGAAGATCCTGTTTCCGTGCTGTATGACCCTATGACTCTAAATGCTTCAAATTTAAATTAGTGATGTTACTTTTTGATCTCGTTCACCAGCAATTGGATAGAAGTCTACAGGGATAGTGAGGAAAGAGCTGGACACATTTAGGTGCTGGAGAATTGGTTTTGCTGAGCTGAATGACTAGTTGAACAGAATACCTTTGACACAGCCACATATCCCAAAGGGCTTGACAGGAGATAAAGGACAACAGGAATCAAAGGAGACATTAGGACATTTTGTTCCTGATTATTTTCTGATACCATTCTAGACAGAGATCTGAAAGATAGTTTAAAAAAAATGGAAGAGAACCAAAAATATATTTTTTGTCATTTTTACACTAGACGGAAGTGCCTTTTCTGTTTTCACAGTGATCCAAATAGGAGATAAAATTTCAATGTTTTCTTGTGCTGTATGAAGTTAAATTGATTTGTTGAAAGATACAGTATGCAAACAGGCTCTTCGGCCCACCGAGTCCATGCTGGCCATCGATCACCCGTTCTCATTAGTTTAGACTTTAGAGATACATCGCAGAAACATACTCTTCGGGCCACCGTCAGTGCTGACCAGCGAGACAGCGGATCTACTGGTTGAAATGTGCACGTTCAAATGCTCACTGTTGTAGATCCCAATAGTGCATCTGAACGAGAGCATCAGCCTAAATAATGGATCGTGTTCTACCTTGTGAGCCAACTAGTATGACTCAAACTGCTGGAGGAACTCAGCGTGTCAGGCTGCATCTGTGGAAGTAACAGATAGGTGGCTTTACAGATCAGGATCCTTCTTCAGACTCAAAACGTCACCTGTCCATTCCCACCACAGATGCTGCCCGACCTGCAGAGTTCCTCCAGCACTTTGTGTTTGGCTGTAGATTCCAGCATCTGCAATTCCTTTTGACTTCATAATTTAGTAGGTTTAGTCAATGATATAACCTTAATTTCACAAACACACACAAGCGCGCGCACACACACACACAATAATTCCATTTGTCAGTTAGTGTGTGTATAACATAATATTTTGGAAAGAACTTAAGGGTTCTAATTAATTAAATTGAATGAATGTACATTATTAAGCACAAGGTAGCCATTTTGTCTGACCAATATCCCAGCTAATGCTATATGCAAATGAGACATAAGGGACGTGTGGCAGCACAGTGGGGCAGCGGTAGAGTTGCTGCCTCACAGAATCAGAGCCCCGGGTTCAATCCTGACTGCGGGTGCTGTTTGTAATGGAGTTTGTACATTCTCCCTGTGAAACATAGAAACATAGAAATTAGGTGCAGGAGTAGGCATTCCTGTGATCAACTACCCTCTGTGGCAGAGAGTTCCAGAGACTCACACTCTCTGTGTGAAAAAAGTCAAAGGATGTTGAGAGTATTAACCACTCCCCTCTATGGCAATAATGTCCTTCTCAGATTTGGAGACAATAACTGCACGCAATACTCCAGGTCTCTACAAACATTTAAATAATAGTCTCTGTGATCAAAGATGTGCAGGTTTGTAGGTTAATTGGCTTCAGTAAAAATTGTACATTGTCCCAAGTGTGTAGGATAGTGCTCTTGTACGGGATAATCGCTGGTCGGCGCGGACTCGATGGGCCGAAGGGCCTACTTTCCGTGCTGTATCTCGAGTCTAAAGTGCAGATTTATTTTAGAGATACATTGCACAAACAGACCCTTCAGCCCACCGTGTCCGCACCGACCAGCAATCTCCACACATTAACACTATCCTACACACACTTTGGATAATTTACATATATGCCAAGCCAATTAACCTACAAACCTGTACATCTTTGGAGTGTGGGAGGAAACCGAAGATCTGGAGAAAGCCTTTGGTGTGCTACCTTTGGTGTGTGGCCTTTATAAATCAGAGGGGGAGTAAAACAATCTAGTACAGACAGCAGGGTTCCTGCAGTGGGATCTTGAAGGTCTTTAGAAGAAAGGGATAGACCCGTCTCTGGCGGCAGAAGTTTCGGGGTAAGCTTCTTTATAGCAGAAGTGGTGGAGGCAGGATCGATTTTAACATTTAAGAGTCTGACCTGGAAGGGCCGTATGTCTCGGAGCAGTGGTCATGGGGGAGAACGTACAAACTCTGTACAGACAGCACCTGGCGCTGCCAGCAACTCTACCTTGGCAGCACTGTGCCACCCTAAAGCCTTAAAGAGATACAGGAAGCCTGAGCAAAACGCAAAGTTTTAGCTTAGTTTAGTTTAGTTTAGAGATACAGCGTGGAATCAGGTCCTTCAGCCCACCAGGTCCATGACGACTAACAATCACGCGTACACTAGTTCTATCCTACACACTAGGGGACAATTTACAGACACCAATTAACCTTCAAACCTGCACCTCTTTGGAGCGTGGGAGAAAACCGGAACACCCAGAGAAATCACACGCGGTCACAAGGAGAATGAAAACATTCCCTACAGACAGCACCCAGAGTCAGGATCGAACCTGCTCCCCAGGCGCTGCAACTCTACACTGCATCACTGTGCCACCCCTTCTGCAGGAACTCAGTGGGTCAGATAGCGTCTGTGGAGGGAGTAGACAGGCAACGTTTTTGGGTCACTCAGGGCCCTTCCTCAGATATGTTCATCTTTTATTAACTGGCATTCGTTGAGGTCCTGACATTGAGAGAACTCAACACTCTTCCAGTAATAATATCAACGGATATCCAAGTTCCAGTTGAACCATATGACAGGCAGGACATCAGTTAAAGCAATCCGTCAGTGTGGTATGTATGTGCAATAAATTTAAAGACAGCATTCCCATATTAAATGACGTGGAAGGTAAATTAAAGTAAGAAGTTGTTAAAAAATACTGTAGAGATAATAAAGTATTGAAAACTGCAATCTTTGTAAAGTCAGACTTAATTACACCAATCATTTTACAATCTGCTACAAGAATGGAAAACAAATGCTTCCAAGCTCACAACTATGCAATTCTCGTCAATGTCTAATGTATTTAACATGTTAGCTTCAAACAAATAACTAGGAAAAATGTGATTGCACATTAAAGGGGGAATAGGGACGAGAGGGGGATGTTTAATAGAGATGCACAGGGCAAGAATTAAGAATTCTTCTCTGTAGCATGTAATGACATTCACTAATCAGCAGCAGACTGTAGGAGCTGGGCGGTGGGTGCCAAGGAAGAGATGGACTAGTTAAAAGATTGAAAGGATAAACCTGCCGGGTTTTGTCCTGCCCCAACCTCTTTTCCAGTTTTTCTCCCCCCCTACTACAATCAGTCCATCACACATCATCTACACTTCATCTACTTCACGTCACATGACTTCATCTACACATCACGCCACCTCAGATTAGCAGCCAATATAATCCCACCCCCATCCGGCAGAAGGTACAGAAGCTTGAAAGCGCGCACCACCAGACTTAAGGGCCTGTCCCACCAGCATGCGATTGCATGTGTCTAGCGCGACCAAACGTGGTCGGTTGAGGCGTACGGCCGTGCGGGGCCGGTCCCACTTCGAACCGCGGAGGCGTATGGAGTTGTGCGGGGCTGGTCCCAACATCGCGCGGGGCTCCGAAAATCCTGCACAGTTCAAAAATTCCGCGCGCCAACGACCTGTCGGCCCGCACCGCCCAACGCTGTGCGACGCCAAATTCAGTCAGCCCGCCTCCTGCCCAGCTGATTGGTGAGTATGATGTCGGGACCAGCCTCGCACAACTCCACACGCCTTCACGGTTGGAAGTGGAAACGGCCCCGCGCGGCCGTACGCCTCAAGCGACCACGTTTGGTCGCGCTAGACGCACGCAATCGCATGCTGGTGGGACAGGCCCTTTAGGAACAGTTTCTTCCTTTCTGTTATCAGTCTTCTAAACAGTCCTTCCATGAGCTAGTGTGCTGTCCAATTCACCCCGTTGCAGGGAATTCACCCCATTTGGGAATAGCTCTGCCCAAGACGGCAAAATAAATTGCAAGAAGTTGTGGATGTAGCCCATAGACTTTGTCTATGGAACTGGTGCACTACAACGCTGAGAACTATATTCTGCACTCTGTATCTTCCCCTTTGCTCAACCTATTGTACTGGAGTTGGGCTTGATTGCATTGAGGTATAGTATTATCTGATCTGATTGGATAGCATGCTAAACAAAGCTTTTCACTGTACCTTGGTACATTTGACAATAATAAACCTGAAGAAGCATCCTGACCCGAAACGTCATCTGTCCATTCCCTCCACAGATGCTGCCCAACCTGCTGAGTTTTCAACTAGTTTAAACTCAACAGATGAAGGTAGATAAAAATGCTGGAGGAACTCAGCGGGTGAGGCAGCATCCATGGAGAGAAGGAATAGTTGGCGTATCGGGTCGAGATCCTCCTTCAGACTGATCAGTCTGAAGAAGAATCTCGACCCGAAATGTCACCTACTCCTTCTCTCCATAGATGCTGCCTCACCCGCTGAGTTCCTCCAGCATTTTTATCTACCTTTGATGTTTCCAGCATCTGCAGTTCTTTCTTAAACTCAACAGATGAAGTATTTTCACTATGAATTTAGGGACAGCAGAATATTGCAGAGTAAATTCTAATAAAGGAAATATAAATGTTATTGTAGACACTGCTATAAGATCAGCCCTCATCCTCCTATGTCACAAGGAATAAAGTCCTCACCTACCCAACCTCTCCCTATAGCACAGGCCCTCGAGTCCTGGCAACATCTTCATAAATCATCACTGCACTCTTTCCAGCTTCCCATCCTTCCTATAGCAGGGTGACCAATACTCAACACGATACTCCAATTGCAGCCTCCAAAATGATAATTGTCCTCCATGAATTATATCTTAGTTCAATCTGCAATGCTGTATTCATCTTACAATAAGACAAATCTCACTGAAGTTCAATTTGCATTAAATGATCTGATCTACCAAATTCTTAAATCTTCTCCATTAACCTTCCCCAAGTTTTGAAATAATTGTTTTGATTTTGCTCCAAGAAAACCCATTAAGAATATCATAACGAGATTAGTTTGCCTTTACACACAGCAGCAACATTTATTCCAAAGATCTTGCAGATAAACCTGTCTAACATTGGGTCCCGAGGAACACTGAGTTCCTGGTTTAGTTAGTTTACACTGGAGTTTCCAAATAACAAGATGTCTACTGATTCCCAAGAAACAAGGTAGGAAAACAAAAGTAACAGAGAAAATTGATCACATGTCACAGGAGCAGAATTAGGCCATTCAGACCATTGAGGCAACTCTTCCATTCAATCATAGCTGATCTATCTTTCCCTCTCAACTCCATTCACCTGCCTTCTCTCCGTAACCTTTGACGCCCTTATTACACAAGTTTCTGCCAATCTCAGCAATAAAAATACACAATGACTTGACCTCCACAGCCGTCCGCGGCAACGAGACTGAGGAAATATGATATGTCTCCAGTGACTCTTAAAAAATTCTACGGATGCACCACCGAAAACATAGTGTTGGGTTTCATCACACGTAGGTTTGGGAATAGCTCTGCCCAAGACTGCAAAAAAAATTGCAAGAAGTTGTGGATGTAGCCCAGTCCATCACACAGACCAAACTTCCCACCATTGACTCCATCTACACTTCACGCTGCCTTGGAAAACCAGTTAACATAATCAATAACTTGTCCCACCCTGGTCATTCCTTCTTCTCTCTGCTCCCAACCGGCAGAAGGTACAGAAGCTTGAAAGTGCGCACAACTCAAGAACAGGTTCTCCCCCTTTGTCATAAGGCTTCTGAAAGTTTCTACCATAAGATGGGATACTGTCTGATTCTGTCTGCGTTACCTGGGAATACTTACTATGGTATAATGGGAATGATTGTCCAGGCTCCTTCATGCTTGCTCAATTCATGAATCAACACCACTGTCGGCAGATACTAAGAAGAGAGAAAAAAAACATAACTGAAAACAACATTTTAATTCCTGTCTCATGAAAGGCACAACAGTTCCATTTACATCAAGAAGCCAGAGTGTTTAATTGTCATATGTACCAACAATGGAACAATGAAATTCTTACTTGCTGCAGCATAACACATCTACAAAAACAGCACTCACTAGATAATATAATAAATTGCCCCATAATAAATCTGTAAATTGCTCCCAAGTGTGTAGGGAGTAGATGGGAAACAGAGAACTAGCATGAACGGTCATCGATAGTCGGCGTGGACTTGGTGGGCGGAGGGGCCTGTTTCCATGCTGTGTCTCTAAGCTAAACTAAACTAAGTTGCAGAGAAAAGGTCCAGGTTTGCACTGAGGAGCCAAAGCAAACTATCACTGCACAACATCACTTGCTACATCTTTTAAGTTACAATTCATTTATTTCATGGCTCCATCTTTTCTGCCTCTTTAAACTTTCAACAGTACCTCAAAGACGTGAATACAAGGAACTGCAGATGCAGTTAGAAAAATGGCACAAACTGCCGGAGTAACTCAGCGGGTCATGCAGCATCTCTGGAGAACATGAATAGGTAACGTTTTTGGTCAGGAGCCTTCTGTCCAAAAAAGGGTCCCGATCTGAAATATCACCTATTAATGTTTTCCAGAGATGCTGCATGACCCGTTGAGTTACTCCAGCACTTGTTTTGTGAGAATCTCTCGATGTGTGGCAAGCATGCACATCAACTAATTCTCAAAGACAGCAAACATGAAGGGAAAAAAGGCACAATTTTTAACTAATCTTTTCAGCATTTCAGAAATTAAAAAAAAAAAATTGGAATGCACATATGTATTATGATTAAAATTATATGATATTCTAACATTTTAAAATCCAATATATTTTGAAATATTTATTGGAAGGATTATAATCCTCTTATAAACTTAGCCTTATGGACCAATGAATTTGCTAAACAGTATATGGCTAATCCGTTATTAAAAAACTGCTTACAATTCTAACAATAAATTGTAATATTTTAAGGTTTAGGAATGTCATTTAGAGATTTAGTTTTGAGATACAGCACGGAAACGGGTCACATGGCCCACGCCGACCAGCTATCACCCGTACACAATGTTATCCCACTTTCTCACCCACTCCCCTGCACACTGGGGGCAATTTACAGAGGCCAATTAACCGACAAGCCCACACGTCTTTGAGATGTGGGAGGAAACGGAGCACCCGGAGGAAACCCGCACTCACAGATAAAACGTGCAAGCTACTCAAGGTCAGAATCAAATCCGGGTCTCTGGCGCTGTGAGGCAGCAGCTCTACCAACTGTGCCACTGTTAAACGGTATTTTACAGCAAGATTAGCTTGGAAATGTATTAACCTTCATCTCAATTCCACAATTTCCCTCAATTCCCATAAAAAAAGGTGAAATAACACATTTGGTGAATGTCGGTTGAATGGATTTTATGCCTCTTCCCCCCCTTAGATCTAACACCTTTTCACCTTCAGCCTTTGTCACTTACCCCACCCATCTGCCAATCAACCCTACATCACTTGTCCTCCACCTACCACTCACCAGGCTTGGTCCTGTCCTTACCTCTCTTTTCCAGCACTCTCCCTTATACTGCAATCAGTCTGGAGTTTCGGGTTGGGACCATTCTTTAGACCGAATCCGAAACGTCACCTGTCCATTCCCTCTACAGATGCTGCCTGATCCTCTGAACCTCCAGCACTTTGTGTTTTGCTCCAGTATCTAGATATAGCTCCAGTATCTAGATCTAGGCAGCATCTGTGTAGGGAATGGACAGGCAACGTTTCAAATTCAGTTGGAAGAAGGGTCCCAACCCGAAATGTCACCTAACATTGCCAACCTGACCTGCTGCGTTCTTCCAGCACTTTGTGCTTTGCTCAAGAATTCAGAATCTGCAGTTCCTTATGTCGCCAAATGTAGATAGTTGTCTGCAGGTAGACACAAAGTGCTGGAGTAACTCAGCGGGACAGGCAGCATCTCTGGAGTGAAGGAATGAATTACGTTTAGGGTCGAGACCCTTCTTAAGACTCAGTTTCTTCAGAATCTGAAGAAGGGTCTCGACCCGAAACGTCACCAATTACCGTCTCTCTAGCGATGCTGCCTGTCCCGCCGAGTTACTCCTGCATCTTGTGTCTACCTTCGATTTAAACCAGCATCTGCAGTTCTTTCCTACACATAGATAGTTGTCTCATCTATATTACAGAAAAACTAGCCCAGATAATCAACTACTGTTAGGTCCACAATCTGCTTCAGTTTAAGGCCGTTGAGGAAGAAAGTGGGGCATTTAAGTTTAACATCACCCCCATGCACTTAGATGACATTAAAACACAATGTGAATGTATCATCGCAATGAGTTTTCATGCAGGCTTTTGTGAGATGTCAATGACCAGCATTAACATATGGAACACAGAGTTCATTAACATCCATCCTGCGGAAACATTTATAGGTCATTCCCAGAATGAATTCTCCATCCACTATTTTGCACTGTCAAGCTGATATACAGAGCATGTTGCGACCTTGCTCATGGTTTGACAAACAAACCCAAAACGGATACGCAACCAGGAAACGGTTCTCAACCTGTCAACTAGATAGTTCTGAATTATGGCAGGCAAATTACAAACTAATTAAAGACTGGAGTAACTCAGCAGGTCAGGCAGCATCTCTGGAGAACATAGATAGGTGGTGTTTCAGTTTGTGACCCTTCTCCAGTCTGATGAAGGGACCCTTCCCAAAACGTCCCCTATACATGGTCTCCGGAGATGTTGCCTGACCAGCTGAGTTACTCCAGCATTTTGTGTCTTTATCTGTAAACCAGCGTCTGCAGTTTCTTGTGTCCACAGGTGTTGGACTAAATTGGGAACGGTGTGAGGGAAAAGTGAATTCTGCAAGTGTGAGAGACAGGATGGAGTGGCTGATTATGAGATTGTTGAATTCAATGTTCGTTATAATGCCCCAAGTCTGAAGACGGGTCCCGACCTGAAACATCACGTAATTAAGTTCTCCAGAGATGCTGCCTGACCCGCTGACTTATTCCAGCACTTTGTATCCTTTTATCTATTAACCAGCATCTGCAGTTCCTTGTTTCTACTTCCAAATTCATTGTGTGATTATGCTATCCTTAATGGACATGGAAACATAGAAAATAGGTGCAGGAGCAGGCCATTCGGCCCTTCGAGCCTGCACCGCCATTCAATATGATCATGGCTGATCATCCAACTCAGTATCCTGCCTTCTCTCCATACCCCCTGATCCCTTTAGCCACAAGGGCCACATCTAACTCCCTCTTAAATATGGCCAATGAACTGGCCTCAACTTCCCTTCTGTGGCAGAGAATTCCACAGATTCCCCACTCTCTGTGTGAAAAATGATTTTCTCATCTCGGTCCTAAAAGACTTCAGCCTTATCCTTAAACTGTGACCCCTTGATCTGGATATTAATTGTAATTTAGCAAAAAAAATATTTTAGCACATTACAGCAATTGCTTCTGAGACAGCAGGCACCTGAGTTATCACTGCTAAAGTTATCATGACCTGGAATCAGGTGCATGTTAAAACGGATCCAACAAGTTAATAAGAAAGTCTGTGCATTGGATATTATGTACCAGCATTAATTACAACACAGGGACATTATGGTCTGGTAATATTAATCCTTGTGCAAAGAAAACAAACTGCTGGAGGAACTGAGCAACTCAAACAGCTTCTGCAGGTCAAATGGTGTTCAGTTTTGGTCACCATGGAATAGGAAAGATGTTGTCAAGCTAGAAAGGGGGCAGAGAAGATCTAGGACTTGATCGAGGAGGTTGCCAGGACTTGACGGCCTGAGCTACAGGGAGAGGTCGGGCAGGCTGGGACTCTATTCTTTGGAGTGAAGGAGCATGAGGTGTGATGTTATGGCGGTGTACCAAATCATGAGAGGAATAGGTAGGGTCGACACACATTGTCTCTTGCTCAGAGTAGGAGAATCGAGAACCAGAGGACATACAGTGCCCTCCATAATGTCTGGGACAAAGACCCATCATTTATATTTTTGACTCTGTACTCCACAATTTGAGATTTGTAATAGAAAAAAAAATCACATGTGGTTAAAGTGCACATTGTCAGATTTTCATAAAGACCGATTTTATACATTTTGGTTTCACCATGTAGAAATTACAGCTGTGTTTATACATAGTCCAGGGCTCGAAATTAGCGGTTGCCCGGATGCCAATGGCTACCTAAAGTGCCGTCGGGCAACCTAACAGCCGTCCCATTTTGCCCGGCTTAGCAAGCAACTCTGAGCGGCTCCCTCTCTATCTCTCTCTCTCTCTCTCTCTCTCTCTCTGTAACTCTGCATCTCAGGCCGACGGGTCTCCGCTCCCCGCTCGCTCCTCATCCGCCGGCACAGCCGGCCGCCTTGCACATGCGCAATGCCACGGCCAGCACATCCTCCCCCTGCACATGCACACAACCACGGCCGCCCGGCGCATGCGCACTGCCACGGCAACTGGTCGCCGCTGGGCACTTTCTCCCTCCCTTTGCATTGTGGGAGATCTGGCCGCCATTGCTGTCTGGTCGCCGCGACCGCCGAAAACCAACACAGAATCACTCCCTGCAGCTGGAGTAACTCCCTGGAGTAACTCTTGCTTCTTGGTTTCCTGGTCCTCCAAAAATATTCCAAATGGAATTTAACCCACCACCACAAAACTCCAAACTCTGAAAAATAATAGCCTATTGCACTTTATCTGTTTATTTATTGAGCATATATATGTGGTCTTGTGTATTATGGTGTATATATGGTCTTGGTATTATATATATATATATATAATATATATATAATAAGAATTATATATATATATATTATAAGCAAGAATTTCATTGTCCTATCTGGGACACATGACAATAAAACTCTCTTGACTCTTGACTTGGACGTAACCAAAAAAGGGTTCTTGGGAAAAAAGAGTTACCTTAAATTTAGTTGCGTCTGGTTGGGTAACTATGGTAGGGTGAAGACTATTCCATGCTTTAATTGTGCGGGGGAACTTCATGGAGCAGCCAGCATCTCTGGATAGAAGAAATTGGCTGACATTTCGGGTAGAGACCCTTCTTTACATTTCCACTGGTTTTAGTGTTTTTAGTTTAATTTAAAGATACAATGTGGAAACAGACCTGTAGATCGATGTTGCATGTTAAGCAATCACACACCAGCCAGCATCTCTAACTCCATCCCACTGTAATACTTATACTAATACTATTTCTCAGCACCGGGAGTTTGAGCAGCAAGGATGTGTTGATAACTAACCATCCTTCATGCTGTTAAGTTTTAGTACTGATTAAAGATGTGTTTGAATCATGTACTGAGTCTGGAAGTCATCTACATGGTGTCAGAAGTGGGATGGAGTTAGAGATGAGAAATTAGACACGGGGGCGAAGGTAAATACTATGTCAATCAACCTCTTCAACAAGATAAGAACTAACGAGCCACTGATCAAGGACAAATCCACTCTACATGCGTTTGGAGGGGAGGTTCTGCGGCCTTTGGGCAAAACCAACTTGAAATGTGTGCTGAAAAAAACCACGAGGAATTTACACTTCTATGTTTTGAACTTTAATTCAGTTACTCTGCTTGACAACCGGGCCTGTCAGGAACTGGGGCTGATCTCCTTTGACAAAACGGTCCACAAGCTGCAAATTTCCCTGGACCCGCTGAGTGAATTCCCTGATCTTTTTGACAACAACCTGGGCAAGTTGCCCGTGACTTACAAGATTATTATTGACCCCGAAGTGACACCCGTCATCCGACCTCCACACCGATTGTCATTTGCCATGACTGACAGGGTTCACTCTGCCCTGAAGGACATGGCCTCCACAGGCGTAATTGAAGCAGTCAGCGACCCCACCGACTGGGTCTCAACCATGATTGCCACAGTCAAGAAGGGAAAAAATGAAATCCGTTTGTGCATCAACTCGAAATAACTGAATACAGCCATTAAGCGCCCACACCATTCTATGAAGACTGTCGAGGATGTTGCAGCAAAGGTCGGAACGGCCACCTTATTTTCTGTCCTCGATGCAAAGAACTCTTTCTGGCAGACACCGCTGGACAAGGAGTCATCAAACCTCACCACATTTGCCACCCCATTCGGCAGATACAAGTTTCTGAGAATGCCATTCGGAAGCAACTTCTCCAGTCTTCCAAAGAACTATGGAGCTATTATTCGAGGACCTACCTTGTGCCATCATTGTCGATGATATCCTAGTGTATGGCAAAGATGCAATGGAGCACGATCACAATCTCAGGCTCATCTTGGAGCGCCGCACGCAAGATCAACCTCAAGCTTAATCCTGACAAGTGCAAGTTCCGGGTTCCAGAGGTTTCCTACGTCGGCCACATCTTCACTCCTAAGGGTCTCAAACCCGATCCAAAGAAGGCTACTGCCATCACAGAAATGCCTGCCCCACAGACGTGAAAGGCCTGCAGCGTTTTCTGGGCATGGTAAACTATCTCGGCAAGTTCATACCGAACCTCAGCGAACTAAGCTCCACACTGCGGGAGCTGACAAAAAAGGACACAGCATGGTCATGGTTCCAGCAACATCAGATTGCTTTCGATATCTTAAAGTCCATACTGACCAGTGCACCAATTCTAATGTTTTTCGACCTGAAACGTCCGGTAACAATCACCTGCGATGCTTCAAAATTCGGGCTCGGCGCAGCCTGCTTGCAACCATCTGCCGAGGGCGCTCTACTCCCTGTCTCGTATGCCTCTCGCACCATGACCGACACGGAGCAGCACTACGCGCAAATCGAAAAGGAACTGTTGGCCGTCGTTTTTCCTTGCTCCAAATTCCACAACTTCATCTTTGGCAACATCTTCACGGTCGAGACGGACCACCAACCACTGGTGACAATCCTGAACAAGCCCATCCACGCCGCGCCAGCTCGTTTGCAGCGTATGCTGATGCAGCTGCAGCGGTACGATTTCTCTATTACCTACACTAAGGGTAAGGACACGCACGTCGCTGACACTCTCTCCCGTGCACCTCGGGCATCTTGCGAACAACATCCCTATGAGCAGGAAAATTTCACGTTTCTCGGTGTCCACTTCGTCTCCAGCAAGCAACTGCGCACCTTGGCCGCGCACACCGCCACAGACGACACGCTTCAAATCCTCTCTTCCATCATCAAAAAAGGCTGGCCAGACAGACAATCCAACACGCCCACAGAGGTGCAGCCTTTCTTCCTGGTTCGTGATGAACTGGTAGTTCAGGATGGGGTTGTTGTCAAGGGTCACAAGGTGGTGATACCCTCATCGCTACAAGACGTAAACTTCAAAGAGGCACACAGCGGTCACCCAGGAGCCGACGCCACACTGGCACGCGCCCGTAGCCTGTTCTACTGGCCGGGAATGGCCAGCTTCATCCGGGACCGTGTAGCCTCCTGCCCCGCTTGCAACAGCCTTGCGCCTCATCAGCAGCGGCAGCCCCTTCTGCAACAACCTCCACCAGCTCTGCCCTGGACATCGCTGGCAGCGGACATTTTCGAATGGTGTGGGAAGCACTACCTCGTTCTAGTCGACTCCTTTTCTAATTGGTTTGAACTTGACCAACTGACCTCCCTCGCATCGGAGATGGTCATCCCGAAGCTGAAAAGACACTTCTCTACCTTTGGCGCTCCCGTCAGCCTGAGAACCGACAACGGTCGGCAGTTCACCAGCCACATGTTCAAGCTTTTCGCAGACCGATGGAACTTCCAGCATGTCACGAGCAGTCCCGAGTATCCACAGAGTAATGGACTCACTGAACGCGCTGTCAGAAACGCCAAACACTTGCTGGAGCGAGCACAGATTTCAAAGTCAGACGTTTATCTCGATCTCCTGAATCTCAGAAATGTTGCCAGGGACGGAACCCTGGGATCGCCGGCACAGCGACTGATGTCGAGATTGACGAGGCCTCTGGTACCCATCACACAACAGCAACTGGTTCCTCAGGTGCTGAAGCCTGCCACTATCCAGAAACGTCTACAAGAGAATCACGATATCCAGAAACGGTCATACGACAGTTCCAGCAGACCACTCAGGCCTTTACTTCCGGGTCAGGTCGTCCGTCTACGAACTTCAACTGGACATTCCTGTCTGGGCACTGTGGTCAACTCGACTGACGAGCCACGGTCTTACCTGGTAGACTGTGAGGGAGCGGTGTACCGGAGAAATCGAACAACACCTGCTTGCTGTGAGGGTCCTCGACCACCGCCTGCTGGTCCCTATGCTCCACCGCTCCAGTTCCAGCCGCCTTTTGCAATGTCTCCCACCCGTCCCCGCATGCCTTGCACCCCTCCACGTCCCGCGGTCTCCACTAACCACGGGGCCTCTCCCACCGCATGTTTCCCCTTTCGGTCACCACAGGCCTCCACCGCGTCATTCTCGCCTCCAGGCTCTCCGCCTCATCTTTCAAGTGAGGGAGGGGAGGGTTTGGTCCGCACACGCTCGGGCCATGTTAGTAGACCACCGGACAGATATGGCGAGTATTTTTAACCCCATGGCATGAGTGCCTTTTCACATTTAACCTTTGGGGGGAAGGATGTAGATTGACGTTGCATGTTAACCAATCACACACCAGCCAGCATCTCTAACTCCACCCCACTGTAATACTTATATTAATACTATTTCTCAGCACCGACAGTTTGAGCAGCCAGGATGTGTTGATAACTAACCATCCTTCATAAGTTTTAGTACTGATTAAAGATGTGTTTGAATCATGTACTGAGTCTGGAAGTCATCTACAAGGCCCTTCGGCCCACCGAGTCCATGCCGACCACCGATCACCTGTACACTAGTTCTATCCCACACCTTAGCGACGTAAGTCAAGAGTGTTTTATTCTCTCACGTCCCAGTTAGAACAATGAAATCCTTACTTGCAGCAGCACAACAGAATATGTAAACATAGTACTCTGTAAACAATGTTATAAATGAGAAAACAAAACAGTGTATATTTATATATGAATATATAAGTATATAAATATATATATATAGAATTTACCTCCTGGGATTAATAAAGTTCTATCGTATAATATTGTGTGTGTAGGAAGGAACTGCAGATGCTGGTTTAAACTGAAGATAGACACAAAAAGCTGGAGTAACTCAACAGGTCAGACAGAATCTCTAGACAAAAGGAAAATATTACGTTATGGGTTGGGTCTGAAATAGGTTCCTGCACACCTTTGGAATGTGGAAGGAAACAAGAACACCCGGAGAAAACCCATGCGATCAAAGGGAAAAGGAGCAAACTCCATACAGACAGCACCCAGATTCAGGATCAATTCCGGGTCTCTGGCAATTTTAGGCAGCAACTTTATGGCCAATGTGCTGCCCCACAGTCTTGAACTGAATTAAAACAAACAGTAGCTGTAAAAGGGGACATTGTGTCACTTACAGATTTAAGACTGAAAATGGATAGTTTCTTTTTTTTAGTAACCAAAGTTATCAACATATAAATTTTTGTGTGTTGGAAAATAAAATATAGCGGCACAGCTGGTGGACTTGCTGCCTCACACGCCAGAGGTCTGTTCGATCCTGTCCTCGGGCACTGTGTGTTCAATTTGCACATTCTCCCTGCCAGCGTGTGGGTTTCCTCCCACATCCCATTGGCTTTGTAGGTTAACTTGTCTCTGTAAAATTGCCCCTAATGTGTAGGGAGTAGGTGAGGAAAGTGGGATAACAGAACTTGTGTGAATGGGTAGACAAAAATGCTGGAGAAACTCAGCGGGTGAGGCAGCATCTCTGGAGCGAAGGAAATAGGCGACTTTTCGGGTCAAGACCCTTCTTCAGACTGATGTTGGGGGGGGGGGGGGGGGGGGGGGGGTCGGGGAAAAAAAAGTAAGATGCGGAGACAAAAGGCTGTGGGAGAGCTGGGAATGGGAGGGAAAGGAGGGAGAAAGCAAGGACTACCTGAAATTGGAGAAGCCAATATTCATACCGCTGGGGTGAAAACTATCCAAGTGAAATATGAGGTGCTGTTCCTCCAATTTGCGGTGGGCCTCACTCTGGCTGTGGAGGAGTCCCAGGACAGAAAGGTCGGATTCGGAATGGGAGGGGGAGTTGAAGTAATGAGCCACCAGGAGATGAGGTTGGTTATTGCGAACTGAGTGGGGGCGTTGGGTGAAGCGATCGCCAAGCCTGCGATTGGTCTCACCGAGGTTGATCATGCGCTGAATAATCCAACCACATTTTTGTTTGGAAGTGGAAAGAAATAATAGAAATTGCATTTATTGCAACGTGTAAAATTGAAACAGAAATAATATGTGAATGCTTCATTAAGCATAATTCCGACTGGTAACTACGCACTTTGTCCGAGCACATTATCGCACGCATCATGCAAACCGTCTTAACTGACCACCTAACCTGTCATTTGGCAACCTGAAAAGCTTAAAAAGCTGGCAACAGGGAAAAAAAGTTAAGTGAGAGCCCTGTAGTCCCCCTATTTCAGGGCACAGTAATGTTTGGGACACAGCAATGTCGGGTAAATGAAAGTTGTCATATTTAGTATTTTGTTGCATATCCTTTGTATGCAATGACTGTTTGAAGTCTGCGACTCATGGACATCACCAGTTGCTGGGTGTCTTCTCTGGTGATGCTCTGCCAGGCCTGTATTGCAGCCATCTTTAGCTTATGCTTGTTTTGGGGGCTAGTCCCCTTCAGTTTTCTCTTCAGCATATAAAAGGCATGCTCAATTGGGTTCAGATCAGGTGATTGATTTGGCCACTCAAGAATTGACCATTTTTTTGAAAAACTCCTTTGTTGCTTTAGCAGTATGTTTGGGCCATTGTCTTGCTGTAGAATGAACCGCCGGCCAATGAGTTTTGAACTTGAGCACATAGGATGTGTCTATACACTTCGGAATTCATTATGCTACTACCATCAGAAGTTGTATCATCAATGAAGATATGTGAGCCAGTACCTTCAGCAGCCATACATGCCCAGGCCATAACACCCCCACCACTGTGTTTCACAGATTAGGTGGTATGCTTTGGATCTTGGGCAGTTCCTTCTCTCCTCCATACTTTGCTCTTGCCATCACTCTGATATAAGTTAATCTTCGTCTCATCTGTCCACAAGACCTTTTTTCAGAACTGTGGTTGCTCTTTTCAGTACTTCTTGGCAAACTATAACTTGGCCATCCTATTTTTGCAGCTAACCAGTGGTTTGCATCATGCAGTGAAGCCTCTGTATTTCAGTTCATGAAGTGTTCTGCGTACAGTGGTCATTGACAAATCCACACCTGACTCCTTAACAGTGTTTTGGATATGTCGGACATGTGTTTGGGGATTTTTATTTATTATATAGAGAATGTTTCTGTCATCAGCCGCGAAGGTCTTCCTTGGCCTACCAGTCCCTTTGCAATTAGTCAGCTCTTTCTTCTTAATAATGTTCCAAACAGCTGATTTTGGTAAGCCTAAGATTTGGCTGATGTCTCTAACAGTTTTATTCTTGCTTCTCAGTCTCATAGTGGCTTCTTTCACTTTCATTGGCATAACTTTGGTCCTCATGTTGATAAACAGCAATAAAAGTTTCCAAAGGTGATGGAAAGACTGGAGGAAAGACTAGGCGCTGAGAGCTCTCTTATACCTGCATTAAGGAGCAATCTGAGCAATTACATATGCCTGTGAAGCCATGTGTACCAAACATTATGGTGCCCTGAAACCAGTTCTTTGTTCCTCTATCCTCCGCAGATGTTGCCTGGCCCACTGAGTTACTCCAACACTTTGTATGCACAATGAAATGCAGGTGCTGGAATGGAAAAACACAAAGTACCCTGGAATTCAGCCATACTAGAAGGTTGGTGTGCCTCTAGATTTTAGAGATATGGTGCAGATATGGTGCCCTTCAGCCCACCGAGACAGTGCCGACCAGCAATCACCCCACACAATAGCACTATTCTAAACACCAGGGACAATTTACATTTTTACTGAAGCCAATTAATCTAGAAACCCACATGTCTTTGGAGTGTGGGAGGAAACCGGAGCACCCGGAGAAAACCCAGTCGGTCACAGGGAGAACGTACAAACTGTTCAGACAGCACCTGTAGTGAGGATCCCACATGGGTCTCCAGTGCTGTAAGGCAGCAACTCTACCTCTGTGCCACCGTGTCAGCCGTTGTTTCACCACACAAGCAAAAAGGCAGTCCCACGGGTTCAATACTTTCTTAAGAAAAACAATCTGCTCTCAGCACCCTTGAAAAAAAGTAACCATGTTTTATCTTCACGTCGTTTGTTAGCCTGACCTCCAGCTTTCCTTATTTATTCAGTTGAATTAATTGCCACATATAAACACATTAGTTCATTTATTAATTCATAAACCTGATACAATAGTGGCGTTTAACAGATTTTTGGATAGGTACGTGGATATTCAGGGAATGGAGGGATGTGGATCAGATGCAGGAAGAGGAGATTAGTTCAAAGGGCCTGTTCCTGTGCGGCACTGTTTTGTGTTCTATGTACTTATTCATTTATAGGTAACAAGACAACAACAAAAATCATGGAACAGAATCAAAAGCACCACTGCCATCTAGTGTCGATGCGAACTGCTGAATATAACACATCAGAACACAACAATATCAGGAACTACAATATTATTCTTTGCAATGCTAAACATTACCTAGAGCCAATCGAAATTTCAAATGGCAATAACATAAATCTGAATTTCTAAAATCTAAATAAAACCAATACATTTCATAATTCCAAGAATTACGGGGCTGTCCAACTGTACGAGGAGTTAAAAAAAAAAATCAAACTCGGGGTAAGCACATAGAATGTAAGGAGCGGGTACGTCGGAGCTCGGGACGTCTCTTAGTGACTCGTAATGCTAACGGCAGGTGCTCGGGAAACGCGGTAAGCTCGGGAAGACTCGTGAAGATTTTTCAACATATTGAAAAATGTCCACGAGAGCCTCGAGTACCCACGAGCGGCTATTTCCGTAATTCTCCGAGTTCGAATCAGGGGAAGCTCGGGAGAGTTAGCTCGTACAGTGGGACAGCCCCATTACCAGTTTAGTTTAGAGATCCAGCACGGAAACAGGCCCTTTGGCCCTCCAAATCCACGCTGACCTTCGATCACCCGTTCACACTAGTTCAATGTTATCCAACTTTCTCATCCACTTCCAACACACTAGATGCAATTTACAGAGGCCAATTAACCTACAACCCACATATCTTTGGGATGTGGGAGGAAACCTGAGCACCCGGAGGAAATCCACGTGGTCACAGTGAGAACGTGCAAGGTCTCTGGATAGCGCGCAACAAAAAAACTTTTCACTGTGCCTCGGTACACGTGACAATAGTAAAACTAAACTCTTCACAACAGATTTTGATTACACCAGAGTGACCAATAGGTGGCGCAATGGGCAAGGCCAACACCACTAATTTATAAAGAATTATGTGCGCCACTTTCACCGTTTACATGAGGCTCATTGCAAAGAAAAGGCAATCCATGATAGAATATGTGAAATACTGCAGGAAGTTGGCTTTTCTCAGTTATATCAGACACATTTATAAGTCCATAAATTCTAAGAGCAGAATTAGGCCATTCGGCCCATCAAGTCTACTCTACCATTCAATCATGGCTGATCTATCTTTCCCACTCAACCCCATTCTTCTGCCTACTCCCCATAACCCCCGACACCCTTACTAATCAAGAATATCAAGACACTCACCAATAACGGATACCATTCCGCCACCTCGCCCCCCCCCCCTTCCCCCACCATGATCCATTATAACAAGAGTTATCTGGTTTGCAGTATTCTGCACTTTCATATAATTCTTGGATATCAATTTAGAATTTTTATGATTTAAACATGCTAAATCTAAGGAAATGTAGTTCATTCTTGAACCGGCACAACTACAAATCAATAAATCAATCACAAAAGAGGTTTAGTTAGTTTAGAGACACAGCTTGGAAACAGGCCCTTTGATTCACCAAGTCCATATTAACCATCCATTACCCATTCCCGCTAGTTCCATTAGGCGCAATTTTCAGATTGTCAATTACCCCACAAACCCGCACGTCTTTGGGATGTGGAAGGAAACCGGGGCACCCAAAGGAAACCCACGGTCATGGGGAGAATGTGCAAACTCCACACAGGCAGCATCCGAGGTCAGGATCGATCCCGGGTCTCTGGCACAGTGAGGCAGCAACGCTACCGCTGCGCCACTGTGCCACCCTATTGTAGCTCGACATACTATTTGCAGGAACTTACTTGACTTAACACCTCAGCCTGCTGTAAGATGTCTTGTTTCAGTTTGGCTGCTTGGTTTGCGTGGAAAGATTGCTTTTGACTCTGAATCACAAATACAACGTCATTCAATTCTGTAAAACAAAGGTCACACTGTGAGTACTGCAGGATTGTGTGAACATATACCACTGCTTGAATATAAATGTTAAACATATGATATAAATGTGCTTAAAGAATACCATGTTTCCAGTCTGAAGAAGGGTCCCGACCCAAAACATTGCCTATTCATGTTCTCCACAGATACTGCCTAACCAGCTCAGTTATTCCAGCACCTTGTGTTCGATACAATGATAGCCACATCCAGATCATTTCGTTATTTTGGAATTTGGAGATACAGCCTTTTGGCCCACCAAGTCCGTGCCGACCTGCGATCACCCCATACACTAGCATCATCTTGCACTCTAGGGACTAATTATAATTTTTACCGAAGCCAAGAGATACAAACCTGTACCTCTTTGGATTGTGAGAGGAAACGAGAGCGCCCAGTCACGGATAGAATGTGCAAGACGGTCACGGTGAGAATGTACAAACTCTGTACAGACAGCATCCATATCAGGTTCGAAGCCGGGTCTCTGGTGCTGTAAGGCAGCAACTCTACCGCTGCACCACTGTGCCGCCACAAATTTCTACCTACATGTATCTAAAAAATATTTCGAAGAATTTTAATACCCAACGAATCTTTGAAACGTGTATCTCTATGAAGAATCCACCATCAGCACACGGGATAATGGTAGAATAAAGTACGCTGACCATTTACTGCAACAGCACAATTCAACCATGAATCGTCACATACCGTGCATTCAGAAAGTATTCAGACCCCTTCACTTTCTCCGCATTTTGTTACGTTACAGCCTCATTCTAAAATGGTTAAATTCATTTTTTTTTATCATCAATCTACACACAATACCCTATAATAAAAAAACAAAAACAGGTGTCCAAAGTAATTAAAAATAAATAACTGAAATATAATTTACATAAGTATTCAGACCCTTTACTCAGTACTTTATTGAGGCACCTTTGGCAGCGATTACAGCCTCAAGTCTTCTTGGGTATGATGCTACAAGCTTGGCACACCTGCATTTGGGTAATTTCTCCCATTCTTCTCTGCAGATCCTCTCAAGCTCTGTCAGGTTGGATGGGGAGCGTCGATGCACAGCTATTTACAGGTCCCTGCAGAGATATTTGATCCGTTTCAAGTCCGGGCTTTAGCTGGGCCACTCAAGGACATTCACAGACTTGTCATGAAGCCACTCCTGCATTGTCTTGGCTGTGTGCTTAGGGTCGTTGTCCTGTTGGAAGGTGAACCACAGCCCCAGTCTGAGGTCCAGAACGCTCTGGAGCAGGTTTTCATCAAGGATCTCTCTGTACTTTTCTCCGTTCATTTTGTCCCTCGATCCTGACTAGTCTCCCAGTTCCTGCCGCTGAAAAAACATCCCCACAGCATGATGCTGCCACCACCATGCTTCACCGTAGGTATAGTATTGGCCAGGTGATGAGCAGTGCCTGGTTTCCTCCAGACGTGACATTTGCCATTCAGGCCAAAGAGTTCAATCTTGGTTTCATCAGACCAGAGAATCTTGATTCTCATGCCTTTTGGCAAACTCCCAAGCAGCTCCCAAGTGCCCTTTACTGAGGAGTGGCTTCCGTCTGGCCACTCTACCATAAAGGCCTGATTGTTGGAGTGTTGCAGATATAGTTTTCCTTCTGGAAGTTTCTCCCAGCTCCACAGAGGAACTGGAGCTCCGTCAGAGTGACTATCGGGTTCAATCCCCCCGATTGCTCAGTTTGGCCGGGCAGCCAGCTCTATGAAGGTTCCAAAGTTCTTCCATTTAAGAATAACGGAGGCCACTGTGCTCTTCAGGACCTGCAATGCTGCAAAAATTGTTTTATACCCTTCCCCAGATCTGTGTCTTGACACAATCCTGTCTCGGAGGTCCACAGACAATTCCTTCGGCTTCATGGCTTGGTTTTTGCTCTGACATACACTAACTGCGGGACCTTATATAGACAAGTGTGTGTCTTTCTAAATCAAGTACAATCAATTTAATTTACCACTGGCAATTGTAGAAATATCTCAAGGATAATCAATGGAAACAGGATGCACCAAAGCTCAATTTTGAGTGTCATAGCAAAGGTTCTGAATACTTATGTAAGCGTGATATTTCAGTTATTTCTTTTTAATTACTTTGCAAACATTTCTAAACACCTGTTTTCACGTCTTCATTCTGGGGTATTGTGTGTAGATTGATGATTAAAAAAAAAAGAATTTAATCCATTTTAGAGTAAGGCTGTAATGTCACTAAATGTGGAAAACGTGAAGGGGCCTGAATACTTTCTGAATGCACTGTACATGTCATCCAGAGATGCTGCCTGACTTGCTGACTTACTCCAGCATTTTGTGTTCTATACAATGATTGCCTCATAGTCAAAGCGTGGAAAGAGGTCCTCCGGCCCAACTTGCAGACGCCAACCAACATGCTCTATCTACACTTGTCCGCACTTAGCTCACAACCCTCTAAACCCATCTCATCCAAGTGCCTTAAATCTTATGATAGTAACCGCTTCAACTACCTCCTCCGGCAGCTCGTTCCATATATCCACCACCCACAAAAAAGTGACCCCCCAGGTTCCCCCCTCACCTTAAACCTATGATCTCTGGTTCTTGATTCCCCTACTCTGGGCAAAAGACTCTATGCGTCTACCCGATCTATGATTTTGCTCCAGCAAAAAGGGATTTTACTTCAGAGTCACGTGAGTGATTCAGTGAAAAAGCCACGCCAGTGCGCATGCGCGTCATTACGTCAGAAGCATGGCACAGCGACGGGCTGGAGAGCGCAGCTCCACCAGCGTAAGTTATAAACCCGCAGGTAAGTCTTTTAAAACTTTACTGCGGTTTAGTTGCGTTCTGTAAGGCTGGTTGTAGGAACCAGCAGGAACGATCCAAAATGGAAAAAATGACAAAAAGTAAGGCGAGGGATGCCGCTGTGAGTAAAAAACGTTCCCGCGGGACCGCGGTCAGAGAGCGTACGCCGGCTTCAGAGACGCCGGCTCCAGAGCTGCAGGCAGTTCAGCCACCAGTAGCAACTCCATTGATTCAGAGCACTGTGGCCTCTCCTGTCGGGAGGAAAGCCAAAAGGAAAACGTCCAGGCCTGTCGACTCTGATGAGTCAGGCCAGGAGGAATCCCCTCCTTCCAATAAAAAGGTTTGGGGACGTCTGGACAAGATGGAGCAGCTCATAGAAAAAATGCTTAACCATGAGGTGTTCCAGCCGGGGTTTCATACCCCCAGGGTTCGCCAGCAGCTCTCAGCAGCAACCTCTGGCAGACGTCCGTATGACGAAGAGCTGTGCAGGCAGGAGGAATAATATGCCTACGAGTCTGCATGGGGACCCATTACAGCAGCGCCTTTTCAAGGGCTGCATGATACCTCCCTTGAGCATGACTCGGGAGAGCCGGGGCAGTATGACTCTGACCCTGAAGTTGGTGGCACTGCAGAAGAGCATGCACCAAAGCACATGAGCTATGCTCCAGGTGTGCCGGATGTGGCGAGCAAATTTGCCATACCGGCTGGAACTGGTGAACAGATGGATGAAACCCTGGCCAGCAATGTTAACTATATGGCCTCTCACCAGCTCCAGACTCCATAATGGAGGAAACTTCACAGCTATATCAGACACCTGTTAACTGTGCGTCGCTCCAGGTGCCCGCAGTGAACCGGGCCATCTGGGGGCAAATGAGCGCATCCATGCGGGCGCAAGAGCTGAGGCGACAAAAAGTCCTCAAACTGATTGGAGCAGGAATAATGGCGTTTGGGCGGATGGTACAAGGGGCACCACTAGTTGCTGGCCCTGCTGTGTAATGCTCATTTAGAGATTAATTGCATACGGAAGGTAGCCATCAAGCCGACGCCGAACCCACGCTTCGCGGCCTTGTGCAGATCCTCTAATGTCCAGACACCAAACTTTCTATTTGGGGAGGATCTGGCGGAGCAAGTAAAAGACCTGGAGGAGGAGGCTAAAACAATCGGCCTCATCAAAACTCATCCTGGGGGCAGGATGCCGCTTCGCAAGCCATACCCTTTCAGACGGGCTACAGACACGGGAGCAGGTCAAGGACCAAGTCGGGGGTTTCCAGCTACACGCCGCTGGCATGCACCAATGCACACCCCCAACGGGGCCAGGAGACAGAGAAATCCAGCAACCATGGAGGTACGAGTAATTGGACTAGTCCAGGATATATCCTCTAGAGATCAATCACCGGTCGGGGGTAGGTTGCAATTGTTCTATGATGAATGGTGCTGCATAACATCAGATATATTCATACTGGACAGTATCCGGGGGTCTTGCATCGAGTTTATTTCAGAAATACATCACCCGTACCAAATACACCTAGTCGGGTATTGGTTTTTTCAAGGCCAGAGACTCTACAGGTGAATGATGAAATTGGAATTTTATTTCAAAAAGGGGTAATTGAAAGGACGGCATATCAGCCTCAACAATTTGTGTCTAATATATTCCCCAGGCAAAAGAAGGATGGTGGGTGCAGAGTCATTCTGGACCTAACCCGGCTTAACTCTTATGTCCAGTATAAACATTTTAAAATGGAAACTTTCAGTACTGCTTAGAAAACTGGTATCAAAAGGGTGTTATATGGCAACCATATATGCATGTATGAGTATATGAGTACTGCATGAAAGATGCATATTATTCAGTACCAATTCATCACCAATACTGTAGATACTTGAAATTTAATTGGATGAGACAGCTGTGGCAATTTAAAGCTTTGCCCAATGGGTTAACCTCAGCCCCTAGGTTATTTACAAAATTGTTGAAACCAGTATTGGGGCTACTCCGTGCTCAGAATCACATTGTAATGGCATACTTGGATGATGTTCTGATCATAGGCAAAACTCAGGAAGCAGCTGAGGAATCTGTGTCAGTTACCAAACACCTGTTTGAGAGGTTAGGTTTCCTCATCCATCCAACTAAATCCAAATTAGAACCATCTAGAATGATTGACTATTTGGGGTTCGTCATTGATTCAACTAACATATCAGTGACTTTGTCTGCGGCCAAAACTGTAGAAATTATGGAGGCCTGTAGCAATCTGGTAGATGAACAAGTACCCTCCATCCGACGAGTAGCCAGTGTTATTGGTAAATTAGTGGCGGCTTTCCCTGGAGTGCAGTTCGGACCTCTGTACTATCAGAATGTGCAACGAGCTAAAGAACAAGCACTAACAGAACATACAGGACATTTCGATAGACCAATGCAGTTGCCAGCCGAAGCTATTGCCGAGTTGCAATGGTGGATAACTAATGTCTCACGATGTACAAGAGACATTCTGACTCAACAACCATCAGTCATTTTACAAACTGATGCGAGTGCTTCGGGATGGGGAGCCACTGATACCGAGTCTAGCTGTGGTGGCAGATGGAGTGAGCAAGAGGCATTAATCCTGCAGAGGCATGGGATAAACTACTTAGAATTGCAGGATGCATTCTATGGCCTTGAAGCATACTGCTCAACAATGCATGATTTGCATGTTCAGCTTCAGATTGACAATACCACAGCTGTTGCATATATCAATCACATGGTATTAGGTTATTATCATGTGACAATCTGCCTAGCCTCATCTGGCACTGGTGCATTACGAGAAACATCTGGGTCTCAGCTATCTACCTACCAGGTAGAGATAACATGGTGGCAGTCACCAGGTCACGTAAATTTAATGACAACACAGAATGGATACTGAATCCAAAAGTTTTCAAAATGATTGTCACCCGGTATGGATTGCCAGACATAGATCTGTTTGAATCCAGGTTAAATCACCAGTTAACAAAATACCTCTCATGGGAACCGGATCCAGGGGCAGTAGCGGTGGATGCATTCTCGCTACATTGGGGACGTACGTTCTTTTATGCTTTTACCCCATTCTGCATCATCAGCCAATGTCTCACCAAAATAGAGCAGGACTCTGCTTCAGGCGTTTTGGTAGTTCCAGACTGGCCCACAGCCACGGTTCCAATTGGTTCTGAGACTGATGAAACAGCCATTCATGACCATCCCCAAAAGGGAGAGAGTCACCCTTTGCATGATCGTATTAATCTACTGATTTGCAGATTCTGACCAACCGTTCCAGGGGCTCGGACTATCAAGTAGGACCGTGGATGTAATTACAGCGCGGTATCTTTAGAGATAGTACTAAACAACAATATGTATCTCATATTAAGAAATGGGAGATGTTCTGTTTACAGTCAAATTTATCTTATCATACAGCAGGCATACCGGATGTATTGGAGTTCCTTGCTACATTGCATTTTGACGAGCAATTGAGCTATAGTGCCATTAATAGTGCTCGAAGAGCTTTGTCCTCCTATTTAGGGCAGGGGTCGGGACAACACTCTGTCGGATCTCATCCATTGGTGTCCCGATTCATGAGAGGTATTTTTTTAACAAAAACCATCCCAGACCTAGATATCCGGAAATCTTGGATGTGAGCATAGTTCTCACACTGCTTCGGCAATGGGCTTCAATTACATCTCTGTCTTTCCAGAAGTTATTGCTCAAAGTGGTCATGCTCATGGGGCTAGTGTCAGCACAACGGGTCCAGACATTGCAAAAGCTACGACTCGACAGCATGCATTCTTCTGTAGATAATATCACGTTTTATGTATATGGTCTAATCAAACAAAGCAGGCCAGGGACGGCTGGAACCAAAATGAGCATTAAAGCATACCCCATTGACCTGAGGCTATGTGTAGTTACGCACCCGAGTCAATATATCGAGGTCACCAAGAGTCTCAGAGGCTCTGAAACAGCGATGCTCATCAGCCAAAAAACACCTCATAAAAAGGTGTTAGTACAAACTATTTCTAGGTGGCTGAAACAGGTTTTGGATTGTGCTGGAGTAGACAGTGATGTGTTTAAATCTCACTCCACCAGGGCTGCGGCAACGTCCGCAGCGAAGGTGCAGGACGTGCCTTTAGTCCAAATCCTCGGGGCCGCAGGATGGTCTAGTGAAGGAACCTTTTCACGATTCTATGATAAACCTGTCCTCGCAGTGGAAAGATTTGGGCATGCTGTTTTGGGTTCTGTTTGAGTTTTCATTTGTAATTTCCCCCTGGGAGAGAGGGGTTATTACTGTTCTTTTATTATTAAAACCGTTCATTGTATAATTTAAACAATGTTCAATACATTATTTGTTTATCCTGTGGCAACCGAAGCAGTGTGTCGTATGGAACTGGATCTAGGGCATGAAATCACAGAGCTTTGAAATCTTCACGGAATCACTCACGTGACTCCAAAGTAAAATAGTAAGATTAAATGAGAACTTACCAGTTTGAAGTTTGTTCTTTATATTATGAGGAGTTATGGTGAGCGATTACGTGCCCTCCGCTCCCGACCCTCATAATCGCAAAGATCATCTGGTAGTTCTAGTCTTCTGAGTCTTACTATATCACTTCGACTGTAGTTACTGTGATTTCACGTCGCTGCTTTGAAGATTGCGCACAGGCGGGGCTTCTTCACGTAATCGCTCACCGTAACGCCTCATAAAATAAAGATCAAACTTGAAACTGGTAAGTTCTCATTTAAACTTACTATTTCATTGCATAGTGTTACTGGGCACAAAAGGTTTAGACAATTCCCAACATCATTCCACACTGATCATAATTGATAGAAATGTATCCAATGGTTCAACGATTGGGTAAAACTCGGCTCTTGTCATTCCTGGGATTAGTCAGTCTCAGTATAGATAGCAGTTTTGCAATAAATCCCACTACCCCTAAACTAACAAGCAAAAGTTATGAAAGTGTGAAATAGGAAGAACCAGCCTCAGTTGCAAAGCACCACATTGAGTTTAGAATGAGGAGGGGGGGTCCTCATTGAAACTTACCGAATAGTGAAAGGCATGGATAGAGTGGATGTGGAGAGGATGTTTCCACTCGTGGGAGAGCCTAGGGCCACAGGGCACAGCCTCGGAATAAAAGGACGTGCCTTTGAAAGGAGATGAGGAGGAATTTCATTAGTCAGAAGGTGGTGAATCTGTGGAATTCATTGCCATAGATGGCTGTGAAGGCCAAGTCAATGGATGTTTTTCATGAAAGATTTCATGATTAGGAAGGCAAGAGATTGGCATTGAGAGGGATAGATCAGCCAAGATTGAACGATGGAGTAGACTTGAAGAGCTGAATGGCCTAATTCTGTGAGCAAGCAAGTTGGCTAACCCAAATGGGGAACCAGTTATCTTCAGGGGTAGCACAGGGGCAGCACAGCGGCTGCCTCACACTGCCAGAGGCCCGGGTTTGATCCTGACAACGGGTGCTGCCTTTGTGGAGTTTATACGTTCTCCCTATGGCCGCGTGGGTTTTCTCCAGGGGCTTCTGTAAATTATAGTGTACAGGGTGATCGTTGGTCGACATGGACCCGGTGGGCCGAAGGGCCTGTATCCAAGCTGTATCTCTAAAGTCTAATGTGAAGAGCGAAAACTGAAGAATGATCATATCATTAGTGATAGTACAATTAGGCCATTCGGCCTATCCAGTCTACGCCATTCAATCATGGCTGATCTATCTCTCCCTCCTAACCCCATTCTCCTGCCTTCTCCCCATATCCTCTTACACCCTTACTAATCAATGAGTGATATACAGTGCATTCAGAAAGTATTCAGACCCCTTCACTTTTTCCACATTTTGTTACATTACAGCATTATTTTAAAATAGATGAAATTCATTTTTTTTAAATCATCAATCTACACACAGTACTCCAGAATGAAGAAGCGAAAATGGGTGTTTAGAAATGTTTGCAAAGTAATTAAAAATAAATAACAGAATATCACATTTACATATGTATTCAGACACTTTGCTGTGACACTCAAAATTTAGCTTGGGTGCATCTTCTTTCCATTGATTATCCTTGAGATGTTTCTACAACTTGATTGGAGTCCACCAGTGGTTGATTAAATTGCTTGGACATGATTTGGAATGGCCCAATATAAGGTCCCACAGTTGACAGTGCATGTCAGAGCAAAAACCATGAAGACAAAGGAATTGTCCGTAGACCTCCGAGACAGGATTGTGTTGAGATACAGATCTGGGGAAGGGTATAAACCAATTTCTGCAGCATTGCAGGTCCCGAAGTGGACAGTGGCCTCCTTAAATGGAAGAACTTTGGAACCACCAGGACTATTCATGGAGCTGGCCACCCAGCCAAACTGAGCAATCGGGAGAGAAGGGCCTTGGTCAGGGAGGTGACGAAGAACCTGATGGTCATTCTGACAGAGCTCCAGAGTTCCTTTGTGGAGATGGGAGAACCTTCCAGAAGGACAACTATATCTGCAGCACTCCACCAATCAGGCCTTTATGGTAGAGTGGTCAGACAGAAGCCACTCCTCAGTAAAAGGCACATGACAGCCCGCTTGGAGTTTGGCAAAAGGCACCTAAAGGACTTTCAGAACATTAGAAACAAGATTTTCTGGTCTGATGAAACCAAGGTTGAACTCTTTGGCCTGAATGCCAAGCGTCACGTCTGGAGGAAACCAGGCACCGCTCATCACCTGGCCATTACCATGCCTACGGTGAAGCATGGTGGCGGCAGCATCATGCTGCGGGGATATTTTGCAGTGGCAGGAACTGGGAGACTAGTCAGGAATGAGGGAAAGATGAATGGAGCAAAGTACAGAGAGATCCTTGGTGAAACCCTGCACCAGAGTGTTCTGGACCTCAGACTGGGGCAGAGGTTCACCTTCCAACAGGACGATGACCCCAAGCACACAGCCAAGACAACGCAGGGGTGGCTTTGTGACAAGTCTGTGAATGTCCTTGAGTGACCCAGCTAGAGCCCGGACTTGAAACCGATCGAACATCTCTGGCGGGATCTGAAAATTGCTGTGCATCGACGCTCCCCATCCAACCTGACAGAGCTTGAGAGGATCTGCAGAGAAGAATGGGAGAAATTACCCAAATACAGGTGTGCCAAGCTTGTAGCGTCATACCCAAGAGCACTTCAGGATGTAATCGCTGCCAAAGGCGACTCAACAAAGTACTGAGTAAAGGGTTCAAGAAGGAACTGCAGATGCTGGAAAATCGAAGGTAGAAAAAAAGGGAGGAGACAGCAAGGGAGCAGGAGCAAATTGGACAGCAAATTAGAGGAGCAGCACCTCATATTCCGCTTGGGCAGCCTGCATCCCCAGTGGCTTGAACATTGACTTCTCCAATTTCCGATAGTCCTTGCTGTCTCCTCCCCTTCTCAGCTCTCCCTCAGCCCTCTGGCTCCTTCTCTTCTTCCTGCCCTCCCACCCTGCATCAGTCTGAAGAAGGGTTTCGGCCCGAAACATTGCCTATTTCCTTCACTCCATAGATACTGCCGCACCCGCTGAGTTTGTCCAGCATTTTTGACTACTGAGTAAAGGGTCTGAATACTATGTAAATGTGATATTTCAGTTATTTCTTTTTAATTACTTCGCAAAAATTTCTAAACACCTGTTTTGCTTTTTTATTATGTGGTATTGTGTGCAGATTGATGATTAAAAAAATGAATTTAATCCATTTTAGAATAAGACTGTAAAGTAACGAAATGTGGAAAAAGTGAAGGGGTCTGAATATATTCTGAATGCACTGTAATATTGTTATTTTTTATTCCATATCAAGGATTCTGACATCCGAAATAAAATAACACAAAAGTGTGCTTTGAAGTAAAAAATGCCTCGTTTAGAGAGTGGTAATCTGAAAACTTACCAATAGGCATCTTCTGTGATTCACTGCTGTCCAATGAGCCCTGCAAAAAGAGATTTTATGAAATCTTGAACACAAATGCGTGTCTCGAGACAGTCTCGAGCGAAACACAAATTGCTGGAGGAACTCAGTCAGATCCCAATAGTAGGCCTGGCTCGCCCGCTGCGGAACAGGGAACCCGCCCGGAGAGGAAGATGGAGGGAGATGGCGGCGGGCACTGGACAAACGGCCGTTAAGAAGAGCTGGGGGGTCTTACCTTCCATGCCCTCAAATTCGGCTGCGGAAGGCAACCCCCAGGGAACAATAGCTGAAGAGGGCCATGCGAGGTGAGGGTCAACGGTTCAGGGGGCGACCGGAATGGAGGCGACAGCTGCAACGGGCTTTTGTGGCCAACTGCAACTGGGACTGTAAAATGGTACCAAAATGACACCTCTTGCATCCAGGCTCAGTGAGCTGTTCTGTACATTCTGCACTAACAAGGGGTTTGTGCTTATGTAAGGTGACAGTCTTGCTCATCTGTATGCAAAAAAAAAAACGTATTTCACTGTACCTTGGTACACGTGAAAACAAAGAAGCCATTGATCCATCGGTCTGTAGAGGGAATGGACTGACGATTGGTCATAGAAACATAGAAAATAGGTGCAGGAGGAGGCAATTCGGTCCTTCGAGCCAGCACCGCCATTCATTGTGATCATGGCTGATCATACCCAATCAATAACCCGTGCCTGCCTTCTCCCCATATCCCTTGATTCCACCAGCCCCTAGAGCTCTATCTAACTCTCTCTTAAATCCATCCAGTGATTTGGCCTCCATGGCCCTCTGTGGCAGGGAATTCCACAAATTCACAACTCTCTGGGTGAAAAAGGTTTTTCTCATCTCAGTCTTAAATGGCCTCCCCTTTATTCTAAGACGGTGGCCTCTGGTTCTGGACTCGCCCAACATTGGGAACATTTTTCCTGCATCTAGCTTGTCCAGTCCTTTTATAATTTTATGTTTCTATAAGATCCCCCCTCATCCTTCTAAACTCCTGTGAATACAAGCCTAGTCTTTTCAATCTTTCCTCATATGACAATCCCGCCATCCCAGGGATCAATCTCGTGAACCTACGCTGCACTGCCTCAATCACAAGGATGTCCTTCCTCAAATTAGGAGACCAAATCTGTACACAATACTCCAGATGTGGTCTCACCAGAGCCCTATACAACTGCAGAAGAGTCAATCTGAGGAAAGGTCCTGACCCGAAACGTCGTCTGTCCATTCCGTCCACAGATGCTGCCTGACCCGCTGAGTTCCACCAGCACTTTTTATCACACAGATTTTAAGATACAAGCATGTTTTGCCCACTACCTTTATATGTTTCAAGTAATCAAGTTACTTCAATCTATGTTGTCAAGTAATTTACATTACAACTAGATTGATAATATTAAAATTGCTAAACTGGGGAGTATCTCAGCAGATCAGGCAACATCTGTAGGAGGGAAATGTTTCTCTCCGAGTACCCCGACCAAAATGTCACCTATCCATTCCCTCCACAAATGCTGCCAGATCCGCTGAATTATTCCTGCACTGTGTGTTTTGCTCAGGATTCCAGCATCCGCAGTTCCAGTGTGTCTGTTCCTAATAACATTAAAGCTAAAATTAATTGTTGCTGTTTCCCGCAAAATACATCTCTGATGGTGCCAATAGTGTTTAATTATCATATTTACCAACAACAGAACAATGAAATTCTTACTTGCAGCAGAAAAACAGATTTGTAAACATGGTACTCGTAAATTCACAAGTTATTGGAGCAGAATTAGTCCATTTGGCCAAACCGAGTCCACTCCGCCATTCAATCATGGCTGATCTATCTTCCCCTCTCAACCCCATTCTCCTGCCTTCTCCCCATAACCCTTGACACCCTTACTAATCAAGAATCTGTCAATCTCTGCCTTACAAATACCCAATGACTTGACATCCACAGATAACATAACAAACAGAAAAACAAAATCAATAATTTAAAACCCCAATACTAGTGCAAAAAGCCTGAAATCCTTAGTGCAACCAAGACAGTTTATAGTGTAGTTAGTATTGTGGATCTAGTCATGTAATAGTAGATCTATTCATAAAGGAATACTAGACAAGGACTTTATCTTCACACATAGCAGCCGAAGTCTGGATCGAACGCGGGTCTCTGGCGCTGTAAGGCAGTGACTCTACCGCTGCACCACCGTGCCCTAGAGGCTGCATTTTTTAAATAAAATGCTCAAATTTGCATGTGTTTTAATGTTCGGATTTATATGTTTCATTTACCCATTTTTGAATTATGCACTGCTTTATAGGAACGTAACCCGTGTACAATGTGTGGTGCCTGTATTTAGAAATGTGGCATGGAATGAGGTCATACCTGTGACGTATCCTGTTCCGTTGCAATTCCCAGGATAATGTTGTAAAACAACACTGAAACAATTTTAAAAAGTTATTTAGTAAAAATTTTACATCATATAATTTAGTAGAAATATTTAGTACATTGCCTTTTCTTGAAAAGTGTGTCACATTATTACAATCACCGAACTTGGTGGTGGAATACACACCGTAACATTTAATAACTTTTAAACATTAGATCAAAAGCAATGCAAATTCTGATTAAATAAAAATAAATTGAAGAAAGGTTCCAGACCTGGACTCCACCAATTTCAATTTCCTAAATCCCAAACATTTTCCCATTCTTCTTACATAATTCTTCTTCTTATCTCATTATTCTTTTTCTCAAGTAATCCTTGAGGTTTGCTATTATGAGTGTTAATCTACATTATTAATTCGTCTCCAAAATGGACACAGGTGGAATATTAATTTAGTTTATTAAGTCACGTGTACTGAGATACAGTGAAAAGCTTTTGTTTGTGTGCTATCTAGTAAAAAAAGACTATACATGAATACAATCGAGCCGTCCAAAACACACAGATAAAGGATACAACATTCTGTGCAAAGATATAGCATTGAAGTCCGAGACAGTCAGATTAAAAATAGTTCAAAGGCCTCCATTGAGGTCGATGTGAGGCCAGGACCACACTCGAGTTGGTGAGAGTTGGTCAGTTGCCCGATAACAGCTGGGAAGAAACTGTCCCTGAATCTGGAGGTGTGAGTTTTCAAACTTATGTACCTCTAGATTGGAAGACTTGACACCGTTATATTTTAGTTCCTCTGCTGAGAAGTTACAGTAAGAAGGATATTACAATTTAACTGAGACATGAGGAACTGCAGAGGTTATACTGCAGTAGTGCTGCTGAATATGATCTGCTTACAGCAAAAGCTGACTGCCTGAGGATATTGAAAAGCAAATAAAACTGCAGATGCTGTAAATAGACAATAGACAATAGGTGCAGGAGTAGGCCATTTGGCCCTTCGAGCCAGCCCAATCAGTACCCCGTTCCTGCCTTCTCTCCATATCCACCGACTCCGCTATTTTTAAGAACCCTATCTAGCTCTCTTGAAAGCATCCAGAGAACCTGCCTCCACCGCCTTCTGAGGCAGAGAATTCCACAGACTCGCCACTCTCTGGGAGAAAAAGTGTTTCCTCATCTCCGTTCTAAATGGCTTACTCCTTATTCTTAAACTATGGCCCCTGGTTCTGGACTCCCCCAACATCGGGAACATGTTTCCTGCCTCTAGTGTGTCCAAGCCCTTAACAATCTTATTTGTTTCAATGAGATCCCCTCTCATCCTTCTAAACTCCAGTGTACATGCCCAGCTGCTCAATTTTTTTCAGCATATGACAGTCCCACCATCCTGGGAATTAACCTTGTAAACCTACACTGCACTCCCTCAATAGCAAGAATGTCCTTCCTCAAATTAGGGGACCAAAACTACACACAATACTCCAGGTGTGGTCTCACTAGGGCTCTGTACAACTGCAGAAGGACCTCTTTGCTCCTATATTCGATTCCTCTTGTTATAAAGGCCTTGTTATATTCGCTTGCTTCACTGCCTGCTGTATCTGCATGCTTACTTTCATAGACGTATGTACAAGGACCCCCAGATCCCGTTGTATTTCCCCTTTTTGCAACTTGACGCCATTTTGATAGTAATCTGCCTTCCTGTTTTTGCTACCAAAGTGGATAACCTCACATTTATCCGCATTAAACTTCATCTACCATGCATCTGCCCACTCCCCCAACCTGTCCAAGACACCCTGCATTCTCATAGCATCCTCCTCGCAGTTCACACTGCCACCCAGCTTTGTGTCATCTGCAAATTTGCTAATGTTATTTTGAATCCCTTCATCCAAATCATTGATGTATAAGGTTAAATCTGAAATAAGAACAAACAATCCTGGAGATGTTCAGCTGAAGAGCGGCACAGTGGCGCAGCGGTAGAGCTGCTGCCTCACAGCGCCAGAGACCTGGGTTCGATCCTGACCACGGGTGCTGTCTGTGTGGATGTTGCACGTTCTCCCTGTGACCACGCGGGTTTACTCCGAGTGCTCTGGTTTCCTCCCACATCCCAACGATGTACAGGTTTGCTGGTTAATTGGCTTCTGTAAATTGCCCCTAGTGTGTAGGGAGTGGATGAGAATGTGGGATAACATAGAACTAGTGAGATCAATGGTAAGTGTGGACTTGGTGGGCTAAAGGGCCTGTTTCTGTGCTGTATCTCTAAACTAAACTACTCAGTACGGCCTATCAATAAAGCAGTCTTCACTACGTAGTTTAAACAAAATCTGGTTTTAATCGTATTCTTACCATTATTGTCATGTATGATTCTCATTTCTCCCTTATTTGCAACACATTAATTTATAAATTACTTACAATGCGCAACCTGAAGGATCCAGACCTGAAACGTCACCAGTCCATTCCCTCCACAGAAGCTGCCTGTGCTCCTCTAGCACTTTGTCATAACCTTTGTCAACATGGAAACAGGCCCTTCAGCCAAACATGCCTACGCAGACCAAGATGACCCTTCTCCATTAGTCCCACCTGCCCTCGTTTGGCCCATATCTAAAACATTCCTGTCCATGTACCTATCCAAATGTCTTTTAAAAGCCCTTATAGTACCTGCCTCAACTGCCTCCTTTGGCAGCTGGTTCCATTCATCCACCATCCTGCAAGTGAAAAAGTTGCCTCTCAAGTTTGTATTAAATCATTCCCCTCTCACTTTAAACCTATGTCATCTGGTTCTTGATTCTCCTACCCTGGGTAAAATAATAAAGTCCTAGCCTGCTATCCTAACCTCTCATGTGACAATTAAACACTTGATTACAGAAAGAAGGAATTGCAGGTGCTGGTTTCCAAAAAATGAAACAAAGTGTAAGTGTTTTAGACAAGCGGCAGATGCGGGACGTGCCCCCGGGACACAGAGGCAGTCGGGCGAGGAGAGGGATGACGGTTCGCGGGCCGAGCTGGTCGAGGGTGACAGAGGCCCTGCAGCAGCCTGGGCCTTACCTGGATCGTGGGCGCACCAGTACATCCAGCATGTGAACTTTGGACTTTTTATTTTTATAAATGGCGCCAAAATATGGTAGGTGAGCATGTGTGAGCAATGTAAAAGGGCGGCACAGAGGCGCAGCGGTAGATTTGCTGACTCACAGTACCATAAACCCAGGTCCGATCCTGATTACGTGTTCTGTCTATACAGAGTTTGTACGTTCTCCGTGTGACTGCTTGGTTTTCTCTGGATGCTCTGGCTTCCTCCCACACTCCAAAAAGATGTACAGGTTTGTAGGCTAATTGACTTGGTAAAAATTGTAAATTATCCCTAGTTTGTAGGATAGTGTTAGTGAGCAGGGACCGTTGGTCAGCGTGGACTTGGTGGGCTGAAGGGCCTGTTTACGTGCTGAATCTATAAACTAAAAAATGAAACAAAAAGAATTTCACTGTGCATGCATATGTGACAATAAACAACATTTGATTTAGGTTGTGATTAGCCTGCATTACCAAGCGGAGTTGAACAGATGGAGATAAACCTTCAGGAGGCTCATGACTATTACATCGAGCCATTGTGCACTAAAGTTTCAAGTAGATTTGTGCATACTTTTAATTTCTAACAGTACAGTAAGCCCTCATTACATCGGTCCATAGGGAGGGGCAATGGTGCCTGTTATTGCCAATCGTCCGCTATAACCGAGTAAGGGATTATAAGCAGTAGAAACAAGGAACATTAATTTATACCAAAGTTAGACACAAATAGCTGGAGTAACTCAGCGGGTCAGATAGCATCTCTGGAGATCATGGATAGATGATGTTTCGGGTCAGAACCCTTCTTCAGACTCTCGGTCCGGAACTGGACCCGGAATCCAGGTGGGTTGACGGCCCTGGCCTGCTGGCGGCCAGGGGAGATGCGAGGATCGGCGGAGTCAATGGTCGCAGCCTGCGGGGGGCTGGAGTGCAGATGAGGGTCGGCAGTGCCCGCGGCAGGCTTGGGCTGGAAGTGGCCGAGGAAATTGTAGTAGGTAGGTCCGGCAGGGAGACGGTGGGGGCCGAGGGTGGCGTTGGCAGCCCAGCCTGGAAGCTGCGGGGGGGGGGGGGGGGGGGGGGGGGCACTGTGGGCTGGGGGTGAAGATCAGCAGGTCCATCTGCTACAACCAAATCCCATTACAAAGAAATCTGTAAAAATGAGGGTTCTAGGGCCTGTCCCACTTAGGCAACTTTTTCGGCGACTACCGGTGAGTGTCACAGTCGTAGCAGGTCGATAAAAAAGCGTCGACTGGACCCCCCCCCCCTACGACAATGTCTACAACAACTAAGACAACCTACCACCTAGTCGACGTCAAGCTACCAACAACCGCCGACTCATTAGGACGTCCACCTACGACCCCACGAGCGACAACCTACGACAACCAACGTCAACCTACGTCCACCCGCGACAAGCAACGACCTTGTGGGCGATAACTGAAGATAATGCAGTCGCCGGTACCTGTCGCCGGTTGACGTCGGTAACGTGGGTAATCGCCAATGGAATTCACCAAAGTCAGCAGCCGGCGACAACCAACGACACCTGCCGACAATCTGCGTCATCCTGCCAACAATCTACCACAGCACCTGCGACAGGAGAAGACAGTCGCTGAAAAGTTTTGAACATTTCAAAATCCAACGGTGACCAGAAAAACATTACGTCTCTTTAGGCGACTTGAGAAGACTACACACGACCATACAGGTGTCATCCCACGACCATGTGGCGACAGCCTAGTTGCCTGTAGTCGCTGAAAAAAATCGCCTAAGTGGAACAGGGGCTTCTCCGTACTGACAAAAAAAAACTTTGTTAGAACCAAACCCTTCTCAATGATATCACGCCAACCAGAAGTCAGACACGACTTCGAGTGAGATAACTTTAAAACCACCTACTGTCAAAAATGCAAAAAAAAAGCTTATAAAGAACATAGAACAGTACAGCGGGGAACAGGCCCTTCAGCCCACAATGTCTGTACCGAACATAATGACAAGTTAGGAATTAACAAGAACTATAAAGTGACAAGAAAACAAATACATCTATCCATGTTCTACAGAGATGCTACTGACCCGCTGAGTTATTCCAGCACCTTAGCGTCTTGTTTTGCAAGCCATTGTTTGAGTTTTTAAATCTTAGTGCAAAAAAATGCATTCACATTATAACACAAAAATAGAACATATTATTGAATATTCAATATTCTATTCTTCAACATAATATACAGGTATTGTATGTAGGTATACAATAAAGTATACTATTAATATTGAAGTAATTCCAAAATTATTGTTCAACAATTATTCAATAATTATTCAACATAGTATACTATAATTTAACATAAATATCCAGTATATATAGCAATATATACCGTATGTACAGCAATATATTCAGTACATATAGTATATAATTATTCAACATTGTATACAAGTATAATATGTATACAGTAAATTATACAAGTATACTATTGTATAGTTCAATATTAAAATAATTCACTAATTCAGGCAGAATTAGACCGCATTATGTCCTAATTATGACTCCTAAGGCTGAAGGGTCCCGACCCATCACATCATCTAACCGCGTTCTTCAGAGATGCTACCTGACCTGCTGGTTTACTCCTGCACTTTTTGTCTTTTTTTTTTTTGCAATCCAGCATCTGCAGTTCCTTCTTTTTTTTTTTGCACAATAAAAGTTGCTGGCCACACTTCTTCAAATTGAAGGTCGTTAAAAAAAAAAAAAAGTTGGGGTGGGAAGCACAAGCTGGAGAATGGCTGCAGTTGGTGGGGGTTCCAGCACCAGTCAATGGAATGAATAGGCTCCAAAGAGAAAGGACACAAGCAACATGCAACGAGCGGATCCCTGCTTTCTCATCCACCTCCTACACACATTAGGAGTGACTTACAGAGGGCAACTGGTGTGCTACCTTGGTGAGGTGTAGGACATGCCTTCCCCGCCGCGTTGATCTGGAAAGAGGTAGAGAGACACACACACACACACAAGGAGATGTCCAATTCTCAAACTCCAACTCTGCTGACAAACTTGGGCCTCTGCAGATCCCGGTACATCTCCGGGCCCGAGCTATTGCCTGAAGTTAACACTCCTGCAGCAGTGCATTCCTCCCTCCCCCCACCCTGCCGCCGCTCCGGTGCATGCATTGCGGACGGCCCCTTGCTGCATTGGGGGGGGGGGGGGGTGAATCGGTGCAGCTCTCTGCAGCCAGGGCGACCCTTACCCGAGGCAGCAATGTGCTGAGCACGGCGGCCCGCCAGCATCTCCGGCAGCAAGCGGCGCTGGAGCAGCGAACACCGTGGATATTTATCTCCAGGATAATAACCCCGGCCACAGCAAACCAACCCACCAAAGCAGAGCAGCGCCCTCCACAGTCTGAGCCATTTGGTTTCATTAACTTTACTTACACTTCCTTTCTCCTTTTCACTAAACTTGCCATCTAAGGTTCCTCACCGTTGCAATGGAATATAAAACAGTACAGCACAGGGACAGGCCCTTCAGCCCATAATGTCGAAATAAAGAACTGCAGGTTTATACCAAAGATAGGCCCAAAATGCTGGAGTAACTCAGCATCTCTGGAGAACATGGAGAGGTGACGTCAGATGAGGTCAGGACAAAAATAGGGCATATTAGATTTATTGAATATTGTATACTTCAACATAGTATACAAGTATGCAATAAAGTACATAATAATCAAGTATATAAGTATACAATCATATGGTAGACTGAAGGGTCTCGACCCAAAACGTGACCCATTCCTTCTCTCCAGAAATGCTGCCTGTCCTGTTGAGTTACTCCAGCATTTTGTGTCTACCTTCGATTTAAACCAGCATCTGCAGTTCTTTCCTATGCATTCATATGCTTCAATATTAAAGCAATCTGGTAATTCAGACTGAATTATGCCTCTCGATACCCTCATCATGCCCAATTAGGACATAATTCAGTCTGAAGTAGTGTCCCGACCCAAAATTCCACATATCCATGTTCTCCAGAGATGCTGCCTGACCCACAGAGTTACTCCAGCACTTTGTGTCTACCTTCAGCCCCCAATGCCTGTGCCAAACATGATGCCAAGACCATCTGTTATCTGGATTTGATTGTTAAAGAAGGAACTGCAGATGCTGGAGAATCGAGGGTACACAAAAGGCTGGAGAAACTCAGCGGGTGCAGCAGCATCTAAGGAGCGAAGGAGATAGGCGACGTTTCGGGTCGAGACCCTTCTTCAGACTGGTCAGGGATCAGGGATTTGATTTATTGGTTTACAAAAAAATGGACACAAGGTGCTGTTGTGCACACAGCCAAGACCATCACACAAACCAACCCCCTTTCTATCAAACTCCATCTACACTTCAGCACTGCCTCGACAAGTCCACGAGCATAATCAAGGACCAGTCTCACCCGGTCACTCCCTCTTCTCCCCTCTCCCATCCAGCAAGAGGTACAGAGTGTGAAACATATACCTCCAGATTCCAGTCTGAAGAAGGGTTTTGGCCCAAAACGTTGCCCATTTCCTTCGCTCCAAAGATGCTGCCTCACCCGCTGAGTTTCTCCAGCACTTTTGTCTACCTTCAGATTCAAGGACTTTTTTTCCCAGCTGTTATCGGACAACTGAACCATCCTATCACCAACTAAAGAGCAGTCCTGACCTCCCATCTACTTCATTGAAGACCCGCCGACTGTCCTTAATTGGACTTTATCTTGCACTAAGCATTAGACCCATTATCCTGTATTTGTACACAGTGGATGACCTTGTAGTAATCATGTATAGTCTTTTACGCTAACTGGATAACATGTATCAAAAAACTTTTCAATGTACCTCAGTACATGTGACAATTATAAACTAAACTGAACTGGAGTAACTCAGGTCAGGCAGCATCCTTGGTGAACATGTATGGGTTTCGGGTCGGGACTCTTTAGTCTTTTTTCATTCATTAATACTCTTCTCTTCATTGTAATGGGGCAGGCAAATCAAAGCACAGAGTAGAAATGGACACAATCATGCTGCCAGACAACTGTGGGTCATTTTTATACAATTCAATGAAATTGTCTTTTTATTTAATTTTTCTGACAAAAGTGAAAAATGATATAATTACTCCTTCAGTACAGTATTCCCCTTTAACATCCACCATCAATGCTTGATGTGGGGAGAAAATATCTAACAATTTAACTACCATCCCATCCTCTGTACACATATTGCCAAAAGTCAATATCAAAACATAACAGAAATATTAAAGAAACCTGTTTCCAGTAATCCTTAATTATGAACATTGTGCATATAAACAAACCACACATATACTAAAACATGAGAAACGTTTGACGGCTCTGGGCCTGTACACGCTGGAGTTTAGAAGGATGACGACATAATCTCATTGATTAATTAAAGGCCTGGATAGAGTGGGTGTGGAGGATGTTTCCTTGCCTCCATTGCTGGGGGCATTGAATATAAGAACCAGTAAGTCTCGACGCAGTTTTATAGGAATTTTGTCAGGCCACATTTTAGAATAGAATAGTTTCTTTATTATCATTGTAACATGAACCATGTACAACGAAATTTTAAAAATGTCAGCCAGTCAGTGCACCATTCAAACATTTCTAAAAGCTAACGATACAAGGTTAAAATATTAAAAAAGATAAACAACTAAAATAAATATGAAAATAGCACGCATAAACACCCAACCCTACATCCTTCTGTGGATTTCACAGTAAACCAACCACAGTCCCTTAGTCCCTGCGTTCCTTGCTGGCTACATTTAGTGCCTTTATAGCAGTGGGGTAAAAACTGTTTTTAAGTCTGTTTGTCCTTGTCCTTGTAGATCTGTACCGTCTGCCTGACAGCAACAGTTCAAACAGGGAGTGTCCGGGGTGGGAAATGTCCTTTATAATATTCTGGGATTTTTTGATGCAGCGGGAACTGTGTAAGTCTTCCAAGGTAGGGAGAGGGCAGCCGACAATCCTCTGGGCGTTGTCAATGACCCTCTGGAGCACTTTCCTCTGAGCCGCTGTGCAGCTGGTGTACCACACGCATACACAGTATGTTAGGATGCTCTCAATGGAGCACCGATAAAAGGACAGCAGCAGTCTCTGAGTGATGTTATTCTTCCTGAGCACCCTCAGGAAGTGCAGTCTCTGCTGGACCTTTTTAAACAGCGCAGAAGTGTTCACGCTCCACGTCAGGTCCTCCTCAATATGGATTCCCAGGAAGCGGAAATCCGCCACCCTCTCCACACAGTCCCCTCTGATGATCAGTGGTACTATGTCCGTTTTGTTCTTCCTGAAGTCTATTATTATCTCCTTGGTCTTTAAGGTGTTGAGGAGCAGGTTATTTTCTCCACACCACACTGTCAGCTGTTCCGCCTCATCCCGATAGGCATACTCGTCCCCCCCGGAGATGAGTCCCACCACCGTAGTGTCATCCGCAAATTTGACAATGGTGTTGCTGTGGTGGGTGGGGGTGCAGTCATGTGTGTAGATGGTGTAGAGCAGGGGGCTCAGCACGCAGCCCTGTGGAGAGCCGGTACTGAGGCTGAGGGCCGTGGATGTGTGATGGCCCACTCTGACTCTCTGGCTGCGACCCGACAGGAAGCTATTTATACACATGCAGGTGGACTGTGGAAGTCCCAAGTCCCCCAGTTTGTCCACCAGTTTGTGGGGAAGGATAGTATTAAAAGCAGAGCTGTAGTCCACAAAGAGCATCCGCACATAGCTCCCCCGCTGCTCCAGGTGGGACAGTGCAGCATGGAGAGCTGTGGCTACAGCGTCCTCTGTAGATCTATTCGCTCTGTACGCAAACTGGTGGGGGTCAAAGCTTCGGGGCAGGAGTGATGTGATATGACCCTGGACCAGTTTTTCAAAACACTTCATCACCACTGGTGTGAGTGCAACTGGCCGGTAGTCGTTGAGGCTGGAAATGTGGGGTTTTTTGGGCAAGGGGACTATGGTTGCGGACTTCAGACAGGGTGGAACAGTGGACTGGGCCAGAGACTGGTTAAAAATCCTCGTGAGGACTCCAGCCAGCTGGTGTGCGCAGTCCTTCAGCACGCGTCCAGAGACGCCGTCGGGTCCAGTGGCCTTCCTTGGAGGCAGCATGCGCCTCACCTCATGCTCCTCTATTTTGAGGGTTAAGCTGCTGTGGACAATATGGTGTGATGTGGCTGTCTCGGGTGGCTCCACATCAAAGCGAGCAAAGAAGAGGTTCAGCTCCTCTGCCAACGAGGCATCACCTTCAGCAGCTCCAAGGTTTGTCTTATAGTTGGTGAGATACTGGATCCCCTGCCACACCTGCCTGCTGTTGTTATTGTCCAGGTGGTCCTCTATCCTCCTCCTGTAGTCTGACTTGGCCTCTCTGATGCCTCTCTTCAGGTTAGCTCGGGCCGTGCTGTATAAAGCCCTATCGCCAGACCTAAAAGCGGTGTTCCTCTCTTTTAACAGCCGCTGGACCTCCCGGGTCATCCAGGGCTCCTGGTTGGGGTAGACCCTGATGCGTTTGTCCACGGTGACCGTGTCCATGCAGTTTTTAATGTAACACAGTACACTGTCCGTGAACAACTCCAGGTCCCGGTGTTCAAACACATCCCAGTTGGTCCTGCAGCTGCTGAGATGCACCATCAGGCCAGGTTGTGATGGTCTTTGTGATGGGAGGAGCGGTTTTCCTGAGGGGGGCATATGCAGGAATTAAAAGCAGGGACATATGGTCCGATTGACCCAGGTGAGGTAATGGTCTAGCCCTGTAGCCCAGCTTGATGTTGGAGTAGACCTGGTCCAGTGTGTTAGCTCCTCTTGTAGCACATTTAACATGCTGGTAGAATTTGGGGAGCATTTTCAAGTCCGCGTGATTAAAGTCCCCTGCTATGATTTTGGAGTATTGCGTGCAGTTCTGATCGCCCCATTAGAGGAAGGATGTGGAAGCTTGGAGAGGGTGCCGAGGAGGTGTACTAGAATGCTGTCTGCATAAGAGGGTTTCAGCTACAGGGAGAGAGTTTCAGCCACACGTTCTCCCTGGGACCACATGGGTTTTCGCCGGGTGCTCCGGATTCCTCCCATACTCCAATGACATGCAGGTTTGTAGGTTAATTGGCTTCGGTAGGATAGTGCTAGTGTAAGGAGATCGCTGGTCGGCATGGACTCGTTGGGCCGAAGGGCCTGTTTCCGTGCTGTATCTCTAAAATCTAAAGCCTAAAGAAAACATCTGAAATCAAAAATGAAACAGTAACAAATTACATTTGTACTCTTCTTTTCAGTGACAAAACACCTGAGTTGTTTCATCCAGGCGAGCTTGCAAGTGTGGGATCAATAGTCCACACTTAGCTGTAAATAATATACATTATTACAGGCAAAATTTGTCAGTGGCGCAGCGGTAGAGTTGCTGCCTTACAGCGCCAGAGACCTGGGTTCGATCCTGACAACAGGTGCTGTCTGTGACCGCATGGGTTTCCTGCTGGTGCTCCAGTTTCTTCCAACATCACAAAGACGAATAGGCTTCTAGGTTAATCGGCCCTCTGTAAATTGCCTCTAGTGTGTAGGGAGTGGATGCGATAGTGAGATAACATAGAACTAATGTCAACAGTTTCCACAGACGTCCAGGTTTGTAGATTAATAATTGGCTTCTGCAAAGTTCCCCCTAGTGTGTGGGCGGTAGAACTAATGTGAACAGATGATCGACGGTCAGTGTGGACTCAGTGGGCCGAAGGTCCAGTTTCCATGCTGTGAATCAAGAACTAAAACTAGAGATATCTAAGCAATTTCCTGGGCACAGGCTTGGAGGCTGACCGTGCTATCTGTAAAGCAAATGGCATCATAAGGATCTTCACCCATTGCCGACAGGTCGGGTTTTTCACAGGGATTTGGGGTATTGATTTCAAAATACTTCAGGGTATGATATGCGGAGGGGCCTCCATGGTTTAATGGCCTGTTCAATCTCTTAAATCTTTCTTGTCGAAATCTAGAAAACAAAAGGGAAATAATTCATGTTACTACTGAACCGCATTTAATTTATTCATATAGTCATAGAGTCATACAACATGGTAACAGGCCCTTCAGCTAAACATGCCCACCAACATGTCCCATCTACACTCTTCCTACTTGCCTGCATTTGACCTATATCCCTCTAAACCTATCCTATCCATGTTTATATCCAAATATTTCTTAAATGTTGTGAATGTACCTGCCTCAACTACCTCATAGAAACATAGAAACATAGAAATTAGGTGCAGGAGCAGGCCATTCGGCCCTTCGAGCCTGCACCGCCATTCAATATGATCATGGCTGATCATCCAACTCAGTATCCTGTACCTGCCTTCTCTCCATAAAAGACTTCCCCTGATCCCTTCAGGGACCACAAGGGCCACATCCAACTGCCAAGCCGAGTCTTAAATATGGCCAGACGAACTGGCAATACTCAACCAAGACCCTACCTGTGGCAGAATGCCAATTCCTTTCTTCACAGATTCACCACACCAGGTCTCGCTGTGTGAATAAAAAACACAGATTTTCTCATTAGCTCTGGTCTAAAAGGGCAGAAATGCTTCCCCCTAGTATCCTTAAACTGTGCAAAGGTACCCCTTTAATCGTCCTGGAGGACTTTCCCCAACATCGGGAACAATTCTTCCTGCATCTAGCCTGTCCAACCCCTTAAGAATTTTGTAAGTCTCTATGAAATCACCCCTCAACCTTCTAAATTCCAGCGGTAGTACATATCCAGAGAGCATCCTCACGTAGGTGCCCTGTCTTTCCAGGTGGGTGAGGACAGTGTGAAGAGCCACAGAGATGTGGCTCTTCTCTGTGGATTTATTTGCCCTGTATGCAAATTGATGAGAGTCCAATGATGCAGGGATGCTGGATTTGATGTGGGAGAGGACCAGCCTTTCAAAGCACTTCATTGGTATTGGAGTTAGGGCAACCGGGCGGTAGTCATTCAGATTGGTGACTTTAGACTTTTTCGGCACCGGCACTATGGTGGCTGTCTTCAGGCACTTGGGGACCGTTGCCAGAGATAGAGACAGGTTGAAGATCCTCGTAAATACCTCCGCCAGCTGTACAGCACGGTCCTTTAGTACCCTATGTAGAGGAATCGACTAGAGGGCAGGCCATTCTACACTTGGATATTGTGAAATGAGGGACGATTAGTTAGTGATCTTGTTGTGCAAAGCCCCTTGGGCAACAGTGACCATAATATGGTGGAATTCTGCATTAGGATGGAGAGTGACACTGTTAATTCAGAGACTAGTGTTCCTGAACATAAATAAAGTGGACTTTGAAGGTATGAGATGGGAATTGGCAGGGATAGACTGGCAAATTATACTTAATGGGTTGACAGTGGAGATACAACGGCAAAGTTTTAAATACCACATGGATGAACTCCAAAAATTGTTCATCCCTGTCTGGCGAAAAAATAAAATGGGAACGGCAGCAGCTCCAACCGTGGCTAACGAGGGAAATCAAGGTTAGTGTTAAATCCAAGGAAGAGGCGTATAAATTGGCCGTGGAAGTAGCAAACCGGAGGACTGGGAGAAAGTTAGAACTCAACAGAGGAGGACAAAGGGGTTAATTAAGAGGGGGGGGGGAGAGCATGAAAGAAAGCTTGCGGGGAATATAAAAACTGACTGTAAAAGCTTCTTTAGATATGTAAAAAGGAAAAGATTAGTGAAGACAAATGTAGGTCCCTTACAGTTAGATACAGGTGAATTTCTAATGGGAACAAGTACAATGGCAGAACAGTTCTAATGGAATGGGAACAAGTACTTTGGTTCGGTCTTCACTAAGGAAGACGCAAACAATCTCCCAGAAATACTAGGGAACCGAGGATCTAGTGGGATGGAGGAACTGAAGGGAATCCTCATTAGCCAGGAAATGGTGTTTGACAATGTCGGGACTGAGGGCAGATAAATCCCCAGGGCCTGATGGTCTGCATCCCAGAGTACTCAAGGAGGTGGCCCTAGAAATCGTGGATGCATTGGTGATCATTTTCCAATGTTCTCTCGACTCTGGATCAGTTCCTGTGTCCTGGAGGGTAGCCTATGTAACCCCAATTTTTAAGAAAGGAGGGAGAGAGAAAACGGGGAATTATAGATCATTTAGCATTACATCAGTAGTGGGGAAGATGCTCGAGTCGATTATTAAAGATAATGTAATAACAGCGCATTTGGAAAGCTATGACAGGATCGGTCAGTCAGCGTGGAGGGGAAATCATGCTTGACTAATCTACTGGAATTTTTTGAGGATGTAACAAGTAGAATGGATAAGAGAGAGCCAGTGGATGTGGTGTATCTGGACTTTCAAAAAGCCTTTGACAAGGTCCCACACAAGAGATTAGTGTGCAAAATTAGAGCACATGGTATTGGGGGGTAGGGTATTGACATGGATAGAGAACTGGTCGGCAGACAGGAAGCAAAGAGTAGGAATTAAAGGGTCCTTTTCAGAATGGCAGGCAGTGGCTAGTGGGGTGCTGCAAGGTTCAGTGCTGGGACCTCAGTTATTTACAAAATATATTAACGATTTAGATGAGGGAATTAAATGTAACATCTCCAAGCTTACTGATGAACAAAAATGGGTGGCAGTGTGAGCTGCAAGGAGGATGCTATGAGGCTGCAGGGTAAACATGCAGGTATAGCAGGCAGTGAAGAAAGCCAATGGCATGTTGGCCTTCATTGCGAGAGGATTTGAGTTTAGGAGTTAGGAGGTCCTACTGCAGTTGTACAGGGCCCTGTTGAGACCAAACCTGGAGTATTGTGTGCAATTTTGGTCTCCTAATTCGAGGAAGGATTATTTGCTATTGAAGGAGCGCAGTGTAGGCTCACCTGGTTAATTCCCTGGGATGGCGGGACTGACATATGATGAAAGAATGGGTCGACTGGGCTTGGATTCACTAGAATTTAGGATGAGAGGGGATCTTATAGAAACATATAAATTTTTTAAAGGATTGTACAGGCTAGATGCAGGAAAAATATTCTCGATATTTGGGGAGTCCAGAACCAGGGGTGACAGTTTAAGAATAAGGGGTAGGCCATTTAGGACTGAGATGAGGAAAAACTTTTTCACGCGGAGAGTTGTGAATCTGTGGAATTCGCTGCCACAAAAGGTGGTGGAGGCCAATTCACTGGATGTTTTCAAGTTAGATTTAACTGTTAGGGGCTAAAGGAATCAAGAGATATGGGGGGGAAAGCAGGAACTGGGTACAGATTTTAGATGATCAGCCATGATCATATTGAATGGTGGTGCTGGCTCGAAGGGCCGAATGGACTTCTCCTGCACCTATTTTTCTATGTTTCTAAGTTTCTAAAAAGTTGCCCCTGAAGCTCCTTTTAAATCTTCCCCCCCCCTCACCTTGAACCTATGTCCTCTGGTTCTCGATTCCCGTACTCTGGATCTATCCCTCCCATGATCTTGTGCACTAATTGTACACTTATTCACTAAATGTTTAAAAGACATTTGAACAGGTACATGGGTAGGAAAGGATTAGGGGGGTATGGGCCAAATGCGGGTGTAGATGATATGTGTATACACCTTTAATTGATAGTGACAATGTCCATGCTAACCACCCCCTCACCAGTTAGTATAATTGTAACCCACACTCCCCTAGTTCTCTCTCTGGTGATCGTGACAGACCACGTACAGCTAGGGCTATATGATGTATGATTAATAAAGAAGTAAAGACCTTAAGGTGTCTGTGTACCTTCTCTACATGGTGTCAGAAGTGGGATACGAACCCATGCCTCCAGTTCTTCCCCGTATCCACCTTAGCAGAGAAGGCCATGCCATTCCCCGTGACTCGGACGGTCGGGTCCTTTATCAGAGCAGCTAGAACCGTCAGTTCGGCCGGTTCCCCTCGTTCGTACCTTGTCAACCACAACGGCAGGGTATACCGCCGGTCCCGCCAGCATCTCTGGCTCGTGAACGAGCCTCTCCCTCCCCCGGTGGCTCCGTGTGCCCCCCCCGCTGCCACTATCGCAGTCCTGTGCTTTGCCCGTTCCTCTGGGGCCACCCCCCTTGTCCTTTTCCTGTCCGCCTCCCGGTCCCTCTTTCTCCGGCTTCCTCGCCCTTCTCTTCGCCGTCCCCCCCCGATGCCTTCGTCGCCCAGGGGTTCTCCTGTCCGTAGCCCCCACCATGCCCCAGTGTCGTCCCTGCTTGTTCCCGTCGGGGAAGGAGGTGATGGCGAGGTGCGGACCCGGTCTGGTCGCCTGGTCAGGCCGCCGGTCCGTTACGGCGATTACGTGTGATTCTGTATTCCCGTGCTTTACTGTTTGCACTCACCCTGGCGCATGAGACGTGGTCGCCCTGTCACTCACTGTTTGTTTTGGTAGAGGAAGGATGTAGATGATATGTGTATACACCTTTAATTGATAGTGACGATGTCCATGCTAACCACTCCCCCACCAGTTAGTATAGTTGTAACCCACACGCCCCTAGCTCTCTCTCTGGTGATCGGGACAGACCACATACAGCTAGGGCAATATGATGTATGATTAATAAAGTAGTGAAGACCTTAATGTCCCTGTGTACCTTCTCTACAGCGGGCAGGTGGGACTAGTGTAGATGGGGTATCTTGGTCAGTGTGGACAAGTTGGGGCCTGTTTCCATGCTGCATGACCATGTGACTAGCTAATGAAAGAAATGGTCTTAGAGTCATGAACTCATACAGCAGGAAAGAAACCTTTCAGCCCAACTTGCCCATTTTGACCAAGTTGCCACTTCTACATTAGTCCAATCTGCCCACGTTTGCCCCTTATACCTCTAAAGCTACAAAGTTGAATAAACAATTTTCCAACAAGTGTTCCTAGTGTTTTTATAGACCAGAAAATCTAGTCTAAAAAATTTGCAATGAACCTACATCTGATGTTGGGGCAGCACAGTGGCGCGAGGGGAGGTAGAGTTGCTGTTTTACAGCACTAGAGACCTGGGTTCGATTCTGACTACTGGTGCTGTCTGTACGGAGTCTGTGACCTGCCTGGGTTTTCCCTGTGTGCTCCGGTTTCCTCCCACATTCCAAAGTCGTAATGATTTGCAAGTTTAATTGGCTTCGGTAAAATTGTAAATTGTCCCCAGCGTGTAGGATGTTGCTTGCGGACGGGGCGGTCACTGGTCAGCGCTCTCGGTAGGCCGAAGGGCCTGTTTCCTTGCGGTATGTAAACTAAACGAAAGTTACATTTCTGATGGCAAATGACAAACATTGAAAATACACAAACACAGGGGAAAGTCGAATATCTCAAAACCAAAGGTATTACCTTTTCCCAAGGCTGTTCTGCGATGACATCTTTCTTATTTCTTCTTTCATATCTTCATCGGGAATGGTCACCGGTGGAGATTTGGGTTGATGGTCCTAGGATATAGCACATAATAGGATTATTTGGCCCTATGTTGCCCCTTTGCTCTGGTTTAAATTCTCATAACAAACCTTTACTTTTTGTTTTTGTGATGTCTCTGAATTTTAGAACAAATCGTTCATGTGTATTTTTAAGGAAGTAGATCAAATCATTGATATTAAAGAATCACTCTTTGACATTTCAATTCTAAAAAGCATAAACCCAACACTGACTTTGAATTTCTGTGCAGTGAATTGAACCAATTTTACCCCAATCTCAGCACTTTTCTATCTATTTATGTCAGGGAAGATTTGGGTGATTTTGTATCAGTGAATGGAAAATGGTAACAAATGAAGCAGGCCCTTTGGCCCAACTCTGCGGATGACACGAATCTGGGGGGCAGTGTTAGCTGTGAGGAGGATGCTAGGAGGCTGCAAAGTGACTTGGATAGGCTGGGTGAGTGGGCAAATGCATGGCAGATGCAGCATAATGTGGATAAATGTGAGGTTATCCACTTTGGTGGCAAGAACAGGAAAGTAGACTATTATCTGAATGGTGGCCGATTAGGAAATGGGGAGATGCAACGAGACCTGGGTGTCATGGTACACCAGTCATTGAGAGTAGGCATGCGGGTGCAGCAGGCAGTGAAGAAAGCAAATGGTATGTTAGCGTTTATAGCAAAAGGATTTGAGTACAGGAGCAGGGAGGTTCTACTGCAGTCGTACAGGGCCTTGGTGAGAACACACCTGGAGTATTTGGTACAATTTTAGGTCTCCAAATCTGAGGAAAGACATTCTTGCCATAGAGGGAGTACAGAGAAGGTTCACCAGACTGATTCCTGGGATGGGAAGACTTTCATATGAAGAAAGTCTGGATAGACTCGGACAAAACTCTGATCATTAATAACCCATTATCTGTTATTTGCACTTTATCAGTTTATTTATTCATGTGTGTATGTATTTATATAATGATATATGGACACACTGATCTGTTTTGTAGTAAATGCCTACTATGTTCTGTGTGCTGAAGCAAAGCAAGAATTTCATTGTCCTATCAGGGACACATGACAATAAACTCACTTGACCTTGTACTCGCTAGAATTTAGAAGATTGAGGGGGCATCTTACAAAACTTACAAAATTCTTAAGGGGTTGGACAGGCTAGATGCATGAAGATTGTTCACGTTGTTGGGGAAGTCCAGGACAAGGGGTCACAGTTTAAGGATAAGGGGGAGGTTTTTTAGGACCGAGATGAGAAAAACATTTTTCACACAGAGAGTGGTGAATCTGTGGAATTCTCTGCCACAGAAGGTAGTTGAGGCCAGTTCATTGGCTATATTTAAGAGGGAGTTAGATGTGGCCCTTGTGGCTAAAGGGATCAGGGGGTATGGAGAGAAGGCAGGTACAGGATACTGAGCTGGATGATCAGCCATGATCATATTGAATAGCGGTGCAGGCTCGAAGGGCCAAATGGCCTACTCCTGCACCTATTTTCTATGTTTCTAACTCGTTCATGCCGACCAAGGTATCTACGTGAGATAGTCACATCCGCCCGCGTTTGGCCCATATCCTTATGAAATGTTTCCATCAATGTACAATTCTGTCCAATGTCTTTTAAATATTGTAAATATTATATTAAATAGCATTTTAAAGACGGTTGGAGAGGTACATGGATAGGAAAGGTTTAGAGGGATATGGGCCAAATGCAGGCAGGTGAGACTAGTGCATATGGGACAACCTAGGACAACATGGGGATGCTGGGCTGAAGTCCCTGTTTCCAACCTGTATGACTATGACTATCTCTACCTGCCTCTACAGCTTCCTGTGGCAGCTTGTTCCATACACCCACCACCATTGTCAAATGCCCTTTAAATCTTTCTTCTTTCTCCTTTATTCTATGCACTTTATTTTTAGAATTCCGTATCCCGGCTAAAAGACTGTGGCCATTCACCTTACCAATGCCCTTTATGATTTTAATTTAGAGATGCAGAAAGGAAATGAGCACTGTGGCCCATCAAATCCATACCAATCATCGATCGCCCAATCACACTAGTTCTATGTTATCCTACTTTCTCATCCACTCCCTACACTCTGGCAGCAATCCTTCTGAATCCTTTTGGAATGTTTGCCTCCATGTGAGTTTTGGTCGGCCTCTTTTCCTTCTTATTTCAGGTTGCCATGTCATTGCTATCTTAGGTGCACGTTCTGGTGACATTCTGAGTACATGTCCTGCAAATTTCATCCTGCGTACCTCTCTGTCCTGGCTGAGAGGTTTTGTTGCAGTTTCCTGGTAGATCTCCATGTTTGTGATGTGGTCTCTGTAGCTAGTCTTCAGGATCTTCCTCAAGCAACATTGTTGGAATGCATCCAATTTCTTTTTCATCTTCACGTTGATTTTCTATGTCTCACTGGTATAGAGAGTGTAGAGAGGACTGTGGACTGGAAGAGCTTGACTTTTAGCATCTTGGGTATCCTGCCAATAGACCATATTGGCTGTATTCTTCTGAAGACTGATGCAGCTTTACCAATTCGAGAGTTGATGTCGACCTCAACGTCTCCATCTGCTGTGAACATGCTGCCAAGATAGGTAAATCTTGTGACGTTTTCCACAGGTTCCCCATTGATTATCAGTTGGTCTATTGGCTGCTGGTCTCCAGTCTGCATGGTCTTAGTCTTCTGGCATTTGATCTTTAATCCAACCTTTGATGCATTTTCCTCCAGCGCGGTTGTCATCTCTTGAAGGGTGTGTCTCGACTCTGCTAGGTCTATGAGGCGTCTTCCTGTTCTCCACGGTATTCCAAAGTCAGGTTTGTTCATTGTCTTCTGCATGACACGTCCTGGCAACATCCTCGTAAATCTTCCCTGCATTTATTCCAGTTTAACAAATCATTCCTATAGCAGAGTGACCATAATGGAAAACAATACTCCAAGTGTGGTCTCAGATGACATCTTGCAGACTTTAGGGTTTGTTTTTTTTAAAACTCACAAAATCAAATATTTTCCTTATTATATGATCTGATTTCTAGCTGAACGAAAAGCTTCCTATAATAATGTGACCAAAGCTATTTCCAAATGCGGTATTGGGTGCTCAGGTTTCCTCCCACACTCCAAAGTCGTGCGGGTTTGTATGTTAATTAGGCTTCGGTAAAAATAGTAAATTGTAGCATAGTGCTGGTGTACGGGGATCGCTGGTCGGTGCGGACTTGATGGGCAGAAGGGCCTGTTTCCGCCCTGTATCTCTATACTAAACTAAGATTGGCTTTCCAAATGGTCTCCAAACCTCCAAACCTTTGATACCACAAATTGACACAAAAAGCTGGAGTAACTCATCAGGTCAGGAGTTACTCCAGCTTTCTGGAGGAAAGGAAGAGGTGATATTTCAGTTCAATACCACAATCTGTTTCTTGTCTTCACTCTGGTGTAGGTCAAGTTGTTGCGTTACAGCTGTCTCTTCCTCCAGCACCGGGTGGTTGGGCAAGCTGAGCGGATCGACCAGGACCTCGTAGGGGACCATTGGGTGGACCCACTTGGCTGGATTATTAATATCCCACGTTTGCGGCTGCCCAAAGGTACCTCAAAACAAATCAGGTAAACACATGTTAACCGGACGTCTCGAGTACTGGAGAACGATTACAAGACTGCGGTATATTTTCAAAACAGCAGATGAGTGAAAAGTGCTGGTGTAACTCAATGGGTCAGGCAGCATCTCTGGTGAACATGGACAGGTGACCTTTCAGGTCAGGACCCTTCTTCAGACTGAATTATTACCTAATAGGCCATAATTAGGATATAAAGTATAATTCAGTCTAAATTATCGGGTCAGGACCCTTCTACAGACTGATTATGGTGATGGTGAGGGGGAGGAAGGGAAGAAAGCTGGAAAGGAGGACAAGGTGAGTGATAGGTGGATGCAGGTGAAAGGAGGGGTGATGGAGTTGCAGATGGTTGGACAAAGACCAGAAATCAAAACAGAAAAAGTGTGAGATAAGGAGAGAAGAAACTTGAAGAAGGGTCCCAACCCAAAACCTCATCTGTCTATGCTTCCTGGCCTGCTAAGTTATTCCAGCATGCTGCGTCTTTCTTTGTAGACAAACATCTTTAGTTCCTTGCTTCTACAGATGAATGAGGCCTTTTACTTTGGATTAGTTTGTAGACACAGAATGGAAACAGGCCAGGCACGTGCCGTCAGGGTAGGCAAGTTAGGCACTGCCTACCCTGACTAAAATTATAAAATGGTAATTATTAAATATAAATAGTAAGGGCATGGGAGAATTATGCCTACCCAAAAGATCGATCTCTTAGCTAGGCATAATTCACCCGTGCTTTTTATCCTCAGTACTTGTAACACGCGAAGGTTTGTGCAGCTCACGTGCCGTCGACGCTGCTTCAAGCCTTCACGACAAGGGGAGCTGAAGGCAGCTGAAATTCTGCCTTTGCACCATGGGCTGCATACTGGACCTGATGGAGATGTATGGTCCATTACAGGCACTGACCCCTCTACGGTTGAAGGGATCTACAGGAGGCGCTGCCTCAAAAAGGCAGCCAGCATTATGAAGGACCCCATCAATGCTGGAGTAACTCAACGGGTCAGGCAGCATCTCTGTAGAAAAAGGAGAGGTGATATTCTTGGCGGGTTTTTCCAAACATGGATTGCCATTATCTTACGAGTATCTTAAGAAGAATGGAGTTTATGTACAAATAATGTGGTAAGTACATTTCTTTGAGCTATATGTTTTAAAATACCGTATTTCCTGGCAATGAAGACGCTATTTTTTACACAAAAATAAGGCACGAACATTTACCTGCGTCTTGGAGGCCGAAGGTTAAGTTGTTAGCCAAGAAAGATAGCCTATCCTTCATTGCCACCCGCCACCTCAGCGCCTTCTGCCGGCCCGCTCACCTCTGGCTGTGCTCTCCGTCTGAACATCTCTCACCTGCCGCTCGTCGGCCTCGCTCATGTCAGCCGCTTCCTGCAAATCCTTAAATTCCGACAGCCGCTGTGAGCAGGACATGGCCTCACTTGCTGCGCTGGGTGACACTGCATTATATTCACTGCCCAGTCCGTGTCTTTCAATGTAGACCGGACAGTGAGGGGACCAGCTCAAGAGCGGGTCAGTGGGCGATGGATAACAGGACAGCGCGCGGTGGAGCTTACTCCTGTGTCAGCGCAATCAACGGACCAATTGAGGTTACTCGCGCTGACACAGGAGTAAGCTCCGCCACCGGGAAATACGGTACTTTATTAAGAGATATGGCTTTGGAAGACTTTATAAAAGTCGACTGACAGCTTACGGAGAAGAGAACAATCTGCACATGAGCGGTTTAAGATTTTTTAAACAGCCGACTGACTGCCTACCCTGAGTAATTACTCACGGCACGTGCCTGAAACAGGCCCTTAGCCCACTGAATCCATGCCGACCATCGATGACCCATTCACACTAATTCTATGTTATCTCAATTTCTCATCCACTACCTACACACGGGGGGCAATTTCTATTGAGGCCAATTAACGTACTTTTTAACAGTCTAATTCCAGATAGGCTGGATGGAACAGTGAAAGACCAGTGGGCTTAGCTTGTAAGTGAGAGGCAAAGTTTAAAGGAGATGTATGGTCCATCACGGGTACTGACCCCACTACGATTGAAGGGATCTACAGGAGGCGCTGCCTCAAAAAGGCAGCCAGAATTATGAAGGACCCCATCAATGCTGGTGTAACTCAACTGGTCAGGCAGCATCTCTGTAGAAAAAGAAGACGTGATATTTTGGGTTGGAGCCCTTCTTCAGACTGAAAGTAGAGGTGGTGAGAGGGCGGTGTGGAAATAAACTGGAGGCAAGAAAAGGCCAGAATAATTCATGGTCAGCAACAGATGGCCTCAGGAAGAGTGGAGCCCATAATGGCCCATTGTTGGCTGGGAAAAGTGTGGTAACAAGGGGGATAACAAGAAGGATTAAAGATCGTTCAAGGGTCTCCAATGAGGTGGGACCACTCTAGTTGATGATAGGATGGTTTAGTTGCCTGTTAACAGCTGGGGGAAAAAATGTCCCTGAATCTGGAGGTATGCGCTTTTCACACGATAAGACCGACATTAAGCAAGATTGCCTTGTTGTTCTTGTGCCAGTAATTACCAATTAATTCTCCATCCATGTTCCAGAGTCGTACCGTTCCTTCAAAGGAAGAGGTCACCATCAGATTTTGCTTCTTCTATCAGTTCCATGCTGAAACAGAAAATTAAATATAATCATTATTGTTAAGCGAGATAGAAACAAAACAAAGAGGAAATAGAAGCTTTCAGAACAAAGGAGATTACACTCTACATACGTACCAAGTGACACTGGTAACATGGGCTCTCCAGTAGTTAACAACTATAACACAGTGAAAGAGACTCGGTTAGTGCTAATAAACCAGTTATTCGCCACCCTTTTCCCTCATTACACGATGCTATTATAACATGAAATTGTAAGCCACGGGAACAGGCCCTTTGGCCCACAATGTCCGTGCCGATCATGATGCCAAGATGATCCTTTCTGCTCTGCCTGCACGTGACCCATAGCATCCAATTCCACTTATTCCAAATCAGTCTGCTACCCTCCCTCAGATCATACAACTCAGGACAGGTACTACCGCAACTTTTAAGAAACATTTAGACAGGTGCATGCAAGTTACATTGGATGTAGAGAGGATGTTTCCACTATATAACCATATAACCATATAACAATTACAGCACGGAAACAGGCCCTCTCGGCCCTTCCAGTCCATGCCAACCATTTGTTTTCCCCTAGTCCCATCTACCTGCACTCAAACCATACCCCTCCATTCCCTTCACGTCCATATACCTATCCACTTTACTCTTAAATGTTATACTGGTGGGAGGGTCTAGGACCAGAGGCCGTAGCTTCTGAATAAATGGACATTCCTTTAGAAAGATGAGGAAGAATGTATTTAGTGAGAGGGTGGCAAATCTGGAATTCATTGCCACAGAAGACTGTGGAGGCCAAGTCAATCGATATTTTGAAGGTGGAGATTGATAGATTGTGGATTAGTACAGGCGTCAGGGGTTATGTGAAGAATGCAGGAGAATGGGATTGAGAGGGAAAGATAGATCAGCCATGAATGAATGGCGGAGTGGACTTGATGGCCCAATTCTGCTCCTAGAACTTATTAATTTATGAATGTTAAAGATCAGGGGATCAGCTTTGACCGGTCTCCTGGTGCGCACCAGTTTTAATAAATCGCCCATTACTGCGAAGTGCGAACAGCAACTCGGCGTGGCCTTTCTATTCCGCTGCTACTCAAATGCTTACGTTTTGCAGCTTCAGCCTCTGGCCCATGGACAGCGTAGTCCTTGATGCCGTAAACACAGATATAACCAACATCATCCGCCGTGTAAAGTAAGGAGTCATTGGCCGACGCACCCAGGCTGGTCAACTGAGACTTCACCCTAGACTACAAACACGGAAAGATGTTATAATTCCACCACCGATTTTCCGGCAACTGGTGTGCTCGGCACCTCGTTTAATCCAGACAAATTACACAGGGAGACACGCAAACTCCACACAGAAAGGGTTCCGACCCAAACATTACCTATTCCTTTTCTCCAGCGATGCTGCATGACCCGCTGAATTACTCCAGCATTTTGAGCCTATCTTCGGTGTAAACCAGCATCTGCAGTTCCTTCCTACACATGCCATCTCAAGCCAGATAGAGTAAAGATGTCATGGAGCTGTACATCGCAGAGTCTGGCCCTTCAGCCCACCTTGTCCATGCTGACCAAGTTGGTTTACTGGGCCAGGCCCATTTCATTGTACATTATATGTTCTGTTCGCCTCAGCAATTACTAATACAGTTACAAGTGGACACAATTCAAGGATTATAAATAAAAACCTCAAATTAAACTAATTATATCAAAAGTGAATTGCAGTGACTCCTTCCAAAACACTTGCCAGCACTAAGCAGAAAAATTAAATGCACAAAATGCCAATTATACTCTATGTGAACAAACTACATGGCACATTTACAAAGGCTTGTCAGCTCCCAAGTCAGAGTCGATTCACTGCCAAAGTAACACAGCATGCTATACACAGGAATGAGTTATTTGACCCCAGATACCTCAATCCTTGACAGAATTAAAATGCCAGAAAAAAATTGTTCACTTTACTCACAATATGCTTACAAAAGAGAAATAAATCTACTTTTCTAACCATTTACACATCCTACAAAATCCTGTTCCTCTCACCTTAAACATATGCCCTCTTGTTTTTGGTTCCCCTACTCCGGGCAAAAGACTCTGTGCATTCACCCTATCTTTTCTGCTCATGATCTGATACACCTCTAAAAGATCCTCCTGCGCTCCGAGAAATAAAGTCCTAGCCTGGTCAACCTCTCCTTATAGCTCTGGCCCTCGAATCCTGGCAACATCCCTGTAAATCGTCTCTGCACCCCATTCCAGCTTAACAACATCCTTCCTATAAGAGGGTGACCAAAACTGAACATAATTCTCCAAAGTGGACTCACAAACGTCTTGTGCAACTGTAATATAATGTCCCAACAAGTATACTCAATGCCCTCACTGACAGAGGAATACAGAAATGAATAAAGTAAACGTACAGTTTTAGTTATATTAAGTTATGGAACTGAATGTTATACATGGGAATAATTCTAATTAAATTAGTTTAGTTTGTCACATGTACTGAGGTACAGTGAAAAGCTTTTGTTATGTGTTATCCAGTCAGCAGAAAGACAATACATGATTAGATACACAATAAAGGAATAACGTTTAGTGCTAGGTTAAGCCAGCAAAGTCAGATCAAGGATAGTCCGAGGGTCACCAAAGGTTGCTAATAGTTCAGTACTGCTCTCTGGTTGTGGTAGGATGATTCAGTTGCCTGATAACAGCTGGGAAGAAACTGTCCCTGAATCTGGAAGTGTGCATTTTCACACTTCTCTACCTTTTGCCTGATGGGAGATGAGAGAAGAGGGAGTAACCAGGGCGCGGCTCGTCCTTGATTATACAGCTGGCCTTGCCGAGGCAGCATGAAGTATAAATGGAGTCAAAAGAAGGGAGGTTGGTTTGTGTGATGGTCTGGGCTGCGTCCACAATTCGCTGCAATTTATTGCGGTCTTTGAACTGTTCCCAAACCATGCTGTGATGCATCCTGATAAAATGCTCTCTATGGAGCATCTGTAGAAGTTGGTGAGATTTGTTGGGGACATGACGAACTTCCTAAGTTGGGTTGAACTCATTAACTTACATTAACTGTAAATCAGTGGTTATAATACTGTGTGCCACATGTATAAAGACGCAGAGACGTTGAAACTAATGTCTCCTGCAACTTGTCTTAAGTAGTCCAAAATCCAAGTGTGGCTTCACCAACATTTTGTATAACTGTAGCATAACATCCTAACTTCTATACTCAATACCCTGACTGATGAAGATCAAGGTACTGAAAGCCATTGGAATGAAGTATTTGTTCATTCAAAATATCATACAGAGATTGACATTGTTTCTTATATATAATAGAATAAAGGAATGGATCAGGTAAACACACAGTCTTTGCTTAGGGTAGGGGACTCAGGAACCAGAGGACATGGGTTTAAGGTGAGGGGGGCAAGATTTAATAGGAACCTGAGGAGTAACTTTTTTTTACAGAAAAGGGTGGTGGGTGTACGGAACGAGCTGTCGGAGGAGGTAGTTGAGGCAGGTACTATCACAACCTTTAAGAAACATTTAGGCAGATACCTGGATAGGACAGGTTTAGTGGGATATGGGCCAAACACAGGCAGGTGGGACCAGTGCAGACAGGCATATTGGTCAGCATGGGCAAGTTGGGCCGAAGGACCTGTTTTCACGGCAGTAAGACTCTATGACTCTATTTGGCTCTATTATCCACAAGAATCAAAGGGCATTTCAACTCTTTATTATAATGCATGCATCTTTTCTTTGCTCATTGCTAAGACCTTGATGTTGTGTAATATCATGTAACTCACAGCAGGAAAAGCAGCGTAGAGCTGTCCACCATTCAACAGGCTCCAGAATACAAGTGAACCTGGAAAAATCAAAAATCAATTCATGTTAAAAACAAATTGAAATGACTGGTAGCTCTAATCCCCACGTTAGAACGACATAGTTACAAGCCGTCTCCTACAACAGGTATCACTGAAAAGGAGCGGCACAGTGGTGAAACAGTAGAGTTGCTGCCTTACAGCACCAGAGCCCAGGGTTCGATCCTGACTAAGGGTGCTGTCTGTATGGAGTTTGTACATTCTCCCTATGACCGCATGGGTTTTCTCCGGATGCTCCGGTTTCCTCCCACACTCCAAAGATGTAAGGGTTGGTAGATTAATTGACTTCTGTAAATTGCCCCTAGTGTGTAGGATGCGGATGTGAAACTAGGATAACATAGAACTAGTGTATGGGAGATCACTTGTCAGTGCGGATGGTGGACTGAAGGGCCTATTTCCATGCTGTATCTCTCCAACTAAAATGGAAATGTCAAAGACTAGAGGGCATAGCTTTTAGGTGAGAGGGGCAAATTTTAAAGGAGACGAGTTGGGCAATTTGTTTGCATCGAGAGTGGCGAGTGCTTGCAACGCACTGACCAGTGGACGTGGCCCAATACAGGAAGTCAAGAAGGGACCCAACCCAAATCATCGTCTGTCCATTCCCTCCACAGATGCTGCTTGACCCACTGAGTTCCTCCAGCACTTTGTGTTTTACACATGTTTCCAGCATCTGCAGTTCTTTGTGTCACCATAAAAGAATCTGCTTCCTGACACTGGGTTGAAGAGGGTTTATATCTGAATCTACTTTTTCATCATTCCAGACGCTGACAGGTCAATACATTTCCAACACATTCAGGTATTGTTTCAGAATTTTATCAGTTTCACATTTGTCTCTTTATTTTTTAATTGAACCTTCTACTTACCTTGGGGACCAGTTGTAACCAGGGATGCTCCTAATTCAATCTTCAGTGCTCGACTTTTCAAGAATATAACTTTACTTACACTTGTATCTATTACTGTAGTGAGGACATTGAAAAGTAATAATAATTAGAAAATCAACAAAAATTTAAATAGGAATAAAATGTGATTTAATGTAGTGGTACCAATAAATATTTTTTCTTTAATCTTGCCCTCTTCTTTTTAGTTTTAGTGTAGTTTAGAAACACAGCATGGAAACAGACCCTTCCATGCCGACCAGTGATCACCCTTACACTGGTTCTATCCTGCACACCATGGCGGGACTGTCATATGTTGATAGAATGGAACGGCTGGGCTTGTACACTCTGGAATTTAGAAGGGTGAGAGGGCATCTTATTGAAACATATAAGATTATTAAGGATTTGGACACGCTAGAGGCAGGAAACATGTTCCCGATGTTGGGGGAGTCCAGAACCACTGGCCACTGTTTAAGAATAAGGGGTAAGCCATTTAGAACGGAGATGAGGAAAAACATTTTCACACAGAGGGTTGTGAATCGGTAGAATTCTCTGCCTCAGAAGGCAGTGGAGGCCAATTCTCTGGATGCTTTCGAGAGAGAGTTAGATAGAGCTCTTAAACATAGCGGTCAGGGGATATGGGAAGAAGGCAGGAACGGGGTACTGATTGTGGATGATCAGCCATGATCACAGGGAATGGCGGTGCTGGCTCGACGGGCCAAATAGCCTACTCCTGCACCTATTGTCTATTAACAATATACAATTTACCAAAGCAAATTAATTTACAAATCTGCATGTCTTTGTGATGTGGGAGGAAACCAAAGCACCCAGAGGAAACCCACGCAGTCACAGAGACAAACATACAAACTCCAGACAGCCAGCATCTGCAGTCGGGATCAAACCAAAGTCTCTGGCACTGTGAGGCAGAAACTCTACCGCTGAGCCACTGTGCCGCCCTAAAACATTAAAACTGGAGTATTAATTTCTGAATGATGTCATCAACATCAATGGCTTAAATGTTGAAGAAAAAAGGCAGAGATTTTTTTTTAATGAATTAACATGATGAATTAATGAATTATGAATTAACATAATGAATTAACATTCATTTTTCTTCAAAGCTTAGATGGGCCAATGGGGTCAACATGGACAAGTTGGACTGATGGGCCTGTTTCCATGCCATATGACTCAGACTCCAAATACCGTCACCTCTATTAAAGGACGACACAATGGCGCAGCGGAGGAACTGCTGCCTCCCAGAGACCCAGCTTCGATCCTGACCTCAGGTGCTGTCTGAGTGGAGTTTGCACGTTCTCCCTGTGATCGTGTGGGTTTTCTCCGGGTGCTCCGGTTTGCATTCCATATCCCAAAGACGTGCCGGTTTGTAGGTTAACTGCTTGTAAATTGTCCCCCTTGTGTAGATTAGAACTAGTGTACGGATGATCGCTAGTGGGACAGACTCGGTGGGCTGAAGGGCCTGTTTCCACTCTGTATCTCTAAACTAAGGGATAATTGCAAACTGCCGACCCACAATCCTGTCATCATACCTCTTCCCTCTCCACGCACACGGTTTGAGGGGTTCTGTAGATGGCAACAAATGTGACCAGAGATCATATTCCATACAATAGTTTCTCCATCGTAGCTAGATGTTGCCAGTAGAGTGGGGGGACACTGAGCGATGCATAGAATATCATCTTTGTGCCCCCATTTCTAGGAAGAGATGCACAAGATGTTACAATTACTTAAGGAACAAGGAACTGCAGAAGTTGGAGTAACTCAACGGGTCAGGCAGCATCTCTGGAGAAAAGAAATAGGCGAGTCTGAAGGGTCTCGACCCAAAATGTCACCTATTCCTTTTCACCAGAGATGCTGCACGACCCGCTGAGTTACACCAGCATTTTGTTTCTATCTTCGGTGTAAACCAGCATCTACATTTCCTTCCTACACAAGGAACTGCAATTGCTCATTCACACAAAAAAAATCACAGAGTGCTTGAGTAACCTCAGCATCTCTGGAGAACCTTAGTAGGTGACGTTTCAGATCGGGACCCTTCTTCAGACTGAACTCTGCCTTAATGGGCCATAATTCAGACATAATGGGATATAATTCAGTCTGAATTATTGAATTACTTCAATATTGAAGTGTATACAATAGTATACTTATATAATTTATTGTATACTTACCAGTATATACTATACTTGTATCCCATGTTAAACTATACAATTTTCAGTATTCAATAATTATTATGCCCTATTTTTGTGTTATAATGTGAATGCATCTTTTGCACTACAACTTAAAAAGCTGTAACAATGGCAGTTTTTTTATGTAGAGATACAAGGAATTGCAAATGCTGGTTTACAAAAAAAAAGCACAACAGTGCTGGAGTGGTCAAGCAGCATCTCTGGAGAACAGGGATAGGTGACATTTCAGGTCGAGATTATTTTTCAGACAGATTGTGGGGAGGTAGAGAAGGGAGGGAGAGGAGGGGTGGACTTACTCCCCTACCCATCGCAATCGGTCTGAAGAAGGGTCCAAACCTGAAATGTCATCTGTCCATGTTCCCCAGAGATGCTGCCTGACCCGCTGAGTTACTCCAGCACTTTGTCTCTATTTTTACAATTTATAGGAAAACGCACATTCACGTAAATTATGTTCCTATTTTCATAATATTTGTTCTTTTATTCGCTTAGCAGAATAGAATATTTTATTCAGTGTAAAGAAGGGTCCTGACCGAAACGTGATATAATAGTGGTATTTAAGCACATAAATATGCAAAGAATGGAGGGATATGGATCACATGCAGACAGAGGAGATTAGTTTAAATCGGCATCATGTTCAGCACAGACATTGTGGGCCACACGGCCTGTTCCTGGGCTGTACTGTTCTATGTTCTCCTATCCACCCATTGTCACCTATCCGTGTTCTCCAAAGATGCAGCCTGGCCCACTGAGTAACTTCAGCATGTTTGTCTTTTTGTTGTTCTACTGTATATCTTAGATCATGGTGCTGTACACATGGAAGATGGCGCGCACGCGCTCACGTACTCACACACACTCACAAAGCACTTAGACTCATGCACGCACGCTTGCATGCACAGACTCACGTGTGCACGCCCGCAGCCACACACACACTTACGTACACGAGCACACACATGCTCAGATCCCTTTGACGACCTTTGTAAAAGCATGAATGAGAACAGTGTTGTCTGTGTGCAAACCACTGCAATCCGTGAACATTGCAGCTGTTTGCAAACCAAGTTGTGTGTTTACCAGATCATCGGGCCAGTGTGGTTGAGGAGGCAGTACGTGATGAAGGTGGTCAGATGAGTCCTGGGCCACATGGGAAAGAAAGAATAATCATTCACCCGGTTTGGTTTACAAATAATATCTTTACAAGTACAAATATGTCACAAACATGATGAGCTCTCTTGAACCAATAGGTACGTATACACATACAACCCCCCACAAGAACTTACATATCAATACTTACACAGTATATGTTTATTCTTCTATCCCACCCAACAGCAAGGATATAACTAGAAAGAAATTCAGAACATATGAGATTGAGAGCACACAATATAACTTGATGCTGCAATACTACAATGCTGAGAGCAGCTCAATTCTTTTTCTCTAGAACGTCGGAGCTAGAGAGGAGACCATGATAGAAGAATATTAAATAATGACAGGCACAGATAGAGTGGACAGTCAGACCCTTTTTCCCCAGAATGGAAATGTCAAAGACTAGAGGGCATGACTTAAAGGTGAGAGGAGCAAAGGTTAAAGGAGATGTGCAGGGCAGTGTTTCCTTTGACACAGAGGTTAGTGGGTGCCTGCAACACACGGGCAGAGCTTGTGGTGGTGGAGGCATATAGGATAGTGGTGATTAAAGAGGCTTTTAGATAGGCACATTCATATGTAGGGAATGGAGAGATATAGAACATGTGCTGGCAGTTGAGATTAGTTTAACTCGGCATCATGTTCTCCAGAAAGGGATTAGTGCATTCTTAAGGATTTTTTAAAATATTTGAAGCAGAGGAGGACACTGCCTTAAGCGGGACAGGTGACAAAATTGGCGTTATCCATTAGGAATGTAATAGTTCCCTCATATAGCCATTTGTGTGGTCGTAGACTTGTCTCTGGGATGGGATGCTGTCTCTTTAGATTTTACTTTAGAGATACAGCGTGGAAACAGGCCCTTCGCCATCTGAGACCGTGCCAACCAGCGATCTACCCGTACACTTGCACGATCCTACACTCTAGGACAAATTTACAATATTTACAGAAGCCAATTAATCCACAAACCTGCATGTCTTTGGAGCGTGGGAGTAAACCGAAGCACCCGGAGTAAACCCACGCGGTTACAAGGAGAACGTACAAATCCCACACAGACATCACTCATGGTCGGGATCGAACCTGGGTCTCTGGAGCTGTAAGGTAGCAACTCTGCCGCTGCACCACTATGCTGGCCTCTTGGCCAACATGGATGAGGTGGGCCGAAGGGCATGTTTCCATGCTGTATGATTCTATGGCTGCTGCTACGCGGATGTAGAACATGAAAGATTACTCCTCAAGATCTCAGGGCTGAGAGTAATATAGAGCGGTAGGAAGGGAAGTGGCTCGCGGACAAGCAAAAAGAAAAGGATTAATTTATTTAAAGCTTAATGCGTCCATAAGAAGTAGAATCTAGGCCTTAATTGCAAGGTAATTATAAAAGTAGAGAAGGCATAAGTAACTGCAGATGCTGGAATTATGAGCAGAAAACAAAGTGCTGGTGGAACTCAGCGGGTCAGGCAGCATCTGTGGAGGGAATGGATAGACAACATTTTGGGTGGGAATACTACAAACAGTTTTAACAGTTTTTTGGGGTATACTTGTGTAAGAAGGAACTGCAGATGCTGGTTTAGACCGAAGATAGACACAAAAAGCTGGAGTAACTCAGTGGGACAGACAGCATCTCTGGACAGAAGGAATGGGTGACGTTTCGGGTCGAGACCCTTCTTCAGACTGGTTAGGGTTAAGGGAACGAGAGATATAGACAGTGATTCGCAGGGATAAAGAACAATGAATGAAAGATATGCAAAAAAGTAATGATGATAAAGGAAATTCATTGTAAGCTGTTTGTAGGGAGAAGCTAGTGCGACTTGGGCGGGGGAGGGATAGAGAGAGAGGGAATGCCAGAGCTACCTAAAGTGAGAGAAATCAATATTCATACCATTGGGCTGCAAGCTGCCCAAGCGAAATATGAGATGCTGTTCCTTCAATTTGCGTTTAGCCTCACTCTGACAATCAAAGATCTTAGTGCGGAGCAAGATGGTCCACTCATACAAGATCCAATGGACTGATGTGTAGTATGCAACGGGGCGTAACTTCCGCCATTTCAGTAATCCCGACCCGACTTCGGTTATGCCTCTCGCTGTGTAATCAGCGTTGCGGGGGAGCAGTTTGCGTGTTTTTAAATGTTTAAAATGTTTTTTTACATTTTTCTTTTTAAATGGCTCATGTCCTGTGTTTGAATAGATTGGTGTATTAAACTTGCTGTAATCAGCGTTGTAGGGTGAACAGTTTGTGTGTTTTTAAATGATTTTAATGTTTTTTAAATGTTCTTTTTAAATGGCTCATGTCCTCTGTTTGAATTGATTTTTGTATTAAACTTGCACTCTGTAATTCATCTAATCCCATTGTTCACAACTGCTTGTATGCACTTCTTCTGAATCTTCTGAATTTTGTAGTCGGCAGGGCAGTACTCTGCGTATCGCCTACTTGGACAATTTTACATTTTTATCAGGCCAATTAATCAAGTCAATTAACCTACAAACCTGTACGTCTTTGGAGTGTGGGAGGAAACCGGAGATCTCGGAGACAACCCATGCAAATCACGGGGAGAATGTACAAACTCCATACAGACAGCACCCGTAGTCGGGATCGAACCCAATTCTCTGGCGCTGCATTTGCTGTAAGGCAGCGACTCTACCGCTGCACCACCGTGACTGCCCCCACATATGTGTATCACATACACATATATATATATATATATATATGTGTATGTGATACACACATTTATAAATGTGATATTGATGCATATATAATTATATAACATACACACATATTTTTCTAGTTTCTTATATATATAAACACATATATATTCATTATATATATATATATATATATATATATATGATGCATATATATATATGTGTGTGACATATACGTACATATATATAAACATATATATTCTCTTGTTTCTTTCTTGTGATCTCTAATTATTCGTTGAGCAACCTTTTTCTTTCTTTCGTTCATTCATTCAACCTATCTCTCTCTCTCTCTCCCTGTACGAAACCCTAATATTGTGAATAAAATATCAAGGAACACAAAGGCTGGCTGGACAGGGTCAAGGATCCGTTTTAGTCCAGGGGTCGGCAACGTTTTTTGCATATGGTAACGATGTAACTTTTAAGAAACATTTAGACAGGTACATGGATCGGACTGGTATAGAGTACAGTCATTAGTTCACAATACGATGGTAGCCTGAAATTTGGCAAAATTGTCTGCAATTTGGTAATCACACGCTGAGAAGCTTTGATACAAAAAATGGGAATGGATAACATTGCACTCAATAAATTCGGAAACCTATTGACATTAAGGTGTAGGAAGGAACTGCAGATGCTGGTGTAAACCGAAGATAAACACAAAAAGCTGGAGCAACTCAGCGGGTCAGACAGCATCTCATGAGAAAAGGAACAGGCGACGTTTCGGGTTGAGACCCTTCTTCTGACCCGCTGAGTTACTCCAGCTTTTCGTGTCTATCCTTGGCATTAAGGTACATCATCGTGAAGATCGAAGAACTGCCCTGAGTTATGTCTGATCCAGCGTACAGAGGATTTGAGGTTTTGTTAGGGTCGCAGGTAATCCTTTAGCAAGGAAAATCTGTCAACCCGCTGCAAGATTAGCTCAGTCTAAAACCCCAGATAAAATATTCAAGGGGGTGGGGGGGGTGGTATAATGCACAGGAGATGAATTGCAGAGGTGTCTCCCAAGTAATTCCGATAGTTTTAATTACCGCAGTCTTTTTTACTATTGTTAGAGCTCTTATACATTTAAAAATAATAATTAAAGTGTGGAACTGCTGCATTTACGAAGAACCCTGTAATAATCCGCTTGTAGATGACGCTGCCATGACAGAAGCCGGTTATGGGGATGTCGCTGAAGATTACCCATCAGTTACTACGGATTTTTCGCGGAGTGAACCATCTTGCTCCGCTCTAAGATCTTTGCTGACAATGAAGGAGACCGAGGACAGAAAGGTCTGTGTGGGAGTGGGTCAGTGGGTTTCACTCACACAACAATCTCGACCACACTTCTTCCCACCCTGCTTCCTGAAAAGACTCTATCCCCTACTCCCAATTCCTCCGTCTACGCCGCGTCTGCGCCCAAGATGAGGTGTTCCATACTAGAACATCTGAGATGTCCTCATTCTTTAGGGAACGGGGGTTCCCCTCTCACATAATAGGTGAGGCCTTCCACCCCATCAGCCATCACATACAGTACACAATCCTCCGAAATCTCCACCACCTCCAACAGGTTCCAAACCACCCCCTCCCCAGGTACCTTCCCATCCAACTACAGAAGATGCAACACCTGTCCCTAAACCTCCTCCTTCGACTCTGTCCAGGGACCCCGACAGTCCTTTCATTTGCACCTCCTCCAACCTCATCTACTGTATCCGTTGTTCAAGATGTGGACGCTTATACACCGGCGAGACCAAACGCAGACTGGGCGATCGTTTTGCGGAACATCTTCGCTCAGCCCGCCTGAACCAACCTGATCTTCTGGTTGCTGGACACTTTAATTCTCCTTCCCATTACTACACAGACCTTCCTGTCCTGTCTCCTCCATTGTCAGAGTGAGGCTAAATGCAAATTGGAGGAACAGCATCTCATATTTCACTTGGGCAGCTTACAGCCTAGTGGTATGAATATTGATTTCTCTCACTTCAGGTAGCCCTGGCATTCCCTCTCTCTCTCTATCCCTCCCCCACCCATGTCACACTAGTTTCTCATTTTCACCCTCCAAACAGCTTACAATGGCCTGTTTCCTTTATCATTGTTATTTTATTGCATATTTTTCATGCATTGTTCTTTATCTCTCCAAATCACCGTCTATATCTCTTGTTTCCCTTATCCCTAACCAGTCTGAAGGGTCTCAACCCGAAACGTCACCCTCTCTCCACATCACGAAACGTCACGAAACGTCACGAAACTTCTCTCCAGGGATGCTGAGTTACTCCAGCTTTTTGCATCTATCTTAGGGATATACTTCACTGATTCGATGATACTTTATTGTCACATGTACCTAGGCACAGTGAAATGCTTTGTTTTTGCATACAAGCCGGCAACATCATACAGCAGACCTCACCTGGGCTGTACACAAGAATCGCCAGATGTCTGGTGCCGACAAAGTTACAAGAGGGGGCCACAGCGGTGAACCGGGTCTGTCGCTGCATGTGGCAGCAGGCGACCCCCCCACTGGGCCCCCCTTTGTTCTTAGCGCGCTGCCCCCCCCCCCCCCCCCCCCCCCCCCCCCCCCCCCCCCCCACTTGCATTGGAGACAGTGCCTTTGAATGATGGTGTCAGGTTGAATCATTGACCCTGTATAAGAGGAAATCTTATAGCAGTTGTCTTCTCATCCTTCCCCTGTCGGGCCAAATGAGGGAAAACCATTAAGCAATCCAGTGAACGGTTAACACTTAAGTTGAACTGTCTCTTGTTCCAATTAGGAGAGTGCTGGGAAAATAAGGGCAATATCTAAGGTGTGGTGCTTACTTTTTTTTTTTGTAAAATATTTTTATTAGAAGTAATTACATATTAAGAAGAAATATAAAATCAAAGAGAAACAAAAAGAAAGTATTATCGTCACATACATTCTTAATATATTTAAAATTTACAGTCAATCTTATTTGTACTTCTATATTTTTTTTTATTTTATAACAGTAGGAAATAAAGATAGTTAATAAAGAGAAAAAGAGAAAAAAAGAGATAAATTAGTTGAGTGGAATATTAAACAAGATATTCTTCATTGGAGATGTATTCATGATCTAATGTATATAATTCTTCATCTATTCATTCATTCATTCAGGCTTTAGTCATGGCTTCAAACCGGACCATCTTGACCCTTTAAATATTCAATAAATGGAGACCATATTCCTCTGAATTGATCCAGCCTGTCCATCAGGACAAGTCTTAATCGTTCCAGGTGAAGTGTCTCCGACATTTCTGTAATCCACATTTTAGTTGTAGGGGAAATAGAACCTTTCCAAAATCTTAGTATTAATTTTTTACCAATTATTAAACTATAAACAATAAAAATTATTTGTTGTATTGTTAATATCTGATTTGTTTCTAGTATTCCCAATATGATTAATTTTGAGTCTGGAATTAAATTTGCATTAACTACAATTGAGATTATCTTAAAAATTTCTATCCAAAAATTAGTAATTTTTATACATTTTGTGAATGAGTGCGTTAAATTAGCTTATAATTGTTGACACTTATCACATATTGCGGACACATTTGAGAAAATTCTATTTAATTTGGATTTTGAGAGATGTAATCTATGCATAACTTTAAATTGTATCAAGGAGTGTCTAGCATTTAATGAACAATGGTGTATATGTTGTAAACTTTCATTCCATACTTCTCTACTAATTACTTGACCTAGTTCATTTTCCCATGCTTGTCTATATTTATCTGTATATGGTAAATCATTTTTCAGTAAAATATTATAGATATATGATATTAATTTTTCTGTATTCGGATGTTTATTTAGACATTCATCTAAAATTTCTGTCTTTCTATTCCTAAAATCTAGTGTATTTGATTTAACATAATCTCTAATTTGTATATATCTAAAATATTCTTTAGAATGTAATCCATAAATTTGTTGTAATTCCTGAAATGAGAGAAATAAATTTTCCCTGTAGAGATCACCAATCTTATTTATTCCATAGTTCTTCCATTTTAAGAAACCTTTATCCATCAATGAAGGTTTAAAAGAAATATTGTTTACAATTGGAAGAGCTAGTGGTGTATTCTGTAATTTTAATGTTTTTTTTAAATTGTTTCCAAATACGTATTCCACTTTCTATTATTGGGTTTCCTCTATGTTTTCTTATGTATTGTAGTATTAGCAAATAAAATCGAGCTAATTTCAAAAGGTAAATAGTCTTTTTCCATTTTTAACCAATATAGAATATTCCAATATTGAATATTCTTAAATAATTTATTCAATAAGGGTAGAAAATTAGATTTAAATAAAGAATCATATCTTTTTGTTACATAAATTCCAAGATATTTAATTTTTTCATTTGCAATCTTAAAAGGATATTGTTGTAATATATGTAAGTTATTTCCCATTATTGGCATAAGTTCACTTTTATTCCAATTAATTCTATATCCTGAAAACGATCCAAATTGAGTTATTAAATCTAACAAGTTAGGGATACTAATTTCTGGTTTTGTGATATAAAGTAATACATCATCTGCGTACAAAGAGATTTTATTTTCAGTTTCCTTAGTTTCATACCCATATATTTCAGGTTGTGATCTTACAGATTTTGCTAGTGGTTCTATTGCAAGTGCAAACAGTAGTGGAGATAAAGGGCAACCTTGTCTGCAGCCTCGGAATAAGTTAAATTTAGTTGTTAACACTTGGTTTATTAATATTCTAGCTGTTGGTCTGGTATATAGTAATTTAACCCATGTTATAAACTTCTCTCCCAGTTGAAAAAATTCCATAACCGAAAATAAATAAGACCATTCAATCTGATCAAAAGCTTTCTCTGCATCCAACGCAATAATTGATAAAACCTTATTAATGTTTCTTTTCGAATATATAATATTAAATAATCTTCTCAGATTGTTTTGGTATAAATCCTGTTTGATCTGAATGAACTAGTTTATTAATCACTTTGTTTAGTCTTTGTGCTAATATTTTTGTTAATATTTTTTGATCAGTATTTAAAAGATATATAGCTCTATATGACCCTGGGTCATCAAGATCTTTATCTAATTTAGGTATAAGGGTTATAATAGATTCATTTAATGTTTCTGGTAATTTCTGTTGTGTATAAATGTGTTCATATAGTGTCTTCAAACGTGGAGCTATCATATCATAAAATATTTTATAAAATTCTGCTCCAATACCATCTGGTCCTGGAGTTTTACCATTTTTTAATGATCTAATAGTTTCTTCAATTTCTTTAGTAGTTATTTCGACATTTAATAATTCCCTATCTTCTAAATCCAGTCCTTTTAGATTACAATTTTTAAAAAATGTTTCTACTCTATTCGATTTTCTTTTGTTTTAGCTGAATATAATTGTTTATAATATTGCAAGAATCTCTCATTTATATCTTTAGTTTGTATTAGTAATTCCCCTTTATCTGATTTAATCCTATAAATTAATTTTTCTCCTTCCAATTTTCTTAACTGACGAGCCAATAGTTTATGTGGTTTGTCACCAAATTCAAATTGTATTTGTTTAGTATATTGGTATAGTTTTACAACTTGGTCTGACTGTATTTTATTTAATTTATATTTCAATGCAAGGATTTTATTATGTTTTATCATAGTTGGGTTAATGGCGTTCTCTGTATCTAATTGTTTAATCTCTCTTTCCAATGTCTGTTGTACCTTCCGATTCTCTTTATTATAAAATGCTTGAGAAGATATCATAATTCCCCGAACATACGCTTTAAAAGTTTCCCATAAGAGGGATGATGATATTTCTGGTGTATCGTTTGTTTCAAAGAAGATCTTGATCTGTTTTGTAATATATTCTTGAGTTATTTTGTCCTTTAAAATTTGTGGATTAAATCTCCATTGACCTTGTTTTTCCATTTTACCGGTTATTTTCATCTTAAAAGTTAAGGGTGCATGATCTGAAATTATAATATTATGATATTTTGAATTATACGTAAGTGGGATAAGTTTTAAATCTACCAGAAAATAATCTATTCTTGAATAAGTTTTATGCACGGGTGAGTAAAATGAGTATTCTCGTCCTGTTGGATTTTGCAATCTCCATACATCTTTAATATTACTAGTGTCTATATATGCATTTATTAACTCAGTGGAATGTGATTTAAGTTTTTCGTTGTCTTGATGATCTATCCAAATAAGGATCTAGTGTGCAGTTTAAATCTCCTCCAATTATTAGATTGTGTTGTGATAATTCAGGGATTGTATTAAATATTTTTTTTAAAAACAGCGGACTATCAAAATTTGGGCCGTATACATTGACAAAAATCACTTATTGTGTATATAATTCTCCTATTACAATAATATATCTACCGTCACTATCAGTTATTATTGAAGTATGTTTAAATGCAGAGCCTTTACGAATTAATATTGCTACACCTCTGGATTTGTGTGTAAAAGAAGAGTGATATACTTTATCAATCCATTTGGCTTTTAATCTATGTTCTGCCTCTTTTTTTTAAATGTGTCTCTTGGATAAATGCAACATCTATTTTAAGTGCTTTTAAATGTGCTAATACCTTACCCCTCTTAATTGGTTCGTTAATACCTTTGACATTCCAGCTACAAAACGTTATTCCTCCATTCCCCATATTCGTATGTAAGTCTTGCATCTTTTATCTAAAGGGATGTATACTAGAGCAAATGGTACAGTTTGACATACCAGACCTTACACCTGAACTTCGAATAGACGAATTTCAAAACCCTTGATTTTCTCTCATATATATATATCTCCTTTGTATTAATTGATAATTCCACTCAAATATAAAATAATAATAGTAATAATCAGAAATAGTATTAAAAAGGGGATAGATTAAGAGATTAGTAAAGTGCACAAAGAAAGAAAAAACTACATCTAGTATATGTGTAGTTAGTGTTAGCCATACTAACATGGCTAGCAGTCTAAGGACTTCCGTAGTGAATGTTAAATGTTGTCCATCTCCATGATTCACTAAAATTAATATTGCAAAAAAAAAGAAATTATTATTTAAACCGGGGATAGTGCTTACTTATTTTTATGCATCTCCACATAGGTACAGTCACAGATCTCATCACTTCGGCCCTCTGCAACAAGAACAATTCAAACTTGATTACATTTTTTAAAATTACACATTTTGCCTTATTTTAGTAATATCCATGTCAATATAATTTTATGACATGCATAGTTCAGTAAAACATCCTTTTAGTTGCATTCCAATTAAGTGCACATTTGCTAATACATTATATTAGCTTCATATGTATGCTATCAGTCTATTGAATGTCATTAGACTTCAGAGATAAAGTGTGGAAACTTGACTTTTGACCCACCGAGCCTGCGCCGACCAGCGATCACCTCGCATACCAGCACTATTCCACACACTAGGGACAATTTACAATTCCAATTTACAAAGCCAATTAACCTATGAACCTGCTTGTCTTTGGAGTGTGGGAGGAAACTGGAGAACCCGGAGAAAACCCATGTGGTCACAGGGAGAACGTACAAACTCCATTCAGGCAGCACCCGTAGTCAGGATCGAACCTGGGTCTCTGGCGCTGTAAGGCAGCAACTCTGCCTCTGTGCCTGTGTTCTCTTGTAAGCTTGGCTGTAGTCTGATGTTTTTCACTTTGCACTACCTCTTGTATTTGTCTATGGCTTGATTGTACAAAGACATTTCCCTGTCTCTCAATGTGTGTGACGATAACAAGCCAATAACAATATATATGCCTAAATTAAATCGTTTGGTCAATACCTCACAGAAAGTTATGTTCAAGTGAGGTCTTGTGGTGGTGAGTGATGGTTAGATACTGTATGTTGGAATTCAGTTTCTTTCTGAAGGATCGTACACTCTCTTCACATTTTTATACATATCCTTAATACAGTTCGATGCACTTTACAGCGACACAAGGAACTGCAGATGCTGGAATCTTGCGTAGAATACAGTTCTGGAGGAACTCAGCTCTACACCAAAGATGCCCATGTTCCACTCCGTTACATACTACACGTCAGCCCATTGCATTTCGCAGGAGTGGCCTATCTTGCTCCGCTATAGGATCTTTGCTCTACACCATGGTGGGCCCGGAACTCAATGAGATCGGGGCGTAAAGTCTGGAGAAGGGACCCGACCCAAAATGTCACCACGTTCTCCAGAGATGCTGCCTGATCCGCTGAGTTACTCCAGCACTTTGTGTCCTTTCTTAGAAAATGAAGCCTTAGGAAGGGATTGATATTAACTGCCAGTTAAAGTAACAACCTCCTTGATAAATTGTATATTTTCTGCCTACATTACTGTACAAACCCGTTCCATTGTAAACAGGCACTTTGTATCAAGGATTGAAATAACGGTTTTTACCTTTCTTCAATATTTTCAAGCAGTGGCCATTATTATGATTCCAAATCTTCACACATCCATCTCTTCCTCCTGTGATCAATCTACGGTATTAAAACAGGTTACACATGCAACGTATCAGAGGAATCAACAGGTAACACAATTCCACATGGTGGAAAAAGCCTTTAAATGTACCTCGGTACACGTGACAATAATAAACCAAGCTAAACTAAACTCACCTTCTCCCACTGTCATCAAAAGTCATGCAACAAATGGCAGCACCACCGTGGGCTCCACTAAACTCGAACGCAAGGTTCCCTGTGTCCAGGTCCCAGACTTTTATCACCTGCATGGAAGCACAAATAGAACATAGAACATAGGACAGTACAGCACAGGAACAGGCCATTTGGCCCACAATGTCTGTGCCAAACAAGCAAACAAATCTTCTCTGCCTGAACGTTTAATGTAGCTTTAGTGTAGTTTTAATTTCATTTTAGTTCCGTTTTCGTTTCACTTTAGTCCAGTTGTGGTCCAGGCAGGTGAGACCAGTGTAGAAGGGACATGCTGATCGGTGTGGACATGGTGGCCTGAGGGGCAAATGACTCCATCGTTCCATGCTGTATGACTCTAGTTTTAGTTTAGTTGTAGTCTAACAGCATGGAGACAGGCCCTTCAGCCCACACCGACCAATGGTCACCGGTAGACTACACATTAGGGGCAATTTTACAGAAACCAGTACCTCTTTGGAGCGTGGGAGGAAACCGAAGCACCCGGAGAAAACCCACACGGTCACGGGGAGAACGTACAAACTCTGTACAGACAGCACCCACAGTCAGGATCGAACCCAGGTCTCTGGTGTTGTATGGTAGCAACTCTCCTGCTGCACCACTGTGCCATATCCCTCCATTCCCAGCACATCATGGAGCAAAGAACAGAACAGTACAGCACAGGAACAGGCCCTATGGCCCACAATGTTTGTGCCGGACATGATGCCCAGTTAATCTGATCTCATATCCCTCTATTCCCTGCATGTCCAAGAGGCACATAAAAGCCTCTTAAATGCCACTATCGTATCTGCGTTCGCCACCACCCCGGGCTATGTGTTCCAGGATCCCACCACTTTCTGTGTAAAAAACCTGCTCTGCACATCGCCATTAAACATTCCTCCTTTCAATGTGCCTATCTAAAAACCTCAAACACCACTATCGTACCTGCCTCCATCACCACCCCTGGCAGCGACTTTCCAGACATTCACCACCCTCTGCTCACCACGACTCGCTCCTCAAATCTCATTTAAATTTTTCCCTCTCACCTAAAATCTATGGCCTCTAGTCTTTGACATTTCCACCGTGGGATAAAGGTGTGACTGTCCGTTATTTAAATCATTGCATATTTTAATTAAGCTAGCAGATCCACCATTGTACTTCTCAAGACAAGTTGTAGGAGACATTAGTCTTTATGCAGGCTCGAAGGGCTGAATGGCCTACTCCTGCACCTAATTTCTATGTTTCTATGTTTCTATGTTTATGCATGCAGCACACAGTGTTATAACCACTGATTTACAGTTAACTAAAGAAAACCAATTCAATTAACATTATTTCTGCTTTTAGCATTCCGTTCCATTTCTTACATTTTCCAAAACTCTAAGTTTAACTTTATTAATTATTGTATTACTCTGCCAGTCAGGGATCTGACTATAGACGTTGGGATGTTATGTTACTTCATTCCTGGGCATTTGAGTTAACGAACCAGGCTGTGAGGTAACCGGTCAATATGCTCTCCACCGTACACTTGTAGACGTTCAAGAGAGTATTCGCTGACTTGCCGTTGAATCTCCTCAATCTTCTCAGGAAGTGGAGGGGTTGTTGGGTTTTCTTTGTGACCTATGTGCTGGGTCCAGGACAGATGTTCATAGATTTGCACGCCCAGGAACTTGCATGTTTTGACTCTCTCACTACTTCTCACTTATACGTTTGTAGGCCCATGTACTTACCGATCCTTCTGAACAGCTGATGACCTGTCGAAACTCTCTGCAGTAAACGCAGCAGAGGGCCGGCTCTTTGTGGGAGGTTATGTGGTGCGGCTGAGGCTGAGGTCTGCAGACAGTGGAGAAACAGAGACAGACTCAAGTCCAGTCACACTAACGAGATTCTGGTCAGTACAGGAACTTGAGATAGTAAATACCCTTGTGATTCCTGCTATCTGAAAGGGAGCAGGATCTTTTTTTTATCCTTGGAATGTCAAAGTAGAAGAAACAAGGAATTTAAGATGCTGGTTTACACAAAAGGGCACAGGCATCATTCAGGTAAATCTCCTCTGCACCCTTTCCTAAGCCTCCACATCCAATACGCCGAATGCAGCCTAACCAAAGTCCTAAAAAGCTGCATTACAACTTCCGGATTCATAGTCAATGCCCCTAGCAATGAAGGCAAGCATCCCATATGCCTTCTTTACCTCTCTATCTACTTTAATTGAGTTGTGTACTTGGACCCCAGATCCGTCTGTACATCAGGTGCAGGAAAGTAGAACTCGAACATTTCTTCTGAGTACAAGACCAACGTACCTTCCATTGATAGACACAAAATGCTGGAGTAACTCAGCGGGGCATGCCATTCCATCTCTCCAGAGATGCTGCCTGTCCCGCTGAGTTACACCGGCATTTTATGTCTATCTTTGGTTGAAACCAGCATCTGCAGTTCCTTCCTACTCCCTTCCATCGACTCCATCTACACTTCACACTGCCTCGGCAAAGCCACCAACATAATCAAGGACAAGTCTCACCCTGGTCACTCCTTCTTCTCCCCTCTCCCATCAGGCAAGAGGTACAGAAGAGTGAAAACCCATTCCTCCAGATTGAGGGACAGTTTCGTCCCAGCTGTTTTCAGGCAACTGAACCATCCTATCAACAATAGAGAGACCTTCAAGTTCAAGTGAGTTTATTGTCATGTGTCCCTGATAGGACAATGAACATCTTGCTTTGCTTCAGCACTTCAAACTATCTTTAACCCGACTTTACTGGACTTTATCTTGCACTAAACATGATTTCCTTTATCCTTAATTGTAATCATATATAGTCCTTTCGCTGGAAGGATAGATTGCCAGCAAAAAGCTTTTCACTATACCTTGGTACAACTGAAAATCATAAACTGAACAAAACATTACATCTCAGACTGTTCAACTCTGATCATTTGCAGTCCAAAGATAAAATGTTGTCGGTGGAGGGGCAGCTTAGAACACCAAAACATTAAAAAGGCTTCTGGCACTCAAGACAGCAACCCTACCGCTGCACCACTGTGCCACCCTAGTATTCTTCAAAAGCAAATGTGTAACGCTGTGACATGTTTTTGTAACTGGGGCGGCACAGCTGAAGAGGTGCTGCATTACAGCTCCAGAGCTAGATAGGGCTCTTAAAGATAGCAGAGTCAGGGGATTAGGGGAGAAGGCAGGAAAGGGGTACTGATCGGGGATGATCAGCCATCACATTGAATGGCGGTGCTGGCTCGAAGGGCCGAATGGCCTGCTCCTGCACCTATTGTCTATATCTCTAAGCTAAGCTAAAGTTCAGGGAGTGTTCTGCAAGAGTTGTGGTAGATATGCTTACTGTATCCTGAGGTGCAGCAGGGCGATGGAGTCTGCAGCAATGCAGAGTGCTTTGATCGCTGGAATGTAGAGGCTTGTGGATATATCTCCTTTAATTCCACTGGTTTGCTGGTTAGCTGTGTACAGGCAACATTGGTCCTCAGTATCCCAGATCTAGAAGCAAAAAAATTGAGTATTTTTATGTCATGGAATTCATGTTCATATGTTCTAGGAGTAGAGTTAATGCCATTCAATCATGGCTGATCGATCTTTCCCTCTCAACCCCATTCTCCTGCCCTCTCCCCATAACCTTTGCCACCCATACTAATCAAGAACCTGTCAGTCTCTGCCTTAAAAATATCTATTGACTTGGCCTGAATGTGGCAATGAATTCCAGATTCATCACCATCTGAGTAAAGAAATTCCTTATCTCCTTTCTAAAGGTACGTCCTTTTATTCTGAGGTTGTGGCATATTTTTATCTGCGGGGTAGAAAATTAAGTATAGATCATTGTTAGCTGGGAGAAGGCAACAACAAAGCAAACAGAGATAAACTGCACTCTGTATCAGACAGTAGGGCTGGTCAGAGAACTGGGAAGGGGGAAGGATGGAGAGAGAGGGAAAGCAAGGGCAAATTGATGTTACAGGAGTCATGCCCTGTCTCACTGTGCGAGTTGTTACCGAGTGATAGACTCGTGGCTGCCACGTGCAAGTGTATGATCAAGTGTGTGGCCGAGTTCCCACGGGTATGTAATTGCTGCGATGTTGCAAGTTCCTCTCCGAGTTAGCAAGTTCCTCTCCCGAGTTAGCAGTTCCTCTCCCGTGAGCCAACCGTGAATGAAGGTATGGTTTAATAAAGCTGTTAAAATACATCTCCAAGCGCGTCGGCATCTATTGATATGACCTACATGGGAAAATGCGCATTCTACCAAGCATTTCTTGTTTTTTATGTTTTTAAATACTTTTTTGCAATGGATCTTATTTTAATAATTTTAAAAAAGGAAGCAGCCCTGACATTGAGCGGCGTTGGGACCCGACAGCAGACACACACACACACACACCAACGTACACACAGACAGCAGCTACACACAGCTTCAGTTAAAGCAGCGCGGGTGACTGAGCGGCCGCCAGGACCACACAGTACACACACACACACACACACACACAGATGACAGAGAGGGAGAGTAGACAGAGAGGGAGAGTTGAGCAGCCCAGAGGAATTGGTGACTGAGAGGACACAGCAGAGAGGGAGAGAGAGACACACACACACACACACACACAGGACAGAGAGTGTGAGCAATGGGGCCCCGGGGGGGTGGATGAGCATGTGGACACATCCCACCCACCACCCCAGACTTGCCCTTCGGCAGGTCTTTAAGAAGTTTATTGAGACAGAGTGAAGCCACGGGGACAAAGTGTAGACACGAAATGCTGGAGTAACTCTGCGGGACAGGCTGCATCTCTGGAGCGAAGGAAAGTGAAGAAGGGTCTCGACTCTATTCCTTCTCTCCAGAATAGTTATAAACTCCAGCAATCTTTGGTTCAGTCTTACGAGCAAAAGAACAGATTATTAAAGTTCCCACGGTACACTCACGAGACACTAAGATAAACGCACGGGGCCACTACGTTATTGGCAACGAGTTAAAATGTTTCCATTTTACCACTTGAACAGTTAATTTGACCTTAACAAGTTTCCCCGAGTACCTGCCGTTATCGATAAGTTGCTCGTGCGAGGACCGTGATCACCACGAGTGAAAACTCGGGGTCACTCGTGGCCAACTCGCACAGTGAGACAGGGGTTTCAATGCATACCGCTGGAGTGTAAGCTGCCCAAGCAAATATGAGGTTGCTCCTCCAATTTGTGCTTAGAGATAATGGAGGAGGCCCAGGGCAGAAAGTGCAACCGGAATGAGGTTTAGGTGGAGGTGAACATACAGTAGATGAGGTTGGAGGAGGTGCAAATGAACATGTGTAAAACGTGTATCATACGTAAAATGGGTTCAATGTCCGTGGCCAGTTTGGCCCAGTGGATTCAACCACACAAGGCAACAATTCTGGAAATTATAGTTATCTGTGTGCATACAGTCACAGTCATACAGCAGGCTATTCAGCCCAACATGTCCATGCCTACAAAGGTGCCCCATCTATGCTTGCCTGTATTTGTCCCATATCCCTCTAAATCTGGGGAAAAGGTTCTGACTGTCTACCGTATCTATGCCACTTATAATTTTATAATTTTGCCTATTAGGTATCCCTTCAGACTCTGATGATCCAGAGAAAACAAAGTTTGTCCAACCTCTCCTTATATGCGATACCTGTTGCAGGAGATGGCTAGTTTAGTTTTAATTTTAGTGTCTAGATTTTACGAACCTTTACAGTGTTGTCAGTGGAGACAGAAAAAAGTTTATTGTCATCGATGGAAATGGAAATAAAGCAGATCGGGGCACAGTGACCTCTCAAAGAGCCGGTAGCTTTCCTGTAAACCAACAAATAAGATATGAGGCACTGAGCACACAATATGATAAATGCAGCCCTTTATTTCAATATGCAAAAGGAAACAAAGTGCTGGAGTAACTCAGCAGGGCGCAGCACAGTGGGCGGTGCAGTGAAGCAACGGTAACGTTGTTGCCTGACAGGGCCAGAGACCTGGGTTCAATCCTGACCTCGGGCGCTGTCTGCACGGAGTTTGCACGTTCCCCCTGTGACCGCATGGGTTTTCGCTGGTTGCATCAGCTTCTTCCCACACTAAAGATGTATAGGTTTGGAGGTTAATTGGCTTTGGTAAAAAAAAAATTAATTGCCCCTAGTGTGCAGGATATTTTAGTGTATGGGGTGATCGCTGGTTGGGCCGGACCTGGTGCGCCAAAGGGCCTGTTTTCCCGCTGTATCTCTTGGCTAAAGTCTAAACATTACAGTGATAGAATCACATTGTACCCATGCCCAGACCAATTACTTTAGTTTAGTTTTACTTGTTATTATTGTCATGTGTACTGAGGTACAATGAAAAGGTTGCAGATCTGGAGAACATGCATAGGTGACAGTTCGAGTCGGGACTCTTCTTCAGAATCATTTTAATACTGAAGTAACGGGTCAACTGAGGATGTACCGATCACACAACTCCCAGTAGGCCGCCGCGGCAGATGCCTCCCAGGAGGCGGCAGAAAAGCTCAGCGGTGGAGCCTCATGGGTCGGTGGAGCAAGCCTGGTTCGACGGAGCCTCGCGTCCGACGGAGCCTCACGGGTCGACCCACGGTCAGCAGCGCAGCGCCGTGCGGTTTTTAGGTTAATTGTCTTTTGTAAATTGTACCTAACGTGCAAGATAGAACTAGAGTACAGCTAATCGCTGTATCTATTAACTAGACTAAAACTAAAGTAAAATTAAGAAACAGATGACATAGGTTAAAGGTGAGGAGGGAAATATTTAATTGAAACCTGAGGGACAATGTTTTCACACCGAGGGTGGTGGGTATATGGAACAAGCTGCCAGAGGAGGTAGTTGAGGCAGGGACTAGAGCAACATTTAAAATGCTTTTAGACAGGTGCATGGATAGGATAGGTTTAGACGGATATGGGACTGTGTAGATGGGACATCTTGGTTGGCATGGGTATGTTGGGCCAAAGGGTCTGTTTCTCAGTGACTCTAGAACAAGATATTAGTTGGAGATTTCATGTCAGCCTTAGTTTAGTTTAGTTTAGTTTATTGTCACGTGTAATCGAGTGAAACGCCTTACCCAGGGACATAGGGGTTCCACATGCGCACCATCCGGTCCATCCCTCCTGTAACCAGCAAGTTCTTCTTCTTGCACAAGTCAAAGGTCTTCACCCCTTTGTGCACACAGAATACAGACTGGTCACACTCCAGCCTCTTCTGAGGGACACAAGGACCGTGGCATTTAGTGGTCTTCCCCTCTTTCCAGCATTCTCTCATCTCCTTCATCTGTTTCTCCAGGTTTGTGGTCCCAGTGGTACAGCCTTCGGTGAATCAACAGAGGAATGACAAAGGAGCGACCCAACAAAACATGGAGAAAATAAATCTGAAGTCTTAGAATCAGGTTTAGGCTACACAATTTTGTCCAGAGAGTCAAGAATGTTTTATTGTCATATGTCCTTAAACAGAATAATGAAATTCTTACTTGCAGCGACACAACAGAATGTGTATATCAACACAACTAGAGTGGAATTTACTTGGTAATCCAGCCTGGTAACATAGAACTGGTGTAAACGGGTAATCGATGGTCGACATGGACTCTGTGGGAGGAAGGGTCCGATCACATGTTGCAACTTTCAATTTTAAAAAAGCACAGGATCAGGCTGTTTGGCCCAGGATATCCATGCCAAATTGATGCCGATCTCTTCTGCCTGCACATCATCCACATTCTTCTATTCCCTGCATAAGACCATAACACAATGCTGCCTTACAGCAAAATGCAGCGCCAGAGACCCGGGTTCGATCCCAACTACGGGTGCTGTCTGTATGGAGTTTGTACATTCTCCCCGTGACCTGCGTGGGTTTTCTCCAAGATCTTCGGTTTCCTCCCACACTCCAAGACGTACAGGTTTGTAGGTTAATTGGCTTGATAAATGTAAAAAATGTCCAGTATAAAATTGTCCAGTGCTGAGTGATGCTCTACCTAGAGCTTTTCAGCGTACTACATCCAGATCCAGACAAAGGAGCAGAATTAGGCCATTCGGCCCATCGAGTCTGCTCCACATTAGATTATGGCTGATCTATTTTTCCCTCTCTCCCCATTCTCCTGCCATTGCCCCCTAACCTTTGGCGCCCTTACTAATTATAAAACCTGTCACACTCCGCTTTAAAAATACCCAATGACTTGGCCTCCGCAGCCATCTGTGGCAATTAATTCCACAGATTAACCACCCTCTGGCTTAAGAAATTCCTCCTTATCTCAATTCTAAAGGTATGTCCTTTTATTCTGAGGCTGTGCTCCCTGGTCCTAGACCACCTCTCCATGTTCCCTAGAGATGCTGCCTGACCCGTTGAGTTACTCCAGCACTTTGTGTCCTTTTCAATATCCCTCCATTCCCTGCATACCCATGTGCCTATCTGTAAGCTTCTTAAATGCCATTATCGTGTGACAGAAATAGTAATAAGAATAGAATATGTTCGGAAGTCTTTGCCATGTTTGATGTTACTCAGAGCGGGAGATATACCTAGCATTAAAGCTGTGAACTAAACCACTACAGAAACAGAGGGCAGCACAGTGACACAGTGGTAGAGTTGATGCTTTACAACATAGGAGGCCCTGGTTTGATCCTGACCTCAGGTACTGTCTGTGCAGAGTTTGCACGTTTTCCCTATGACTACATTAATTTTCTCCGGGTGCTCTGGCTTCCTCCCATATCCCAAAGACACACAGGTTTGTGGGTTAATTGGCTTCTGTAAGTTGCCCCTAGTGTGTAGGATAGTGCTAGAGTACGGGGCGATCATTGGTCGGCGCATAGTCGGGGGCCGAAGGGCTTGTTTCCACAGGGCTTGTATGTCCAAGTAAAATCCAAAGTAAAGAAATATTAGGTTCAAAAATTCATTTACCGATTACCAAGGCTGTGGCTTCGTGGCTGGAAGCAGTTATGACTGAGGTGATGGAGTCATAATATTTCAGCTGCAAGAAAAAAGATGCTCTGTGAAATATAAAAATGAAGAAAAGAGAAGACAAATTGAAGTGAAGTAAAATGCACCAGATATAGACTCATAATTAATGGAGAGGACCAGGCAATGCGGAGACTCCCACTCCATCTGCCTGACATTATCAAAAAACTCAATCATTTCTCATGATTCAATCTTTTTAAATTCTGGCATGAAGCTGACAACATTAATCAAACAACTTTGAGATTTCATAAACAAACCTACATCTTTTAAAGGGATGACTGAGTTTTCATAAGTAGCTTAAATAGTAACTGGGGACAAGGTGAAAATGTTAATAGAACATGAAAGAGTAGCGTATGGAACAGGCCCTTCCACCCATAATGTCCGTGCCAAATATAATGCCAGGACTATCTGCCTGCACATAATCGTTATCCCTCCATTCCCTGCACATACATGTGCGGATCCAAAAGTCCCTTAAACACCACTATCGTACCTGCCTCAACCATCACCCCCAGCAGTGTGTTCCAGGAACACACCATCCTCTCGGTAAAAGAACTTGCCCTGCGCACCTCCTTTAAACTTTACTCCGGCACGTTGTATTTTGTTCCTTGTTCTCCAGAGATGTTGCCTCACTCACTAAGTTACTCTAGCAATTTGTGTTTTTTTTAAAATATAAACCAGCTTCCGCAGTTCCTTGTATCTCCTTTCAACTTTCCCGTCTCACCTTAAAGCTTTGCCGAATAGTATTTGATAAATACTGTCCTATTTACTGTCTTATTTACTATCCTTAAAAAAATTATGTGAGGCATAGATAGGGTAGACAGTCAGAACTTATTTATCATCCTGGCAAATAGGTTCTGACTGTCTACCCTATCTATGCCTCACATAATTTTATATACTTTCCTAAAAAGTAAGTAAGTAGGTTTATTGGCCAAGTATTCACATACAAGGAATGTGCCTTGGTGCTCCGCCCACAAGAAACAACATAGCGCACAGTGACAGTTACAAATGACTCAGAAAACATTAAACATTAATAATAATAAAGTAATAATAATAATAAATATTAATAATAATAATTTATCATTAATAACATTAATGATGAAACACCATTGATCAAGCATGTGAACCAACAAAACACCAGATCAAAGGGAGACTACAGATTTTTGGCTGTTGAGTAGAGCAACTAGTCGTGGATAAAAACTGTTTTTATGTCTGGCTGTGGCAGCTTTGACAGTCGAGTCGCCTTCCAGAGGTATAGTACCTCAATACTATAAGCAGATATCAGTCCATAGGGACCAAACCTTTGTTCCGCTTTGGGTGTTAGTGGGGTTGATTCTTTCAATTTGTTTTGAGCCTCTTTAGAAATAAAAAAGTTTTCAACCTTCACCCCAGAGAAACGCAAACCCCCCACCCCGATATCAAACAGACCAGACTTCCCACCGTTGACGCTATCCACGCTGCCTCAGAAAAGCAGCCAACATAATCTAGCGATGTTACAAAACCTACCTTCAGCGGCGCTCCAGATCTGTCACTGGCTTTGCGTGCGACTCTAGCGCCTTTGGTGGTGGGGTTGGGGGGGGGGGGGGGGGAGGGAGCAAAATGCAGGTTTGTATCGCTTGTCGGAGAAGGATTTCCTCGGGCTGCTAGCTGATGAAGAAAAATCGATCGGACTTCCGTTCCCGGTTTTTAAAAAATATATATTGCTGGACAATTTAATCGCTGGATTAAAGTAAAAAGCGACTTCGAACACCCTCAACACCCACAACGTGACGGATCGCAAAAACAGGACAAAACAAAGGGGAAGTCGTTTATTTTACATCTAATCTTGCTTCTTGGAGTGGCTTTCGTCTAATTTTACATTGCGAAAATGTTATTTGGGCCCCATACAGATCGACAGTGTCTTTCCTGCCGATATGGGGTTAAAATTCACTGCAACGGCAACGTTCCAATCGATCGAATTCCAGAAACACCCACTCGCAAGATGATTTAAATCCTGTTTTTTTTTGGACAATCATGTCATAAGTCGTCTAAATAGTCTATATTTTGTGTTATTCTCTCTCCATGATCATTATGTTTAAACTAAAATATTCACAACAGTTTGAGTTACATGTTTTGTGCAATATAATAATTTTGATTATATTTTGAGCGGATATTTCAGGATTAATTTATGGGAATTAAACATTAAATTCCTTCCATTTGGCCTATAAGTTCATGACAGTGAGATTTAAAAATCATGTTATATTGTGAATTCTTGTGTGAATGGGATTAGTTTGTTATTTGGACACTTAGGCTATTAAAAAAAAATAATTTTCTTCAGAAATGGATAGATGTTTAGATCTAGTAATTGAATTTGGATGAATTTAATTGATTTGATGAAACTGATGAATATGAATTTTTTGTTGGGTATTTACTATTTGTTTTAGCGTTTAGCTTTATCATTTCTACCTTTTTTCTAAAACTGCAAATAATAACTTGTTTCTGTTAATGCTGTTTAGTGTTTTTTTTCCTTTACATTTTAAACAGTTGTCTCCGAAGAAGACATGCAAAATTGTCGATCCAAATGCCCAGCAAAAGAGACTGATTTAGACAGCATTCGCAGAGATTATCCAAATTTGGACTAATCCAAATGTGATGATCTACAGGACATTCTTAATGGGAAAGTAGTGGGCAAAAAGGCATGTCATGCGTGGTTTGAAGAGCAAACTACTGTAGTTTACAATGCCAAAATTGAAAAGTTGTGGAAAAACAAGGTGTACAGAGTTGCTCATTGGTTACAATCTGAGGAGTATGATAATGCTACTGATTATGATATGCCAATGTACCAGCTAGCAACTGATCTTCTCCAAAAAGACTTGGTCTATTGCTAGAAATTATAATTGATTTACCTATCTATTACGGACTTACAGCATATAATACAATAATATTAAAGTTCTGATCTTGAGAATATCACATTTTTGAATTTTCAAGGCAGCCTGGGTGTTTATTACTATTTCTGTCACAACGGTCAGTTTTATAATTAGCTACAATTAGGTAACTAACTAATTATATGCTTTAATTTCAGGTCATCCAAGTAAGATATTTTATATTTGTTTCAGAATGGTTCAATCTATAATAACTGGAAATTTCATTCAATTCTCTTAATTTTTAAGAAAGTTATGGGCTTTTGACTCTCCTCGATCACAATTTTTGTGTTAAGTGAATGGAAAAGCAATAGGGAAACAATAGCAATAGGGAAACAAGATGCTAATTTCCGAGTATGAAAATGGCCATAACCTTTTGAATACTGAAGATATGAAAGTGAATTAGGTGTCAAATTAAACTTCTTTTTATGCTTTATCTGATGGGATACATTCCAGACTTGATTTTTAAAATCTCAAAATTTTGTAACATTGCTACATAATCAAAGAACTATGTAGCAATGTTACCACCCTGATCAATCCTCTTCTCCTTCCTCCCATCAGGCAGAAGATACAGAAGCTTGAAAGCACGCACTACCAGACTCAGGAACAGCTTCTTCTCCTCTGTTAGAACATGGATTTGTGCCTGGAAGGTCATGTTTGACAAACCTTCTTGAATTTTTTGAAGCGGTAACTAGGGAAATTGATGAGGGTAAAGCAGTGGATGTTGTCTATATGGATTTCAGTAAGGCCTTTGACAAGGTTCCCCATGGAAGGTTGGTTAAGAAGGTTCAATCTTTGGGTGTTAATGGTGGAGTAGCAAGATGGATTCAACAGTGGCTGAATGGGAGATGTCAGAGAGTAATGGTGGATGGCTGTTTGTCAGGTTGGAAGCCGGTGTGACCAGTGGGGTGCCTCAGGGATCTGTGTTGGGTCCACTGTTGTTTGTCATGTGCATCAATGATCTGGATGATGAGGTGGAAAATTGGATAAGTAAGTATGCAGATGATACTAAGATAGGTGGTGTTGTGGATAATGAAGTAGATTTTCAAAGTCTACAGAGAGATTTGGGCCATTTGGAAAAGTGGGCTGAAAGATGGCAGATGGATTTTAATGCTGATAAGTGTGAAGTGCTACATCTTGGCAGGACAAATCAAAATAGGACGTACATGGTAAATGGTAGGGAATTGAGGAATACTGTGGAACAGAGGGATCTAGGAATAACTGTGCATAGTTCCCTGAAGGTGGAATCGCATGTAGATAGGGTGGTAAAGAAAGCCTTTGGTGTGCTGGCCTTTATAAAATCAAGAGCATTGAATATAGGAGTAGGGAAGTAATGTTAAAATTGTACAAGGCATTGGTAAGACCAATTCTGCAGTATGGTGTACAATTTTGGTCGCCTAGTTATAGGAAGGATGTCAACAAATAGAGAGAGTACAGAGGAGATTTACTAGAATGTTGCCAGGGTTCCAGCAACTATGTTACAGAGAAAGGTTGAACAAGTTAGGTCTTTATTCTTTGGAGCGCAGAAGGTTAAGGGGGGACTTGATTGAGGTCTTTAAAATGATGAAAGGGATAGACAGAGTTGACGTGGATACGTTTTTCCCATTGAGGGTAGGGAAGATTCAAACAAGAGGGCATGACATGAGAATTAAGGGACAGAGGTTTCGGGGCAACGTGAGGGGGAACTTCTTTACTCAGAGGGTGGTGGCTGTGTGGAATCAGCTTCCAGCAGAAGTGGTGGAGGCAGGATCGATTTTAACATTTAAGAGTAAAGTGGATAGGTATATGGACGTGAAGGGAATGGAGGGGTATGGTCTGAGTGCAGGTAGATGGGACTAGGGGAAAACAAATGGTCGGCACGGACTGGAAGGGCCGAGAGGGCCTGTTTCCGTGCTGTAATTGTTATAAGGTTATATGTTATATGGTTATCCGGCTTCTGAACGGTCCTTCCCTAAGATAGTATATTGTCCAATTCACCTCCACCCCATTGCAGACATTGTACTTTGTCCATGGAACTGATGCACTTCAATGCTGAGAACTATATTCTACATTCTGTATCTGCCCCTTTGCTTTATCTATTGTGCTTGAGTTTGACTTGCATTTATGTATAGGATATATAATAGTTTGCATGCAAAACAAAGCTTTTCACTGTACCTCGGTGCATGTGACAATAATAAACCTAAACCTGATCTGATATCTACTGTCGAACCAGGTACAACTCAATCACGTATCATCTTGGTGCAACTGAACCAGGCCGACGATGCAAACCTCCCAACTCCACAGAATGAGATCGGGTCATATTGCTTGGGACACAGATACATCCACATTCAACACTTTCACCCACGCCTCGAGGGCCTGAGCTATAGGGAAAGGTTGGGCAGGCTAGGACTTTATTCCTTGGAGTGTAGAAACCTGAGGGGTGATCTTATAGAGGTTTACCTTAGCTTAGTTTAGTTTAGAAATACGGCACAGAAACAGGCCCTTCGGCCAACCGAGTCCACGCTGACCAGCGATCCCTGTACACTGGGACTATCCTACACACAAGGAACAATTTACAATCTTTACCAAAGCCAATTAACCTACAAGTCTTTTGGAGTGTGGGAGGAATCCAGAGCACCCAGTGAAAACCCACACGGTCACAGGGAGAAGGTATAAACTCCATAAAGACAGCACCAGTAGTCGGGATCTAAGCCAGGTCTGTGGCACTGTAAGGCAGCAACTCTACCGCTGTGCCAACATGCCATGAATATGTAAAATCATGAGGGGAATGGATAGGGAAAAGGAAGAGTCTTTTACCCAGAGCATGTGAATCAGTTTTAAGGGGAGAACAAAAGGATTAGGGGCGGCACGATGGCGCAAGGGTAGAGTTGCTGTCTTACAGCGCCAGGGACCAGGGTTCGATCCTGACTACGGGTGCTGTCTGTATGGAGTTTGAACGATCTCCCTGTGACCGCGTGGGTTTTTGACCGCGTGTGTTCTTGCCGTTTTGTAGGTTAATTGGCTTCTGTAAATCATCCCTGGTGTGTAGGATAGAACTAGTGTACTGGGTGATTGCTGGTTGATGCAGATCGGAGAGCCAGAGGGCCCGCTTCCACGCTGTGTCTCTAAACTAAAGTAAATTTCAGATGATCTTGGATAGCGGCAATGTGGTGAGATATCAGGCAGACTCTTACCTGTGTAAGACACAAAATATTGGAGTAACTCAGCGGGTGAGGCAGCATCTATGGAGAGAAGGAATGGGCGACGTTTCGGGTCGTGACCCTTCTTCGCATGACTCACCTGTGTAACCCAGTCTTCATGAACCTTCCAGCGAATGTAGGTCACGTTTGGTGACAGGGCAGAGCTTTCGATGCTTATGCTGGGCATATTGTCCACCTTTGGACACTTCTTCCATGTTCTGTCATAAACAAAAAGACCCCCAATTAAAATTGACTCCCACAGCACAGCGACCCCTCCATCACCTCTAACCACGCAACTGAACCACCCTACCAACAACGGGAGAGCAGTCCTGAACTGCTATCTACTTCACTGGAGACCCTTGGACTATCTTTGATCGGACTTTACCTTGCACTAAAAGTTATTCATGTCGTTCCCTTTATCGTGTACCTGTACACTGCGGACGGCTCGATTGTAATCACGTTTTAACTTTCCACTGACTCGTTAGCACGCTACAAAAGCTTTTCACCGTACCTCGAAACACGTGACAATAAACTAAACTTAAGCTCAGTGTTACAAAACTGTAGGCGCAAATGAGGACACTAACCTGCTATTATGTACCGGTAATTGCCTTTCCACAGACCATAGAACAGTACAGAAGATAGACACAAAATGTTGGAGTAACTCAGTGGATCAGGCGGCATCTCTGGAGAAAAGGAATAGGTGACGTTTTATGTCGAAGCTTTTCTTCAGACCATCAGAACAGTACAGCGTTGAAACAGGCCCTTCGGCCCACATTATCTGTCTAAACATGATGCCAGGTTAATCTCTGCCTGCACATTATCCATATCCTTCAATTCCATGCATATCCATGTGCCTATCCAAGAGCCTCTTAAATGTCACTATCATTCCTGCCTCCACCACCATCCCTGGCAATGCATTCACCTCTGTGCAGAAATATGTCCTGCACATCTCCGTTAAACTTTGCCCGTCCCACCTTAAAGCTATGCCCGCTAAGTCTATGACAATTCCATCCTGGGTGAAAGAGTCAGACTATCTATGCCTTCCCTCAGGTCTTCCCTCAGCCTCTGACGTTCCAAAAAAAAAAAAAAAGTTTGTCCAACCTCTCCTTAGAGGCTGGGGGGGGGCGGGGGGGGGGGGCTGAAGTGCCGGCCGGCCGGCAACAAATGACCTGGTAGGTCCATTGTTGGCTAGAGAAGGTGTGATCTCAAGAGAAACAATGTGGAGAACTGTGAAACTGATAAAAATGACAGGAAGGGGGCAAGGAGGGAGAGGAAGGGGAGGGGAGTAGGAGAAGAAGTTACTTAAAACTAGAGAATTCAACATTCGTACCGTTAGGTTTTAAGCTGCCCGAGCAAAATATTAGATGCTCGTCCTCCAATTTACATGTGGCCTCACTCTGGCAATGCAGGAGGCCCAGGACAGAGGTCAGTGTGGGATGGGGAAGAGTAGTGAAATTGTTGCCTGCCAGGAAATCCCGTAGGCTTAGGTTAGAGTGAGAGTAAGTGATCAGCAAAATGGTCACCAAGTTTACGTTTGGTCTCGCCAATGTACAGGAGCTAGCTCTCCCTGGATCCTGTGCAATCTAACCTCCCACTGTAGCATATCATGCAGAATGTTATCAAAGGCCTTGCAGAAATTCATAATTCCCAATTCCTCCGTCTACGCCGCATCTGCTCTCAGGGTGAGGTGTTTCACACCAGGTCATCACAAATGGCCTCATTCTTCAGAGAACGGGGATTCCCCTCCCCCACTATTGATGAGGCTCCCACCAGGGTCTCCTCCATACCCCGCAACACTGCCCTCTCTCCCCATTCCCCCACTTGCAAACAGGGCAGAGTCCCCCTGGTCCTCACCTTTCACCCCACCAGCCGGCAAATACAACAGATAGTCCTCCGCCAGTTTCGCCACCTCCAACGTGACCCCTCCACCCGCCACATCTTCCCATCTCCCCCCCTGTCTGCCTTCCGCAAAGACCACTCCCTCCGCGACTCCCTTGTCAATTCTTCCCTCCCCTCCCGCTCTACTCCTTCCCCGGGCACTTTCCCTTGCAACCGCAAGAAATGCAACACTTGTCCCTTCACCTCCCCCCTCCACTCCTTTCAGGGACCCAAGCAGTCCTTCCATGTCCGACAGAGGTTCACCTGCACCTCCTCCAACCTCATCTACTGCATCCGCTGCTCCAGATGCCAGATGATCTATATCGGTGAGACCAAGCGGAGGCTTGGCGATCGTTTCGCCGAACACCTCCGCTCGGTCCGCAAAAACCAACCCGACCTCCCGGTCGCTCAGCACTTCAACTCCCCCTCCCATTCCGTATCCGACCTCTCGGTCCTGGCCTCCTCCACGGCCAGAGTGAGCAACAACCGCAAGCTGGAGGAACAGCACCTCATATTCCGCTTGGGGAGTCTGCATCCTTTGGGCTTGAATATTGAATTTTCTCAATTCTGTTAACCCTTGCTGTCTCCTCCCCTTCCCACCTCTCCCTCAGCCCTCGGGCCCTGACATTCCCTCTATCTCTATCTCCCTCCCCCACCCCAGTCGCACCAGCTTCTCATTTTCACACCACAAACAGCTTACAATGGCTTGTTCCCTTTATCATCGATTCTTTTTTGCATATCTTTCACTCATTGTTCTTTATCTCTCCACATCACCGTCTATATCTCTCGTTTCCCTGATCCCTGACCAGTCTGAAGAAGGGTCTCGACCCGAAACGTCGCCTATCTCCTTCGCTCCTTAGATGCTGCTGCACCCGCTGAGTTTCTCCAGCTTTTTGTGTAACCCTTGATTCTCCAGCATCTGCAGTTTCTTCGTTAACACAAGACTGTAAAGACGATGTCTATGGCCCTGCACTCAGTCAAATTAATGAGACTCAATCTCCCACAAAAACAATTCCCATACCGGGAGTCGAACCCGGGCCGCCTGGGTGAAAACCAGGAATCCTAACCGCTAGACCATATGGGAGCTTGACTCCCTTGATTGTTTTTGAAATTGTGAATCCATGGTTCTAGATAGTCTGGCTTCATGAAACATCAACTCTGCATGTACCCTTTCAAAAAGGTATCAGAATTTAGTGCTTTTTCTATGATTTCCCATGATTACCTCTCGTTCTTCTCAACTCCCGACTACAGTCTTTGTCTGCTCCCCCCTCATAGAACAATAGGGGGCGGCACAGAGGCGCAGCTGGTAAAGCTGCTGCCCTTACAGTGCCAGAGACCCCGGTTCAATCCTAACCTCTGGTGCTGCCTGTGTGTTCAGTTTGCACATTCTCCCTGTGACCATGTGGGTTTCCTCCAGTTTCCTCCCATATCCCAAGGACCTGAGGGTTTGTAGGTTCATTGGCCTCTGTATATTGCCATAAATTCTACCAAAATGGAAAGCAAGATAACTGTACAATGTTGTAGAAAGAGAACAGTACAGAATGTGGAAACAAAGAATTGCATATGCAGGTTTATACCAAAGATAGACGTTGTTCTCCAGAGATGCTGCCTGACCTGCTGAGTTACTCCAGCACGTTGTGTCTATCTATAGACGTGTACAGCACAGGAACAGGCCCCTCGGCCCACAATGTCCATGCCAAATGTGATGCCAAGTTAAACGGATCTCCTCTGCCTGCAGGTGGTCCATATCCCTCCATTCCCTGCATAGCCATGTGTCAACCAGAACCGCTACATCTCTGCTTAAGCGATGTGGGAGTCCAGAACCAGGGCTCACAGTTTAAGAATAAGGGTTAGACCATTTAGGACTGAGATGAGGAAAAACCTTTTCACCCTGAGAGATGTGAATCTGTGGAATTCTCTGCAACAGAGGCAGTGAAGGCCAATTCACTGATGTTTTCAAGAGGGAGTTAGGGCTAAAGGAATCAAGGTATATGGGGAGAAAGCAGGAACAGGGTTCTGATTTTAGATGATCAGCCATGATCATATTGAATGGCGGTGCTGGCTCAAAGGGCCGAATGGCCTACTCCTGCACCTAATTTTATATGTTTCTGTGTTTCAGAGAATGTCACAGTTGTGAAGCCCAGTTTCGGCAGCAGGTGGCGCTGAGATCGCATTGCCAGATAATCTATTAAAGAAGGAACTGCAGATGCTGGACAATCGAGGGCACACAAATTGGTCTGAAGAAGGGTCTCGACCCGAAACGTCGCCTATCTCCTTCGCTCCTTAGATGCTGCTGCACCCGCTGAGTTTCTCCAGCCTTTTGTGTACGCCAGATAATCTAATTTTGCGCATAGATATCACGCTGACACTCCCCACCTTAAGCAATCAGTGACTGGCGTTAAGTCCCACTTCCGTAAATAATGCTGTACTCAGTCCCTGGTGCAATTCCACAACACTGTACGATCACTCAAGTTTACATGGGAAACAAGCCGGCATTGGCAGTGGTGTTTACCCAGAAGGCCGGGCGCCGCAGAAAGTGCCCCAACGCTGAGATGGGAACCCAAGTTGGCAATGGCGGCAGTGATTACCCAGAAGGCCACACACTGCAGAAAGTGGCCTGGACTCAGCTGAGACAATTAATACTCTCAGTGATAGACGCAAAGTACTGGAGTAACTCAGCGGGTCAGGCAGCATCCCTGTAGAAAATGGGTAGGCGATGTTTCAGGCCAGGACCCTTCTTCAGACTCAGTGAGTTATTTCGGGCAGGGGATGGGAATGGTGATTCCGACTTACGTAAAATCTGACTTACACAAGTGTTCACGGAACGTAACCCTTACCTAAGTCGGGGGAATGACTGTACGCTAAAATGTATTTGATTAACGTCTGTAAACCATGAGCTTTGCTGCCAATCAAATAGGAAATGATCTATCAAAATAAATCAATCTTTACTCATCCCTGACGGACAAGGAACTGCAGATACTGGAATCTTGAGCCAAAAAAAACAGCAAAGTGCTGGAGTAACTCTGTGGGTCAGGCAGCATCTGTGGAAAACATAGATAGGTGACATTTTGGGCCTGGACCCTTCTCCAGACATTTCGTCAGCAGCTCGGTTTACAAACGTTAATCAAATATATTTTAATCCTTCAGGGAGTCAGCATGGACAAGTCAGGCCAAATGGGCTGTTTCCATGCTATACGGCTCTATGGCTTCATGGATGTTGAGTCTGTTTCTTATGTCTGCTGTCAGCTTATCAAATTATGCTTTCATCAGGAAAGTTCATTCCACAGAGTCATTCCACCCAGTCCGCTGCAAATTTCTTCACATCCATTGTTAATCCCAGAAGTCACAGGGGACAAGAAGCAGAAATCTTTACCTGGTCAGTGTTTGAGAGAGATATGCTTTACTCTGGAATGTCGGGGGCTGAGCGGAGACCTGATAGAGGTATATAAAATTATGAGCGGCACAGGTAGGGTAGACAGTCAGAGCCTTCTCTCCGGGAGTAAATGTTAAAGACTAAAGGGCCTAGTTTAGAGATGCAGCATGGAAACAGGCCCTTCGCACCCACTGATTCCATGCCCGCCAGAGTCACACCCAACAACCCAGGTTCGATCCCAACCTCAGGTCCTGAGGTTGCACATTCTCCCTGTGACCACGTGGGTTTCCTCCGGATGCTCCGGTTTCCTCCCACATTGCAAAGACGTGTGGGGTTGTGGGTTAATTGGCCCTCTATAAAATTGCCCCCTGATGTGAAGCGAGTGGACGAGAAAGTGAGATAGCAAGAACTGGTATAAGCAGACGATCGATGGTTGGAATGGACTCGGTGAGCCGAAGAGCCTGTTTCTCTAAACTAACTACAAACTTCGGTTTCAAACTGAATGATGATTTTTATGCTCAGAATAAGACACATATTTACATGTGTTGCACAAGAATTTTACACGAAACACGTATTATACAAAAATAGCGTACGGGAACATTTAGAAACTTGCCAACTTCTCACACATTACAAACCTTAAAGTTTCAGCTGCAGACGATAGAAGTAAAATGTTCACACAGCCCTGTAAAGACAAGAGTTTCAAATGTTTAAAACATCATAAATATCAAATTTTAATCGTTTAATCTCTGGGGAAGAGTTGGTCTGATGGTGACATGTTGTTTGTTTAATTTCGATTTAGTTTAGAGATATAGCCCACCAAGTCTATGCCAACCTGTTCATGCTAGTTCTATCCTGTACACAAGGGGCAATTTACAGAAGCCAATTAACCTACAAACCTGAACGTCTTTGGAACGTGGGAGGAAACCAGAGCAGCGGAAGAAACCCACGTGGTCACAGGGAGAACGTGCAAACTCTGTACACCCGAGGTCAGGATCGAACCCGGGTCTCTGGCACCATAAGGCAGCGCTTGCCACTGTGCCGCCCCTGTTACGCTGAGTGCTTCATGCCGTGATCCTCCCCCCACATGGCACCCCGATTAATCCATGACCCTCATGTTCTACACTTGGGTAGCTTTCAATCCAATGGTATGAACGTTGGACTGTCCCATTTTAGTTAACACCCCTCCCTCCCCTTCTCTTTCCTGTGCTCCATCTCCCCACCTCAGTACACACCCAATTCCTCCTACTGTCCACCTCCCCCCTCCCTCTGTACCTTGGCATTACAATGCACCCCCCTCCTCTCTCCTTATCCAACACCCTTCGGTCACCTTTTCACCTCTACCTTGGCACTTACTCCACTCATCTGCCACTCAAACCCACATTATCACTTGCCAGGCTTTGTGCTGCCCCCACCTCTCCTTTCCAGCATTCTCCCCCCCCCCCCCCCCCCCCCCCCCCCCCCCCCCCCATATTGCGTTTGCATTTTTTTATTTGTAGGGCTTCTTTTACTTGTTTTTTTTTGTTGTGTTAAGTACTGCGTTTGCAACTGCAAGTAGGAATTTCATTGTTCCGTTGCGGGACATAAGACAACACTCTTGACTCCTGATTAACATGCGCAACAACAGTAATTTAGTCAATTGCTCGTTCAATTACCAGTAGTGACTAATTTAACACCTAGGGTTAAGTGTGAGTGAGCATCCTGTTCCTAGATTTCACTTGTCCAGAGATCAGTTTAATATACAAAGTCCAGACCATCACGCAAACCAACCTGCCTTCCATTGACCACCATCTACGCTTCATGCTGCCTCGGCAAGGCCACCAGCATAATCAAGGACCACTCACCCCTGCCACTCCTTCCTCTCCTCTCCCATCAGGCAAGGTATGAAAATGCATACCTCCAGATTCAAGGAAAGTTTCTTTCCAGCTGTTATCACGCAACTGAACCATCCTATCATCAACTAGAGAGCGTTCCTGACCTACCATCTACCTCATTGGAGAGCCGCAGACTATCTTTAATCGGACTTTACTGGACTTTATCTTGCACTAAACGTTATTTCCTTTATAACCATACAACAATTACAGCACGGAAACAGGCCCTCTCGGCCCTTCCAGTCCGTGCCGACCATTTATTTTCCCCTAGTCCCATCTACCTGCACTCAGACCATACCCCTCCATTCCCTTCACGTCCATATACCTATCTACTATACTTTTAAATGTTAAAATCGATCCTGCCTCCACCACTTCTGCTGGAAACTCATTCCACACAGCCACCACCCTCTGAGTAAAGAAGTTCCCCCTCACGTTACCCCTAAACTTCTGTCCCTTAATTCTCATTTCATGCCCTCTTTTTTGTAATCTTCCCTACCCTCAATGGGAAAAACGTATCCACGTCAACTCTGTCTATCCCTTTCATCATTTTAAAGACCTCAATCAAGTCCCCCCTTAACCTTCTGCGCTCCAAAGAATAAAGACCTAATCCTGTATCTGCACTGTGGACAGCTTGATTGTAATCATGTGTAGTCTTCCCGCTGCCTGGATTGCACGCAACAAAAAGCTTTTCACTCTACCTTGGTACATGTGACAATAAACTAAACTAAACTATCTATGTATCTGTCCAAAGGTCTTTTGAATGCTATTTTAATTTGCAGTGGCCCTTTTTAATACTGCCCAGGTATTTTAAGTAATCCATGCCCATATGTTTGTGATTCACTTGCAGAAATGTATGTGGAATTTTGCCTGTAAAATAAACTGAGCGAGTAACAGTGGTCAGCTATGGACTGGTTTGCTAGGGGAGATCTCAATGTTACTGTGGGCACAAGAGTTACTCTGCTTGCAGTGGGTGGGGTGTGTAGAACTACCAACAGCACAGAACCCTTTACTAAATGCAGTGTTAAACATTCACCTGGTCATCTCCGTACAAGATCATGCAGTCATCATCCCCTGTAGAACTGGAAAATAAAACAAATTAAGTCTTAGCATCTGACATTCAAAAGCATCACACAACAAGATAGATCTCTCGGCGTTATTCTGACATAATAAAACCTCCAACCCTGAGGTTTTGCTGCAGTCATTTTATTTAAAGTACAAGTTCTGTGAAATATTAGTGCTTTACATTATGGAATGATCATATTATAAGCTATAGAAAAATATTCAACAGCACAGCACAAGAACAGGCCAAAAACTGATAGTAACTATATAAAGGCTTGGCTGGACCAGGCACCGCCCCAAGAGGCCCAGCGCATGGACCGCGCGTGGCTTACACCGGTGGAGGAAACCATGACAACACTGCCAGGTCGACGGGCCTTCATGGTCAGGTCAAGAAACCTGCACTTACAAACTGGGACTTGAAAATGGCACCAAACTGGCGACTCTATACTGTCGCAGTGTACTACTGCTGAACACTTGTACTGTACCTGAAATGCTTGTCTAGGATGTATCTATGTGCTTATGTATAGTGATACGTGTACTGAACTGTATACAAAAATGAATCTCACTGTACCTTCGTACATGTGACAAATAGAGTGCCATTACTATTACCATTAATTATGAGAGGCACTGACAGGGCACCACTGGAATGTGGTGGTGGTGGAGCTGATACAATGGTGGTGTTTATGAGACTTTTAGACGGGAATGTGGATTTGCAGGGAATGGAGAGATATGGATCACGTGCAGGCAGAGGAGATTAGTTTAACAGTGTCATCTTCGCCACTGACATTGTGGGCCAAAGGGCATGTTGCTGTGCTGTACTGTTCTATGCTCCAAGTTCTGAGGAATAACTCAGCCATTGGCATATCTGTAACGCACAGGAGGGTGTTAGGGATTATGGGGCGAAGGCAGGAGAATGGGGTTGAGAAGGAAAGATAGATCAGCCATGATTGAATGGTGAAATAGACCTGATGGGCCGAATGGCCTAGGCGTGCTCCTAGAACTTATGAACTTATCTCACCAATAGTCAAGCTGCAAAGGGCATGTTTCCAATCCAGCAATTTGACAATACGGTTCAAAGGTGGAAAGCTCGTAGATCTGAATCTCCCGATCTCTACATCGAAAAGAAATGCAAAAATAGGATTGTGAAATATCTCATCTTGATTAATTAATTGTCAGAATTATTAAATTCATGTTAAGGTTAAACTGAGATAGAAGCCATACCCAGTACTGAGAATAAACTTGTTATATTGATACATGGTGGTGAAGTCAGTCACCCATTTTGGCTTTCGGTGAAAATGCTTCTCCTGTAAAGTAAAATAATTATTTATTTTGTCGAGTTGTATTGCAGCGACTTTTACCGTTAGGTTTTAAGGTTTATTATTGTCATGTATATTGAGGTACGGTGAAAAGCTTTGTTTTGCATGCTATCCCAACAGATCAGATATACCATACATAGATACGATTAGTTTATTTGAATTTATTGTCATGTTTAGTTTATAGACTTACAAAATTCTTAAGGGGTTGGACAGACTAGATGCAGGAAGATTGTTCCCGATGTTGGGGAAGTCCAGGACAAGGGGTCACAGTTTAAGGATAAGGGGGAAGTCTTTTAGGACCGAGATGAGAAAATCGTTTTTCACACAGAGAGTGGTGAATCTGTGGAATTCTCTGCCACAGAAGGTAGTTGAGGCCAGTTCGTTGGCCATCTTTGAGAGGGAGTTAGATGTGGCCCTTGTGGCTAAAGGGATCAGGGGGTATGGAGAGAAGGCAGGTACAGGATACTGAGTTGGATGATCAGCCATGATCATATTGAATGGCGGTGCAGGCTCGAAGGGCCGAATGGCCTACTCCTGCACCTAATTTCTATGTTTCTATGTGTACCGAGGTGGAGTGAAAAGCTTTTTGTTGTGTGCTATCCAGTCAGCAGAAAGACTATACATGATTACAATCGAGCCATCCAAGGTGTACAGATACAGGATAATGGGAACAACATTTAGTGCAACATAAAGTCCAGTAAAGTCCAAGTAAAGATAGACCAAGGATTCAAACAAAAAGTGGAATAGGTAGAGCAAATGAGAAGATACTGAGTGCAGAATATCTCAGCATTGTAGTGCATCAATTCCACAGACAAAGTCCAATGTCTGCAATGGGATAGTGGGATTTGGACAATACCCTAGCTTACAGATGAACCATTCAGAAACCTGATAACTGAGGGGAGAAGGTGTTCCTGAGTCTGGTGCTGTGCGATTTCAAGCTTCTGTACCTTCTGCCAGACGAGAGCAGGGAGAAGGAGGAATGTGTGGGAAATGGGTGTGCATCAGGTGGGGCCCAGGAGAGGGGGAAAAAAAAGAGACGGGGGTTATTTAATTTGCTTGGAGGTGGAGGGAAACACAGTATCTTGTTTAGTTTAGAGATACAGCATGGAAATGGGCCCATAGCCCACTGAGGCAATGCTGACCATTGATCACCTGTTCACACTAGTTCTATGTTATCCCACATTCTCTCCACTCCCTACAAACAAATCTTTACACTGTACCTTGGTACATGTGACAATAATAAACCTAAAACTATGGACACAGGTTTAAGATGAGAGGGAGAAAGATTTAATAGGAAACTGAGGGGCACCTGTTTCACACAGAGGGTGGTGGGTATATGGAACGAGCTGCCAGAGGAGTTAGTTGAGTCAGGTACTATAACAACATTAAAATACATTTGGACAGGTACATGGATAGGAAAGGTTTAGAGGGATATGGGATAAAGTTGGTATATGTAGGACTAGTGTAGGTGGGACGTCTTGGTCAACATGGGCAGGTTTGGCTAAAGGGACAGTTTCCATGCTGTATGACTCAATAATTCTATTACTAATGTAGATGGAACATCATAGTCAGCATGGGCAGGTTGGGCTGAAGGACTTGTTTCTGTGTTGTATAACTCTATGACTTGTGTTGATAGGGCACCTTGGTTGGCATGGGCAGGTTGGGCCTGTTTCCATGCTGTATAACGATGACTCACGGACTAGTGTAGAAAGGGCATGTTGGTCAGCATGGACAAGCTAGGCCGAAGGGCCCATTTCCATGCTGTATGACACTGACTAGTGTAGATGGGGCATCTTGGTCAGTATGGCAGGTTAGGCTAAAGGGCCTGTTTCCGTGATTATGGGCCTGTTTCCAGGCTTGTTTCCATGACTGTGGGCTTGTTTCCATGACCCCATGGCTCCAAATGTACGTACAAAGAGTCTCTTGCTCCGCTTCAGTTTGAGCTGGGCTGTCCAGAAGGAGATGGTTCCATCTTCTCTCATCATGATGAAACTCTGGTCAGGAGTGAAGTAAATGCGTAGGATCTGCTCAGCGTGAGAGAGCTCCCTGAACGTGGCTGGAAGGGAGAACGAGACATGTTTTGATCGCACGTAAGACTCCTCAATCCTCTTGTACTTCAGTTGCATGTATGTACAGAATTCATCCTGTGAAACGAAAGATATGGAAAGGGATTATTCCAGCACACGGAAAACATCATCAAAACAAAAATAATATTTCCCCCCCAACCCCACCCCCCCCCCCCCCCCCACCCCCCCCCCCCCCCCCCCCCCCCCCCCCCCCCCCCCCCCCCCCCCCCCACCCCCCCCCCCCCCACCCCCCCCCCCCCCCCCCCCCCCACCCCCCCCCCCCCCCCCCCCCCCCCCCACCCCCCCCCCCCCCCCCCCCCCCCCCCCCCCCCCCCCCCCCCCCCCCCCCCCCCCCCCCCCCCCCCCCTTTCTAAAATACAGGTGCTGTCTCTATGGAGTTTGCACATTATTCTTGTGACCCACATGGGTTTTTTCCTGGTTGTCGGTTTCTCCTATTCCAGAGGCGTGCAGGTTTGTAAGTTAATTGGGTTCAGTAAATTGGCCCTTGTGTGTAGGACAGAACTATTGTTCGGGAGATCGATGGTCAGCATGGGCTCTGTGGGCCTGTTTCCACACTGTTACTCTAAACTAATCTAAAGTAAATAAGCTGTCAGAGGAGATAGTGCCATACGTTATGACAATGTTTAAAATACATTTCGACAGGTATACGGATAAGAATGGTGTAGAGGGATATGGGCCAAATGTGGACAGGTGGGACCCGTGCAAATGGAGCATCTTGGTCAGAATGGGCAAGTTGGGCCAAAGGGCTGGTTTCTGTGCTGTATGACTGTAACTGGAGAAGATCAGAAATGATTTACTGACTCTGCATCTTTTAAAAATACATTGTGATGATCTATTTATTCCTGTGCCACAGTGTTCAGACACTGTCATCTGAGTTGCACAACACTATGCCTGATGAATTCTAGATTAACTTACAGTAGGATGGGTTTGAGGTCAAAGATATTTATTTATAACATTAGTCTCTAGTTTAGTTTTGGTACAACACAAAACACAGGGCCCTTCGGCCACCTAGTCCGCGCTGACCAGCGATCCCCCCACACTAACGCATTCTAACAGGGGTACGGACCAATTTACATCTGTGCCCAAAGCAATTAACCTCAAAATCTGTACGTCTTTGGGGAGAGTGGGTGGGGAATCGGAGCACCGGGGAAACCCCATGCGGTAACGGGGGAGATGAACGTTACAAATCTGTACAGACAGTACCTGGCCGGATCGAACTGGGTCTCTGGTGCTGTAGGCCAGCCAACTCTACACCTGCGCCACGTGCGCATAATCGCAGCATAGTGTTAATCATAAAAATAGATCAGCCTGATTGATATGGGCAGAGGAGACGGTGGCGCTCTTTTTCTGCCCGTATGATTGATTAACTTATTTTCCCCCAAGTTGCAGTTCTGCAGTCTTGCCGTTACAATACCATTCAATTGACCATTGCAGAAATAATCAATCTTCCTGTAGAACAGTTCTTCTATTTGGTCATTCATGCTAGAACGAAAGACAGTAATAATGATTTAAACTAGAAACGGTCTTAAAACACTGCCATTTTCATATTAGGTCTTTACAGTCACGCGATCAGGTGAAACTTCAAGCTCAAGTGTATTGCCAATTGAGAAGGGTTCTGACCCGAAATGTAAACTATTCCTTTTCTCAGAGATGCTGCCCGACCACTGGTTAGTCCAGCACTTTGTGTCGAAGTCTTCAGATAAACCAGCATTTGCTGTTCCTTCCACACTTTTTTCCTAAAATCCTACAGCTGCACCATAGAAAGCATTTTATCGCGATTGCATCACAGCCATGGTTTGGAAACAAGAAAAACAATAGGTGCTGGTGTAGGCCATGAGGCATAGAGACTCCACATACTCACCCAATCTCTGTGGGAAAAAGTGTTCCCCGTCTCGTTCTAAATGGACTTACTCCTTATTCTTAAACTGCTGTGCCCCTGGTTTCTGGACTCCCTTCAACATCGGGAACATGTTTCAGCGTCTTAGTGTTGTCCAAGCCACTGAACAATCTTACATGTTTCATGAGATCCCCTTCTTCCTTCTAAATCCAGAGTGTACAAGCCCAGCTGCACCATCTCTCAGCTATTGACAGTCCCGGCCATCCGGGAATTAACTTTGTAAACCTACGCTGCACTCTTCATCGCAAGAATTCCTTCCTCAAATTAGGGGACAAACTTCACACAATATGCCAGGTGTGGTCCACTAGCCTCTGTACAACTGCAGAAGGACCCCTTTCTTTGCTCCTATAATTCGTTTCCTCTTGTTATAAAGGCCAACATGGCATTCGCTTTCTTCACTGCCTGCGGTCTGCATGTTACTTTCTTAGGATGTACAAATGACCCCGGATACTGTTGTACATTCCCCTTTTCTAAGTTGACACCATTTTATGAATAGTAATCTGCCTTTCTGTTTTTGCTACCATAGATGGATTACTCATTTTATCCAATTAAAACTTCATCTGCCATGCATCTGCCCACTAACCCAACTGTTGCCAAGTCACCCTGCGTTTTCATAGCAGCTCCTCACAGTTCACACTGCCACCGCTTTGTGTCATCTGCAATATTGCGAAGTAAATTTAATCCCTTCATTCAAATCCAATCGTGTATATTGTGATTAGCTGCGGTCCCAAGCATCGAGCCTTTGGGGTACCCACTAGGCACTGCCTGCCATTCTGAAAGGGACCGTTAATCCCTACTCTTTTGTTTCCTGTCTGCCCAACCACATCTCTATCCTTGTCAGCACTCTACCCCCCATACCATGTGCCCTAATTTTGCCTAATCTCCTATGTGGGACCTTATCAATGCTTTCTGAAAAGTCCAGGTACCACTACATCCACTGGCTCTACCCCCTTTCCATTTTCTAGTTACATCTTCAAAAAATTCCAGAAGATTAGTCAAGCATGACTTTCCCTTCGTAAATCCATGCTGACTCGGACAGATCCTGTTACTGTTATCCAAATGTGCGACTATCTCATCTTTTATAATTGACTCCACCATCATCCCCACCACCGATGTCAGGCTAACTGGTCTATAATTCCCTGTTTTCTCTCTCCCGCCTTTCTTAAAAAGTGGGATAACATTAGCTACCCTCCAATCCACAGGAACTGATCCCGAGTCTATAGAACAACTCCATCCAAGACCGCAAGAACTTGCAGAGAGTTGTGGACGTGGCCAGACCATCACGCAAACCAATTTCCGTTCCACTTAGTACATTTACAATTTAGAATATATTTTAGTTTTTAAGTTTTGAGACAAAAAAAAACTAAATTAAAGCCTATTTTTAAAGTGTAAATGGAGTAATTTGAAAGGAGGTTGGCTTGCGTGATGACCTGGTCTTTACTTTAGACGGCAGAGATACAGCGCAGAAACAGGACCTTTGGCCCACCGAGTCCGCACCGACCAATGATCATCCCGAACACTAGCACCATCCTACGCACTAGGGAGAATTTACAATTTATACAAGCTGATTAACGTACAAACCCGGGTTCGATCCTGATTAACGTACAAACTCGCATGTCTTTGGATTGTGGGAGCAAACTGGAGCACCCGGAGAAAACCCACGCAGACTTTGGGAAACCGTACAAACCCCGCACAGACAGCACCCATAGTCAGGATCGAACCCGGGTCTCCGGTGCTGTGAGGTATCAGCTCTACCACTGCGCCACTGTGCCACCACTTCACGCTGCCTGGGCAAGGCCACCAGCATAATCAAGGATGAGTCTCACCCCGGCTCACTCCATCTTTTCCCTTCTCCCATCAGGCAAGAGGTACAGAAGTGCAAAAACACACACTCCAGATTCAGGGACAGTTTCTTCCCAGCTGTTATCAGGCAACTGAATGTCCTCTCATCAGCTAGAGTGCGGTCATGACGTCCCATCTATCCAATTGGACCAATCTTTAATCAGATTTTATTGGACTTTGCCTCGGGCTAAACCTTTTATCCTGCATCTGTACACTTTGGACGCTTGATTGCAATCATGTATAGACTTTTTCGCTGACCGGACAGCAACCAACAAAAGCTTTACACTGTACCTCAGAACATGTGATAATAAACTAAACTGGAGTAACTCAGCAGGTCAGGCAGCATCTCTGACGAACACGGATTGATGACTTAGCACGCAACTAAAAATCTTTTCATTGTACCTCAGTACACGTGACAATAATAAACAAATCTAAACGCATAAGTACAGTAAAGCACAGCTACGATTTTTCACCAACTCACTCACAGTTCTCCTGTGATGCAAGTGTAACAAGTTTTGTTCCGATCGGTGATACATTGTAAAAGTTAGCGAGAATTTAAAATCTTTAAAATTGCGTGTGTGCAGATCGATCTCATCTCCTGTCAGTCAGCGCCGCATGGATTGGTATCCTGTCACTCTCCGGGACGGTCCGCCCCTTCCTGCGTCATTGCGTCTTTACTGGAGCTGAGGGACACTGCGGGTGGCCAGCAGAGGTCTCCAACGGACACAATTTACGGAGGGACCGGAAGAGGCACGGCGCGGGGAGATGACGCCAAGCAGAAAGCAGAGAATCTAATCCCGGCAGAGGAGAGCGTCCAGCGCCCGCTGTTAGTTCCAAACGCATCGCCATCACAATGCCCCGCAACTCCAGCCCCTTCACCTCTGGTCCCCCTCCCCCCTGATATCCCCCTCTCCCCCCGTCTTTTCTCCGAGTCATCCCCCCCCCCCCCACCCGCCCACACTCAGATGCATCCGTAGCTTCTGGTGCTTCCGGGCCGAGCCGAGGATCCATGCCGATGGCCGATGCTCGCAAGAAGGGAGAGGAGCGGCAACCTCGAGATCCTGGGGAGGGAGAGTGGAGAAGGAGAGGGGATAGAGGGAGAGGAGGGGAGTAGGGAGGGGAGAGGAGTTATGGAGGGAGGGAGGGAGTGACTGAGGGTACGGGAATGAGAGGAGGGAGGGATTGGAGGAGGCTGGGAGGAGAGGGAAAAGAAGTGGGAGGATGTGAGGAGAGGGAGAGTGGGAGAAGAGGGGGAATAGAGAGGAGGGGAGAGTGGGGGTTAGGTAGTGGAGGGGGGTAATGGAGGGACGAGAGTGTCTTTACTATTCTTCTTATCTGGAGGAGGTGCCTGGAGGGATAGTGGGGATTGGGCAGGTGAGGAGTGGTGGGGGATAGAGGGATCTAATAGGAGGGTGTCGGAGTTATTGGAGTGACAGGGTTGTAGGGGAAAGAAGAGGGAGAGAGAGGTGAGGGAGGGATTGGGGTTGGGAGGAGGCGGAGGGGGGAGGGTGAAGAAGAGCGGGAGAGAGTGCTAGGGATGAGGGGAAATGAGCTGCTCCTGTGCAGTTGGGGGCTATGGGAGAGTGGTGGAATATTGTGTAGGGGGACCAAGCCTCCTGTGTGACAGGGACCCAACAGGTCCCACTTAGTCTAGTTCTACATAAATTACACATGTAGTTCTGGTCTGGTTACCTGCAAACTGGTTGCCTGTGTTGGAAGGAAGTGCAAATGCTGGGTTAAACAAAGATAGACAAAAAATGCTGGAGTAGCTCAGTCGGACAGGCAGCATCTCTGGACAGAATGAATGGGTGACCCTTCACCAGTCTGAAGAAGGGTCTCGACCCGAAACATCACCCATTCCTTCTCTCCAGACATGCTGCCTGTCCCACCGAGTTACTCCAGCATTTGTGACTATAACTGGTTCCTGTAGACTGGTCACCAGTGGCCTGGTTACCCAGTATTGCTGACAACTTATCGTATTACTGATTTGTTGTTGTGTTGTATAATTAGGTTATTTTGCACTCTTTCTGCGGAAGGGCTTGTTTGAGTTGTGGGTGTTCGGCTGCTGCTGGTTGGGAGGATGACCTAGGAAAACACCCCATTGATAGTGAAACCTTCTCACGACCGGGAAAACTAACACAGTACATAAGTGAATACAAGCTCATCCTCCAACACTTACTATAGCTTGATATCCCAGGCATTTCTTCATGATCATCTTAAAATCTTCCACATCCAATGGTGTCCTACCATCGTTTCTAGATTCCTGAAGGACAGAAGCAAAGACGGATTTCTTATTTGGAGTATAGCTTGCAGTTCAGGTCGAGCACTTACAAGAAGGAAGTGAATGTATTGGGGAAGGTGGAGCGGAGGTTTACTAGCATGACACAAAGTGCTGGAGAAACTCAGCGACTCAGGCAGCATCTCTGGAGAACATGGATAGATGATGTTTCAGGTCAGAGGTCCCGCTCCACGTTCTCCAGAGATGATGCCTGAGTCGCTGAGTTACTCCAGCACTTTGCGTACTTATTAAACTATGGATAGATGAAGTTTCAGGTGGGGCGAGCTGGAAGAGAGGACGGGAAGGAGAGAGCATAAAGTTGTGAATCTGTGGAATTCTCTGCCACAGAAGGCAGTGGAGGCCAATTCACTGGATGTTTTCAAGAGAGAGGTAGATTTATGGAAGGATTTAATAGGAACCTGAGGGACAACCTTTTCATACAGAGGGGGGTGGGTGTATGGAACGCGCTGCCAGAGGAGATAGTCGAGGCATGGGGCTACCATAATGTTTAAAAACAATTTGGACAGGTACATGGATTTGGAGGGATATGGGCCAAATGCCGGCAGGTGGGACTGGTGTAGATGGGACATGTTGGTCGGCAGTGTGAAGGCCCAAAGGGCCTGTTTTCATGCTGCATGACTATGGCTCTAAACATTTAATTTACCGTCAATTTAAACCAGCATCTGCAGCTCTTTCCTACACATTTAATTTAATGTTGTTTCTTTCTTCTGGTACCTCTTTGAATTTAATTTGTATCTTTGATTGCAAATGATGTAAACTCACTTCAAACGCAGCCTGGATGCTTTTCAGATGTGTCAAGGAGACCTGCTGTTCAATCTGAAAGTAAAATGGCAGTGACTATTTAAAAATCGAGAATGTTTAATTGTCATATGCACTAAAACAGAACAATTTGCTGGTAGCAGCACAACAGATCAGTACATATTAGATAGCATTGGGTGGCACAGTGGTGCAGCGGTAGAGTTGCTGCCTTACAGCGCCAGAGACCCGGGTTCAATGCTGACTACAGGTGCTGTCTGTATGGAGCTTGTACCTTCTCCCCGTGACCACATGGGTTTCCTCCAGGTGCTCCGGTTTCCTCACGCATTCTAAATGCATACAGGTTTGTAGGTTAATTAGCTCCACTAAAATTGTAAATTGTTCCTAGTGAGTAGGAACGTGTTAGTGTAAAGGGCCTGTCCCACTTGACCGTTATTTACATGACAGGCCGGTAGTGACTGACGCGCGACGGTTGCGTGCGTCATCATGCGTCCGCACAGCCGTCTGGAGCACGTGACGTCATTTGAAGGTAGACACAAAATGCTGGAGTAACTCAGCGGGACCGGCAGCATCTCTGGAGAGAAGGAATGGATGATGTTTCGGGTCGAGACTCTTCTTTAGTCTGAAGAAGGGTCTCGACCCGAAACGTCACCAATTGCTTCTCTCCAGAGATGCCTCCGGTCCCGCTGAGTTACTCCAGCATTTTTTGTCTATCTCCAATCATCTTGGCCCCGCTTTGGGAGTAGGAGTGGGGCGGATCCGGATCCACAACGGTCGTGAGCCCCAGGCCGAGCTCGGCGATCGTTTGTCTGCTTCTGCTGCTGTTTGGAGGTGAGACGTTGCGCCGCGCCAGGGGCTTGGGCCTGTCCCACTTTGGCCTTCAGTTACGCGACAGGCCGGTGGCGCGCTAAGATTTTATGCGGGACGAAGTCCACACTCCTTCCACGCCACTCCATGCGCCCGTCCTGCGCTACCCACACGCTACCCACACACTACCCACACGCTAGCAGGTCGTGTAAATGGCGTGCGAATGACAGCCAAGTGGGACAGGCCCTTTAGGGATGATCTTTGGTCAGAGCGGACTTGATGGGCCGAAGGGCCTGTTTCCATGCTGTATCTCCAAAGTTTAAAGAATCACAAAAAAGTTCAATAAATAAAAACTCAATTTTTGTACAAAACAAAAGCCATAATTCCCTAGTACAACCAAGCCAGTTCCCAGTTCATAGTTTAGTTGGTGTTTGGAGCATTCAAGAGCCTGATGGTTGTTGGAAATAACCCATTCGTGTACCTGGAGGTGACAGTTTTCATACTCCTGTACCTAAAATCTCTGTACCTCTCGTATCTCCCCTACTAATCATATTTCAATAAAGCTGGCTTCCATTTTATAATAAATACATCACAGAAATAAGTGGAAGTCAAATTTGTGCTAAAAATGATTTGCTACCAGTATATAACTAGACGTAGAAATACAAACCATGCAATTCAATACATATTATTACATTACGATCAAGATCAAGAGATTGTGTGTTTGTTTGACATATGCACGGATATGAACGGGAACAATGACATTCTTATTTGACACCCTTGACAAGGTTCAGGTGCGTGCAGTACGGTTTGTCTATAATGACAACTCAAGACAGTCAAGTGTTTCCGAGAGGTTAAATTGCCTTGGCTGGGAGTCAAGACGCACCAAAGCCCGCTTATGTACTGTCTACAAGGAGACTCATGGCATCATCCCCAGTAACATATCTCACCTCATTCAATCCAATACCCATAAATTTACAAGACAGTCCTCAGGTCACTTTATTTATACTAGAATTAGAGCAAATAAAGATAGCTATCTTCAGTCACTATATCCATGGACTATCGCAGAGTGGAGCATCCTTCCTGACACCACCAGATGTGGGGTGGAAGAATGCAACCTTCACGTGGTCCACCCTGTTTCGTCTAATGCAATCAACTCGACGGAAGAACAAATAGAACAAGTTGTCCCACATCTTTAGGCTGTGCACGGCATATGAAAGAAGAAGACCACCAGATGTGCAGCCACTCTTCAAGTCACAGTTCGACAACTTGGACATGGATCATCTCACCAAACTTGCCCACATAAAAATCTAAATAACCCTTTTGCAACCAGTGCCCATGCGAGCATAACCTGCACGAGATAGCCCAGCTGTTGGGGGTTGTGCAGTAGCAAGCTGGATAAGCAGAAGCTGCAGCTTTTCCGGTACATTAACACCACCAGAACAATAAATATGCCAAATATTAACAGTTATTCTAAGTAAGCCAGACTATGAGATTGCAAAAACCAAAGTGCATAAAGCAACCATGATAGGGGAAAGTCTATCGTGGTTCGGTGCTGAGAGAGGGTTGTGGATGGTGTTGTGCAGGTCGATGGAACTACGGGTGCTGTGAAGGGGAGAAGATAGTCAAATGTGAAGGGGCTACCAGTGAACGGTCTGCAGTGGAGGCCACAAAGTAATGGGGCAGATCTTCCACAGACCGGAGTTTCCCGGGAGACTTGCACCCTGAATCTTCTGCATTGAAAAGAGACTTGGACAGGTTGGGCTAAGGGTGGCACGGTGGTGCAACAGTAGAGATGCTGCCTTACAGCGCCAGAGACCCCGGTTTGAACTTGACTATGAATGGTGTTTGTACGGAGTTTCTACGTTCTCCATGTGACCGCGTGGGTTTTCTCCGGGTGCACCAGTTTCCTCCCACACTCCAAAGATGTACAGGTTTGTAGGATAAATGGCCTCTGTAAATTGCCCCTAGTGTGTAGGATAGAACCAGCGTACGGGGCGATCGCTAGTCAGCATGGACTCAGTGGGCCAAAGGGCCTGTTTTCACACTGTATCTCTAAATTAAACCATAATGCTATGCCCTCTGCTATTTGAAAAAAAAAAGTATTTGATTTTTCCTTTAGTTTAGTTTTTTGTCACATGTACCAACGTACAACGAAAAGCTTTTTTTTGTTGCTGCATGCTTTCCGGCAGCGGAAAGACTATACACGATTACAATCGAGCCGTCCACAGTGTACAGATACAGGATAAAGGGAATAACATGCAGTGCAAAATTAAAATCCAATGAAGCCCGATTAAAGATAGTCCGAGGGTCTCCAATGGGGTTGATGGTAAGTCAGGACCGCTCTCTAGTTGGTGGTAGGATGGTCGGTTGCCTGATAACAGCTGGGAAGAAACTGTCCCTGAATCTGGAGGTGTGCATTTGCACACTTCTGTACCTCCTTGCCTGATGGGAGAGGGGAGAAGAGAGAGTGACCGGGGTAAGACTGTTCTTTGATTATGCTGGTGGCCTTACACCCTGGAAAAAAGGTTCTGACAGTCTCCCCTATCCATGACTCTAATCATTTGATATACTTCTATCTGGTCTGTGCGTTGATGCTGGTTTTTATGACCAAGATCAAAGATCATGTTTCTCCCACTGACTGATACACAATTATGTCCTTAATGGTGCTGCAAATCCACAAATACCTAATCTGCGGTGAGTTATCTGAATGATGACAAATGTCGCAAGCATCTGCAGCCAAGAACATTCTTCACATCTGCCACATAACCATGATCAGCAGATTACCCGATCTATAGGCAGCTTCAGCAGGTCAGGCAGCATCTCTGGAGAACATGGATGGGTAACATTTGGGGTTGGCACCCTTCTTCAGACTGTTCCACTGCGAAATCCTCTCAAGGTATGCCTACTTTGCAGGAGTAGTTCTCCTCCTCTCCCCGAAGGTAGTTCTGTGTGATGCTCTCTCACAATCTCTCCCTATGATTATCCACCTATGGCTCAACAGGCTTTTCCCTGCCTCTCCTCTCATCCAGCTTTCTCCCCCATCCCCACCACAATCAGTCTGAAGAATGGTATCGACCAAAAGCGTTGCCTATATATGTTCTTCAGAGATATTGCCTGACCCACTGTCTTTTTTTGTAAACCAGCATCTGTAGCTCAGCACTTTGTTCAGGACTCTCCATTCCACTAACCTCAGTCACTATCAATTGCTACTGTCAGCAGAAGAGCGGCACAGTGAGAAGAGCAGCTCTCCCAGAGTACCAGAGACACAGGTTCAATCCTGTCCTCAGGTGCTGTCTTTGTGAAGTTTGCACATTCTCCCTATGACAGAAATTAGTTTCCCCCTGGTGCTCGGGTTTCCTCCAACATCCCAAAGACATGCAAGTTTGTAATTTGTTAATTGGCCTCTGTAAAATGTCCCCAGTGTGGGAGAGTGGGTAAAAAGTGGTGCTTTTTATTAATGCAATTTATTCCTAAAAAGCAAGATTGGCAAGATACATTGTGAACTTGAACAAACACTAGTTGGAAAATTGACAGAAGTTTATTGCGTTCCTCGTGTTCAGAGAAACAATCTTTTTTGGCAACTCTCTGTACAACCATTGATGAGGAACGGCGAGATATTAATGGGGGCAGTCATGTTTGATATATTTGAAGCGTTGATGGTTAATTATTATGTGGTTAGGTAACTATCAATGTGAGATAAACAAATGGGGCATGGAAACAGAGAACAATAACAGACTCACTAAGATTCACTAACTGCGCTTGCTAGCACACTCTAGTAGACACCAGAGAATTCTAACCCAGGGAATCCAAAGCTTCTTTATCACTTTTCTCACTTTGGAAAGATCACTATTTAAAAAAAAGTCCGGTCCACTCAATGTATGAATTATTTATTCAATTGTATTCCTCACTTTCCGGTTAGGGATACATTTAAAAGCCTTTCCCAGCTGAGCAAACTGATACACTTCATAATATTCAACATGGACTCATTGCAGTTATATCTTAATCTTTACGGTAAAAATACTTAACACGCTTACATTTTGCTTACCTCCATGCCGGTCAAGGTTCTTTGAGAATGGAATTAATCTGTCTGCCTTGAAGCTCTTAATTCATCCGACTGACTCCAAACCCACTATATTGCTGCTGGTCATAAATTATACATTGGAAACCAACACAACTCGAGTGACACCATCTCCACCACCACCCACACAAACTGACGTTGAGTTATACGGCCATATATTCTGCATGGTTACTGTGCTTACAATAATTATAATATATTGGTTAGAGGTTAAAAACATTTACCACACTGCTAATTTACAACTAACATATCCATAGGCAGTTTTGAATTAGTCGAGAGTCAAGAGAGTTTAATTGTCATACGCACCATCAATGGAACAATGAAATCTTACTTTTAGTTAAGAAATTAAGAAATAGGTTTAGAGGGATATGGGCCATGCATAGAGGACTATCTTAGATAGCATGGTCAGCATGGATGAGTTGGGCTGAAGGGCCTGTTTCCATGCGGTATGACCCTAATGTAGTAATTCTGCAGAGAGTGTATATTTTTGTAAATTCCTTAATCTATACAATTTATTGATCAGAAAGGGTGTCAAAGGTTGTGGGGAGAAGGCAGGAGAATGGGGTTAAAGGGGAAAATAGATCAGCCATGATCAAATGGCAGAGCGGACTCAATGGGCTGAATGGCCTAATGGTACTCCTCTGTCTTATGGAAAACAGCGTTTCGGCCCACTGAGCCCATGCCGACCATCGATTTCCCGTTCACACTAGTACTATGTTATTCCACTTTCTCATCTACTCCCTACACACTTGGGGCAATCTACAGAGGGTAAATTAACCTATAAATCCGCACGTCTTTGGGATGTGGAAGGAAACCGGAGCACCCAGAGGAAATCCATGCGGCCACAGGGAGAATGTGCAAATCTGCACAGACAGCACCCGAGGGCAGGATTGTACAGAGCTCTCTGGCACCGTGAGGCAGCGATAGAACAATGGTTTCAACAATGTGCTTTCCTAATGTAATAAATACAGGTTATTGAAGTGTGATATTGGAGCAAATCCTATATCAACCTGGATTTTGTGCCAAACAGAAAGTGCTGGGAGAGATCAGAGATCAGGCAGCATCGTTTATAGAGATGTATAGAGATGTATCATGTGCTCTTCATCAGGCATCAGATTCAGCTGTACATCCACACAGCAGGAAAGGGAACGCCTTCCTACCAATGTGTAGGAATGAACCGCAGATGCTGCTTTACACCAAAGATAGACACAAAAAGCAGCAACCCATGGTTAAAATATTGATTTCTCCAACTTCAAGTAACCCTTGCATCCTCTCTCTCCGTCCCTCCCGCCACCCCAGTCGACCTACCAGTTTCACTGTCGTCCTGCTGAGTTTCACTGTTTGTATCACTCATTATCACCTTCTCCACAGCCAACAATGATCATCTTGATCTTCATCGCTTTTTGCATAGCTTTCATACAATTGTTCTATTTACTTTTTATTTCTCTCGTTTCCCCTTCCCCGATTCTAACATCACCTATTCCTTTTCTCCAGAGATGTTAATCCAGCAATTTGTGTCTACTTTCTTACCAAACACAGTTCAATAGCTGGCTTCCATATTATATTAAATTGAGCACAGAAGTGGAGAGTCAAGCTTATTAGTTTTAGTTTGGAGATACAGTGCGAAAACAGGCCAGCAATCCCCTTACACTTGCACTATCCTACACACTAGTGACAATTTATAATTTTTACTGAAGCCAAATTAACCTACAAACCTGTACGACTTTGGAATGTGGGAGGAAACTGGAGCACCCGGAGAAAACCCACGCACCTATGCGAACAACATACAAACGCCATACAGATAGCACCCATAGTCAGGAATGAACCTGTGTCTCTGGCGCTGTAAGGTAGAAACTCTACCACTGCGCCAGCATGCCACCCCTTTTGTTCAAAGCTGCGTGGAAAAATTGATTTACTACCAATATATAACTAGGAGGCAGAAGTACAAACCATGCAATTCAATACATATTACATTAAGATCAAGATCAAGAGATCAAGTGTGTTTGTTTGACATATGCACGGATGTGAACGGGAACAATGACATTCTTATTTGCTGCAGCTTTACAGGTACATTAACACCACCACAACAAGAAATATGCAATAAATTATCAATTATTCTAAATAAACCAGACTATGATATTGCAAAAACCAAAGTGCGTAAAGCAACCACCTTAGTGGAAAGTTCGTCATGGTTCGGTGCTGAGGTAGCAGTGAGATGAGAAGTGGCCATGGTGGTGTGGGTCTTTGATGATATTAGCTGCCTCCCGTAGCTTCCTTCCATGATGGGGAGGTCTGCGCCCGTGATGGACCAGGCAATGTGTGGTAGGGAGGTCAGTACCTGCGATAGACCGGGCAGTGTGTGGTGGAGAGGTCAATATCCCTGGTGGACCAGGCAGTGTTCACCACTTTCTGCGGCTTCCTTCGTTCCAAGGCATTTATTTGAGTTACTGAACCCAGGCCATGATACTACCAGTCAGTGTGCTCCCAACCACAGACTTGTAGAAGATTGTAGAAAAGAATCCCCTCAATCATCTTAGGAAAGCGAGTTGTTGATAGACTTTCTTTATTGCTCTTTGTTCCTCAATGGGGCAGAGGTGAATCTGGCAGTATCCTAGCTTATGGAAGGACCATTCAGAAGCCAAATAGCAGAGGGGAAGAAAAGTCTGTTCCTAAGTCTGGTGGTGTGTGCTTTCGATCTTCTGGTGGACGAGGGCGGGGAGGAGGAGGAATGACCAGGGTGAGACAGGGACAACTCTTTTGATTATGTTGGCTGCTTTCCCAAGGCAACGTGAAGTGTAGATGGAATCAATGGTGGAGAGTCTGGTCTGTGTCATAGACTGGACTACATCTACAACTTCAGCCCAACTTGCCTATGCTGACATTTTTACCAGAATGTTCCTGGATTCGGGGGTATTAAACATAAAGAGTGGTTAGATAAACTTAGCTTGTTTTCTCTGGAGCATTGGAGGTTGAAGAGAGACCTGATAGAAGTGTATAAAATGATGAGAGGCATAGATAGGGTAGACAGTCAGAACCTTTTGCCCAAGGTGCAAATGTCAAAGTCTAGAGAGCATAGCTTTAAGATGAGAGGAGCAAAGTTTAAAAGGAAATATGTAGGACAAGTTAGTTTGTGGGCGTTTTTAAATCTATTTACAGAAGATGGTGGGTGCCTGGAACGCACCATGCAGGGTGGTGGCTGAGGAAGATACAATAGTGGTGCTTAAGAGACTTGGATAGGCACATGGATATGTAGGAAATGGAGGGATATGGATAATGTGAAAATAGATGTTGGACTTTGCATCATGTTCAGCATGGACATCGTGGGCCGAAGGGCTTATTCCTGTGCTGGACTATCCTATGTACTATCAGGACTAAGAAATCATGGCCCAAGAATACCAGAGGCTAGCAGTGTCTGAACAGCTTTAGTTAAGTGTTGCAAATGTTCTATACACCGCCTCCTTCCTGTCGCAAGAGGAAGTCAGAGCAAGTTGTCGGTTGGAGTGCTTGTTTAGAAATCCGGCAGCCTTGGAAACCAACGCAGCAGCTCGGCCTGCATTCAATCACTAATTACATAACCAGTGCCTAATGCCAGGGTTGTACGGAGCATTTTACTATCATTGGTTAGAGCATAAGTCAAGTCAAGTCAAGTCAAGTTTATTCATCACATACACATACGAGATGTGCAGTGAAATGAAAAGTGGCAATGCTCGCAGACTTTGTGCAAAAAAACAAACAAACAAACTACAACAGAATGGAACAGAATCACATATTCACATATTACATATTGTGGGAAAAAGGGAAAAAAACAGCAAATTTAAAAAAACAGTAGAATGGTACAGTAAAGTTAGTCCCTGGTGAGATAGGAGTTTACAGTCCGAATGGCCTCTGGGAAGAAATTCCTTCTCATCCTCTCCGTTCTCACAGCATGGCAACGGAGGCGTTTGCCTGACCGTAGCAGCTGGAACAGTCCATTGCTGGGGTGGAAGGGGTCTCCCATTATCTTGTTGACTCTGGAGTTGCACCTCCTGATGTATAGTTCCTGCAGAGGGGCGAGTGAAGTTCCCATAATGCGTTCGGCCGAACGCACTACTCTCTGCAGAGCCTTCTTGTCCTGGGCAGAGCAATTCCCAAACCAAATTGTGATATTTCCGGACAAGATGCTTTCCACAGCCAAAGAGTAGAAGCACTGGAGGATACTCGGAGACACTCTGAATTTCCTCAATTGCCTGAGGTGGTAAAGGCGCTGCCTTGCCTTACTCACGAGTGCTGCAGCGTGCGATGTCCATGTCATATCCTCAGAGATGTGGACTCCCAGGTATTTAAAACAGCTCACCCTATCCACAGTATCCCCATTTATCCTCAATGGTGTATACGTCCTCGGATGATGTGCCCTCCTAAAGTCCACGATCAGCTCCTTAGTTTTTTTGATATTCAAGAGGAGGCTGTTGTCCTGACACTAGAGTGCCAGATCAGCCACCTCCTCCCGGTAGGCCTTCTCATCGTTGTCTGAGATCAGGCCCACCACCACAGTGTCATCAGCAAACTTGATTATCGAGTTGGAGCTGAACCTAGCCACACAGTCATGTGTGTTCAGGGAGTACAGTAGGGGGCTGAGGACGCAACCCTGGGGGGATCCTGTGCTCAGGGTGAGGGGCTTTGATGTATTTCCCCCCATCTTGACTACCTGGGGCCTGGTGGAGAGAAAGTCCAGGACCCAGGCACACAGTGGGGTGTTGAGCCCCAATTCCAGCAGCTTCTCGGCCAGCCTGGTGGGGACTATCGTGTTGAAGGCTGAACTGAAGTCTATGAACAGCATCCTCACGTAGCCCCCCTTCTGGCTGTCAAGATGAGAGAGAGCGGTGTGCAGAACCTGGGAGACCGCATTGTCTGTGGATCTGTTCGGCCGGTATGCGAGTTGTAACAGGTCCATGTTGCGAGGGAGGAAGGCGCAGTTGACCAGCTTCTTGACCAGCCTCTCAAAGCATTTCACGACTACCGAGGTGAGGGCCACCGGACAGTAATCATTCAATCAACTACACAGCACAGTGGCACTGCAGTAGAGTTGCTGCCTCACAGCGCCAGAGACCCGGGTTGAATCCTGACTATGGGTGCTGTCTGTACGGAGTTTGTACGTTCTCCCAGTGACCGTGTGCATTTCCTTCGGGTGCTCCGTTTCCTCCCACACATGGACTTGGCATGGTGGGCTGAACGGCCTGTTTCTACGCTGTATCTCTAAACTAACCTACCTTTGGTGAGACCGCATTTAGAATATTGTGTTCAGTACTGGGCACCATGTCATAGGAAAGATATTGTCAAGCTTGAAAACATTTAAGAGGATGTTGCCAGGACCAGAGGGTGTGAGCTATAGGGAGAGGCTGATATTCCATGGAGGGCAGGACAATAGACAATAGACAATGGGTGCAGGAGTAGGCCATTCGGCCCTTCGAGTCAGCACTGCCATTCAATGTGATCATGGCTGATCATCCCATGAGGATGAGGGGAAATCATATATAGAGGTGTACAAAATCATGAGAGGAATAGATCGGGTAGATGCACAGTCTTTTGCCCAGAGTAGGGGAATCGAGGACCAGAGGACATAGGCTCAAGGTGATGTGGAAAAGATTTAATAGGAATCCAAGGGGTAACTTTTTCACGCAAAGGGTGGTGGGTGTATGGAACAAGCTGCCAGATGAGGTAGTTGAGGCTGGGACTATCGAATCGTTTAAGAAACAGTTAGACAGGAATGGATAGGACAGGTTTAGAGGGATATGGGCCAAGTACAGGCAAGTGGAACTATTGTATCTGGGACATTGTTGGCCGGTGTGGGCGAGTTGAGTCGAAGGGATTGTTTCCACACTGTATCCACTCTATGACTCTACAGAACAAGGTAGCAACAATAGAGTCATTGAGTCGTAGAGTCTCACAGCATGGAAACGGACCCTTTGGCCCAACTTGCCCGCATCAACCAACATGTCCCATCTCCACTAGTCCCACCTGCCTGCTTTAGGCCCATATCTGTCCAAACCTGTCCAATCCATGTACCTGTCTGAATGTTTCTCAAATGTTGGGATGGTCCCTGCCTCAACTACCTCCTCCGCAGATCGTTCTATACTCCAACCACCGTTTGCATGAAAAAGTTACCCCTCAGATTCCTTTTAAACCTTTCCCCCCTCACCTTAAACCTATGTCCTCTGGTTCCCGATTCCCCTACTCTGGGCAAGAATCTCTGTGTGTCCACCTGATCCATCCCTCTCATGATTTCGTACCCCTGGGATCCATTGGGAGAACTAACAAAATGCAAGACTCAATTCCACAGCCAAGCAGGCTTGTATCCAAAGAAAAATACGTTGTACAGTCCCCCTAACCAATGGAGTTCACCAGATCCAAAAGGTTCACATGCCATTCTCCCAAGCACAACTGGCCCAAATGGTCCTGGCTTTAATCTAAACACATCCTTACTTGGCCCAGCGCCAATGGCTGCCTGCTCAGTTCTACCCCAGTAAAGAAAAGACTTTCCTTTCAAGAGTAAGACTTTGGCAGATATATTGACCATGTACTTTTGTTGATAAGAAATAATAATAAACCAAGCCCATTCCAAATTAGTGCTTCAAAGAACATAATCAAAGGCCAGGTCATTCCATCTTCTCTGTGCTCCCGACCCGCTGAAGGTTTAAGTTTAGTTTATTGTTATGTGTACCAAGATGCAGCGAAAAGGTTGTGTTGCAAGTTCAGCAGGCAGCAGAAAGACAATACATGATTACAATCGAGCCATCCACAGTGTACAGGCACATGAAAAGGGAATAACGTTTAGTGCGAGATAAAGTCCAGTAAAGTCCGATCAAAATTAGTCCAAGGATCTCCATTGAGGTAGATAGTTGCTCGGGACTAATCTCTAGTTGTTGGTAAGATGGTTCAGTTGCCAGATAACAGCTGGGAAGAAACCGTCTCTGAATATGGAGGTGTACGTTTTCATATTTCTATACCATTTGCCTGATGGGAGAGGGGAGAAGAGGGAGTGGCCAGGGTGCAACTTCAGGGTACAGAGGTGTGAAAGTGCACACCATCAGACAGGAACAGTTATCAGGCTTCTGAACGGTCCTTCCATAAGCTAAGGTTCTGTCCGATTCACCTCTACCCCATTGCGGACATTGGACTTTGTCTGTGGAACCGATTCCGCTACAATGCTGAGAACTATATTCTGCTCTCTGTACCTTCCCCTTTGCTCTACCGATTGAAATTGATTTTGACTAGATTGGTTTTAGTATATAGTATTTTCTGATCTAGAAATATAGACATAGAAAGTAGGTTCAGGAGTAGGCCATTCGGCCCTTCGAGCCAGCTCCGCCATGATCATGGCTGATCATCCAGAATCAGTAAGCCCTGTTCCTGCTCTCTTCCCAATGTCCCTCATTCCATTAGCCCTCAGAGCTATATCTCACTCTCTCTTGAATATATCCAGTGAATTGGCCTCCACTGTCTTCTGTGGCAGAATTCCACAGATTCACAACTCTCGGACTGAAAAAGTTTAAGAATAAGGGGTAGGCCATTTAGGACTGAGATGAGGAAAAACTTCTTCAAGAAAACAAGACTTTTCACTGTACCCCGGTACTCATGATAATAATAAACCTAAGGTTTCTCCAAAACATTCCAAAGGAATTTTCCCGATCTTTATGCGATAGCTGGAATTTGATACTGTAAGGAAGATGACCAAATACCCACAGTGTAAATAGACTCTTTAAAAGAAATCACACCCAGGATGATTAAGAAAGAACTGCAGATGCTGGAAAAATCGAAGGTAGACTAAAATGCTGGAGAAACTCAGCGGGTGACGCAGCATTTATGGAGTGAAGGAATAGGTGACGTTTCGGGTGGAGACCCTTCTGAATGATGTCCATTACCCACCCAGAATGATGTTCATTGCTATTAGCCTTTCTGCGGTCAACGTAAAATACTTCTGGAATGGAAGTTGAATTTTAAAAATGGTTAAACGTCAACTCCTTCAAAATCCATTGCTTAATGAGGTCGAGGTGACCCGAGCTTCTTTAAAGTAATTCCGAATTTGTACCTGTGTTCTTTCTATCAGCACTTTGTAAACCAGCAACATAACATAGCCTCCTACTAATCACTCCAAACAGGTCCATTTGCCAGTACAACACAGTAAGCTTCGAATTTCAATTGGGAAACAAACAATAACACTTGTCTGAGCATTTGTCATTCAGTTGTCCTGTTCACAGATAAGGGCACTTTGCCCTTCAACACAAGATGCATTACTCATGAGGAACATTGCACAAATTCAATTTAGATTTTCATCCACCATTCCAACGTGTCTTCCCCTCCCCACCATTGTACATAGAACATAGACCAGTGCAGGAACAGTCCTTTAGTCCACAATATCCGTACCAAACATGACGTCAGGTTATACTAAAGATAGACACAAAATGCTGGAGTAACTCAGCGGGTCAGGCAGCATATCTGGAGAAAAGGAGTAGGTGACATTTTGGGTCGGGAACCTTCAGGCTGAAAGTAAGGGGTGGAAGGGTGGGGGTGGGGGGGGGGGGGGGGGAGAGGTGAGGGGGAGTTGCAGAGCTGGAGGCAAGAAGGACTCTGGAGACCAGGACTAATCAGGAAGCTCTTTGTTGGCTGGGGAATGTGTAACAACAAGGGATACATGGATGTGACCAGTGGAACTGGTAGAACAACATGAGGTGGGGGAGAGGGAATGCAGGAGTTTCTTGAAATTTGTGAAATCAATATGCATACCGCTAGGTTGCAAGCTTCCCAAGCAAATTATGAGGAGTCATTCCTCAAATTTGCATGTGACCTCACTCCGACAGTGGAGGAGTCCCAGGACAAAAAGGTCAGTGTGGGAATGAGAAAGGGAGTTAAAATATTTCGCAACCAGGAGATTGTGTGGGCCGAGGCAGGCCGAGCGCAAGTGTTCAGCAAAACAATCGGCACGTCTACGCTTGGTTATACAAATCGCCTCTGCCTGCACGTGCTCCATATCTCTGTATTTCCACTTATCGAGCTAAAAGCCTGTTGAACACCACTGTCACATCTGCCTACCACCACCACCCCTGGCAGTGTGTTCCTGGCACCCACCATCCTCTGAGTGTAAAAAAAAAACTAGCCCCTTTCACCCAGTGGTGGACCTACATTTTTGGGGCCCTGAAGCTTGAACTGTTATGGGGGCCCCTTTCGCAACCAGCAACGAGGTCTGGGTAACCACTGTTATCTTCTTCAATGGGGTTGTTCCACGACAGATCACCACACATTTTCATTTGTCATAAATGTTAATAGTGTTTGAAATTATTCATAATTATTTTATATTAAATATATTTAGAATGAAATATCCTTAATTTGAACGTTTTTTCATTTACGGCTAGCCTACATGATACTTTAATAACCTTTTAATTTTTATTTTAACTATTATTTTGTATTGAATCACACTATATTATTATTTCTTTTTTTTTTGAAACCCTTTCTCATACCGTAGACCCAATTTTTTTAAGCAATGTGGACTAAGCATGAATATTCACCTCCAGAAAACAATATTGGCCAAGGGGCCAGGAGGCTGGCTGGGCCCCCGGCAGGGTCCAGGGGCAGCGTCCCGGTGGCAGTTCAGTTGAAGCTCCTGCATTTTCAATAAATTGAAAGTGATCCTCAAGCTTTCGGCTGGTAGTTTACATAACAAAAGCTTCGAATGTTTGTAACACATAAGCAGTAAAATAGCCCCCAAAAGATATATATTTCATGAAATAAACAATAGACCATAGGTGCAGGAGTATGCCATTCACTGTGATCATGGCTGATCATCCACAATCAGTACCCCTTTCCTGCCTTCTCCCCATATCCCTTGACTCTACTATCTTTAAGAGCTCTATCTAACTCTCTCATGTAAGCCTCCAGAGACTTGTCCTCCACTGCCTTCTGAGGAAGAGAATTCCATAGGTTCATAACTTTCTGTGTGAAAAAGTTTTTCCTCATCTCCGTTCTAAATGGCCTACCCCTTATTCTTAAACTGTGACCCCTGGTTCTGGACTCCCCCAACATCGGGAACATGTTTCCTGCCTCTAGCGTGTCCAAACCCGAAATAATCTTATATGTTTCAATAAGTGGCCTCATACAGCTAAAAAATCTTTACAAAAAATGTTACCTGAAATGTCTCTTTGCCAAGCACGGAGATGAGAAAAAAAAATTTCACCCAGAGTTGTGAATTTGTGGAATTCTCTGCCACAGAAGACAGTGGTCTCGTCTCCTTCAGCAGCACCTCAGTCTCCCTTCCTGAATTCAGACACCCACTTCTCCTCACCTCATCTATGCTCACTTCTCCTCATCTACACACTTTAACCTCGACAAATCCCCTCACCTGACTAAACCCCTTGCCTCGACAATAACTCACGACCAAACTTCTCCTCGCACCTAAACCTCACCGCAGGAACGGGGTACTGATTGGGGATGATAATTGAATGGCGGTGCTGGCTCGAAGGGCCGAATGGCCTACTCCTGCACCTATTGTCTATTGCTTCCACAACTGTACACTAGAATAGGGTGAACATTTGGAGGCGAGAGAAAACCGGGACAATTCGGGCCACAAATGACCTCACGCAGGGCATTGCCTGGTACGTCCATTGTTGGCTTGGGAAGGCGTGATCTCAAGAGGAACAATGTGGAAAACTGTGGAACAGGTAAATTGACGGGTGGAGGAAGGGGGCAAGGAGAGAGAGGGGAGTATGAGATGAAGTTACTTAAACCAGAGAATTCAACGTTCATACCGCCGGGTTGTAAGCTACCCAAACAAAATACGGGGTGCTGTTCATCCAATTTCCAAATCTATTTACACAGCCATTTGTTGGGGTCTTGAATGAAGGCTGAGTTGTTAAAGTTAGTTAAATATCAGGGTAAATCTCCAAATCACACAGCTGCAAGTCTAGAGAACGTTTTGCAATTGTGTAGTGTCAAGTAACTAAACTAGTGAATGCCCTCTCCTAAATACAAAGTGGAATAACAATCTTGATTTCAGGAACAGGCCTCCATGGACTTGTATTGCTGAATAATCAGCTTTTAGACAGCTAGGCAACCAAGGTTGCAGAGTGAAACCAATGGAAGCAAACAAGGAGTCTAGTTTTAGTTTAGCATAGAGATGCAGCATGGAAACAGGCCCTTCGGCCCACTGAGTCTACGCGACCAGCAATCCCTGTACACCAACACTACATACTAGATACTACATTACAATCTTTACCAAAGGCAATTAACCTACAAAACTTTACGTCTTTGGAGTATGGGAGGTAACCAGAGCACCCGGAGAAACACTATGTGGTCACAGGGAGAGCGTACAAACTCCGTACAAACAGCACCCGAGGTCCGGATCGAACGGACTCCGGCGCTGTGAGGCAGCAACCCTACCGCTGTGCCTACAGTGCCGCCTAATAAATCCTGACAGAAAGTTTAAAACAGCTGAAATATTTTTGTACAATATTCCTCTGTCCAACATTTAAATTCAGGATTAGTGTTATTAGCACTATTATTAAATAACCAGAAAACCTCATTAAATGGTGGCAATCAAATCTGTAGCAAGAAAATATTTAACTGAAACAATATCAGAGAGGCCACAAAGAACTGTAGATGCTGGAATCTTGAGCAAAACACCAGAAAGTTCCAGAATAACGCTTCTTCTTCTTCTTGGTTCTTGGGCCTCCAAAATATTCCAAATGGAATTTAAACTGGAGGTGGCGGAGGGTGGACTTGAGCAAAAAAGGATTCTTGGAGAAGAAGAGCTACCTTGAATTTAGTTGTGTCTGGTTGAGTAACTATGGTAGGGTGAAGACCATTCCATGCTTTAATTGTGCAGGGGAAGAATGAATTGCTGTACACATCTGTCTTGGTAGCTGGTATCTCAAATTGGATCGAATGCCCTCGTCTGCTCCTAAAAGGTTTGGGTTTGGTAACCTATGTTGGCCTGACCATTTAACATTTTGTAAAAACAGGTCAAACGGTGAGCTTTATGTCCGTCTATGTGAATTCCGAAGTTTGGTAACACTGTCCAGTGAATTCAGAAGTTTGGTAACACTCGCTGCTCTCTCATAGGTCGGGCCACATCTGTGGAGGAAATGGACAGGCGATGTTTCAGGTTGGGACCCTTCTTCAGACTAACTGGAGTAGGGGGGGGAGAAAGCTGTTTTTTTTTTTAAATGGTGGGGTGTGCCTATTATCCCCCTTTTTCCTCTCCTGGTCCCCTTCCTCTCATATCCCACCCTCTGGCTTTACATTTCACCTCTCTTCTCCTCATCTGCAACCCTTTTACTCATTTCCACCTCTAGTGTTTGTCACCTACTCCACCCATCTGCCACTCAAACCTCTCCCTAACCTGTATCCACCTATTACTCGCCAGGCTTTGTCCCCACCTCTTCTGTCCAACTTTCTGCCCCCTACTCCAACCAGTCTGAAGAAGGGTCCCGACCCGAAACATCATCTATCCATGTTCTCCAGAGATGCTGCCTGACCCGTTGAGTTACTCCAGCACTTTGTGGCTCAGAGACACGCACACACGCACAAATGCAGAAACACACACGCGCGTACACACACAGACAGAGACAGACTTTGTGTCTTGCTCAAGATTCCAGCATTTGCACTTTCTTGAGCCTCGATACATTATTTCTTTAGTGACGATAATGAATTTATTTTTCCAAACGATTGGATACCTTTCCCTTCCTCAGGCTTTTAATGGTGTCCCCGAACCGTTGAATGTTTTCATTGGTTGCCACGCTCTGGCCTAGCCCCACGGAGTGGCGTCTGGGATAGTGTTTCAGCGGCTCCGTCTCTGTCTCCGTCTCCGACCACTCTGGCCGCTCCGTCTGCCTGGCCTGCAAGAGGCATCGGCTGGTGCCCTCCACTGCTCTGCTCTCTGGAATGGATGTCCTTGCACGTGCTTGTATACAGCTGATCCTGGAGGTCGGAGATTTGGCACTGGCTGGACCTGCATTATGGAAGATGCTGAAACAAAATATTAACAGGTTAAAGGACCTATAAAGCTCAGGTTTTGGTTTATTATTGGCACATGTACCAAGCTTTCTTCCCCCTCTCCCTACCATCAGTCTGAAGAAAAATCTCAACCAAAAACGTCGCCTATCCACATACTCCAGTTTCTACATTCTTCTTCAATTTCTTTGGAGAATTTGGGAATTTGTATGTGTCCTCCTCCATTGTCAGAATGAGGCCACACAAAAACTGGAGGAACAGCACCTCATATTCCGTTTGGGTAGCTTCCAACCCAAGGGCATAAACATTTCGAACAGTCTGAAGAAAGGTCCCGACGTGAAACATCACCTATCCATGTTCTCTGGAGACACTGCCTAACCTGCAGTTACTCCAGCACGTTGTGTCTTTTTCCATAAGCCAACATCTGCATTTCCTTCTTTCTATGCTCTTCCCCAGTTTCCTTCTCCAAAGATGTTTCCCCGAGTATGTTCTGATTTTAATTCAGTTTTACAGGAATCTCAGTTATTTATTCTTCTTCCATAGGCAAAGCCGGTTGGTGCGGGCGAGGCTGAATTGTGGCACTGAATAACATTGCTCAAAACCAAACATTGGATACAACCAAAGCACAAGAGAAGCCGAGGAGGATGAATGATGTCCATGCCAAGGCAGGAGATCAACACCACTCACTACATTTTGACCCAATTGTGGGTCTGGAAATATGGATTGATGATAGTTTAGGCTTTAGAGATACAACGTGGAAACAGGTCCTTTGACCTAATGAGTCCGTACCGACCAGCGATTGCCCCGTACACTACAACTATCCTAAACTAGGGACAATTTTACAACTTACCAGAGCCAATATACCTACAAACCCACAGGCCTTTGGAGTGTGGGAGAAACCAGAGCACCCACAGAAAACCCACACGGTCACAGGGAGAACATACAAGCTTCATACAGTACCCGTAGTCAGGACTGAATCCGGGTCTCTGGCGCTGTAAGGCAGCAACTCTACTGCTATGCTACTGTGTTTATGGAGAGTCGGTCTGTCAAGGAGGACTCTCTCTAACTTCTACAGGTGCACCGTAGAGAGCTTGCTGACCGGTTGCATCGTGGCTTGGTTCGGCAACTTGAGCGCCCTGGAGAGGAAAAGACTTCAAAAAGTAGTAAGCACTGCCCAGTCCATCATCGGCTCTGACCTTCCTTCCATCGAGGGGATTTATCGCAGTCGCTCCTCAAAAAGGCTGGCAGCATCATCAAGGACCCACACCATCCTGGCCACACACTCATCTCTCTGCTACCTTCGGGTAGAAGGTACAGGAGCCTGAAGACTGCAACGACCAGGTTCAGGAATAGCTACTTCCCCACAGCCATCAGGCTATTAAACCTGGCTCGGACAAAACTCTGGTCATTAATAACCCATTATCTGTTATTTGCACTTTATCAGTTTATTTATTAATGTGTGTATGTATTTTTTTTAATGATATATGGACACACTGATCTGTTTTGTAGTAAATGCCTACTATGTTCTGTGTGCTGAAGCAAAGCAAGAATTTCATTGTCCTATCAGGGACACGTGACAATAAACTCACTTGAACCCGTGTCGCCCTTAAAGTTGTGGCAAACAGTTTTTAACGCAGAAAAAAAAGTCTGAAAAATGGAAAATAACCAGCCTTGGTTACAAGTTCAATGCTGGCAAGGTCAAAAAAGAGAATTTACACTCAACAGATGACATTGCACCATTGATGTACAGAAGGGAGTTCTGAAAGTGGCAACTCAAGTAGATAGAGTGGCAAAAAAGCCATATGTTATGCTTGCTATCATAAGTCAGGGAATTGAGCATAAAAGACAAGATGTTTTGTGGGGAACTGCAGATGCTGGTTTAAACCAAAGATAGACCAAAGCTACATAAAAGTCAGGAAAGTTTAAAGGAGATGTGCCGAGCAACTTCTTTTTACACAGAGTGGTAAGTGCCTGGAATGCAATGCTAGGGGTGGTCGTGAAGGCAGATACGAGAGTGGCATTTAGGACACTTTTGGATAGGCACATGGATATACAGTGAATGGAGGGATATGGGTCATTTACAGGCAGGTAAGGGTTGGGGTTGGCATCATGTTCGGCACAGGCATTGTGGGCCGAATGGCCTGCTCCTGTACTGTTCTGATCTGTTACGAGTTGGGGCCCTTCCCCAGACTGATGGTGTGGGGGAAGAAAGCTGGAAAAGAGAGGTGGGCGGGGGACCAATTCTGGCAAGTGGATAGAGTTGGGGTGGGGGGGTGGGGGCTGTTAAGGGTCTTGCCAATGAATCGTGCACTGGTTTGAAGCCACCACGAGTTACCATATAATCCCAGTTCAGTGCTTTGGAAGTTTCATTGTTGCTGAGGTGAATGCATTGCTGGGAGATTAGAGTCTGCAGGAGTCAGACTCGAACGGCTGGTTACCTGACAACAGCAAGCCGCATCCACACAACACCAGGTGAATGGCTGAATGACATTCCCTAACTCCCAAATAAATATACAGATCATTGTGGCTTTACAATGTTCAGCGTTGAGCTGCGTTTGTATTGCTGGAGTATTTATTGCCCCAAGGAATAACAGGATAACGCTGCCGGCAATGTCCTGCTTGTGAATTGTGCACCTACCTGGCGGTGTTGTAAGTTTCCAGCCTCCCGACTGCGGTGCTGGGCCGGACCTTCTTACCCAAAGGCATGTCTGTGTCCTTCTGCTAACCTGCACGGAGTTGGGAAATGGAGGAAGCTTTGAGCCCTTGCATGCAGCTGGGTAATCTCTTTTCTCTTTTCTCTCCTCTCCAGCGAGGAAGCCACAGGTAACCCGACACCACTCTCACCTGCGGCCACTCTTAAAGCGACATCTCCCCCAAGTGCGGGAGTTCAGCTCTGCGCTGAACCATCTGCCAAACACCTCCCACCCCCTCCCCCTGGCCACAACTGTACTCAACTCCCACCCATCACTTACCCGGCTTTGACCTGACCTGCCCCTACCTTTCTTCCTCCCCCCACCCCTCCCAGTATTGCTCAGTATTGGGAATCCACTGCACAACCCAAGGTTTGCATATTTTATTTTAAAAACTCTATTAAACATTATATTACACCCACTGGTTTGGAATTATCATTTCATAATGCATGGCAGATAATATCTGGGCAGCACAGTGGCGCAGCAGTAGAGTTGCTGCCTTACAGCGCTAGAGACCCGGGTTCGATCCTGACTGTGGGTGCTGTCGGTCCAGAGTTTCTACATTCTCGCTGTGACCTCGTGGGTTCTCCCCAGATGCTCTGAATTCCCCCAACAATCCAAAGACGTAGGGGTTTGTAGGATGTAGGAAGGAACTGCAGATGCTGGCTTAATCCGAAGGTAGACACAAAATACTGGAGTAACTCAGCGGGACAGGCAGCATCTCTAGATAGAAAGAATGGGTGACGTGTCGGGTTGAGATCAACTGGCTTTGGTAAGAATTGTAAATTGTCCCTAGTGTGTGTAGGTAACACTATTGAATTATTGTAATGATACTGTTGAATTAGTGTAACTGTTATTGAATTAGTGCAATGACACCATTGTATTACTGTAATTACATTATTGAATTAGTGTAACAACAGTATTGAATTAGCATAAGGACACTAGTAATGTCACAACACTTGCTAATTAATGTAGCAATAATATTAATGTTGGCGGCACAATGGGCACCTGATAGAGCTGCTGCCTCACAGCGCCAGAGACCTGGGTTCGATCCTGGCCTCAGGTAGTCTGCGTAAAGGCTGCACGTTCTCCGTGTGAACGCGGCGGCCTCCTCCGGGAGCTTCAGTTTCCACCCACATCCCAAAGACGTGCGCGTTTGTAATTTAATTGCCCTTCCTGTGTAGGGGGTGGATGCGACTGTAAGAAAACATACAACAAGTGTGAATGGGGGAATCGATGGTCGGCATGGACTCGGGGGGCCGAAGGGCCTGTTTCCATGCTGTATCCCAAAACTAAACTAAAATAAACTAAGCACCAGGAATGTCACAACACAGTTGCATTTTGCGCTGCTGGGCAGTTGCTGCCCCTGGTGACTTTGTTAAGTGATGCCGTGTCTGAAATAATCTGGGGAGTAGCAGCAAAGATTGGCTTTATGTTTAGGCTTATTATTGTCACATGTACAGAGATACACTGAAAGGTCTTTGTTTGCATGCTCTCCAATCAAATCAGATAATGCCTACATGAATATAATCGAGCCAAACTCAAGTACAACAGTCATAGAGTCTAAACCTGTACCTGTCCAAGTGTCATTTAAATGTTCTGATAACACCTGCCTCAACTACCTCCTCTGGCAGCTTGTTCCATATACCTACCACCCTCTGTGTAAAAACGTTACCCCTCAGGTTCCTATTAAATCTTTCCCCCCTCACCTTCAACTCATGTCCTTTGGTTCTTGATTCCCAAAATCTGGGGGAAAGACTTTGTGTATTTACCCTATCTAATCCTCTCATGAATGTATACCCCTCTATAAGATCACCCCCTCATCCTCCTGCGCTCCAAGGAATAATGTTCTAACCTGCCCAACCTTTTCCGATAGCTCAGGCCTTTGTCCTGACAACATCCTTGTAAAATCTTCTCTGTACTCTTTCCATCATGACAACAATCGTTTCTGCATTGTAGTGTTCAGTTCCAGGGACAAAGTCCAATTTCCAATGAGGTGGATTGAAGAATCGTTCAGTACCCTAGCTTATGGAAGGACCATACAGATGCCTGTTAACAGAGGGGAAGAAGCTGTTCCTGAGTCCGGTAGTATGCCCTTTCAAACCTTAGTATCTTACTTCCAACGAGAGCGGGTAGCAGGAGAAATGACCGCTGATGGGACAATACTTTGATTATGTTGGCTGCGTTTCTGAGGCAGTGTGAAGTTTACATGGAGTGAGTGGTGGGGAGTCTGGTCTGTGTGATGGACTGGGCTACATCCACAACTCTCTGCAATTTTTTGCAGTCTTGGTTTAGCAGGTTTAAGTTTGTTATTGTCACGTGTACCAAGGTGCAGTGAAAAGTTTTGTCTTACATGCTAATCAATTAGAAAAGAAAATGGTATATATATAAATACGTCTAGTCAAATTCAATTACAATAGATGGAGCAAAGGGGGATGATACAGAGTGCAGAATATAGTTCTCAGCATTGTAGCGCACCAGTGCCAGAAACAAGGTCCAATGTCCGTAAACGGGCAGCGGTGATTTGGACGGTACGTAGCTTGTGGAAGCACCGTTCGGAAGCCCGGTAACAGAGGGGAAGAAGCTGTTCCTGAATCTGGAGGTGCGCGCTTTCAAACCTCTGTCTCTTCTGCCTGGCGGGCGTGGGGAGAAAAAGGAATGACCCGGGTGGGACGGGTCTTTGATTATGTTGGCTGCTTTCCTGAGGCAGCGTGGTGTCGATGAAGTCAATGGTAGGGAGTCTGGCCTGCGAGATGGACTGTGTTACATCTATAACTCTCTGCATCCGCTGCCATCTCCCTCCATCCTCCTCTCCGCAGCTTCCGGCCCCGGGCGGGTTCCCGTTCCGTGGCGGACAAGCCAGGCCTACTGTTGGCCATGGATCACTGGCAGTCCAGATAGTGTTGGAGCCAAATTTGGCCATACAGTCTTGAGTGTATAAGGAGTATTGTACGGGACTGAGAACAAATCCTTGTGGCATTGTGAATTATTGTCCTCATTGATCCTTCTTGATTGTGGTCTGAGGGTATTCAGTGACAGAAGGGGATGCTGATTCATAGGTCCAGGAGTTTGGAGATGAGTTTGGATGGGATTATGGTCTTGAAGGCAGAGCTGTAGTCAATAAATAGGAGGCTGACGTAGATGTCTTTAGAATTTACTGTGGAATTCTTGAAAAGTATTTTTTAGATCATGCAGCATCAAAACAGGCCATTCAGCCCACCAAGGCAATGCTGACTATCAAGTATCCATTTACACACAGGCCATTGTTATTCTTCCCATATTTCCATCAACGCTCCCCAATTTCCACCCCTCAGTGTACATAGGAAATTTAAGGTACAAGCCGCACGTCTTAGGGATCTGGGAGGAAAGATACAGAGGAGATTTGAGTAAGTAAGTAAGTAAGTTTATTGGCCAAGTATTCACATACAAGGAATTTGCCTTGGTGCTCCGCCCACAAGTAATAACATGACATAGAGTGACAGTTACAAATGACTCAGGAAACACTAAACATTAATAATAATAATACAACATTAACGATAAAACATTAATCAAGCATGTGCACCAACAAAATACCAGATCAAAGGGAGGCTACAGATTTTTGGCTGTTGAGTAGAGCAACTACTCGTGGATAAAAACTGTTTTTATGTCTGGCTGTGGCAGCTTTGACAGTCCGGAGTCGCCTTCCAGAGGGAAGTGATTCAAAGAGTTTGTGGCCAGGGTGAGAGGGGTCAGAGATGATCTTGCCCGCTCGCTTCCTGGCCTTGCAGTGTACAGTTCATCAATGGAGGGAAGGTTGCAGCCAATAACCTTCTCCGCTGATCGGACGATTCGCTGCAGCCTCCAGGTGTCGTGCTTGGTGGCTGAGCCAAACCAGACCATGATGGCGAAGGTGAGAACAGACTCTACGATGGCCGTGTAGAATTGGACCATCATTGCCTGTGGCAGATTGTGCTTCCTCGGCTGCCGCAGGAAGTACATCCTCTGTTTTGACTGTGGAGTCAATGGTCGCCCCCCACTTAAGGTCCTTGGAGATGATGGTTCCCAGGAACTTAAAAGACTCCACAGATGTGACTGTGGTGTTGTTGATGGTGAGTGGGGTGAGGGGAGGCGGAGCTCTCCTAAAGTCTACAACCAATTCCACTGTGTTAAGAGCATTGAGCTCTAGGTTGTTGCGACGGCAGCAGGATGCCAGCTGTGACACTTCCTGTCTGTAGCTTGACAGAGGTGTCTGTGGAGGTGCAGTCGTTGGTGTAGAGAGAGTAGAGGAGAGGAGAGAGTACACAGCCTTGGACTCTATTCCTTGGAGCGCAGGAGGATGAGGGATGATCTTATAAAGGTGCATTAAATCATGAGGGGAATAGATCAGGTAGGCGCACAGAATCTCTTGCCCAAAGTAGGGGAATCGAGAACCAGAGGACATAGGTTTAAGTTGAAGGGGGGGGGGGGGGGGAGATTTAATGGGAACCTGAAAGGTAACTTTTTTACATAAAGGTGTGGTGGGTGTAAGCAACAAGGTGCTGGAGGAGGTAGTTGAGGGAGGTACTTACTATTGCAATGTTTTAAGAAACATTTGTATAGATACATGGTTAGGATAGGTTCAGAAGGACATGAGCCAAACGCAGGCAGGTGGGACTAGCGTAGATGGAATATGTTGGTTAGTGTAGGCAAGTTGAGCCAAAAGGCCTGTTTCCACACTGTTTGACTCTATGGCTCTCTCCATGACACCCGAAGGAAACCCATACGGTCAGAGGGAGAACGTGCAAACTCCATAAGGGCAGCACCCGAGGTCGGGATCAAACCCAGGTCTCTGGCGTTGTGAGGCAGCAGCGCGACTGGCTGCAACACTGTGCCATCTGAAGAAGGGTCCCGACCCGAATCGTCACCTCTCCATGTTCTCCAGAGATGCTGCCTAACCCGCTGAGTTACTCCAGCACTTTGTGTCCTTTTTTTTCTAAACCAGCATCTGCAGTTCCTTTCAGTTTTAAACTACAACATAAAAGATTTACAGAATCTCTTGCAACATTTAATGACAGCAAGATAAAGCAAGAATTGAAGACCACACAGAAAATTGATTACTATTATATTTTTCAAAGTTCAGAATATAAAATTCTTCACAATTTTTAATACTTGATTTAATAAAATGGTAATGACATGCACCGAGGCTTACAGGCTGCTGATAACAATGAACGACAGGCCTTTACATTATCAGATTGTGACATTTATTCCCACAGATCATTGTGCTGTGTTTCACTTCCAATATCATACCATTGAAAGAACGGTGGTCAGATAATCACATTGGATCTATTGCATTGGATAAGCAGGTGGAAGGCCCATTTACTTCACTTCACTTCCTGGTCAAACCATTTAACAGATGCAATAATAGGTCCCGCTCTGCAAAATAAAATAAATTAAGCATTCAATTCATTTGCTTTAAAAAACTGATCTACTTATGTGTCGACGTCATGGTTCCATGGAGGAATTCAGCCTATTTACCCAAATACGGTATACTCAGCAAACTACAGCAGAGGTAAGTAATACAGCCACAAAAAGACAAAAAGATTGTTCTCTCTCTCTCTCTCCCCCTCTCTCTCTCCCCCTCTCTCTCTCCCCCTCTCTCTCCCCCCTCTCTCCCCCCTCCCTCTCTCTCCTCTCCCTCTCTCTCTCCCTCCCCTCTCTCTCTCTTTCTCTCTTCCCTCTCTCTCTCCCCTATCTTGCCCTTCCCTATCTCCTTCTGTCCCTCTTTCTCTCTCCTCCTCTCCCTTCCTCCTCTCCCTCTGCTTCTCACGCTCTGTCTCTCCCCTCACCTCACTCTCCCTCTCTCTTGTCTGCTACAAGCTGTTCCCAGCAGACACCAACGTATATTTTTACAAATTTGGCTGCCTTCTTCTCATGAAGCTTTTTACTGCAGTGCAGATTTTGGAAGGTAATTGTGTCTAAATATATATTGTGGTGTCCAACCAAGGCCACTGTTACTTCAAGTGTTTATTCAGGAACAGTTGTATTCCCCCAGAAGTGTCTCGACCTGAAACGTCACCCATTCCTTCTCTCCAGAGATGCTGCCTGTACTGCTCAGTTACTCCAGCATTTTGTGACTATCTATGGACCAGCATCCATAATTCCTTCCTACACACTTTGCCTCTGTAACCAGGCTTCTGAACGGGCCTTCCAGAAGCTAGGGTGCTGTCCGATTCACCTCTACCCCATTGCAGACATTGGATTTTGTCTCTGGAACTGATGCAGTGTCTCTGGAACAATGCTGCAAACTATATTTTGCACTCTGTATCTTCCCCTTTATCCGTTTGGATAACATGCAAGAATAAACACAAACCCTCTAGACTGCAAGACCTTTACCATAAATTGATCAGTATATGTAGCGTCTTCATCTTTCGTGTGGCGTGCACCGCCTAAAGTTGTTGGACAACTTGTTCTATTTGATCTTCCGTTTGTGCACATCGAATTGATTGCATTAGTCGAAACAGGGCGGACCACGTGACGGTTGCAATCTTCCACCCCAGTATATGAAGCTTAATTTCACACTTTATTTTGGATCTGCAGTGACTGAGCATTCTGTTGTTGGGTATGGTCAGTTTTCACTGCTGCAACTTAATAAATGACTTCTCTGATTCTAAATATAACATTTGATAAAGCTTTACATGTACAGACTCGTACCTTTCCTTGGAAGTGACTCCAGGTATTTTCTAATTGCTTTTGGTTCAAGAGACTTTATTATGTTGGTAAAATGCACACCAGGGTACCCAAATTCATCATCATATGTGGTCCGCTTCTTGCTTTTCTCCTGGTTCTTCATGTGTGCATGTGTCAACCTAGGTACTGTAGCCAATCCAAGAACACAGACATTTTAAATACATTTTTAGTTTATAGCTTTTGAGTTTGGGTAAGATATACAGCGCGGAAACAGGCCCTTTGGCCCACCGAGTCCGTGCCAACCAGCAATCCTCGCACACTAATACTATCCCACACACAAGGGATAAATTACAATTTTGCCATGCCAATTTATGTACAAACCTGTACGTTTTTGGAATGTGGGAGGAAACCAGCGCACCCAGAGGAAACCCACATAAGTCACAGGGAGAACGTGCAAACTCCACACAGACAGTAGGTTGGGAACCGGGGTCTCTGGCGCCATGAGGCAGTGGCCAAACCAGCTGCAGCACTGTGGAGCTGAAACAATATAGGTAAACTATATAGTAGTATGTAAACTATATAGAACCTTTATAACTAAAATACTTCCCAGATGATTGGCAAATTGCCAATACTACCCCTCTACACAAAAAGGAAGCAAGGCAGAATAGTGGGAACAATAGGCCGGTTAGTCTGACTTCGGTGGTTGGTAAGATTTTAATCCATTATAAAGGATAAGGTTATGGAGTACTTAGAAGTTCATGAGAAAATAGTCCCAAGTCAGCATGGCTTTGTGAAGGGGAGGTCTTGCTTGACAAATTTGCTGGAATTCTTTGAAAAAGTAAATAGCAGGACAGACAAAGGAGACTCAGTATATGTTGTTTATTTGGATTTTCAGAAAGCCTTTGATAAGGTGCCACACATTAGGCTGCTAAGGAAGGTGAGATCCCACGGTATCAAAGGGCAGATACTAGCATGGATAGCAGGTTGGCTGGAATGGCAGAAGGCAAAGAGTGACAATAAAGGGGGCTTTTTCTGGTTGGCTGCCAGTGATTAGTGGAGTTCCACAAGGGTCGGTGCTGGGGCCACTACTCTTCACGTTGTATATTTATGATTTGGACGAGAGGATTGAAGGCTTTGTGGCAAAGTTTGCGGATGATACGAAAATAGGTGGAGTGGCAGGTAGTGTAGAGAAAGCAGGGACTCTGCAGAAGGGCTTGGACAGTCTGGGCAGAGGAGTGGCAGATGGAATATAGTGTAGCAAAGTGTGGAGTCATGCATTTTGGTAGCAGGAATAAAAGTGTAGATTATTTTCTAAATGGGGTGAGAATACAGAAATCGGAGGTACAAAGGGACTTGAGAGAGTTGGTGCAGGATTCCCAAAACGTTAATCTGTAAGTCGAATCAGTTGTAAAGAAAGCAATCTCAATGCTAGCATTTATTTTGAGAGGGCTTGTATACAAAAACAGGGATGTAATGTTGACGCTCTATAAGGCGCTGGTAAGGCCACATTTGGAATATTGCGAGCAATTTTGGGCACCATATCTGAGGAAGGATGTGCTGGCTCTGGAGAGGGTCCCGAGGAGGTTTCCAAGAATGACCCCAGGAATGATCCCAGAACATGATGAGCGTTTGTCGGAACTAGGCCTGTACCCGCTGGAGTTTATAAGAATGAGGGGGGACTTCATTGAAACATACAGATTATTGAAAGGCTTGGATAGAGTGGATGTGGAGAGGATGTTTCCGCTGGTGGGAGAGTCTAGGACTAGAAGTCATAGCCTCAGAATTAGAGGACGTTCTTTTAGGAAGGAGATGAGAAGAAATTTATTTAGTCAGAGGGTGGTGAATCTGTGGAATTTTTTACTACAGAAGGCTGTGGAGGGCAAGTCAGTGGATATTTTTAAGGCCGAGATAGATATATTCTTGATTAGTACAGGTGTCAAAGGTTATGGGGAGAAAGCAGGAGAATGGGATTAGGAGTGAGAGATAGATCAGCCATGATTGAATGGCATAGACTTGATGGGCTGAATGGCCTAATTCTAATCCTATCCCTTATGACCTTATGAACTATGTATACATAAATTCATAAATGTATATTTATTCACATACACTACAAATGGTTAGATGTACTCAATAAGAAGATACAACAGTAGAAATTGATAAAAGATTAAAAAAATATTGTCTTGTAGATGGTGTTATTATAGTAAAGACATAGACAAGATCAGTTCAGTTAACTGATCTCATCTGACTTTTCGGTAATCTAAATTTTAGTTTGGATTACCAAACCACACAAACCACCTTGTTTTCTACCCCCCCCCCCCCCCTGCCATCTCTCTTTCCTATTCACTAAAATGGATGGGCACCCCTTCCTCCCACTATTCCCACTTTCCCTCCCCTCCCATCCGCTGCCACCTATATCCCTTCCTCTGGCTTCACAATTTACTCCTCTCCTTACCCAACACCCTTTTGTCTCCTTTTCATCGCTGGCCTTAGTCCACCAATCAACCACTCTCATCTGTATCCATCGGTCCAACTCATCCACGCTGACCAAGATGCCCATACTGCACTTGACCGACGTGCCTGTGTTTGGCCCATAACTCTAAACCTTCTCTAACCATAGTTTAGTCTTTCCTGAGGTGCCAAGGCCACAGTGCCGCCCGGACGACCCGAAGACTCAGTGGGCCGTGATACCGGGAGGGAGCGGCCTGGTAGGAGGGTGCTCCGGGGTATTGTCCCCAGTGCCTTCAACGTCAGCTGTAGGAGTCTCCCTCCCCAGGACACAAAAGTGGCAAGGAGAGGGACATCGGTTCATGAGCCCAGCCGGTCGTGGGCAATGGAGGAAGGACCTGCAGGAGACTGAGGCTTGCCTGGATCGGGAACTCCTCCAGTGACCTGATGTCAGATGGACCGGATTTTCGATTTTGGAAATGGCGCCAAAACATGGTGGCGCCTGCATGTGTAAATATGCAGAAAGAATTTCACTGTGCAATTGCACATGTAACAAATAAAGCACCATGAAATCGGACAGTATCCTAACTCATGGAAGGATGCTTCAGAGCCCTGATAATAGAGGGGGGGGTGGGCTGTTCCTGACTGGTGGTGCTTCAGGTTGACATTTGAACATCCTACAACATTTATTTGTTTCTTGAGAACTTTCTTAATTATTCGGACTAGTACTGGGCTGCTCTCTTTGAAGCCACAAGATGAGAGGAAACAAGCTTGCAACCTGAATGCATCATAACTGAGAGCCATTGTCTGACATTATATTCCTGTGTATAATTCTCTGTGGAATACGTAGGTTGATGTCCACATGTTGTGCCACATGCTTTGATTTACTTTAAGTAACTAACATACAAGAAGTTAAAGAAGTCTGAAGAATGGCCCTGACCCAAAACGTGGACTGTCCATTTCCTACCACTATAATGTTGCTAGTTTTCACAAATGGGCCATTTTGTTGACCAGTCTACAACTTGACTCTTTAAAGCATCTCTAAATTCCTTTGGGAGATGATTGCATTTCCAACAGGGGGTTGGAAATGTGTTGATGTTATTTTTATTTATTGTTACATTTTTAGAATGTAGATTCCACTCTGTTATTGCCAGAATGTTTTATGCATTTTTTTACAGAAATGAAAACGTCCAGCCAATACTGCGCAACACCATGGTGTTAAAGGTAAAAAGCCCTCGGAAAATATATTGTTCCCATCGAACCATTGAATCATTGATCTCACCTATTCCTCTTGCGGCTGTATCCCATTGCTTATTGCTACCGTATCGCGACGTACAGACGGCCAGCTCGGGCTTCTGGTTCCATTGCGGGGAGTAGTATTGGTTGATTGTGCGGGGAGGGCAAGGCTCCCCCTCCCTCTGGATGGGCACACAGGGCGGGCATTTCATCTTGTACTCTGCAAAGAAAACTCCGAACACTCAGCACTCTATTTATTTATGTACGGTGAGCTTTTGACGGCACTGAGGCCTGCACTCGCTGGGGTTTAGACGGATGAGGGGGACCTCATTGAGACTTACCGAATAATGAACGGCCTGGATAGAGTGGATGGGGAATGGATGGGAGAGTCTCGGACTAGAGGGCACAGCCTCAGAATACAAGGGTATACCTTTACAAAGGAGATGAGGCCGAATTTCTTTAGTCGTGATGCATCTGTGGAATTCATTACCACAGGTAGCGGTGGAGATGAAGTCATTGGGTATTTTTAAAGCAGAGATTTACAGGATCTTGACTAGTACGGGTGTCAAAGATTATGGGGAGAAAGGTTGGAAAATGGGATTGAGAGGGAAAGTGATCAGCCATACTGAGTGGCAGAGTAGGCGCGAAGGGCTGAATGGCCTAATTCTGCTCCGATTACATGAACTTACCAAAGTATAATGGCCACACGTGGGGATTACATATCTACAGATAACTCGTGACAATAAACTAAACTAAACTAAATGATCGCGACACCTTTCACCACTATGATTTTTTCATTGTACTCATTCTCTGGCAGATTCCCGTGTCCGTGAATGAATAATGCATACCAACAGTGCCCTACCTTGTTGCAGCCCAAGGTAATCCTGCCGATATATGGTGTCATACTGATGTTCTTTTACTCTGCAGATTTCCTCAGCAGACAAGGGATGAGGGAAATAAGCGCTGACTCTTGGGAATGTCTCCGGACTTTTCTTGAGCTGTTTCCACAGCCACAAGACCTGGAATAGTACAATTTCTAAATGAGGATAAGGTCAGGGGAGTATCATTGTTGCTACATATGCATACTTATATACATAGAGTCACAGAGTCATAGAGCTTGGAAACAAACCCTTTGACCCAACTCGCCCATACCGACCAAAATGCCCATCTTAGCTCTGATATGGACCAAATGTCCCGCGTTTGGTCCATATCCCTCTAAACCGTTCCTATCCATGTACTTGTCCAAGTGTCTTTTAAATGCAGTGTCCAATTCACCCCTACCCCATTGTGGACATTGGTCTTTGTCTACGGATATGAATTCTGCACTCAGTATCTTTCCGTTTGGTCTATCTATTGTACTTGAATATGACTTGAATTTAGTTTGGTTTAATTTAGTTTAGCTTAATTTTGTTTTGTTTATGGATACAGCGTTGGAAACAGGCCCTTCGACCTTCTGAGTCCGCGCTGTACAACGTTCACTAGTTCCATCCTGCACCCACGGGGCAATTTACAGAAGCTCACTAACCCACAACCCTGTACGTCTTTGGAGTGTGGGAGGAAAGCTGAGTACCCGGACAAACCCCATGTGATCACAGGAAGAACATACAAACTCCTTACAGACAGCACCCGTAGTCAGGATCTCTGGTGCTGTAAGGCAGCAGCTCTCCTGCTGTGCCACCGTTCACCCCACTCAATTGTATTTATGTTTAGTATTATTTGATCCGATTGGATCGCATGCAAAACAAAGTCTTTTCACTGTACCTCAGTAAACATGACAATAATAAACATAAATATAAATTTAAACATGGTGACTCTTGCGAACTCAGTGGAATCTACTATTCCTACACTCCTGGACTGAAGTATGATTGTGCCTATGTACAGTATAGCAAGATTTTTACTGAACGGTTTGCAATGAAAGGAATTTCACTGTACCTAGGTACATGTGATAATAAAGTACCATTGTATCATTAAACCATTGAAAAGTCAGAAGAAAATTGCTCACTTTACTCACAATATGCCTATAAAGGAAAAATAAATCTACATTTCTAACCTAGCTGGTGAAAGCTCATTTAGTCCTACATTGCAGTAGATACTGGAAATATCTTCAGAGTATACTTGAGAGGGGTCTCATGACTATATGAGTCATACAGCACAGAAATAGGCACCTCAGCACAACTAGCCCATGCCATAGAAACATTGAAAAATAGGGGCAGGAGGAGGCCATCATGGCTGATCATCCACAATCAGTACACCGTTCCTTCTTTTTCACCATATCCCTTCATTCCCTAAGTTTAATTTAACCCTAAGAGCTAAATCTAACTCTCTCTTGTAAACATCCAGTGAATTGTCCTCCACTGCCTTCTGTGGGAGCGAATTCCACAGATTCACAACTCTCTGGGTGAAGACGTTTTTTCTCATCTAAATGACCTACCCCTTATTCTCAAACTGTGACCCTTGGTTCTGGACTCCCCCAACAACAGGACCATTTTTCCTGCATCTAATCCGTCCGATCCTTTAAGAATTTTATACGTTTCTATAAGATATCCTCTCATCCTTCTAAATTCCAGTGAATACAAGCCCAGTCGACTTATTCTTTCATCATATGTCAGTCCCGCCATCCCGGGAATTAGCCTGGTGAACCTACGTTGCACTTCCTCAATAGCAATAATGTCCATCCTCAAATTAGGAGACCAAAATTGCACACAATACTCTAGGTGCGGTCTCACCAGGGCCCTGTACAGCTGCAGTAGGACCTCCGGGTGGAGCGGTGATGGCAGCCTCGCCAACAGTCTGTCTGTCATTTCGTCTTTTTTTTGTTATTTTTAGTGTGTTTTAAAAGTTTGTGTTAATGTTCTCTGGTTTGTTTTATGTGGGGGGTGGGTGGGTGGGGGGGTCGCGGGAAACTTTTTCAATCTCTTACCTTGCCGGAGATGCAGTTGTTTTCCGGGTCGTATCTCTGGTCGCTCTGCGGCCTAACAACCTGGAGCTGGAGGCCTTGCTCAGGACTGACTTTGAGCCCCACCACGAGGCGTGGACTTACCATCGGAGCTGATTCCTTGCCTGAGATTGACGCTCCAACCACGGCCTGGGGACTTTAACATCAAGGGCTCAAAGCCTCGGGAGAGACCGAGTCAGGAGTTCCAAAACCGCACGCGGTTCAACAAGCCCCGACTCGGGTTCTGATCACGCAGCGCGTGGAACTGACATTCTCCCGATGTAGGAGCTTGATCGCCTCGACGCGGAAGGCCCTCCGCCAGCTACTGGAGACAAGATCGTCCCGTCAACGGAAGGCTCGAGGCTCCCGACCGCGGGAGAACAAAGAAAGGAAGAGATTTAACTTTTTTTTGCCTTCCTTCACAGTGAGGAACAGCACGGAAATCGCTGTCAAAACATGGGGGAGCACAATTTATTTGCAGGCGCGCACATACACGTACGTGCGCATGCACACACACGCGAGGTTTCGGCCGTGGGCCCTATGGCCAGTAACATCGGCAACTGGCCTGGTTGGTGACCGACTCCGAACTCCGGCAACAGCAGCTTCGTCCGCCCCGAATCGTGGGGATTCAATCGGCCCGTTCGCGGGGCCTTTCATCGCCCGGCGGGGGCATCAACATCGTGAGACCACACCTGGAGTATTGTGTGCAGTTTTGGTCCCCTAATTTGAGGAAGGACATTCTTGCTATTGAGGGAGTGCAGCGTAGGTTTACAAGATTAATTCCCGGGATGGCGGGACAGTCATATGCTGAGAGAATGAAGCAGCTGGGCTTGTACACTCTGGAGTTTAGAAGGATGGGAGGGGATCTTATTGAAACATATAAGATTATTAAGGGTTTGGACACGCTAGAGGCAGGAAACATGTTCCCGATGTTGGGGGAGTCCAGAACCAGGGGCCACAGTTTAAGAATAAGGGGCAAGCCATTTAGAACGGAGACAAGGAAACACTTTTTCTCACAGAGTGTTGTGAGTGTGTGGAATTCTCTGCCTCAAAGGGCGGTAGAGGCAGGTTCTCTGGATGCTTTCAAGAGAGAACTGGATAGGGCTCTTAAAGATAGCGGAGTCAGGGGATATGGGGAAAAGGCAGGAATGGGGATGATCAGCCATGATCACATTGAATGGCGGTGCTGGCTCGAAGGGCTTAATGGCCTACTCCTGCACCTATTATCTATTGTCTATTGGGAGCCTGTGGTGGATGTTTATGTTAAAATGTATTTTGTGCGTTCTGTTGCTTTTTATTAGTATGACTGTATGGCAAATCAAATACCTCGTATGTTGCAATACATACTTGGCTAATAAAGTGAGTATGAGTATGAGTATGAACTAAAATCCTCTCGCAATGAAGGCCACATGCCATTAGCTTTCTTCACTGCCTGCTGTACCTGCATGCTCACTTTCAGTGACTGATGTACAAACACACCCAGGTCTCGTCGCACCTCCCCTTTTCCTAATCTGACACCATTCTGATAATAATCTGCCTTCCTGTTCTTGCCACCAAAGTGGATAACCTCACATTAGACTGCATCTGCCAAGCATCTGCCCACTCACCCAATCTACCCAAGTCACCCTGCAGCCTCATAGCATCCTCATTGCAGCTCACACTGACACCCAGCTTTGTGTCATCTGCAAACTTGGAGATGTCACCTTTAATTCCCTCATCTAAATCGTTTATACATTGTAAATAACTGGGGTCCCAGCAGCAAGCACCACTAGTCACTGCCTGCCATTCTGAAAAGGACCCGTTAATTCCTACTCTTTATTTCCTGTCTTCCAACCAGTTCTCTATCCATGTCAATACCCTACCCCCACCAATTGCACACCAATCTCTTGTGTGGGACCTTGTCAAAGGCTTTTTGAAAGTCCAGATACACCACATCCACTGGCTCTCCTTTATCCATTCTACATGTTACACCCTCAAAAAATTCCAGAAGATTAGTCAAGCATGATTTCCCCTTCATAAATCCACGCTGACTGACCGATCCTGTCACTACTTTCCCAATGCGCTGCTATAACAATCGACTCAAGCATCTTCCCCACTACCGATATAAGGCTAACTGGTCTATAATTCCCCGTTTGCTCTCTCACTCCTTTCTTAAAAAGTGGGGTTGCATTGGCTACCCTCCAATCCACAGGAACTGATTCAGAGTCGAGAGAACATTGGAAAATGATCACCAATGCATCTACGATTTCTAGGGTCACCCTCTGGGATGCAGACCATCAGGCCCTGGGGATTTATCTGCCTTCAGTCTATCCTCGCCAATTCCCGTCTCATACCTTCAAAGTCTCCTTTCTCTAAGTTCAGGCTGCAAAGTCTCCTTTCTTTAAGTTCCGAACCAGCATGTCCCATCTACATTAGTCCCACCTGCCTACGTTTGGCCCATATCCTTCTAAACCATCCCTATCAAAGTGGCAGGGTGGCGCAGCAGTAGAGTTGCTGCCTTACAGCACCAGAGCTTTGGGTTCAATCCTGACTATGGGTGCTTGTCAGTACGGAGTTTGTACGTTTTCCCCGTGGCATGCGTGGGTTTGCTCAAGGGACTTCGGTTTCCTCCTACACTCCAAAGACGTGCAGGTTTGTAGGTTAATTGGCTTGGTATAATTGTAAATTGCCCCTAGTGTGTGTCGGGTCGTGTAAGTGTGCGGGGACCCCTGGTCGACGCAGGCCTGGTGAGCCCAAGGGCCTGTTTCCGCGCTAAACCAAACTAAACTGAACTAAACAAAACCTTTCCTATCCATGTACCTGTCCAAATGTCTTTTAAATGCTGTTACAGAACCTGCCTCAACGACCTCCCCTGGCAGCTCGTTACATATACCCACCAACCTCTGAGTGAAAAGGTTAACATAATTAAAAGACGATTTATCTGTGGAGTTTCGTGTCTGGATGGTGTGCTCAATGTTACTGACATCACACGGATGTGGTTCGGGCTTCATGGACCCTGCCCTGCAAGGCCGGTGATGCTGACTGTTCACCAACTTCCAGGCGTAGTCATCTGTATACGAGGTGCCGCCAATAGGCTCATGGAGCTGATATGGGTAAGTGTATCCATTGGTTGATTTTGGGCTGCAATGAGACGGGAGGAAAACAAACACAAATAAGTTAACTCCATGGAAGGGCAACAGCAGGGTTTCCACATTAGTATCTCAATCGCGTTAGCCATATACAACCATATAACAATTACAGCACGGAAACAGGCCCTCTCAGCCCTTCCAGTCCATGCCGACCATTTGTTTTCCCCTAGTCCCATCTACCTGTACTCAGACCATACCCCTCCATTCCCTTCCTGTCCATATACCTATCCACTTTACTTTTAAATGTTAAAATCGATCCTGCCTCCACCACTTCTGCTGGAAGCTCATTCCACACAGCCACCACCTTCTGAGTAAAGAAGTTCCCCCTCACGTTACCCCTAAACTTCTGTCCCTTAATTCTCATGTCATGCCCTCTTGTTTGAATCTTCCCTACCCTCAATGGGAAAAGCTTATCCACGTCAACTCTGTCTATCCCTTTCATCATTTTAAAGACCTCAATCAAGTCCCCCCTTCTGCGCTCCAAAGAATAAAGACCTAACTTGTTCAACCTTTCAACGAGATGGTTTAATCAATTTCTTTCATCTCAAAGAGTCGTGGGTCATGCAGGTTGGAAAGAAGCCCTTTTGCCCAAACGGACCAACATGCCCATCCTACGCTAGTTTTAGACAAATGCACCGTAGAAGGCATTTTATCGGGATGCATCACAGCATGATTTGGGAACAGCTCCATGCAAGGCCACAAGAAATTGCAAAGAGTTATAGGATGTAGCCCAAACCATCAGGCAACCCAACCTCCCTTCCAATTTCTCCATTTACACTTGATGCTGCCACCTGCAAAAGGACCAGTCTCATCACAGTCACTCCCTCCTCTCCCCTCTCCCATCATTTAAGGGATGTATGAAAATGCACACCTCCAAATTCAGGGACAGTTTTTTTCTCAGCTAATATCAGGCAACTGGACCATCCTATCACCAACTAGGTAGCGGACCTGACCTCCCATCTACCTAATTGGAGACTGAGGGACTATCTTAAATGAGACTTTACTGGACTTGCATCTTGCATTTTACGATATTCCCTTTATCCTGTATCTGTACACTGTGGACGGCTCGATTGTAATCATGTATCTGGCAAAATGCCTCATCGCCAGAACTCACCAACAAGCACCAAGACCTGGCTTGGCTGGCGGTGAGGGGAGCCCTCCCAGTCAGATCCTTCCTGCACCGTCGGAACCTCACTGCCAGCGCACGCTGCCCTCGGGACGGCTGCTATGGCGAGGAGACGGTTGCCCACCTCTTTACAGAGTGTGGGTTTGCTAAAAGAGTCTGGAGAAAAATGCAAGGGTCCCTGGTACGCTTTATCCCGAACAGCTCCGTCACAGAGGACTCGGTGATTTACGGACTGTTCCCAGGGACACATTCAGAGGCTGACATCACGTGCTGCTGGAGGGTCATCAACTCAGTAAAAGACGCCCTTTGGTCTGTCCGAGCATTGTTCACCACCCAGCAGAGCGAGATGTCCGTCAGGGAATGTTGCCAAGTGGCCCGCTGCAGACTGCAGGAGTACGTGCTGAGGGACGCACTGAAGCTCGGTGCAGCCAACGCCAAGGCTCGGTGGGGGAGGGCCACAGTCTAAGGTCCTTCCGCTGCTGGACATGGGGGGTACGGTATGGTGGAGACGCCCCTCAATATAAGGGAAGGTATCCCACGCCACTGTGGCACGAATGGGGGACTGATTTTTGGAAATTTGGGGGAATGAAATGTCTAAACTGTATTCATCAATTTGTACAGCCCCGAAAATGTCGGATGGATTTTCCGCAAGGTTAATGTATTGTATATATTTATCATTCGAATAAAGTATATTTTGAAATATTTTTAAAAAGTAATTATGTATAGTCTTTCAGCTGACTGGTTAGCACGCAACAAAAAGCTTTTCACTGTACCGCAGTACATGTGACAATAAGCTAACTAAACTAACTAATCCTGCCTGTGTTTGGCCTATATCCTTCTAAGCCTATCCTATACATGTACCTGCTCAAATGTTTTTTGAACATTGTGGTACGAGTACCTAACTCACCTACCTCTTCTGGCAGCTCACCTTCTACCATTTGTGGAAAAGTTACCCCTCAGGTTTCTATTAAATCTCTCCCCCCTCACCTTAAAGCTATGTCCTCTAGTTGTTGAATCTAATGGATTGATTGAAAAATACAGCATGGAAATAGGCCCTTTGCCCTACCAGGTCCACGCCTACCATCAATCGACTAGGTTTATGTTATCCCACTTTCTCATCCACTGCCAACGATGTGGTTCGTCCCTAGTTTTCTCCCACATCTTTGGGATGTGGGAGAAAACTAGGACACCCGGAGAAAACCCACGCAGTCACAGGGAGAATGTGCAAATTCCAGAGGGATTTAAATGAAGGAGGAAGGTTGCCCATCCATTTGGGAAGAGACACAGCACCATAGGCATGGATTCAATCCTGACTTTGGGGTGCTGTCTGTGCAGTGTTTCCACGTACTCCCTGTGACAGTCGTAGGGAGGACATGCAAACACTGCACAGAGCAGCAGCCAAGATCAGGATCAAACTCGGGTCTCAGGCACTGTGAGGCCGCGACTCTTCCTGCTGCACCACTGAATAATATCAGTGAAGAACAATTAGACTTTAGAGATAGAAGCCTGAAAACAGGTCCCACTGCCCCACTGAGTCCACACCAACCAGCAATCACCCAGTAGCCTAGCGCAGGCCTCCACACTGGGAACCATTTACAAATTTACAGACAGCCATTAACCTACAAACAGAAGGAAACCGAAGCACCTGGAGAAAACCCACAGAGAGAATGTGCAAACTCCGAGCAGACAGCATCCGTGGTCAGGAACGAACCCTGGGCACCGGCGCCGGTGTGAGGCAACAGCTCTACCACTGCGCCACCGTGCCGCACAATTGCTATGCTCTCAGCGCTGTTTCATATCTCTGACAATAACAGTTCACAGATGCCCCAGAAGCTGTTTAAGTGGATGTTCACAGTGTATTCCGACTCACCGCATAGGTTCAGCAGCCGAGCCCGGGCGATAAGCAAACTCTCGCATGAACGTCGTTTCATACGGATTAAAGGTCGACGACCCTTCTACAGACATTAAACATTCTTCATTAATTAATTGTATTACTCAAATTCACATCAAAAGTTTTCTGCATTGAGATAAAAATATCCTGAATGATATTTTACATTTATCAAATTAATATTGGTGTCCTCTCCAGAATTCCACAGAACAAAGTTATGGAGTCATAGAGTCGTACATGCTAACCAAGATGCCCCATCTACGCTCGTCCTACCTGCCTGCATTTGGCCCATATCCCTCCAAACCTTTCCTATCTATGTACCTGTCCAAGTGTCTTTTAAATGCTGTTTTAATACAGTATCTGTCACAACTACCTCCTCTGGCAGCTCGTTCCATATACCCACCTTAAGAGTTCTGTCTCAAGACATAAAGCAAATATGTTTGCCTGGCCCGTTCCTGCAATGTCATTCCTGTTCTTGCCGGCTAGTCTTCCCCTGATCCTCTCTACCTTACTCTGTTTCAAATATTTATCAACAGGGAGTGGTGCAGCCATGTATTTGTTTCAGGGAATAACTCAGGGAAGGTGGAGGGAGTCGGCGACAGCGGCAGATGCTGGACAAAGGGCCGGTAAGAAGAACCGAGGGTCTTACCTCCCGCATCCTCAAGGTCGGCTGCGGGAGGCATCCCTGGGGCACGAAGGCTGAAGGTGGCCGGGCAAGGAGAGGGACGACGGATCACTGGATGATCCGGACGGAGGAGAAGGCTGCCACGGGCCTTTATGGCCGGCTGTAGATGGGACTGTGAAAATGGCACCAAAACCTGGCAACCTATGTACATGGACCCAGTGGGCTGTTTCTGTGTATTCTGTACTTAATCAGGATTGTACATGTATGGCAATAATCTTTCTGCACTGTATGCAAAACAATAATTTCACTGTACCTTGGTATATGTGATAATGAAGAACCATTGGACCATTACACCATTGGCAGGGGAAGGATTACCAGTGAGAGAGCATTTTTATGCTGGCGTTTATGTTTGTTAGATATCATAGTTACAAAGAAGAACAAAGAGAAAATAAGATGGATAGGATACATTTAGAGGGATATTGGCCAAATGCAGGCATGTGTACAATGTTGGACATGTGTAGATGGGGCATGTCGGTTGGTGTGGACAAGTAGGGCCACAAGCCTGTTTCCACGCTGTATGACTCTATGACTCTATGACTCTAATTGTTGTGCCTATTGTATTGAAAAAAATGACCACAACAATAATTAATTCAGTGGAGGTTTGTCCCCATTCTGCACAGCAGGGGATAGGAAATGGACAGCAATCAGGAAATGGTGGGAGGCAGTAAGTGCGAGGGAGGGGAGAGATATACATATCATTCTGTGATACATTCTTTGGCACTGCAGTAGAGAGGCCACTGCTTCATTTGAAGCATGGATTATACTATACACCTCGACCATAAAGGCACTTCTGTCCTCATGAAATGGAGGCAGCATTATTAAATTTCATGGAGAGACAAGAGACTGCAGATGCTGGAATCTTGAGCACAACACAATCTTGAGTTTATAAGGATGAAGGGGAGACCTCATTGAAACATACTGAATAGTGAATGGCCTGGATAGAGTGGATGTGGAGAGGATGTTTTCACTAGTGGGAGTGTAGGACCAGAGCCACAGAATAAAAGGACATTAAGTTAGAAAGGAGATGAGCAGGAATTTATTTAGCCAGAGGATGGTGAATCTGTGGAATTCATTGCAACAGAGGGTTGTGGAGGCCAAGCCAATGGGTATTTTTAATGTAGAGATTGATAGGTTCTTGATTAGTAAGGGTGTCAAAGGTTATGGGGAGAAGGCAGGAGAATGGGGTTGAGAGGGGAAAATCGATCAGCCATGATTGAATGATGGAGTAGACTTGATGGGCTGAATGGCCTAATTCTGCTCCTGTGTCTTAGAAGAATGGCTGAACATGGTTTGAGAGAATATTATCTTTGCCATGCTCTCTTACCCAAACAAGGGTCATTCTTATTTTTTCTCTGGTGTGACTTTTTTTTCTTTTTACACTTTTTAGTCTTCTTTTCATTTTCAACTGGACAAAGTTTGCTTGGTGACTTGCTTTTCTTCTCTGCCGCTAATTCATTCCATACTCCCTGAGCACCTTGTAGGAGCTTTGGATTACAGTAATTTTGGTCACCAGCATTCTGAAGAACAGATGAAGAACAAATTCACATAGTATTAGTCGTACGGTGTGGAAACAGGCCCTTCGGCCCAACTTGCCCATGCCAACCCACATGCCCCATCTACACGAGTCCCACCGGTCTGCGTTTGGCTCCTATCCCTCTAAACGTATCCTGTCCATGTACCTTTAAACTTTACTTTAGACTTTAGGCGGTCACGGTGGCACAGCGGTAGAGTTGCTGCCTTACAGCGAATGCAGCGCCGGAGACCCGGGTTCGATCCTGACTACGGGTGCTGTCTGTATGGAGTTTGTACATTCTCCCCGTGACCTGCGTGGGCTTTCTCCGAGATCTTCGGTTTCCTCCCACACTCCAAAGACGTACAGGTTTGTAGGTTAATTGGCTTGGTAAATGTAAATAATTGTTCCTAGTGAGTGTAGGATAGTGTTGATGTGCAGGGATCGCTGGTTGGCACGCACCCTGTTTCCGCGATGTATCTCTATAAACTAAACTAAACTTTAGAGACACAGCGAGCAAACAGGCCCATCGGTCAACCGAGTCCATGCCAACCAGTGATTACCCCGTACACTAGCACTATCCTGCACACTCAGGACAATTGGACAATTTTATGATTTTAATGAAGCCAATTAACCTACAAGCCTGTACGTCTTTGGGTGGAATCAGGAGCATACGCAGAAAACCTACACGGTCACAGAGAGAACATACAAACTCCATATGGACAGCATGTAGTTAAGATCAAACCCAAGTCTCTATCGCTGCAAGGCAGTAACTCTACCGCAGCGCCACCGCCCTTTGTGTTAAAAAAGTTGCCTATTAAGTCTTTGCCCCTCGTCTTAAACCTGTGTCCTCTGATTCTTGATTCTCCTACTCAGGGTAAAAGACTCTGCATTTACCCTATCTATTCTCCTCATGATCTTATGCACCTCTATAAGATTACCCTTCATCATCCTGAGCTTCAAGGAGTAATATCCTGGCCTGCACAACCTCTCCCTATAACTCAGCCCCCTCGAGTCCTGGCAACATCCTCATAAATCTTCTCTACACCCTTTCCAGCTTTATGACATCTTACTATAACAGATTGTCCATTATGGAATGGCCTCTGGTTCTTGTTTCCCCTACTCTGGGTAAAAGACTGTCCTTTCATCCTATCTATTCCCCTCATGATCGTATACACCTCTGTAAGATCAAAACTCAAATATCAAACATCAAATCTATCCCCATTCTTTTCAGCTTTTTCCCGTTTCTTTCCAGCTGTTATTGGGCAACCGAACCATCCTATCAACAACTAAAGAGTGGTCCTGACCTCCATTGAAGATCCTCGGACTCTCTTTAATCGGACTTTACAGGACTTTATCCAGTACTAAACGTAATGTCCCTTTTTCGTGTATCTGTACACCGTGGATGGCTCTATTGTAATCATGTATTGTCTTCCTGCTGACTTGAGTCATAGAGCCTTACAGCGTGGAAACAGGCCCCTCAGCCCAACTTGCCCACACGGGCCAACGTGTCCCAAGTACACGAGTCCCACCTGCCTGTGTCTGGATCATATCCCTCTAAACTTGTCCTCTCCATGTACCTGTCCAAATGTTTCTTAAACATTGCAATGGTATCTTATAATATATAGTCTTTCCACTGACCGGATAGCACGCAACATAACAGCTTTACACTGGACACTTGACAATAAACGAAGCTAAACTAAATGGGAACAACTCATGCACAGAGAAGGAACAGGTTGGGTTTTTGCTTACCTGGTCACCTTTATTAACCGGGTCTTCCTTCACATATGATACAAGGCACAGATCCATCTTTCAGAGGTACCCGAGCTTTGCAACGACAAATTCCTTTGGACTGCTCGGTAGAGTCGATACCTGTTTGTAGCTCTCATTACTTGCTGCAGGCCTCTGTTGCCAGGCAACCTAGTGTGGTTGCCTGGTGTACAATAAACATGATTAGAGAAAAGAAAAGTATTGTTGCTGCACTTCAATCAATGGCCTTACAGCGGAAGCATTTAAAAAAAATATATATTTTACAAGGCAGCACCGTGGTGCAGCGATAGAGTTGCGACGTTTAATCGCAACGTTTCAGAAACATTTAGTCAGGTGCATGGATAGAATAGGTTTAGAGGGATATGGGCCAAATGCAGGCAGGTGTAGCTAGTGTAGATGGGCATGTTGGTTGGCATGGGCAAGTTGTGCCAAAAGGGCTGTTTCCACCCCGTATGACTCTTTGACTAGTTGGTGCCACAGCACCAGAGACCCAGGTTCGATCCTGACTACGGGTGCTGTCTGTACGGGGTTTATACATTTTCCCTATGACCGTGTGTATTTTCTCCAATGCTCCAGTTTTCTTCCACACGCCAAAGATGCACATGTTTGTTCGCATGGCTTCAGTAAAATTATAAATTGTCCCTCGTGTGTAGGATAGTATTACTGTACGGGGATCGCTGGTCGGCGCGGACTCAGTGGCTGAAGGGCCTGTTTCCACGCTGTATCTCTACAGTCTAAAGTCTAAATCTTAAGGTCTTAGAATCACATTGTACCCATGCCCAGATCAATTAGCATAGTATAGTTTATTTTATTTATTATTATTGTGGCATGTACCAAAGTACAGTGACAAGCTTTTTTGTTGAGTGCTATCCAGTCAGTGGGAAGACTATACATGCTTACAATCAAGGCCTGTGCTTTTGCTACAAAACACGTGTCCTCTTTATCCCTCTCCTCTATCCCCTGCCCCCGCCCCCCCCATCCCCTTCCAATTATATCCCTCCCTTCCTCGAGTCTGAAGAAGGTTTCTGACCTGAAACGTCGCCTATCCACGTTCTCCAGAGATGCTGCCTAACCCATTGAGATGCTCCAGGACTTTGTGTCTTTACTTTTGTAAAACACCATCTGCAGTTCCTTGAGTCTATATTTAACATTTCACTAGTCTTATTTCATAAGGTCATAAGTCATAGGAGCAGAATTAGGCTATTCGGCCCATCAAGTCTACTCTGCCATTCAATCATGGCTAATTTATCTTTCCCTCTCAACCCCATTCTCCAGCTTTTTCCCCATAACCCCTGGCACCCTTACTAATCAAGAATCTATCAATTATTTGATCCCCTTTTTTCTCCTTTCTCCTCTACCCATTTTAACTCCTCTTCCCATTCCCACACTGATCTTCCAGACCTGGGCCTCCTCCATTTCCAGAGTGAGGTCACACGCAAACTGAAAGAACAGCAACTCATATTCTGTGTAGCTTACAACCCAACGGTCTGAACATTGAATTGTCCAATTTTAGGTAAATACACCTCCCTTTGCTCCATCCTCTCTTCCTTGTGCCCGACATTGGTGCACACCTATTTCTCACGCTATCCCGCCACCTTCCCCCTTTCCCATCCATCCCTTCCCACCCATAACCCTCCCTCCACCTTTACGTTTTACCCCACCTCTCCTCTCCTTATCTGACACACCGTTTTCTCCTGTTCACCTCCAGCCTTTGTCACTTTCTCCACCCATCTGCCAATCAAACTCCCCCCACTTGTAGATAGGCACAAAATGCTGGAGTAACTCAGCGACCCGAAACGTCACCCATTCCTTCGCTCCAGAGATGTCGCCTGTCCTGCTGAGTGACTCCAGCTTATTGCGTCTATCTTCAGTTTAAACCAGCATCTGCAGTTAATTTTTATTATTACTTATTATTATTTATTCCATGCTGTAACAACTCTGTGACTGCAGCATGGAAACAGGTCCTTCAGCCAATCATGTCCAAACGACCAAGTTGGCTGAAACTTGAATCTGTTACCAAAACACAAAACAGATGGTTACCTTATCATTGAGAGAAATCAAAGACCAAAGAACTGGCCTTCCCCCATTGGCAGGTGTCCTTCTGCAACGATCAGTTGGATTGGTTTCCTAGTCAATGTAGTCTTCACGTCATGTGGTAAATGACTTTTTAATCTCCTCTGGCTCACGGTTCAGGGGTGTAGGTGAACGATATGATGACATTTGAATTGTTTCATCAGCATCATCACAGACTAGGCCAGAATAGTATTGTGACTTCACCATGAGTGTTGTCAAGCTGGAAAGAGGGGTGCAGAGAAGATTTACGAGGATGTTGCCAGGACGTGAGGGCCTGAGCGATAGGGTTGAGTTGAGTTTAGTTTATTGTTACAGGTACCAAGGTACAGTGAAAAGCTTTTGTTCCGTTGTTGTCAGCGGAAAGACAATACATGATTACAATCAAGCCATCCATTGTTTACAGAGACATGATAAAGAGAATAATGTGAATAACGTTTACTGCAAGATAAAACCAGTAAATTCTGAGAAGATATAGTCCGAGCATCTCCAGTGAGGTAGATAGTAGTTCAGGATTTCTCTCTGGTTGTTGGCCAGAGTAGGGGAATTGAGAACCAGAGAACATCGGTTTAAGGTGAGAGGGGAAATATTTAATTGGAACTTGAGGGGCAACTTATTCATATTCAGGGTACCTGGTATATGGAGCGAGTTGCCGGAGGAGGTAGTTGAGGCAGGTAATGTTGCAACATTTAAAAGGCACTTGCACTGGTAATGGATAGGTAATGGGCTGGTAAATGTTGAGAAGGATATGGGCCAAACAAACGCAACTGGGACTAGTGTAGATAGGGCATCTTGGTCACCTGGACGTCGGGTGAATGGCTTGTTTCTGCGCTATACGACTGTATGTGAGACCCATCTCAAGTATACTTTAGCGATATTGTATTTGACATACGATCCAGGCACCCACCGCCCTCTGTGTAAATAACTTGTCTTCACATCTCCTTTAAACATTGACCTTCTCACCTTAATACTATGCCCCCTGGTCTACATTTCTACCCTTGGATAAAGGTTCTGGCTGTCTACCCTATCTAGCACTTTAGTTTAATTAAGTTAAATTTAGAGATACAGTGTGGAAACAGGCCCTTTGGCCCACAGAGTCCGTGCCAACCATCAATCACCCATGCACTAGTTCTATCATGCACACTATGGGCAATTTATGGAAGCCAATTACCCTACAAATCTGCACGTCTTTGGAACTGTGGAAGGAACGGAGCCGGCAAGCCGCCCGGAGAGGGAAGCCGCCAGCCCCTGCTCGCCCCCGAGGACCTGAGAACCAGAGAGGAGGGTGGAGGGAGTCGGCAATGTCGGCAGATGCTGGACAAAGGGCCGGTAAGATGAACCAGGGCCATACCTTCCTCACCCTCAAGGTCGGATGCGGGAGGCTCCCCCGAGGCACGAAGGCTGAAGGTGGCCGGGCGAGGAGAGGGATGACAGTTCGCGGGACGATCCGGACGGAGGCGACGGCTGCCACGTGCCTTTATGGCCAGCTGTAGCTGGGATTGTGAAAATGGCACCAAAACCTTGCAACTTGTATATGGACTCAGTGAGCTGTTTCTATACATTTGGTATTCAGTATTCGGGGATTGACCTTATGTATGGCAATAATCTTACTGACCTCTATGCAAAAAAACAATGTCACTGATAATAAAGAACCATTGAATCCGGAACGGAGTTGAAAGGGTTTAATTTGCTTTGTTTTTTTCCATCCAGACATTCATTCAATGTATTTGGGCAAGTGTTGTGTGAATTGAAGAAGATAGGATTTCTCATTCACTGTAGTCAACTGCGAGGAGGATCTATCTTTTACGGACGAACTCTTTGCATTCGGTTGAGTAGAACTGGACACTTTATCCTCCAAAGAGCCTGTTTTAAAAAGATAACATGATGAATTTTTGAATGGTCTGTCAAAATGTTGAAGTTTTGTTTACTTTATTATTATTGCGGCATATACCGAGTTACAGTGAGAAACGTTTTTGTCGCATGCTATCCAGTCAGTGGAAAGACTATATATGATTACAATCAGGCTGTCCACAGTGTACAGATACAGGTTAAAGGGAATAACGTTTAGTAACGATAAAGTCCAGTAAAGTCTGATTAAAGATAGTCCGAAGGTCTCCAATGAGGTAGATGGGAGGCCAAGACCACTCTCCAGTTGGTGATAGGACAGTTTAGTTGTCTGGTAACAGCTGGGGAGAAACTTGCGGTCGGATGGAGCTGTTCCCAAACCAGGCTGTGATGCATTCCATCAAGGAACATAAAAACATGTATCAGACCCACGATGTCTGGGCTGAACATGATGCCAAGTTAAATTAATCTCCTCTGCCTGCATGCGGTCCATATCCCTCCACTCTCTGCATATCCATGTGCCTATCTAAAAGGCACAAAGTGCTGGAGTAACTCAGCGGGTCAGGCAGCCTCTCTGAAGAACATGGATCGGTGAAGTTTCAGGTCAGGACCCTTCCTCAGGCTGGTGTGGCCAGTGCTTTAAAGTTTTATATCTGTAGTATGTTTCTGTTTGTGACTAAACTAGATAAGTATTCAGGCTGACAAAGGGTCCCAAACCAAAACGCCACCTATACATGTTCCCCAGAGATGCTGCCTGACCTGCTGAGTTACTCCAGCACTTTGTGTCTTATTTTGTAAACCAGCATCTGCAGTTAACCATGTAACCATATAACAATTACAGCACGGAAACAGGCCCTCTCGGCCCTTCCAGTCCGTGCCGACCATTTGTTTTCCCCTAGTCCCATCTACCTGCACTCAGACCATACCCCTCCATTCCCTTCACGTCCATATACCTATCCACTTTACTCTTAAATGTTAAAATCGATCCTGCCTCCACCACTTCTGCTGGAAGCTCATTCCACACAGCCACCACACTCTGAGTAAAGAAGTTCCCCCTCACGTTACCCCTAAACTTCTGTCCCTTAATTCTCATGTCATGCCCTCTTGTTTGAATCTTCTCTACCCTCAATGGGAAAAACATATCCACGTTAACTCTGTCTATCCCTTTCATCATTTTAAAGACCTCAATCAAGTCCCCCCTTAACCTTCTGCGCTCCAAAGAATAAAGACCTAACTTGTTCAACCTTTCTCTGTAACATAGTTGCTGGAACCCTGGCAACATTCTAGTAAATCTCCTCTGTACTCTCTCTATTTTGTTGACATCCTTCCTATAACTAGGCGACCAAAATTGTACACCATACTCCAGAATTGGTCTTACCAATGCCTTGTACAATTTTAACATTACTTCCCTACTCCTATATTCAATGCTCTGATTTATAAAGGCCAGCACACCAAAGGCTTTCTTTACCACCCTATCTACATGCGATTCCACCTTCAGGGAACTATGCACAGTTCTTTGTACCCACCTGCCTGTGATCCACCTCCCTACATACCGTGCATATCCATGTGCCTATCCATAGTCCACTGTTATATCTGCCTCCATCACCACCCCTGGCAGCGCAGCGCGTTCATGCCCCCACGACCCTCTTCGTAGAAAACTTGCTCCACACATCTCCTTTAAATTATTTTAGGATGGAAAATCTTAAGTTAAACAGCTCAAAATAAATTAACATTAATTAAAAATATTTGCTGTTATCCCAAGTTGCTATCTGTAGTTGGCGGCGTGCTGGGTCATTGCAGGGGGCAGTTCAGAAACAAGTCCATGTGGGTTTGTAATGAGGCATATGTTTAAATGACTACAGGAACTAGGTTTAATAACGTTTGGGTTGCTTCCTGCTTCCTGACTCTATGATCTCAATGAAGCACAGAAACAGACCCTTTGGCCCAACTCACCCATGTTGACCATCGATCACCCCTTCACTCTAGTTTAATGTTATTCCACTTTCACATCCACTCCCTACACACTAGGGGCAATTTATAGGTCAATTAACCTACAATTAACCTACAAACCTGCACGTCTTTGGGATGTGAGGCTGCAGCTCTACCAGCTGAAGAGTGGTGTTAGTTAATTAAATTAAAATGAACCATGACAATTGGCTCCTTAAAAAATACCTCTGTTAAAAAATAGAATGCTTGTAATTGAATTAGCAAAGAAAATATTGTCATATTTGACCACGATAATTGATGCCTTTAATAAAATTTATTGGCCAGTCATCAAATACAGAATGTCATTCTGACAGAATATACCCTTAAATCCTGATCAAAACCTGATCCTGAGGCGACATGGTGGCGCAGCGGTAGAGTTGCTGCCTTACAGCGCCAAAGGCCCGGGTTCGATCCTGACTTAAGGGTGCTCTGTACAGAGTTTGTACGTTCTCCCCGTGACCGTGTGGGGTTTCCCCGGGTGCTCTGGTTTCCTCCCACATTCCAAAGAACATACAGGTTTGTAGGTTAATTGGCTTTGGTAAAATTGTAAATTGCCCCTGGTGTGTCGGGTGGTGTTGGTGTATTGGGTAATCGCTGGTCGGCACGTATTCGCTGGGCCAAAAAGTCTGTTTCCATGCTGTACCTCTAAAGTCTTAAAGTCTAAAGTCTAAAACCAAATGTTGTCATCCTATAATAAGAGCAAAAAGATGTATAAATAGATGAATTGTATCTATATAATATTAAATGCAGTGTTCAATAAAACTCCCAGGAGGGTTTTCAATTTGATATTAATAAGTCATTCATTTCCATCTCTTCCATAATGGTTTGTAATAGTACATATTAAATTTCAACGGCATTTGTCTGTTCAGTTTAATATTTTATTTCGTTCTTTGTGCAGTCTCCACTGTCCCGCTGTTCACTCTGACTTCAGTCGCAAATTTAGGTGGCTTATGTTAAAACCCATATAACACTCTAACAAGCAAAGGGAAAGCAAAGTTTAGGCTTTAGACTTTAGAGCTATCACGTGGAAACAGGCCCTTTAGCCCACCCAGTCTGTGCCGACCAGTGATCACACCGTGCACTAGCACTATCCTACACGCTAGGGACAATTTACAATTTTACGGATGCCAATTAACCTACAAACCAGTAAGTCTTTGGACTGTGGGAGGAAACCGGAGCACCCAGAGAAAATCCATGCAGTCATAGGGAGAACATATAACCATATAACCATATAACCATATAACAATTACAGCACGGAAACAGGCCCTCTCGGCCCTTCCAGTCCGTGCCGACCATTTGTTTTCCCCTAGTCCCATCTACCTGCACTCAGACCATACCCCTCCATTCCCTTCACGTCCATATACCTATCCACTTTACTTTTAAATGTTAAAATCGATCCTGCCTCCACCACTTCTGCTGGAAGCTCATTCCACACAGCCACCTGAGTAAAGAAGTTCCCCCTCACGTTACCCCTAAACTTCTGTCCCTTAATTCTCATGTCATGCCCTCTTGTTTGAATCTTCCCTACCCTCAATGGGAAAAGCTTATCCACGTCAACTCTGTCTATCCCTTTCATCATTTTAAAGACCTCAATCAAGTCCCCCCTTAACCTTCTGCGCTCCAAAGAATAAAGACCTAACTTGTTCAACCTTTCTCTGTAACATAGTTGCTGGAACCCTGGCAACATTCTAGTAAATCTCCTCTGTACTCTCTCTATATTGTTGACATCCTTCCTATAATTAGGCGACCAAAATTGTACACCATACTCCAGAATTGGTCTTACCAATGCCTTGTACAATTTTAACTCCATACAGACAGCACTCGTAGCCAGAATTGAACCCGGGTCTCTGGCACTGTGAGTGCAGCAACTCTACTGCCGCCTAAGTCACTGCAAGGATCATGAAACATGATTCAGATGTAAGGCAGACAGCACTCATTTGTATTTAGATGGGCTGCTGGCTGTCCCTTTGTGCGATACTGTGGAATTAGCCTGGGGAGAAAGAGCGAGTGAGGGGGAAGAGACTGTCAAACGTGAATGAGCTACTAGTGAACAGTCTGCAGTGGAGGCCACAAAGTAATAGGGCAGATCTTCCACTGCCCGGAGTTTTCCGGGAGACTGCACCCTGAACCAATGCACAAAGTCTTCTGCATTAAAATGACACTTGGACAGGTTGGGCTAAGGGTGGCACGGTGGTGCAATGGTACAGATGCTGCCTTACAGCGCCACAGACCCATGTACGAGCTTGACTAAGGGTGCTGTCTGTACGGTGTTTGTACGTTCTCCCTGTGACCGCGAGGGTTTTTTCTGGGTGCTCCGATTTCCTTCCACACTCCAAAGACATTCAGGTTTGAAGGTTAATTGGCTTCTGTAAATTGAAAATTGTCCCTAGTGTATAGGAGAGTGTTTGTGAATGGGGATCATTGGTCGGTGTGGACTCGGTGGGTTGAAGGGCCTGTTTCCACGATGTATCTCCAAAGTCTATAGGTTCATAAGTTTATGAGCCATAGGAGCAGAATTAGGCCATTCGGCCCATCAAGTCTACTCTGCCATTCATTCATGGCTGATCCATCTTTCCCACTCAACCCCATTCCCCTGCCTTCTCCCTGTACCCTTTAACATCCTTACCAATCAAGAACCTATTCACCTATTCAATGAATTCCACGGTTTCACCATCATCTGACTAAAACAATTCCTCAACTCCTTTCCTAAGGTACCTCCTTTTATTCTAAGGCTGTGCCCTCTGATGCTAAACTCTCCAATCCTGTCCACATCCACTCAATCCAGGCCTTTCACTATTCAGTAAGTTTCAATTAGGTCCTCCTTCATCCTTCTAAACTCCAGGGAATTCAGGCCCTTTGCTGACAAACGCTCATCATACGTAAATCCAATCGTCCCCAGGATTATTTTGTAAAAGAAATGTGCAACCAATGCAGTTCGTACTGCAAATGATCCTATACTCTCCCACTAGTGGAAACTTTCTCCCCACATTCCTTCCTCTGGCAATTTTCAACTCTGCAATCCTTTTGTCTCACACCTTCTGCTGTTTCATCGGTGGCCTTTGTTCAACCATCTGCCTATCAAAGCTCCCCCCACCTTGCCTGTGTTGACCTTTCACCTGCCAGGCTTTGTCCTGCCCCTCCTCTCTCCCAGCTTTCTTCACCACCCCCCCCCCCCCCTCCAGAATCAGTCTGAGAAGAACGAAGAAACGTTACTATCCATGTTCTCCAGAGATGCTGCCTGACTGGTGAGTTACTCCAACACTTTGTGTCTTTTTTATCCATACCTCTCCATTCCCTGCATATCTGCCTATCTAAAAGCATCTTTTACGCCACAGTCATATATCTATGTCTACCATCGCCCCTCGCAGCATGCTCCAAGCACCCGCCACTCTCTATGTAAAATGTCTTGTCTTGCACACCTCCCTGAAACTTTGCCTCTCTGAACTTAAAGCTCTCTCGTCTTCTTCACACAGAGAGTTGTGAGTCTGTGGAATTCTCTGCCTCAGGTTCCCTGGATACTTTCAAGAGAGAACTGGATAGGGGTCTTAAAGATAGTGGAGCTATGGGATATGGGGAGAAGGCAGGAACGGGGTACTGATTGGGGATGATCAGCCATGATCACATTGAATGGCGGTGCTGGCTCGAAGGGCCGAAGGGCCTACTCCTGCACCTATTGTCTATTGTCTTTGACATTTGTAAAGCCATCTCCAGCAACGTTCCAGCCACCCATCCCCCTCTGTGTGAAATAAACTTCTTCCGCACATCTGCTTTAAACTTTGCACTTCTCACCTTAAAGCTACGCCTCTAGTGTCACATTTCCAAGGTTCCGACTGTCTACCCTATCTATGCCTCTCATAATTATACATACTTCTACCAGGCCTCCCGTCAAATTCTGGTGTTCCAGGAAAAACAATCCGTTGGTAAAACCTCTCCTTATAGCAAATACCCTCTCATGTGCCTAGTATTGATTTGAGCCAAAATGTGGACAGTGAGAATCTCTGAAGAAGCATCACATATACCAGTGATATGTACAGAAGTCATTGAGTCATACAGCATGGAAACAAGCTCTTCGGACAAACTAGCCCTCGCCTACCAACATGTGACCAACATGCCCCATCTACATGTGTCTCACATATGTGCAGGCGCCTCATCTACATATGTCTCACCTGCCTGCATTAGGCACATAATTCCTCTAAATCTATCCTATCTACGTACCTGTCCAAATGTCTCTTAAATGTTATTTGAGTATGATAGGAAGATGTTGTCAGGACTCAAAGGCCGGAGCTATAGGGAGAGGTTGGGCAGGCTAGAACTTTATTCCTTGGAGCGCAGGAGGATGAGGGGTCATCTTATAGAGGTGTATAAGATAATGTACGGAGGTGGGGTATCAAGAACCAATGGACATAGTTTTAAGGTGAGGGGAAAGATGTAATAGGAACCTGAGGGGCATCTTTCTCACACCATGGGTGGCAGCTATATGGAATGAGCTGGCAGAGAAGGTAGTTGAGGCAGGTATTGTCACAACGTTTAAGACATATTTAGACAGGTCCATGGATAGGATAGGGATCAAACACAGGCAGGTGGGACTAGGGTAGATGGGACATATTGGTTGGCGTGGGCCAGTTGGGCCAAAGGGCCTGTTTCCACGCTGCGTGACTCTATGACTCTACATACACGAGTCAAGACTCTTTATTGTCATATGTCCCAAACAGAACAAATGAAATTGTTACTTGTAGTACAGATGGAAGAGGCAACAAAGTATATCTGGGAGAAAGAGCCAGAGAATAGGGAGAACGTGCTTTAAAGGAAGGAGCAAATACCATACACAGACTAGGTACGTTACAAAACTTATCTTCAGCGGCGCTGTAGTTCTGCCACTGGCCGTGTGCGAGACTTTGGCGCCTTTGAGGGGGGGGGGGGGGGGGGTTAAAATGCAGTGTTTCTCCAACCTGTCCTAAATATTTTTTAATCGGAATGCAAGCTTTTGCTGAAGAATTGTTCCGACATCCGTTCTGTGAAATTTTTTTTTTAATCGCACGACAAGTTCAGCGCTGGAGTAATTTAAAAATCAGTTTCTAAAGCCGTCAATGCCGACAACGGGGACGGATTTCACGTACTGGGACAGGTAAAGGAAAGCCGTTTATTTTATGTATAATAGTGCTTCTTAAGATGCCTTTAATCCACATTTTACGTTTGCGAAACGGTGATTTATTCCCCATAAGACCAGCATTCTTTTTCCTGCCGATATGGGGTTTAAATTCACCGCTTCCGCAACGTTCCAATTGATCGCGTTCCACAAAATCCCACTCGCAAGATGATTTAAACGCCCATTAATTTACGGGAATTAAACATTAAATTCCTTCCATTTGGCCTATAAATGCATGACAATTAGATTTTAAAATCATGTTCTATTGTGAATTCTTGTGTGAATGTTATTTGAACACTTAGGCTATTTAAAAAATGTTATTTTTTTCTTAAGAAATAGATGTTTAGATCTAGTAATTCAATTTTGTAATTAGCTACAATTGGGTAATTAACTAATTATTTGCTTTAATTTCAGGTCATCCAAACAAGATTCTTTCATATTTGTTTCAGAATGCTTCAATCTAAAATAACTGAAAATTTCTTTCAGATCTCTTAATTTTTAAGAAAGTTATGGGCTTTTGACTGTCCTTGATCACAGCTTTTGTGTTAAGTCAATGGAAAAGCAAAAGGGAACAAGATGCTAATTTCCGAGTATGAAAATGGCCATAACGTTTTTAATACTGAAGATATGAAAGTGAATTAGGTGTCACATTAAACTTCTTTTTATGCTTCATCTGTTGGGATAAATTTCAGACTTGATATTTTAAATCTCAAAATTGTGTAACATTGCTACATAGACAATAACAGAATCAAATTTTAATACTAATTAAACCAGGGATACACTGCACATGTACATACCTGCCTGATACGAAGAAACCACAGCAGGGCTCTGTACAGACCCAGTGTTCAATTGAACTATAGGCTCACTCATCTTGTCCAACAACTTCTTCACTTTGCATTTCTCATCTTCTGTTGCAGGAGATAGATTTAACATTCTTCCATTCAGTTCCTTTGTCTTTGTCGTACACTCGCGGGAGACGTTGGATGGGTCACTCAAATACACGCAGGTGAAAACCAAACCCCGCTCCTGTACATCTCTCAAACTGGAACACGACCGTACTGCGTTTTGCAAAGAGAACTGAGAGAGGAAAAATTACCATTAGTAACTCCTAAAACATGGACCACAGAATACTACAGTACAGGATTGGGCCCTTTGCCCCACAATGTCTGTGCGGAACATGATGACAAGTTAATAATAAGGAACTGCAAATGCTGGTTTATACCAAATATGTACACAAAAATGCTGGAGTAACTCAGCGTGTGGGTCGGGACCCTTCTTCAGACTGAAGAGTCCCGACACAAATGTCATCTATCCATTTTCTCCATAGATGCTGCCTGACCCATTAAGTTACTCCAGCATTTTGTGTCAATCTATGATGGAAAGTTAAACTGATCTCATCTGCCTGTACATGATCCATATCACTCCATTCCTTGCATATCCATGTGACTATCTAAAACCCTCTTAAATACCACTATCGTATCTGCCTCCACCACCACCTCTGGCAGTGCGTTCCAAGTACCCATCACCCTCTGTGTAAAAAAACTTGTCTAATCCTAATCTTTAATCCTGGCATTATTCTGGAAAACCTCCACTGCACCCACTCCAAAACCTCCACATTCTTCCTGTGTTAAAGAAGGAACTGCAGATGCTGGAGAATTGAGGGTACACACAAGGCTGGAGAAACTCAGCGGGTGCAGCAGCATCTAAGGAGCAAAGGAGATAGGCGACGTTTCGGGTCGAGACCCTTCTTCTGACTGGTCAGGGATCAGGGAAACGAGAGATATAGACGGTGATGTGGAGAGATAAAGAACATGAGTGAAAGATATGCAAAAAAGAATCGATGATAAAGGGAACAAGCCATTGTAAGCTGTTTGTGGTGTGAAAATGAGAAGCTGGTGCGACTGGGGTGGGGGAGGGAGATAGAGATAGAGGGAATGCCAGGGCCCGAGGGCTGAGGGAGAGGTGGGAAGGGGAGGAGACAGCAAGGGTTAACAGAATTGAGAAAATTCAATGTTCAAGCCCAGAGGATGCAGACTCCCCAAGCGGAATATGAGGTGCTGTTCCTCCAACTTGCGGTGTTGCTCACTCTGGCCGTGGAGGAGGCCCAGGACCGAGAGGTCGGATACGGAATGGGAGAGGGAGTTGAAGTGCTGAGCCACCGGGAGGTCGGGTTGGTTATTGCGGACCGAGCGGAGGTGTTCAGCGAAACGATTGCCAAGCCTCCGCTTGGTCTCACCGATATAGATCATCTGTCACTGGAGCAGCGGATGCAGTAGATGAGGTTGGAGGAGGTGCAGGTGAACCTCTGTTGGACCTGGAAGGACTGCTTGGGTCCCTGAAAGGAGTGGAGGGGGGAGGTGAAGGGACAAGTGTTGCATTTCTTGCGGTTGCAAGGGAAAATGCCCGGGGAAGGCGTAGAGCGGGAGGGAAGGGAAGAATTGACAAGGGAGTTGCAGAGGGAGCGATCTTTGTGGAAGGCAGACAGGGGGGAGATGGGAAGATGTGGCGAGTGGAAGGGGTCACGTTGGAGGTGGCGAAACTGGCGGAGGACTATGTGTTGTATTTGCCGGCTGGTGGGGTGAAAGGTGAGGACCAGGGGGACTCTGCCCTGTTTGCGAGTGGGGGAATGGGGAGAGGGGGCAGTGTTGCGGGGTATGGAGGAGACCCTGGTGCGAGCCTCATCAATAGTGGGGGAGGGGAATCCCCGTTCTCTGAAGAATGAGGCCATTTGTGATGACCTGGTGTGGAACACCTCATCCTGGGAGCAGATGCGGCGTAGACGGAGGAATTGGGAATAGGGGATGGAGTCCTTACAGGTAGCAGGGTGGGAGGAAAAGTAGTCCAGGTGGCTGTGAGGAGTCAGTTGGTTTGTAGTGGATGTCGGTCAGGAGTGTATCACCTGCAATAGAGATGGTGAGGTCAAGGAATGGTAGGGAAGTGTCGGAAATGGTCCAAGTGTATTTGAGTGCTGGATGGAAGTTGGTGGTGAAATGGATGAAGTCAGTCAGTTGTGTGTGGGTGCAGGAGGTGACACCAAAGCAGTCGTCGATGTAACGGAGGTAGAGGTCGGGGATGGGGCCCTGGTACGCCGAGAACAAGGATTGTTCGACGTACCCAACAAAGAGGCAAGCGTAGCTGGGGCCCATGCGTGTGCCCATAGCTACGCCTTGTGTTTGGAGGAAATGGGAGGAGTCAAAAGAGAAGTTATTGAGGGTAAGGACCAACTCCGCTAGGCGGAGGAGGGTGTCAGTGGTGTCACATCCTTCCTGTAATGGGTTGACCAGAACTGCACGCAATACTCCAAATGCGGCCTGACCAAAGTCCTATAGAGCTGCCATAGACTTATTCATTCTGCAATAAATAAAGATATTAAGAAAGTTTCAAACTACAGAAGATACATGAAGTGTCTTTCATGCAGAATTCTGCGAAATATTCCATCCAAATGGGCACGGTACAGTTATGCAGCGGTAGAGTTGCTGCCTTACAGCGCATGAAACACAAGTTCAATCCTGACAATGGGGCTGTCTGTACTGAGTTTGTGCGCACTCGCTGTGACCATGTGGGTTTTCTCCAGGTGCTCCGGTTTCCTCCCATACTCCAAAGACATGCAGGTTTGCAGGTTAATTGGCTTCGGTAAAAAATTTAAACTGTGAGCAGTGTGTAGGACCATGCTAGTGTATATGGAGAACACCGGTCGACTAGAGGCTCCTCTAGTATCTTTGGTCGACACGGACTTGGTGGGCCAAAGAGCCTGTTTCCACGCTGTATCTCTAAAGCCTAAAGTCTAAAAATTGAAACAAAATTAAATTTTAAAATAACTAAATATCAGTTTTAACTAAACGTATGTGTCAAAAAAAGGCGGGAAAGTGGGACCAGCTTAGATGAGGCATCTTGGTTAGCGTGGACGAGCTGGGCCGAAGGGCCTGTTTCCATGCTATATGATTCAATGACTCTATAATATGAAAATAGACCCTTTAGCTGCACTGTCATTGCCCCCATTTTTGTGTTACAGTATTTCCATTTGTTTGGGACGACACTGGGGAGAGGAGGGGGATGTGTTTTGTTTAGTTTAGAGATACTGCATTGAAACAGGCCCTTTGGCCCACCAAGTCCACCACGACCATTGATCACCTGTTCACACTAGTTCTATGTTATCTCACTTTCTCATCCACTCCCTGCACACTAGAGGCAATTTACAGAGGACCAATGAACCTACAAATACGCACGTCTTTGAGGAAACTGGAGGACCCTGATGAAGCCCACGTACAACAGCACCCGAGGTCGGGATCAAACCAAGGCCCCTGGCGTCGTGACACAGTGGCTCTGCCACCTATACCATCTGATCTGATCTGGACAGCACGCAAAGCAAAGCTTTTCACTACACCTCGGTACACGTGACAATAATAAACCTAAGCCTGAACAAAATCCAGAATCACAAAGGTTTTTGGTATTTAGGACAGCATGAAAAAAGAAATGCCGCCTGCCGTAAATCTTCATGCAAGTCCAACTTACCTGGAGCACATATTTCCCACTCACTTCTGATGCTGTGGCATTCTTCAGACTATCTTCAATCTCTTGCCTCATTCTGGGATGGTGGGTGTTGACGATGACGGCATAAACTGGGGTGTGAAGCAGGCATGCAGTAAATGGTTACGTTAGGGCATCATGTTCTTAACTGACACCGTGCTGTTGTGCAAAGTCTCTGACAAGTCGATCAAGGAAGGGAGGCACTTTGGCACAGCGGTGGAGTGGCTGCCTTATAGCGCCAGTGACTCGGGTACGATCTTGACAATGGGTGCTGTCTGTACAGAGTATTGTACGTTCTCCCCATGACCGCGTGGGTTCTCTCCGGGTGCTCCGGCTTCCACCCACACTCCAAAGACGTACAGGTTTGTAGGTTAATTGGTTTCTGTAAAAATTGTAAATTGTTCCTGGTGCGTAGGATAGTGCTAGTGTACGGGGATCACTGGTCAGCACGGACTCGATGGGCCGAAGGGCCTGTTTGCGCGCTGTATCTCTAAACTAAACTAAAAATTCTATTAACTCCACAATGATTGTGATTATGATAAGAAGTATTCTTCAGTTCCTTGCCCTTTGAGGTAAAAATACATTTCATAAAGAAATAATAATTAAAATGTCTGAATGTCATAGAGTCATACAGTGTGAAAACAGGCCCTTAGGCCGAACTTGCTCATGCAGACCAGTATGCCCCACCTATGCTCGTCCCACCTCCCCGTGTTCATCCCATATCCCACTAAACTTTTCCTACCCTTGTACCTGTCAAGTTTATTTTAAATGTTGTTATAGTACCTGCCCCATCAACCTCCTCTGGCAACTTGTTCCTTATACCCTCCACCCTCTGTGTGAAAAAGTTACCCCCACAGTTTATATTAAATCTCTACCCTTTCACCTTAATCCCATGTCCTCTGGTTCATGATTCCCCTGCATTCGCCCTATCGATTCCCCTCATGATTTTATACTCCTCAATAAGATCACCCCTCAGCTTCCTACACTCCAAGGAATAAAGTCCTAGTCTGCCTAACCTCTACCTCATAGCTCAGGCCCTTGAGTCCTGGCAACATCCTCATAAATCTGCTCTGGTTGAGAAATAAAAACAGAAAATCCAACAGTATGCTTTGTATTGTATTAATTGTAGCATAAAATGACCACTGGGGTGGGGGGGGGGGGGGGGGGGGGGGCGCCGCATGATGGCTGCCTCGTCAAAGGTCTGTCTGTCTTTTTCCTTCTTTGTGCTTTTAGTTTGTTGTAAAATGTATGTTTTAGTTTATCTTTAGTTGTATTATGTGGGGGATGGGCCGGTGGGGGAAACTTTTCTTATCTCTTTCCTTGACGGAGATGCGACTTTTTCCGCATAATATCTCCGTCCACACTGCAACCTAACTTTGTGGAGTTGTCGGCCTCTTGCTGGGACTTCTAGAGCTCCACAACCGTGGAGCCTGTGGACTTTACATCTCGGAGTGGGCGATCCCTTTGCCAGGGGTCAGCCTTTGATGTTGCAACCTGCGGGGCCTGCGGATTTTAACATCGTGAAGCTCGCAGTTCCTGGTTAGTCCAAGCCGCAGGAGTTTCGACCGCCCCGACGCGGGAGCTCGATCGCTGCCTGTGGATGGTTCGACCCCCCCGACCGCGGGAGGAAAAGAGGAGAGATGATAAGACTTTATTGCCTTCCATCACAGTGGGGAATGTGGAGGAGCCGCTGTGGTGGATGTTTATGTCAAATTTTATGTAGTTGTGTGTTTTGTTGCATTTTCGGTATGACTATATGGCAAGCCAAATTCCTCACTTGTTGCAAAACATACTTGGCTATTAAATTACGGTTATGATTATGATTATGATATAATAAATGGGGTAATAAAAGCGATGTTAAACATAACACTAATGCAACTTACCTTTTGTAGAACCTTCTGTGACCTCAACAGTGGTGAAAAAGACCATCAGTTTACTCAAGATCATTTTCTGAAAATCTTTGTATTCCTTACGAGAAGTCAGTGTAACTGTACTGAATGACATAAGGAACAGGATTTATCAAAGCACATTTCTCAGCATAATGGGCCTTGTTTCAGTGACTTTCCGGCCCGTGCAGCCCTCAATGGGTGAAGCTCACATGAACCATATTACTAAACCATCTTCCCCTTTCTCCACCACTGCAACCACTTCAACAAACTCTCTTTGGCCAAACTTTTCTAACCATCTAGGTCTTTCCCATCATGACTCAGTAGCGGCACAGTTGCGCAGCAGTAGATTTGCTACCTTACAGTCCAAAGACCTGGGTTTGGGTGTTGTCTGTATGGAGTTTGTACATTCTCCTTGTGACCGCGTGGGTTTTCTCCGGGTGCTCCGGTTTCCTCCCACACTCCAAAGATGCCCAGGTTTTGTTTAGTTTTGTAGGTTAATTGGCTTCTGTAAATTGTCTCTGTTGTGTAGGATAGTGCTAGTGTAAGGGTGATCGTTGGTCAGCGCGGACCTTGTGGGCTGAAGGGCCTGTTTCCATGCTGTATCTCTAAACTAAACTTACAAAACAAAGCTGTTTCACTTCATTTCTGAATTGGCATGAGATTAATTTATGATAAAGTTCATCATACAAGTAATTTCTTGCAAAAAATGTGAACATTTTATTTTGATGTTGCACTGAAGACTCCTTAGAGAGATGTTTAGTTTAGTTTTGTTTAGTTTAGCAGGTTAATTGTCATGTGTACAGTGAAAAGCTTTTTGTTGTGTGCTATCCAGTCAAAGAAATTACTATACGTGTTTGCAATCGAGCCGCCCACAGTGCATAGATACAAAGTGTACTCATGCGTAGGATAGTGTTAGTGCATGGGGTGATACTGGTCGCCGTGGCCTCAGTGGGCTGAAGGGTCTGTTTCCACGCTGCATCTCTAAAGTCTAAAGTCTAAACACAACCTACCTCAGCAACTATGATCTGCTCTGGACTTTGTTTTGGTGGCGCAATGGACTTTGCTTTTCCATTATTATAGTCTGGTTTACCTGGTATTACTGATTACTAATACATTATATTACAATTTATTGTGCGTTTATTTATGTGTTTTGCATTACTGGCCCTCTAAAACAACAGCGGGTAAGGATGTCGTTGTTCTGTTGCTGGTACATTTGACAATTTAATACTCTGGACCTGATTCCTTCATGACCTTGATGTTCCCTATTGTTGTAATCTTCTTTGCCTCTTCCACATTCCAAGATATCCACTCTTCCAATGGAGGCTGAGGGGCGATCTTACAGAAGTGTTTAAAATCAAGAGGAGAATAGCTAGGGTGAATGCACAGTCTTTTACCCAGAGTTGGGGAATTAAGAACGAGAGGACATAGGTTTAAGACAGGCACGTGCCGTGAGTAATTACTCAGGGTAGGCATTCAGTCGGCTTTAAAAAAATCTTAAATCGCGCATGCGCAGATTGTTCTCCTCTCCGTAAGCTGTCAGTCGATTTTTATAAAGTAATTTGTCTTTAAAAGCCATATCTGTTAATAAAGCACCATATTTTCCGGCAATGAAGACGGAACTTTGAAAAAAGGCTGGCGGGACACAGAATTTCTCACGCTCAAAAAAAATAAAAATAAAAATAAAGAAAGCAACAATTCAATTTACCCAAGGCTTCCAAATCTCCTCCATTCTAAATTACTGAATGGGTGGGGGGTGGAGGGTGACGGCAGGTGAAGAGATGGTGGGGAAAACGGGAGCACACCAAGACAAGTTGGATCAGTTGTGATCTTATTGAATGACAATACTAGTTCAAGGGACCAATTGGGGGGACAGTTCCTTTCACAGCGTGTGGGGAGTCTGGCCTGGGTCATTGAGAAGGAGGGGGTCGGGGATCATGCCAGCAACTCACTCACCGCTGCCGCAGCGCTCCGGGCATGGAGCCACCGCATTGTGGCCGGGGTGGGAAGTAGCTCGGGTGGCTGCGAGCGTCCACCGGGACCCCAGCGCCTTCTGCCGGCCCGCTCATGTCAGCCGCAGTGCTCTCCGTCTGAACACCTCTCTCCTGCCACTCACGGGCCTCGCTCATGTCAGCCGCTTTCCGCAAATCCATAAATTCCGACTGCCGCCAGGAACAGGACATGGCCTCACTTGCTGCGCTGGGTGACACTGCACCCAATCCGTGCCTTTCAATGTAGACCGGACAGTGAGGGGACCAGCCCAAGATGCGGGTCAGTGGGCGATGGATAACAGGACAGCGAGCGATGGAGCTTACTCCTGTGTCAGCGCAATCAAGGGTCCAACTGAGGTTACTCGCGCTGACACAACCTTTTTCACTGAGGGTGGTGGGTATATGGAACGAGGTGCCAGAGGAGGTAGTTGAGGCAGGTACTATAAAAAGAAGGAATTTCTTTAGTCAGAGGGTGATGAATCTGTGGAATTCATTGCCACAGACGGTAGAGAAGGCCAAGTCATGAATATTTGTAAGGCACAGATTGACAGATTCTTGATTAGTGAGGGTGTCTAGGGTTGAGAGGGAAAAATAGATCAGCTATGAGTGAATGGTGAAATAGACTTGATGGGCCGAATGGCCTTATTCTGCGCCTGTATCTTATGGTCATGAACATTTAAAAGAATGACACATGGACGGGAACGTTTTAGAGGCATATGGGAACAATGCGGGCAGGTGGGACTAGTGTAGATGGGGCACCTTGGTTGGCATGGGCAGGATGGGCCGAAGGGCCTGTTTCCATGCTGCATGACTATAATTCTGGCCTCTTGAGTTCCCCAAAATTAAACTCTTTTTCCCACCTGCTCGGAGATCTCTAAACAGCTTACAATCAAATTTTGTTTGACAGTGCTCAAGGTTTGACTATGTTAATGGAGAAATAACATTGTTGTTACAACTCGAATTATGTTAATACCCAGAACGTTAGTGTATATTGCAGCTGCTCTACAACAAATCAATGTTCGATCTTTAGATTTTACTTCAGAATATAGAGATACAGCATGGAAAGGCCCTTCGGCCCATTGAGTCCACGCCGACCAGCGATCCCCTTACACTAGCTGTATGTCTTTGGACTGTGGAAGGAAACCGGAGCACCCGGAGAAAGCTCATGTGGTCACAGGAGTACAAACTCTGTACAGACTGTACCTGGGGCCAGGATCGATCCCAGGTCTCTGGCACTGTAAGGCAGCACTCTACCGCTATGCCACTGTGCCGACCCCAATCCCCCCACCCAATTACAGTGGAGATGCAAGGAATTGCAGATGCTGGAATCCGGAGCAAAACACAACTTGCTGGAAGAACTCTGTGGGTCCGGCAGTATCTGTGGAGGGAATGGAAAGGCGACGTTTTGTGTCGAGTTTGGAGAAAGGTCCTGACCCGAAAGGGGAAGTCCAGAACAAGGGGTCACAGTTTAAGGATAAGGGGGAAATCTTTTAGGACCGAGATGAGAAAAAAAATTTTCACACAGAGAGTGGTGAGTCTCTGGAATTCTCTGCCACAGAAGCTAGTTGCGGCCAGTTCATTGGTTATACTTAAGAGGGAGTTAGATGTGGCCCTTGTGGCTAGAGGGACCAGGGGGCATGGAGAGAAGGCAGGTACGGGATACTGAGTTGGATGATCAGCCATGATCATATTGAATGGCGGTGCAGGCTCGAAGGGCCGAATGGCCTACTCCTGCACCTATTTTCTATGTTTCTAAGTCACCAGCCTGTAACAATCCCGTCTTGGAATGAGAAGCCGGTGGATTAAGAATTTGAGCAATTGAACAGAATGCACTTCCTGGATGCCGGCTGGAGAGGGTATTTGCTATAAGGAGAGATTGGATAGACATGGATTGTTTTTTTTCTGAAATACTGGTGGTTGTGGTGAGACCTGTTAGATTTTTATAAAATTCTTTATAAAAATCACTGAAGAAGCTCCAAGCATTTCCGAAACTCTGCCAGTGGAAAATAATATTTGCTGACTTGGGTTTAGTTAGAGATACAGCATGAAAACGGGCCCTTTGGCCCACACCGTCTATCGATCACCCGTTCCCACTAGTTCTATGTTATCCCACTTTCCCAAACACTCCTTACGCACTAGGGACAATTTACAGAGGCCAATTACCCTACAAACCCGCACATCTTTGGGATGTGGGAGTAAACTGGAGCACCTGGAGGTCACAGGAAGAACATGCAAATTCCACACAGACAGCACCCGAGTTTGCGATCGAACCTGTGACTCTGGCGCTCTGAGGCAGCAGCTCCACCCGCTGTGCCACTATGCCACGGATTTTAATGTTATATCTTACACTGAATGTTGTACACTGTATACTGCCTGATTGTAATATGTACAGTATAGTTTTGTTTAGTTTAGTTTAGTTTGGTTTTGTTTTATTTAGTGATACAGTGTGGAAACAATCCCTTCACTGAGTCCATGCAGTGCTATCCTACACACTAGTGACAATTTACAGAGGCCAATTAACCTACAAACCCGAACGTCTTTGGAGTGTGGGAGCAAACCAAAGAATCCGGAGAAAGCCTACGTGGTCACAGGGAGAACGTACAAACTCCACCCGAGGTCGGTATCAAACCCGGGTCTCTGGCACAGAGTCTTACCTTTCACTTGATAGCACACAAATAAATGCTTTTCACTGTCCCTCGGCAAACATGACAATGATAAACTGAACTAAACTAAACTAAACTAAACTAAACTAAACTAAACTAAACTAAACTAAACTAAAATAAAATAAAGTAAAATAAAGTATAGTAAAATGTAACCCAGACAAGAGGCCCTTCCTGTTTGGAGCCCTAATATTGCCAGTCGGAATGTAGCTGTGTGGAGCAGCTGTGGGAAGCCAGCTGTGGACGCTCACCTCTGGATACAGTTGACCACATTACACATCCGTCCGTCCACACCCACCGGTCCGTCAGAGATCACGTTGTATATGGATCCCGCTCCCCCGCGGATTTCCAGGGTACTCCCCGTCTGGCAGAAGTGTGACCTGTGCAAGCTGAGCAGCAACTCGATGGGCAGAAGGGCCATCTCGGGGTCAGGGTCAGTGGCAGGGGCCCGAGGGGCCTCTGAACCCATCGATGAGACGGCAGCTCGATCCGCGGCCATGGCGAGAGAAGAGTGGGGAGTGGAGAGCAGGCAGCAGTATGGAGAGCGGAGAACAGAGAGCGGAGAGCGGGGCGCCCACAAATACACTGCAACACTAGGCGTTGCAGACAGCTGTGAATGGGAATGAGTCCACGCCTCTCAATGTTAAACATTGACGCACCCTGGAACAGCCCTTCCCTGTGGAACCAGACCAAGCGGTTTAAAAATGTGCTGACAACACAGGCTGCTCTGTCACCTATCCCTTCCTCAAGGTATTAAAATTAACTGCAGGAAGAAACATGAAAATGTTTTTTGAGGGCACATTTGGAATACCATGCTGCAGGTTTATACATCCCACCTCAACAATTGTGAGCAGTTTTAGTTTTAGTTGTCATTTGAATTTTAGAGACCTTTGGACTATCTTTAATTGGACTTTATCTTACACAAAATGTTTTTCACGTTATAGTCTTTATCCTGTATCTGTACACTGCAGACGGCTCGATTCTAGTCATGCATTGTCCTTCGCTGACTGGTTAGCACGCAACAAAATCGTGGTACACGTGAATATAAACTATAAACTGGTTTTAGAGATACAGCATGGAAACAGACCCATCGGCCCACTGCGACCTTGCCGACCATCGATCGCCCGTGCATTCGTTCCATCCAGATCAAAAGCAAATTAACCTACAAAACTGTACGTCATTGGAGTGTGGGAGAAAACTCCGGGACATCCGGAGAAAACCCACACGGTCACAGGGAGAATGTATAAACTCCACACAGACAGCACCCGCTGTCATGATCGAACCCCGGTCTCGGGAGTAGTAAGGTAGCAACTCTACCGCAGCTCCACTGTGCCACCCAGTTGTTCCCATGGCGTAGTGGTTACCTCTATCGCCTAGCATGCAAAAGGTCCCCAGTTCAAAACCGGGCAGGAACTTTGGGGCGGCATAATGATGCAGCTGGTAGAGCTGCCGCCTCACAATGCCAGAGACCCAGGTTCGATCCGGAGCTCAGGTGCTGTCTGTGCGGAGTTTCACATTCTCCCTGTGAGTTCCAGGTGAACCGGTTTCAACCAACATCGAAGTGTCGTACAGGTTTGTAGGTTAGAATGTAGAACCAAAGAACTGCTGATGCTGTTTTACACAAAAGGACACATAGTGCTGGAGCAACGCAACAGGTCAGGCAGCATCTGTGAAGAACATGGATAGGTGAAGTTGTGGGTCGGTCTCTGAGTTACTCCAGCAGTTTGTGTTGGGACCCTTATCCTGATCCGAAATGTCACCTATCCACGGTCTCCAGGGTTGCTGCCTGGCCTCTGAGTTACTCCAGCAGTTTGTGTTGGGACCCTTCCACAGGCTTGTAGGTTAATCATCCTTTATAAATTGCCCCTAGTGTGTAGAGAGTGGATGTGAAAGTGGGGTAACATGGATCTAGTGTGAACGGGTGATAAATGGTCGGCATGGACTCGGCCGGTCGAAGGACCTGTTTCCATGCTGTATATTTTAATCAACAAAGTGTATACCCATGATAGATGAAGGTTTTCCGGATTGATTCCAGAGGGAGAGAGAGGGACTGGGAGATGTTAAACAAAATGGATTCCAAGCTCTCTGGAATTTGAAAATAATAAAAGGGATCACATCAAAACACACACAGAGATTATATTGCCATTATTCAAGACATTGGTGAGGGAACAGTCAAGGTATTATGGGTCAGGCAGCATCTCTGGAGGAAAAGGTAACATTTTGGTTGGGGACCTTTGTTGTGTTCAGTTTTGGTTGCTCTGCTGCAGGAAGGATGCCATCAAGCTGGAAAGAGTGCAGAGAAGATTTACAAAGACGTTGCCAAAACTCGAGGGCCTGAGTTATTGGGAGAGATTGAGCATGCTGTGATTTTGAGCGCAGGAAGCCGAGGGGTGATTTTATAGAGGTGCATAAAATCATGAGGGAATAGATTGGGTGAATATTCAATACTCAGAGACTTTCCCCTGGTTGGGGAATCAAGAACCAGAGGACATTGGTTTAAGGTGAGAGGGAAAGATTTAATAGGAACCTGAGGTGAAATGTTTTCACACAGTGTGGTGAGTAAATGGAACGAGCTGCCAGGGGATGTAGTTGAGGCAGTACTTTAACAACATTTAACAGCCATTTGGGCAGGTACACGGATAGGCAAATTTAAGAGTGATACAAGCCAAATGCTGGAAAATGGGTCGTGTTTAGATGGGGCAATTTGGTCAGCATGGTTGAGTTGGGCCAAATGGCCTGTTTCCATGCTAAGAGACTCTATGACGCTATATACTATTACAAATTCCCATCTGATCACATCATTGACTGCGCTGAGGCAGCATCGATGGAGAGAAGGAATTGGCAACTTTTCGGGTCGAGACCCTTCTTCAGACTGATGTGAGGGGGTGGGCGGGAAAAAGAAAGGAAGTAGGCGGAGACAGTAGGACTTGTGGGAGGGGGAAGGAGGGAGAGGCAGTATCTATCTCTCTATCTATCATCGATGCTGCCTCAGTATCTATCATTGATGCTGCCTCAGTATCTATCATCGATGCTGCCTCAGTATCTATCATTGATGCTGCCTCACCCACTGAGTTTCTGCAGCACTTTTTGCCTACCTTCGATTTTTCCAGCATCTGTAGTTCTTAAACATTGATCGCGCTGATACAGTAAGTTTTGTGAATTCATTTGTGTTTTGAGTGTAAATGAAATTAGTTTCATAAGATGTATTAGGACCATTAAAAAATCATTTATGTTTGCTTTGTTTACTTATTATGATAACCTTGGAAACAACTTTCATTTCACAGGGCGTATACCAATTACAATAACACCCTTTCTAACTCCAGGCCAGGCAGGTTAGTCTGTATCTTACTGCCAAATGATTCCATTGTGCAGTTCATATGCTTTGAATCCAAAGATCTTTTCATAGCAGTGGGGCGTTTGGTAGGTTTACAAAGTGTCACTCATCTTATTCTTCTTCTTGTGCATGACATGCACAGCCTTCAGTTGTAGGACAACTTGTTCTATTTGATCTTATTTGATTGTGCATGCCAGGTTGATGGCATTCGTAGAAACAGGGCGGACCATGTGAAGGTTGCAATCTCCCACCCCAGTGTCCCTGATGAAAATATGCAAGAAATGTTTACTGATTAGATCCTCCCGCACACATACCTCCCTGAAATGGAGGGAGGTGGTGAGGGACAGCGGGTGCGGGGCAGGAAGTGGCCACTGTCTTAGTCCCCAAATATGTGTTGGTGTTGAATGAGATGGTTTAGTTTAGTTTAGAGATGCAGCGTGGAAACAGGCCCCTCAGCCCACCGTGTCCACGGCAACCAGCGATCACTCCATGCAATAGTTCTATCCCGCATACTAGGGACATTTTACGGAAGCCAATTAACCTACAAACATGTACGGTGGGAAGAAACTGGAGCACCTGGGGAAAACCCAAGCGGTCACAGGGAGAATGTACAAACTCTGTACAGGCAACATCGCAGTCAGGATCGAACCCGGGTCTCTGGCACTATAAGGCAGCAACTCTACCACTGCGCCACCGTGCCGCCCATGGGGAAATGGGAAGCAGATGTTGGCACAGTTTCAACCTCCGACGTTGAACACTTTCCAGTTTTAATGGATGAGGGGGACAAGGGTGAACAACCAGATAATACCCTTCACTTAGGGATGTTTGGAGTTTGCACGTTCTCCCTGTGACCGCGTGGGTTTCCTCCGGTTTCCTCCCACATCCCAAAGACGTGCGGGTTTGCAGGTTCATTGGGGTCTCTGTAAATTGTCCCTATTGTGTAGGGAATGGATGAGAAAGTGGGATAACATACAGTAGACCTAGTGTGAATTACATCTCTATTTCTACTGGAATTTCCTGTACCTTATACCCTGTGGGTATGATATAAATTTGACATTGAGTGTAAGATGGTGTTAAGTACATGATCCTCTGAGCAATAATTTACCATTGATCAATTTTATTTATCATATTAGAATCTAACAAACTTCTCCAGGCGCACTGTGGAAAGCATACTGTCGGGTTGCATCACAGCTTGGTTTGGGAACAGTTCTGCACAAGACCACAAGAAATTGAAGAGAGTTGTGGATGTTGCACTCCATCACAAATACCAGACTCCCCACCATCGACTCCATCTACTCTTCACGCTGCCTTGGGAAAGCAGGCAATATAATCAAATACTTGTCCCACCCTGGTCATTCATTCTTCTCCCCGCTGCCATACTGTAGAAGATACAGAAGTGCGCACCACCAGACTCAGGAACAGCTTATTCCCCTCTGTTATCAGGCTTCTGAATGGTCCTTCCCTCAGCCAGGGTACTGTTCGATTCACCTGTCTATGGAACTGATGCTCTTGTCAAGTCAAGAGATTTTATTGTCATGTGTCCCAGATAGGACAATGAAATTCTTGCTTGCTGCAGCACAACAGAATATTGTAGGCATAAATACAGAACAGATCAGTGTGTCCATATACCATAGACCATATATATACACATAAATAGTAAGATTAAATGAGAACTTACCAGTTTGAAGTTTGATCCTTATTTTATGTGGAGTCACGTTGAGGGATTACGTGAAGACCCCGCCAGCACGCATGCGCAACATTCTTCAAAGCAACGGTGTGAAATCTTTATATAGAGGGTTGGGTTGGGAGCGGAGGGCACGTAATCCCTCATCGTAACTCCTCATAAAATAAGGATCAAACTTCAAACTGGTAAGTTCTCATTTAATCTTACTATTTTACTTCGGAGTCACGTGAGTGACTACGTGAAGATTTCAAAGCTCTGTGATTTCATGCCGTGGACACGAGTCCATGCATCACACACTGCATCAGTGAAGAGTGAATTTTAATAAAGCATTCAGACATGACATAGGTATAGACATGTTGATGCTATTAATGGACACATAGTGATAATAGTGACCTCCCGCAACCGGGAGGAACTATAACACAGACCTAAAAAGAGTTGGCAAACACCCCTGGTCTGGCAAAGGGTATTTCTAAAATGTTTGGAATCCTTCTTAGGACCATCCTGCAGCCGCCAGGATGTGGTCCCGCGAACGTCCATCCCCTGCTGCTGATACAGTTGCAGCCTGGGTGGAGTGAGACTTGTATGTCAGTGTTCACTCCTGTAACCCAGAACCCATATTAACCACCGGGCAATGGTCTGTAGTGAAATTCTCTTAAGAGGCTTCATGTGACTAACAATCATTGCTAGTTCAGAATCCCTAAGGCTCTAGTGACCTTAACATACTGGTGCAGATGTGTGGCCACATACAACCGAAGGTCCATTGGATATGCCAGAAATTCTAGTTTGAGACCTAATGTCCCCCTAGCGAATTCTGCTGATTAAGTCATAACATGAATGTCATTGGACCCGTTGTGCTGACTCAGCGTCATGAGCATAACCACTTGGTTAGTGAGCCAAGGACAGGGATGTTCCAATGTTAACATCCCATATCTCTGCGTACCTGGCCTGAGGGGTGAAGATTCCCTTCATAATCTAGATATCAGAAGGTGACCCGGCAGTGTGGATTCTGCTCCTTGCAGCCAATATGCTGAGAAGGCACGTGTGGCACAGTAATGGCACTCTTTAATGATTGTCAACCCCATATGGAACTGAACTTCAAGACATCAGTCATCCGTGTCAACTTATGTGTTAACAAATACTTCTCATCCCTATGAGGGAGGTACTGTTTGTTTGGTGCTATCCCTGCAATTGCAGTGAGCACGTCCATTGTTTGGTTTGACAATTCTTAGCCGCAGAAAGCGGTCTTCCCAGTCTGCAAGTCAATGAATTGATTTATGTATGCAGAGGTTGGTTTCAGTCAGAGGCCAGTCAGGCACTACGAAAATGCCTGAAGCGGGGAATTGCTGAATTTGCAAGACCCGTCTGGTAAGGTAAAATGGAGGGACACAATGAGCATTCTTCCCCAGTGTAGCGAGAATGCATCCATCGCCACTGATATGCCATGTATATTGCAACTAGTGATTGAACCTGGGTGCAACATTTTGATCTTTAGGTGTTCCATCGAGCCCACAATGTGCTTAAATACTTGCGATTCAACATCCATTCTGTGTTGTCATTGCGTTTACCTGATAATACACCAATGCCAAATGGAATTAGGTAAACTATCACCGGATACTTTGATTTGATTGCACCCATGTGATAAACATATAACAGCACCAGAGTGTATCAAGTTAGACTTGAGCATGCAGATTATGCATATTCGCACAAACCTTTAATCCACAGAATGCACCTAATGTGAATAGGTAGTTAATACCAAATAACTGAATAATTGGTAGCCCATGCAAACCCCATCCGCCTCCGTAACTATTTAGTAATTAGCCATCTTTAAGCAATAGCATCGGTTAGTAATTAACTGACGAGTACTGATGAAGGTTAGTGGGGCAATGCTGAATACTGTTTGTCCACCATGGTGATTTTGATAGTTTCAGCTGGAATAGCATAGATCTGGTGGTAATGACCTACATGGTACCTGTGAGCTTGCTCCGTTGCACGCTGTATAGCTCTGATGATGCAAGAAGCTCAAGTAGCACCGCTGAACCCAATATATTGCCAATCCCAGATAATTTAATAGAGTTAAAGGTAATCCTAATACTCAATAATTTCAGTTGGCATCAACTTAAATTTAACTGGATGGATGAGAATCTAATTTCTGCACGATAGTCTGTGGCTGATACTGCTAATTTGGAAAAATACAGCATTTTAGAACATCATCTAGATAGCCCATAATAATAGCTTTGGTTCTGAGCAGCCGAGCACTGGTTTTAGTAATTTGGTAAATAGCCTGGGGCTGAAGTTTGCCCATTTTGCAATGCTTTTGACTGTAACATTGTTCCATCCAGCTAAATTTCAAATATCTTCGGTGAGCCCTGTGAGTGGAAAACTGTTCCTCTGTTGTTAGACAGTAATGAAGTTTTCTATTCAGAAAAGTCTATACTGCACATGCGAGTTGAACCGGTATCTTTCATTGTGACAATGAGCGGCCCGCAACTGCGGCCTGTCTTGAAAGGCAACTCTGTCTTGCATAAAACAAGTGTAAATTTACCAACTTGTAATTGGTCCACATACCTCATATTTCGGAAAGAATCAGACCCACCTACCTTCACGGTTATTAGTGGTCTTGTGGTAAGCCCAAAGGCCCCTGGTGTGGGTTCTAATTCCGTCCCAGCTTAGGATTGCTGGGGTGCGTGGACCCAATTCCCTGAGGACCGGTTTAGGCCTTGCCCTTAAAGGCCTGTGCCCAGTTTTGAAGCTGTCACCAGCTTCAGTGAAACGCTTGCTGTCGATAGCTGCGTGGGGTGTGTTGCCATAGTACCTTGATAAGCCGGACAGCTTTAACTCCTCATCCGGGTCGTACCTGTTTGGGCAGGTTCCTGAAGAGAGGATTCGGCGGCTGGACATTGCTGGCCTCAGTTGAACCTGTAGACTTGGAATTTAAGGCAGGTCCGATGGCGTTCTGCTGGAAGCCGTTCATTGTGAAGTGTGCATTGTACCCCCACATGGCGCTGTTCACTGCTGGTCCTTTCAGGAACTATTTTGCAGGTGCATGGTAATGATGTGGCGTGAGGTGGCTGCTCCTTCACGAGGGAACTCGGCTAACCGTCGGCGGTATATCTCTACTGATATGCCATACATGGATCATATCAGTAGGGAGCATTAGTGGGATGAGCGCTCTCTGACGCTATCCCTGCTCCTCATGGGTAAACGGCCGAGGACGTTCCCATGTTGGAGGGGACCCTCCTGGCCTGCCCAGGCCTTTCAGACTCTATTGCCGCTGGAGTCTGAAAAAATGCCGCCGGCTATCCGCACTTCTGCGGTCCGCAGCCGTGTCTTCACTCGGTCCCCTGACGCGGTCCCCGCAGCCGGGTTTCCCGAGCCGGGTTCATACCGCAGCTTGTGTTTTTCCACGTGGTCCCTGCGATCGGGTTTCCCTGAGCCGGGTTCATGCCGCCGTTTGCCTTCCCGCAGTCCCCGCAGCCGGGTTTCCCCGAGCCGGGTTCACCCTGTGGTTTGGTTTCTCCCCACGGTCCCCGCAGCCGGGTTTTCCTCTCGAGCCAGGTTCATCCCGTGGAGAATCTTCCCGCGGTCCCCGCGGCCGGGTTTTCCCTCCAGCCGGGTTCACCCCGCGCTAGAATCTTCCCGCGGTCCCCGCGGCCGGGTTTTCCCTCCAGCCGGGTTCACCCCGCGCTAGAATCTTCCCGCGGTCCCCGCAGCTGGGTTTTCCCCGAGCCGGGTTCACCCCGCGGTCAGATTCATATAGATACATAGCAGGTATTCATATTCAGATAGCAGGGGATCCCGGGTCAAATGAGATGGAGGAACTGAGTGAAATCCAGGTTAGGCGGAAAGTGGTGTTAGGTAAATTGAATGGATTAAAGGCCGATAAATCCCCAGGGCCAGATAGGCTGCATCCCAGGGTACTTAAGGAAGTAGCTCCAGAAATAGCAGATGCCTTAGTGATAATTTTTCAAAACTCTTTAGACTCTGGAGTAGTTCCCGAGGATTGAAGGGTAGCTAATGTAACCCCACTTTTTAAAAAGGGAGGGAGAAAGAAAACAGGGAATTACAGACCAGTTAGTCTAACATCGGTAGTGGGGAAACTGCTAGAGTCAATTATTAAAGATGGGAGAGCAGCGCATTTGGAAAGTGGTGAAATCATTGGACAAAGTCAGCATGGATTTACGAAAGGTAAATCTTGTCTGACGAATCTTATTGAATTTTTTGAGGATGTAACTAGTAGAGTGGATAACGGAGAAGCAGTTGATGTGTTATATCTGGACTTTCAGAAGGCTTTCGACAGTTCCACACAAGAGATTGGTATACAAACTTAAAGCACACGGTATTGGTGGTTCAGTATTGATGTAGATAGAGAACTGGCTGGCAGACAGGAAGCAAAGAGTAGGAGTGAATGGGTCCTTTTCAGGATGGCAGACAGTGACTAGTGGGGTGCCGCAAGGCTCAGTGCTGGGACTCCAGCTATTTACAATATACATTAATGATTTGGAAGAGGGAATTAAATGCAACATCTTGAAGTTTGCGGATGACACGAAGCTGGGGGGCAATGTTAGCTGTGAGGAGGATGTTAGGAGGCTGCAAGGTGACTTGGATAGACTGGGTGAGTGGGCAAATGCATGGCAGATGCAGTATAATGTGGATACATGTGAGGTTATCCACTTTGGTGGCAAAAACAGGAAAGTAGACTATTATTTGAATGGTGACCGATTAGGAAAAGGGGAGATGCAACGAGACCTGGGTGTCATGGTACACCAGTCATTGAAAGTAGGCATGCAGGTGCAGCAGGCATTGAAGAAAGCGAATGGTATGTTGGCATTCATAGCAAAAGGATTTGAGTACAAGAGCAGGGAGGTTCTACTGCAGTTGTACAGGGTCTTGGTGAGGCCACACCTGGAGTATTGCGTACAGTTTTGGTCTCCTAATCTGAGGAAAGACATTCTTGCCATAGAGGGAGTACAGAGAAGGTTCACCAGACTGATTCCTGGGATGGCAGGACTTCCATATGAAGAAAGACTGGATAGACTCGGCTTGTACTCGCTGGAATTTAGAAGATTGAGGGGTGATCTCATAGAGACTTACAAAATTCTTAAGGGGTTGGACAGGCTAGATGCAGGAAGATTGTTCCCTATGTTGGGGAAGTCCAGGACAAGGGGTCACAGTTTAAGGATAAGGGGGAAGTCTTTTAGGACCGAGATGAGAAAATCATTTTTCACACAGAGAGTGGTGAATCTGTGGAATTCTCCGCCACAGAAGGTAGTTGAGGCCAGTTCGTTGGCCATATTTAAGAGGGAGTTGGATGTGGCCCTTGTGGCTGAAGGGATCAGGGAGTATGGAGAGAAGGCAGGTACAGGATACTGAGTTGGATGATCAGCCATGATCATATTGAATGGCGGTGCAGGCTCGAAGGGCCGAATGGCCTGCTCCTGCACCTATTTTCTATGTTTCTATGTTTCTTCTCGCTCCCGGTTCCCCGCGGATTCCAGTCCGCGGTTTGCACAGCCGGGATTCCCTCGTGGTCCCTGGAGACAGAATTCCCCACGCAGTCTGTGGAGGGGTGTCCCCCCCCCTCCCGGCCGGGTATCCCCGCAATTGCCGCAGCCGGGATTTCCCCGCGGTGCATGGGGAATCCGCGATATCTCCAGCAGGAACTCTGTCAGAGCTTCCTGCAAGGAGAAAAAGCAGACCTGGAGTTAAGTTGAAAAACTTACCTTCAGGATTCCAACTTACCGCTGGTGGAGCAGCGCTTCCACAGCCTGTCGATACGCAATGCGGTAGACGATATGTCGCGCATGCGTGCTGGCGGGGTCTTCACGTAGTCACTCACGTGACTCAGAAGTAAAATAAACAGATAAAGTACAATAGGCTGTTATGGTTCAGAGTTTGAAGTTGTGTGTAATAGCCTGATGGCTGTGGGGAAGTAGCTATTCCCGAACCTGGATGTTGCAGATTTCAGGCTCCTGTACCCGCTACCTGATGGCAGCGGAGAGATGAGTGTGTGGCCAGGATGGTGTGGGTCCTTGATGATGCTGGCAGCCTTTTTGAGGCAGCGACTGCGATAGATAGATCCCCTCGATGGTAGGGAGGTCAGAGCCGATGATCGACTGGGCAGTGGTTACAACTTTTTGCAGCCTTTTCTGCTCCTGGATGCTCAGGTTGTCATACCAAGCCACGATGCATCCCGTCAGCATGCTCTCTACTGTGCACCTGTAGAAGTTTGAGAGAGCCCTCCTTGACAAACCGACTCTCCGTAATCTTCTCAGGAAGCAGAGGTGCTTTCTTTATAATTGCATCAGTGTGCTGGGACCAAGAGAGATCTTCGGAAATATACACGCCCAGGAATTTGAGGTTCTTGACCCTATCCACCATTGGCCCTGTTGATATAAATGGGATGGTGGGTCCCTATCCTACCTCTTCCGAAGTCCACAATCAGTTCCTTGGTTTTGCTGGTGTTGAGGGCCAGGTTATTGTGCTGGCACCATTTGGTCAGTCGGTCGATCTCTCTTCTATACTCTGACTGGTCACCATCAGTGATACGTCTCACAACAGTGGTGTCATCAACAAACTTGATGATAGAGTTCACACTGTGTCCAGCTACACAGTCATGAATGTAAAGCAGGGGGCTGAGCACGCAGCCTTGAGGTGCTCCCGTGCTGATTGTTATCGAGGATGACACATTTCTATCAATACGTTCAGAATGTGGTCTGTGAATGAGGAAGTCGAGGATCCAATTGCAGAGGGATGCGCAGAGACCCAGATCTGAGAGCTTGGTAACCAGCTTGGAGGGGATGATGGTATTAAATGCTGAGCTGTAGTCAATGAATAACAGCCTGACTTATGAGTTTTTATTGTTCAAGTGGTCCAGAGCAGAGTGGAGAGCCAGCGAGATCGCGTCCACCGTTGATCTGTTGTGGCGGTAAGTGAACTGCAGTGGGTCCAGGTTTTTGTCGAGGTAGGAGTTGATTTGCATCATGATCAACCTCTCAAAGCACTTCATCACCACCGACGTTAGTGCCACAGGTCGATAGTCATTGAGGCACGTCACCTTGCTCTTCTTGGGCACCGGTATTATTGATGCCCTTTTAAAGCAGGTGGGAACCTGAGACCTCAGAAGTGAGAGGTTGAAAATGTCTGAAAAAACTCCAGCAAGTTGGTCGCACAGGTTTTTACAACACGACCGGGTATACCATCAGGTCCAGTGACGTTTCGAGGGTTCACCCCTCTGAAGGATTTTCTGACGTCGGCCTCTGTGACTGTGACCGAAATACCATCACGGCAAATGGGGGCTCGGGAAGGCACATCAGTGTTCTCCCTATCAAGGCGCACGTGAAACGCACTGAGCTCATCAGGGAGTGATGCTTCGCTGACAATTGAGCTGCCTCCTGGTCTCGCCTTGTAGGAGGTGATGGCATTCAAGCCCCGCCACAGCAGCCGAGCATCTGTCTCATACTCCAGCTTGGAGCAGAAGTCCCTTTTGGCCTTTTTGATGGCCTTACCAAGGTCGTATCTGGACTTCTTATAGACCTCTGCATGGCCAGACCTGAATGCCTGGGATCTGCTCTTCAGAAGAATGCGGATCAGATGGTTCATCCAAGGCTTCTGGTTAGGAAACACTCCGAAGGTTTTTGTTGGGATGCAGTCCTCCACACATTTCTTTGTGAAGTCTGTAACGACTGTGGTGTATTCATTCAGGTCTGTTGCCGAGTCCCCGAACATTGCCCAGTCTACGGACTCCAAACAGTCCTGGAGTTGTTCCTCTGCACCCCCCCCCCCCCCCCCCCCCCCCGCCCCCGACCAGCTCTGTACAGTCCACAATACTGAAAACTATATTCTGCACTCTGTATCTTCCCCTTTGCTCTACTTGTTTTACTTGAGTTTGGTTTGATTATATTTATGTAGAGTATTATCTAATCTGTGTGTGCAGCACACAAAACAAAGCTTTTTACTGTACTTTGTTACTCATGGCAATAATAATCCTGAACCTGAACATTAATATTTTCTTGTGTATTGGGGCTTTTGGAGGAAGAAATGTAAGGGAATGTCAGTACAATTTAAACTATTTAAAATACCCAGCTAATTCCCTCACTCTCCATAATCCTGTTGTTAATCAAAAACGTCACTCTAGCTATTGCTCGAGTTTGGTTTGATTGTATTTATGTATGGGATATCTAGTGTTGGCAACTGTCCCTTATTAGCCGGGACATCCCGTTTTTTGGGTTAAATTGGTTTGTTCCGTACGGGCCCGCCCTTGTCCCGTATTTGACTGCTACTGCTCGGGTCTAGGGGACTGTCGGGTCGGAGCGCCGTGTCTGGCCCCGCCTCACCAGTCCCGACGTAGTGCAGCCCGTGGAGTGCAGCGCCTCGCCCAGGGCCCCGTCAGTCGGCAGCCCGGCCAGCTGTCCAACCTTCGGACCGTCGCTTACTCCTGACACCACCAGCCATCCTTCTCGTGGCCGATCATCGGTCCATGTGATGGATGGGGAGCCGGACTTTGCGCGCCACGTCACGCCTGCCAAAACTCTTCAGCTGGCCCGCCGGCTGGGCATTGTGTGCGGCCCAGCACCCGGGCCAACTCATCATTCCCCCAGCCACGGCCAAGTCGGTCAACGAATTGCCGTCGGGAATTTGTCCCGTATTTTGACCTTTTGTCTCTTATTTGGGAGTGAGAAAGTTGGCAACCCTAGATATATCTGATCTGTTTGGATAGTGTGCAGAACAAAGCTTTTCACTGTACCTTGGCATAGATCATAATGATAAACCCGAGGTGGAAGATTGCAACCTTCATGTGGCCCGCCCTGTTTCGACTAATCAACCTGGCGTGCACAATCAAATAAGATCAAATAGAGCAAGTTGTCCTACAACTTTAGGACTGTGCACGCCATACGCAAGAAGAAGATAAACCCAAGTCTAAGAAATAAAGCCAAGAAAAATCGTACAATTAATTTTTTAATCACAAAGGCACAGATAGATTCTGATTAAACACAGCAGGTCGGATTCATTGCCGGATGCCGCAGACACTGCCCCCTGCTGGACTACGGAATGAGGAGCAGGGCAGCAGAAGCCTTTGTTAACGTTTGAATGTGAAACAGGAAGTTAATCCCAAAGAGGTAGTTTGTTGCGTAGTTGACAATTCCAGCAGTTGACAAGATGAAGAGAAAGCCGATTAGACGTTTGCCAAAGAAAAACCCAGGGAGGCTGTCAAAATAAGTGAAATGTAAAAGAATTAAAAATGTCTTTTCAAAAGAGAAAATATTGAAAATATGTTTGCATAAATCACAACCCACAAATAAAAGTGCAGGCCATTTAGGGCGGCACGGCGATGCAGCGGTTGAGTTGCTGCCTCACATCTCCAGAGACCCGGGTTCGATCCTGACCATGGGTAATGTCTGTATGGAGTTTGGACGTTCTCCCCGTGACCGCATGGGTTTTCTCTGGGTGTTGCGGTTTCCTCCCACACTTGAAAGACTTCCAGGTTTGCAGATTAATTAGCCAGTAAAAATTGTCAATTGACCCTAGTGCGCAGGATAGTGCTAGTGTACGTGGTGACGCTGGTCGACGCGGACTCCGTGGGCCAAAGCACCTCCTTCCACTCTGTATCTCTAAACTGAACTAAATTTGTATTAAGGACCTTAATACCTCATTTTTCCCCAAGATCCCTCAATGGGTCCTAGGCACCAACTCCACAGCTCTTTGAAAGTGTCAACACAAGTAGATAGAGTGGAAAAGTGGGCGTATAATATGCTTGCCTTCATTGGTCGGGGAATTAAGAGTCAGGTACCGTATTTCCCGGCAATGAAGACGCTATTTTTTACCCCAAAACAAGGCAAGAAAATGTATCTGCGTCTTGGAGACCGAAGGTTAGGTTGTTAGCCAAGAAAGATAGACTTGGCCCTCCCTCAGTACAGGACCATCAAGATCGATGTACTGTACTAAGGGAAAGCCAAGTCTAACCCTCATTGCTGGCAGCTGATGGGAAGTGGCTGTAGTGGGAAGCGGCTGTAAAAGGACAGCGCCGCTGGGGGAGGGGAGAGTTTCATTCACAGCGTGTGGGGAGTCTGGCCCGGGGATGGAAGTAGATCTGATGGCTGCGAGCGGCCGCCAGGACCGGACAGCGGAACCTGCGGCCACCTCAGTGTCTTCTGCTGGCCAGTCGGCCGGCCATCCTTTGACACAGGCGCAACCGGTGGAGGTGGTGGTTGGCGGGTAGCTACTGGGCGGAAGACTGGCTGCTCCGTCCCAGTCTCTCTCTCTCGCTCTCTCTCTCTCTCTCTCGTCCCGGGCAAGTGACCTGGGCGCTACAGCTAGACCCGGGGCAGGCGAACTGGGAACTACAGTCAGTCCCGGGGACGTGGGGTATCTGGGAACTGCAGCCAGTCCCGGGGCACGCAGGCGATGTTGCCGACCCCTGGACTAAACCAAAACCTTGATCCTGTCCCACCATCCTTTTTTCAAAATCTGGCAACTTAAATTGGGGGTGCATCTTCGACGCAGGTGCGTCTTCATTGCTGGGAAATACGGCAGTCATAATGCAGCTTCATAGAACTTTGGTTAGACCGCATTTGGAGTATTGCGGCAGTTCATTCACCCCATTAAAGGAAGGATGTGGAAGCTTTGAAGAAGGTGCAGGAGTGGTTTACCAGAAAGCTGCCAGGTTTCGTGGGTATTAGTTGTAAGGAGAGTTTGGACAAACTTGGATTGTTTTCTCTGGAGCGTCAGAGGCGGAAGGGAGACCTGATAGAAATACATAAAATTATGAGGCACAGATAGGGTAGACAGTCAGAACACTTTTTCCCTGGGTAAAAATGTTAAATTCCAGGGGGCATAGCTCTAAGGTGAGAGGAGCTGTTTAAAGGAAATTTGCAGGGCAAGCATTCTACACTGAGGGTGGTGGGGTCCTGGAACACACTAGCAGGAGTGGTGGTGGAGGAAGATAGAATAGTGGTGTTTAAGATGCTTTTAGATAGGCACATGGATAGGCAGGGAATGGAGGGATATGGATCACGTGCAGGACGATGCGATTGGTGTTACTTGGCCAGGCCAACCCTGCAACGTCGCCAGGACAACAGGCCTTCGTCTTCAGGCCACGAATCCTGCACTGACAACATCTGGGATTTGAAAATGGTGACAAAAACTGGTGACTTTGTTTACTGTCCCAGTGTACTACCGCTATACACTTGCACTGCATCTGAGGTGCTTATCTAAGATGTATCTCGGTGCTTATGTATAGTAATACTTGTACTGAACTGCATACAAAATGGATTTTCACTGTGCCTTGGTACCAGGGTGCATAGGACAATAAAGTACAATTGAACCATCATGTACAGCTGAGACACTGTTTGCCATGGGGGCTGTTCTTTTGCAGTTCTCTGCTCTAACACACCCTGAGCTGCTGTCCTTGTAACCATCTAATACATACATCGACAATGATGGGTATTTGACTAGTCAATATTACACTCACTACGTGGTGGTGACATTTGCCTGCAGGAGCTGCCAAGTCAGAAGCAGATGCCCATAATTTACATGTGTGCATATCAGGAAATAACGTTTACAGTTTGCAGCACACTTCATAAAATAATCTCCACCAACTTTTACCGGCCCTCGATCTTCTGACACACAGGTGGAAGGGTCCAGAACCAAAACATCACCTATCCACACTCTCAAGAGATGCTGCCTGACCCAGCACTTTGTGTCCTTTTTTGGTAAACTAACATCTTCACTTCCAGTTTACTCCCTCCCCCACTCTCCCCACTAAAATCAGTCTGAAGAAAGGACCCGACCTGAAATGTCTCCTAGTCATGTTCTCCTGAGATGCTGCCTGACCCACTGAGTTACTCCAGCACTTTGTGTCTATCTGCAGTTCCCTGTTTCTTTGAAATGTGTGTTTGTTCGAATAATAAGCCTAGACCTTCAACTGGTGATCAAGCAGTGAAGAGGTACAGCAGGCAATGAAGAAAATCATTCACAGTTGGCCTTCATTGTGAGGGGATTTGAGTTTAGGAGCCAGGAAGTCCTACTGCAGTTTGACAGGGCCCTGGTGAGACAGCACCTGGGGCATTGTGTGCAATTTTGGTCATAATTTGAGGAAGTACATTATTGCTATTGAGGGAGTTCACCAAGTTAACTCCCAGGATGACTAGACTGATGCATGATGAAAGAATGATTTGACTGGGCTTGTATTCATTGGAATTTAGAAGGATGAGAGGGGATCTTGTAGAAACATATAACATTCTTAGAGGATTGGACAGGGTACAGGAAAAATGTTCCCAATGTTGGGGGAGTCCAGAACCACGGGTCACAGTTTAAGAATTAGGAGTGAGATGAGGAAAAACGTTTTCAACCAGAGAGTTGTGAATCTGTGGAATTCCTTGCCACGGAAGGCAGTGGAAGCCAATTCACTGGATGTTTTCAAGAGAGTGTGAAGTGCTACATCTTGGCAGGACAAATCAAAATAGGACGCACATGGTAAATGGTAGGGAATTGAGGAATGTTGTGGAACAGAGAGATCTAGGAATAACTGTGCATAGTTCCCTGAAGGTGGAATCGCATGTAGATGGGGTGGTAAAGAAAGCCTTTGGTGTGCTGGCCTTTATAAATCAGAGCATTGAATATAGGAGCAGGGAAGTAATGTTAAAATTGTACAAGGCATTGGTGAGACCAATTCTGGAGTATGGTGTACAATTTTGGTCGCCTAATTATAGGAAGGATGTCAACAAAATAGAGAGAGTACAGAGGAGATTTACTAGAATGTTGCCTGGGATCCAGCAACTATGTTACAGAGAAAGGTTGAACGTTAGGTCTTTATTCCTTGGAGCGCAGAAGGTTAAGGGGGGACTTGATTGAGGTCTTCAAAATGATGAAAGGGATAGACAGAGTTGACGTGGATAAGCTTTTCCCATTAAGGGTAGGGAAGATTCAAACAAGAGGGCATGACATGCGAATTAAGGGACGGAAGTATAGGGGTAACGTGAGGGGGAACTTCTTTACTCAGAGGGTGGTGGCTGTGTGGAATGAGCTTCCAGCAGAAGTGGTGGAGGCAGGATCGATTTTAACATTTAAAAGTAAAGTGGATAGGTATATGGACGTGAAGGGAATGGAGGGGTATGGTCTGAGTGCAGGTAGATGGGACTAGGGGAAAACAAATGGTCGGCACGGACTGGAAGGGCCAAGAGGGCCTGTTTCCATGCTGTAATTGGTATATGGTTATATAGTTAAGAGAGATTTAGATAGAACTCTTAAAGGAAATCAAGGGATATGGGGAAGACGAAGTACGATTTTGGACGATCAGCCATGATCATATTGAATGGCGGTGCTGGCTCGAAGGACCGAATGGCCTACTCCTGCACCTATTTTCTGTTTCTATGTTTCAAAGAAATTAATAGGGACTGCACCCAAAAAGAGTTTGTAATACAGTTTTTTTTTCTCCCAAAAAGCAGAAGTACTGAAGAGACGTTGACATGACAACGGATTTCCATAGAATTCACTGTACACAATCGTGCACAATAACCTCACTCAATTGAACAGGAACCAAAATAATCTTTGTGGTGTCCTTCCAAGGGCAACTTTAACATGACTTATTATGACTTATTGTACCAGCTTTGTCCAGATTCACTGACTTGAATTTGTGGGATAATTGTGAAATATAATCACAACAGTGATCGGAACGTGATAACAAAGATGTCAAAATCTAGCTGCAAAAACAGAGGCACTGAAATCAACAGATTGTACAAGAAAGGCAGATTGTACTGAAGCCAATTAACCTACAAAACTATATGTCTTTGGGAGTGTGTGGAAAACCAATGTGGTCACAGGGAGAACATACACAATCCGTTGAGACAGCACCCGTAATCAGGATCGAACCCGGATCTCTGGCATTGTAAGGCAGCGCTCGACCACTGCGCCACCTTGCCGCCACTAGCGCACGTTTGAGTGTTTGTGAAACATAGTCAATTACCTTTGACTGCTTTCTCCCAGATATCCAACAAAGTACTTGTGCCGCACTACCAAGTACAACATTCCAGCAAAAGCAGCAGGAGCTGGCGGCATAAAACCACAACAATGTTGGTCAAAGCAAGGTACACGCCATACAGTTACGAGCAAAATATTATATGACCCACACCAGGTATTCATTTCCACAAAATATGAGGATTTTAACTGGCTAGTCCTCAAGATTTTCCTCAACTACTGTTAGTATAACTAGTCCTAGGGTCATAGAGTCATACAGTTTCACAGTGTGGTAAAGGGTGGAGGGAAGGGGGTAGGGGATGGGTGGAGGGAAGGGGGTATGGGAGAGGTGGAGGGAAGGGGGTATGGGAGGGGTGGAGGGAAGGGGGTATGGGAGGGGTGGAGGGAAGGGGGTATGGGAGGGGTGGAGGGAAGGGGGGTATGGGAGAGGTGAAGGGGTAGAGGAGGGGTGGAGGGAAGGGGGTATGGGAGAGGTGAAGGGGTAGAGGAGGGGTGGAGGGAAGGGGGTATTGGGAGAGGTGGAGGGAAGGGGGTATGGGAGAGGTGGAGGGAAGGGGGTATGGGAGGGGTGGAGGGAAGGGGGTATGAGAGGGGTGGAGGGAAGGGGGTATGGGAGGGGGTGGAGGGAAGGGGATATGGGAGGGGTGGAGGGAAGGGGATATGGGAGGGGTGGAGGGAAGGGGATATGGGAGGGGTGGAGGGAAGGGGGGTAGGGGAGGGGGTGGAGGGAAGGGGGTAGGGGAGGGGTGGAGGGAAGGGGGTAGGGGAGGGGTGGAGGGGAGGGTGTGGAGGGGGGATGGGGGGTTCAGGGGAGGGAGGGTGGGGGAGGGCAGGGGGTTGTGGGGAGAGGAAGGGGGGTAGAGAGAGAGGGATGGGAGGAAGAGAGAGGGAAGAGAGGAGAGAGAGAGAGAGAGAGAGAGAGAGAGGTTGGATGAGAGAGAGAGAGAGAGAGAGAGAGAGGGGGGGGAGAAAGGGGGGGGGAGAGAGCCGGGAGAGAGTGAGAGAGAGAGAGGGGGGGATGGAATGAGAGGGGGTAGAGAGAGGGGGATAGAGAGAGAGGAGAGGGGGAAGAGAGGTGGAGAGTGAGAGGGGGAGGGAGAGAGGGAAGAGGGGGAGAAGATAGAGAGAGAGAGGGGAGAGAGGGGGTGGTGAGAGAGGGGAGAGAGAGAGAAACAGAGAGGAGAGGGGCAGGCGGCGATGCACAGAGCGATCTGAGGACGGTGAAAAGCAGCGGGGGGACCAGCCGATCATGGCTTCCGCCAGCGTGACAGAGCCGGGCCGAGCTGGGGGAGGGAGACAGACGATCGTCCCGTGTGACGGGTAGAGAGCAAAGATCCCATAGCGGTATAGGATCTTTGGTAGAGAGGAGAGGAGAGAGAGGGAGGAAGGAGGGGTAAGGAGGTGAGAAGAGGAGGGGGGCGGGGAGGAGGTGGAGGGGAGCCGGGCTGCCAAATGAAGAGAGAGAGAGAAGTGGCTTCTGACTCTGAAACCCACAGCTGGAATGAGCGCGCAGGGCTTCACGAGCTGCGCCAACAGTGAAGAGAACGTTCAGCGCGTGATCCTATAGCGGAACGGAGCTGTAGAATCTTTGTTCTGCTGAAGTTTGTCGAACTTTCTGTGCCTTTAATCCACAGCGGCGGAAGGGGGGGGGGGGCAGGAGGCAGGTGGGCCTGGATTGGTGGGCATGTGGGCATTGGCGAGCGGCATTTATATTTAAATAATTGAGTTTTGTGAACAATTAAATTATTCAAAATCTGGGGAAAATAATTGACCAAGGAGTGGATTTCTGAACTCCCTAGTTAAATCCCTACCGAAATTGTAAAAATCTCCGCGTTTTTGCGTCTTGTCTTCGAGGAGATACGTTTCAAAGGCAAAATAACACACAGCCACACACACACACACACACATACATCATATATATATATATATATGATACTTTACCTTGACTACAGAAAAGTCCAGCGGTCCACAGTAGAGCCAGGAACGTAGGATAAACTTCAATGCAGTTGTGGCTAAAATCAAAAAAGAAAATGGAATCAAAGGACAGATGAATTTATGCCCGATTCCCAGTGAAATACAGTCATAGAGTCATACAGAATGGAAAAGGCCCTTCAGCCCAACTTGCCCATGCCAATAAACATGCCCCATTTCCACTAGTCCAAGGGTTCCCAACCTGGGGTAAAGTTACCCCCAGGGGGTAAATTTCGTCTACCCAGGGGGTAAATTTGTTCATTCTGGATTGTCCATATTTTTTCTCATTGACTGAATATGTTTGGTTCTGGTATATCATCTGTTCATCATTAGTTGTTCATAAATAACTTAAATAACATTATTATGTGCTATTAAAGTTGCCAGGGGTAAACTGGACAAAAAATGTTGGGAACCCCTGCACTAGTCCAACCTGCCTGCATTTGGCCCCTATCCCTCTAAACCTATCCTATCCATGTACCTATCCAAATGTTTTTCAAATGTTGCGATAGTACCTGCCTCAACCACCTCCTACGGCAGTTTGTTCCATGCACTCACCATTCATTGTGTGAAAAGATTGCTCCTCAGGGTCCTAATAAATATTTTCCCCTTCACCTTAAAAGGAAGGTGGATTCTCCCATTCAATGTAAAACGAAGGCCAAAGAAACCAAGGATCAGATCACCGGCTTGAAGGATCAGATCACCGGCGCTCCTCAAAAGTGCGGGAATAAGAGAGACATAGATGGGTAGACAGGCAGAACCTTTGGCCCTTGAGTTACACCAACACTTTGTGTCTCTCTTAGGCAGAACCTTTTCCCAGGGTGGAAATGTCAAAGACTCGAGGGCCTAGCTTGAAGGTGAGAGGGGCAAAGTTTAAAGGAGATGAATGGGGAAAGTTTTTTTCACACAGAGCGTGATGAGTTTCTGGAATGTGCTGAAGGTGGTGGAGGCAAATTCGATAGTGGCATTTAAGAGGCTTTTAGATGGGCACCTGGATATGCAAGGGATGGTGGAATATGGATCATGTGCAGGCAGAGGAGATCACATGCTTCATTGGCATCATGTTTGGCACAGAATTTGCGGGCTGAAGGGCCTATTCTGGTGCTGTGCTGTTCTATGTTCTGCATTCATAATCATATCACCCACATGATCTATTTCTGAGCAAACCCACACCTTGCGTATGCAATATCCGCGTAATTTAACCTTTAAAAAACGGTAACTTTTTCCAAGGGCCAATACTAATATGACTCGCCTGTCCTCATTAACAGAGAGTAATTGAGTCAAAATCACAAGATAACTGCAAACGCGCTGGAGGAATTCAGTGGGTCAGGCAGCATCTGGGGAGCAAATGTACTGGCAACATTTCGAGTCAAACTTCATTAAAATAGTTCACATGTTTACAAGAAGAAATTATTAAATATTTCACATTATTTTTATTTTACTTTTTCTACAACAAGAAGTAAACTGAATTCTGCAACTTAGTTGTCGAGTGTTTACAAGAAGGCATGTTTACAAGAAGGCCTGTTAAAAAGAGGCTTTTATATAAACACTTGGATACGCAGGGAATGGTGGGATATGGATCATGTGCAGGCTGAGGAGATCAGTTTAACTTGGCATCTTATTTGGCACGCACATTTAGTGGGCTGAAGGTCCAAGTGCTGGAGTAACTCAGCAGGTCAGGTAGCATCTCTGGAGAACATGTGTCGGAAGGAACCACAGATGCACCACAGATAGACACTAAGTGCTGGAGTAACACAGCGGGTCAGGCAGCATCTCTGGAGAACGTGGATAGATAACGTTTCGAGTCAGGCTCCTTCTTCGGGCTGACTCAATGAGTTACTCCAGCACTTTGTATTCTTTTTTTATAAACAGGCATCTGCAGTGCCTTGTTTCTATGTGCAACCTGATGTTATCCTCCATGTTGCTCAAGAGGAAATCCCTTTTCGTAAACTTCCAGGCAATGTTCTGCTTCTGGGCAGCTTAATTCTCACATAAGCTTCCGAAACCTATGACATCAGCCACTTGCGTAAAAATTTAGAACATGGAAAAAACCGCAGCGGTATGAATATTGACTTCTCTAACTGCTTTCCCTCTCTCTCCATCCCTCCCACTTCCCAGTTCTCCGACCAGTCTGATTGTTCCCCGATTGCATTTTATTTCTGTTTGCTTTGTTGTTGCCTTCTCCTAGCTAACAATGATCTATTCTATGTTACACAAAAGGCTGGAGAAAACTCAGCGGGTGCAGCAGCATCCAAGGAGCGAAGGAGATAGGCGACGTTTCGGGTCGAGACCCTTCTTCAGACTGGTCAGGGATCAGGGAAACGAGAGATATAGACGGTGATGTGGAGAGATAAAGAACAATGAATGAAAGATATGCAAAAAAAAGTATCGATGATAAAGGGAACAAGCCATTGTAAGCTGTTTGTGGTGTGAAAATGAGAAGCTAGTGCGACTAGGGTGGGGGAGGGAGATAGAGATAGAGGGAATACCAGGGCCCGAGGGCGGAGGGAAGGGTGGGAAGGAGAGGAGACAGCAAGGGTTAACAGAATTGAGAAAACATCTATTCTATGTGCTCCTTGATGCACATCTCTTTTGATGTTTTTTTTTCACACCTTACACTTCTTTATCTCTGTGTCTCCCTCTCCCCTGACTCTCAATCTGAAGAAGGGCCTCGACCCGACACGTCCCCCGTGCCTTCTATCCAGAGATGCTACCTGTCCCGCTGAGTTACTCCAGCATTTTGTGTCTATCTTTGGAGTAAACCAGCATCTGCAGTTCCTTCCTACACATGTCTCTGCCATTCTTGGAGACACAAAGTGCTGGAATAACTCAGCGGTTCAGGCAGCGTCTCTGGAGAAATGGAATAGGCAATGTTTCGGATTGAGACCTTTCTTCAGACTGAGTCAGGTGAAAGGGAAACTAGAGGGGTATGAAAAGGTACAAAAAACAAAGGAATGAAAGGTATGAAAAGAACAAGTCTAAGCCAGCAATGTTGATCAAGGAAATGTGAAGCCCACAATGGTCCATTATTGTTGGCTGTGGATAAGCTGATAACAAGTGGATACAAACAGTGAAACTACAGTGAAACTAGTTAGACGACTAGGGTGGTGGAGGAAGAGAGAGGGAATGCAAGGGTTACTTGAAGTTAGAGAAATTAATATTCATACCGCTGAAGAAGCTGCAAGCTGCCCAAGCAAAATATGAGGTATCCCGCTGAGTTACTCCAGCATTTAGTGTCTACCTTCGGTTTAAACCAGCATCTGCAGTTCCTTCCTACATGTTAAAGTGCATTGGTTCTGTTTCGCGTGCTCTTGAGAATATTGAACTAATTTTGCATCAATCTAGCCAGTTCCTTTTCAATTAAAGAGTTCCTCCAGTTTGTCACGATATTATGCTGTTGATTTTGAGCACATCAAATAAATGTCGGCGAACTCGCCTTCACACACTGCAAGGAAAAGGTGGATGCCGTTGCAGACACTTACTTGGCCACACTGACCCGCCCGAAAGCTGTGTTGGCTGGGCGTTGATTGACGGATTCATTCTGCACCGTGTAGGCGAAGAAGACTGAAACAGAGGAGGAATGCAAAGGTTTCTCACCGAAGCACAGGCGACCAGGGGAAAAAAACGTCGGTCTCGGTCTGTCCACAAGACCTCTTTGCTTACCGTTCTGCAGGGCGCTGAGGACGGTCACGGCGCCCAGAAAGATCACTTTGTCCAGAGCATCCACATCCATGCTGATGCCTCCGCCTGTATCCCTCCCTAACACCGCCCTTGCTGGGATGGAGCTGCTCAGGTTGCCAGCTAACTCTCTCTCAACTTCCGCGTTTTTTTCATCGCTGCTTGCAGGCGGAAGAACGCAGATCCGTTGTACTCGGGGGGGAGGTTGATGGTTGGTGGGTTGGCTAATCATAGAGCCATGGAAACAGCCCCTTCGGCCCATCTCGTCCATGCCCACCAAGAGGCCACATCCAAAGCGAGTCCCACCTACCTGCATCTCATCCTGGTTCTTGGTTTTTTGGTCCTCCAAAATATTCCAAATGGAATTTAAACTGGAGGTGGTGGAGGTTTTTTGGGAAGAAAGAGCTACCTTAAATGTAGTTGCATGTGGTTGGGTAACTATGGTAGGGTGGAGATTATTCCATGCTTTCATTGTGCGGGGGAAGAAGGAAATTGCTTGTACACATCTGTCTTGGCAGCTGGAATCACAAATTGGATCGAATGCCCTCGTCTGCTCCTAATTAGTTTGGGTTTGGTGTAGATCTTGTAATCTATGTCGAGCTGGCCATTTAACATTTTGTAAAAACAGGTCAAACGGTGAGCTTCACGTCTGTCTGTCATCCAAACCTCTCTAAGCCTTTCCCAACCACTCACCTGTCCAGATGTCTTTTAAATGTGGTTATAGCACTACCTTCTCTGTAACTATACCTCAACTGCCTTCTCTGGCAGCTTGTTCCATTTTCCCCATCACCCTCCGAGTGTAAAGCTGCCCCTCGGGTTCCTATTAAATCTTGCCCTCTCACCTTTAGCCTTTGTCCTCTGGTTTTCCTTTCCCTGGGTAAAGTGAATATAGAGTCATAGAATTATACAACATGGAAAAAGGCCCTTCGACCCAACTTGCCCATGCTGACCAAGATGCCCCATCTACACTAGCCCCACCTGCCCGCGTTTGGCTCATATCCCTCCAAACCTCTCCTATCCATGTAAATGTCTAAATGGTTTTTTTAAATGTGATTGATCCTTATTGCATTCTGAGGCACAGAATTCCACAGATTCACAACTCTCTGGGTGAAAAAGTTTTTTCCTCATCTCCGTTCTAAATGGCCTCCCCCTTATTCTTAAACTGTGACCCCTGGTTCTGCACTCCCCCAACATCGGGACCATGTTTCCTGCCTCTAGAGTGTCCAATCCCTTAATAATCTTATATGTTTCAATAACATCCCCTCTCATCCTTCTAAATCCCAGTGTATACAAGCCCAGTCACTCCATTCTCTCAGCATATGACAGTCCCGCCATCCCGGGAATTCACCTCGTGAACCGACGCTGCATTCCCTCAATAGCAAGAATGTCCTTCCTCAAATTTGGAGACCAAAACTACACACAAAACTCCAGGTGTGGTCTCACCAGGGCAGAAGAACCTCACAACTGCAGAAGAACCTCTTTGCTCTGTAGAGGCTGATCTGCGATCCACACACCTTGGTGCAACGTGGGCAGTGGAGACTGGCGGCGTTGGTAGTCGTCAAGCCCCCTTCTCTCTCTCCTGACAGTGCTGTCGCTTTGCCTCTGTGACACGGCGTAGTTCCATTTCGTGACTCGATTTCCTCCAGGAGAGCCTGTCCTGTGCAATGTGCTGATGTGATGTGGAATTTCTTCAAACTGTTCTTGATGTTGTCCTTCAAGCATTTCTTTGGCCTGCCGGGGGCTCGCCGACCTTTCTTCAATTGAGAGTACAGGATCTGTTTAGGGAGACGTGTGTTGGACATGCGGATGATGTGGCCGGGCCATCGACATTGGCGCTGCATCATTGTGGTGGTGATGCTGGTCATGTTGGCTTCCTCCAGAACGCTGATGTTCCTCCCAGCTGATCCTCAGCATCTTTCGTAAGGATCTTTGAGGGTATTGCTCCAGGGCTCTCATGTGCCTGCTGTGGGTGGTCCATGACTCGGCTCCGTACAACAGGGTGGAGAGGACACGGCTCTGTAGACCAGCAGTTTTATTTGGGACTTTAGGTCTCGGTCTTCAAAGACTCTTTTCCTGAGTCTGGCGTAGCCTCCGCTGGCATAACTCATGCGATGGTTGACCTCAGAGTCGATGTCAGCTTTTGAGGGAAAAATGCTGCCAAGGTAGGGGAAGTGGTCAACGTTTTCAAGTGTGGTGTCGTCCACTTTTATAGTGGGCTGGGTAGACGGCTGGTTGGGTGGAGGTTGATGTAGGACCTGGGTCTTTTGATATTTAAGGGTAGGCCCATGGCTCTGTATGCCTTGGCAAAGACATTCAGGATGCCCTGGAGGTCTTCTGCAGAGTGTGCTGCAACAGAGCAGTCGTCTGCGTACTGAAGCTCCATGATGGCGGTGTTACTGACTTTGCTCTTGGCCCTCAACCTATTAAGGTTGAAGAGCCCACCGTCAGCTCTGTAGAGGATTGGGATCCCCTGTGGCAGCTCTTCACCAATGAGGTGAAGTACGGCAGCAATGAAGACGACAAACAGGGTGGGTGCGATGATGCATCCCTGTTTGACCCCCGTTTCCACAGTGAAGGGCTCGGACTCAGAGCCGCAGTCGCTGAGCACTGTGACCGCATGCCATCATGTAGGAGCCTCAATATTCCGATGTACTTTGATAACCGTACCTGTAACTGCATGCTTACTTTCAGTGACTGATGTACAAGGACAGCCAGATCTCGTTGTACTTCCCCTTTTCCTAACTTGACAACATTCAGATAATAATCTGCCTTCCTGTTCGTGCCACCAAAGTAGATAACCTCACATTATGACATTAAATATAATGCTAGTAACAGTGCTGTTATGGTCTGTAGAACTAAAGAGGATAAAAGCCTAAAATATCCTGATTTTAAATTGTCTGACAACAATCTTAGTGTCTGTAATAAGATAAAATATCTAGGGCATATTATTACAGAACAAATGACAGATGATGAGGATATTGAGAGGCAACGACGCATGCCGTATATACAGGCGAATATCCTCTTGCGTAAATTTGGTGCGTGTGCAGATGCGGTGAAGATGTCGCTATTTAGAGCATACTGCACACCCCTCTACACTGCGCACTTGTGGTCGAACTATTCAAAGACAAGCATGCAGAGACTAAAGGTTGCATATAACGATGCCATGAGAACACTGCTAAGGCAACCAAGATCGTGTAGTGCCAGTAATATGTTTGTGGCTGCAGGAGTCAGTACTCTAGAAGCTATCCTAAGACACCACATGTATAAATTCATTTGCAGGATAAATGACTCTAAAAATGTGCTTATTGTGGCCTTGACAAACATAAGGGTTAGCACTACACGCTACGAATCCCAGTTGTGGAGACACTGGTATCGTTGTCTCGTTGTACGACATTGATCATCTTTTACTCTGGATTTTTAACTTAAGTATTGTGGTTTTTTTAAATATATAAATTATGATGTTTTTATGTGATTTACCATGATTTTATATATATTTATGATATTTGATATGCAATGCATTTTTAATGTAATGTTGCCCCTTGTCTGGACCTTGAGTCCATAATAAAGTTATTATTATTATTATTATTATCCATATTAAACTGCATCTGCCGTGCATCTGCTCACTCACCCAACCTGTCCATGTCACCCTGCATCCTCACAGCATCCTCCTCACAGTTCACACTACCACCCAGTTTTGTGTCATCTGCAAATTTGATGGGTTTAAAATTTACTTTTAAACCCTTCATCTAAATTATTAATGTATATTGTTAATAGCTGCGGTCCCAGCACCCAGCCTTGCCGTACCCCACTAGTCACTGCCTGCCATTCTGAAAGGGACCCGTTAATCCCTACTCTTTGTTTCCTGTCTGCCAAACAATTTTCTATCCATGTCAGTACCTCTACCCCCAATACCACGTGCTCTAATTATCCCACTAATCTCCTATGTGGGACCTTATCAAAGGCTTTCTGAAAGTCCAGGTACACTACATCCATTGGCTGTCCCTTGTCCATTTTCCTAGTTACATCCTCAAAAAATTCCAAAAGATTAGTTAAGCATGATTCAAATCCGTGCTGACTCAGACCGATCCTGGTACTGCTATCCAAATGTGCCGCTATTTAATCTTTTATAATTGACTGCAGCATCTTCCCCACCACCGATGACAGGCTAACTGGTCTATAATTCCCGGTTTTCTCTCTCCCTCGTTTTTAAAAAGTGAGATAACATTAGCTACCCTCCAATCTACAGGAACTGATCCTGAACCTGAACCTATAGAACATTGGAAAACGATCACCAATGCGTCCACGATTTCCAGAGCCATTTCCTTTAGTACCCTGGGATGCAGACCATCAGGCCCTGTGGGTTATCAGCCTTCAGTCCCATTAGTCTACCCAACACCATTTCCTGCCTAATGTGAATTTCCATCAGTTCCTCCGTCACCCTAGGTCCACTGGCCACTAGTACATCTGGGAGATGGTTTGTGTCTTCCTTAGTGAAGACAGATTCAAAGTACCTGTTCAACCCGTCTGCCATTTCGTCCGCCCCAACACGAAACGAAGCATAGGGTTGGGACCTCCAGAGATTCTGCCTGACCCGCTGATTTACTCCAGCACTTTGTGTCTTTCTTTGTAAACCAGCACCTGCAGTTCCTTATTTCTATATTTTACTGCTCCACTGTGAAATCTCCTCAAAGTATGCTGACTTTAAATAAGTTCTCCTCCTCACTCAATCTGAAGAAGGGTCCAGACCAGTAACGTCACCTATCCATGTTCTCCATAGATCCTGCCTGACCCGCTGAGTTACTCCAGCACTTTTGTGTCTTTTTTATTGTTAATGAGCTTCTAAATTAAGCCACTACTCTCTCCCCAGACTTTGGAGAGTTTTTTATAACGCAGTGATCACTTATTTACATTTAGAAGAACATTCACCCTTTAAATAAGATGAATTATCTTCAGCTTCATCAGTGACTACATCTTTCATCAGGTTGTAAGTTCATAAGTTCATAAGTTATAGGAGCAGAATTAGGCTTTTTGGCCTATTGTCTACTCCACCATTTAATCATGGCTGATCTATCTTTCCTTCTCAACCCCATTCTCCTGGCCTCTGCCCATAACCCCTGACACCCTTACTAATCAAGAATCTGTCAATCTCCAATCAATTGACGGCCTCCACAGCTATCTGTGGCAATGAATTCACACATTCACCACCATCTGATGAAATAATTCCTCCTCGTCTCCTTTCTAAAGCTTCTGTTGCGTGCTAACCAGTCAGCGGAAAGACTATATACATGATTACAAGTGAGCCATCCACAGTGCACAGATATGGGATAAAGGGAATAACATTTACTGCAAGATAGAGTCCAGTAAAGTCCGATTAAAGATAGTCCAAGGATCCTTCAATGAGGCAGATAGTAGCTCAGGACTGCTCTTTAGACGTTGGTAAGATGGTTCAGTCAGCTGATAACAGCTGGGAAGAAACTATCTCTGAATCTGGAGTGTGTGTCTTCACACTTCTGTATGTCTTCGTCAGGGGAGGTTCTGATCAATTTAAGTGCTGTTCAAGATTTCAAAATCTAACTTACTCACATAAAATTCTAACATATCAAAAATGGTTATTGAAAGTAACAGCAGGATGGACAAGTGGTATGGGGAACGGTTAATGGTGTTTAATGCTGATAAGTGTGAGGTGTTGCGTTTTGGAAAGTAGACCAGGGCAGGACCTTCACAGTGAATGGCAGGGCTCTGGGGAGTGTTGTACGGCAGAGGGATCTAGTTCATGTACATAGTTCCTTGAAAATGGCATCACAGATAGATAGAGTGGTCAAGAAGGCTCTCAGTACATCAGCCTTCGTCAGCTAGGCAGTGCCGGGTTTAGATGAAGAGAGGCCCTAGGATATTCCACTTGTGAGGCCCCTCCCAATCCCCCATCCCCATGACTAGAGGAAGATGGAAGTGTTTTAAATAATTTGAGTAAAGCCAAGGATGATGACGGGTGTTTAAAATTCCACTATTCCTTCTCGAAAGGACATAAAATGTTATTATTAGTTTTCTGTTTTATATTTGGGAAATATTTCTTAAAGAATTGTTCCTTATTGACAATTATATTGCAAAATCTGAATCAAATCTGCTTCCAAAAACCGTTTACAAAACGAGTATGCTTTTTCCTATTGTTAACAAAGTGCTACAAATAATCTTAGTTTTATTACTAACCTGACAGTGGCAGCCATAGCACTACACAATAGAATTGCAACTTGCCAACTTCCTAGTTCAAATATCTTTGCATTTTCCTACTTAGCCCTGAGTTTTGACTTTTGAAACCTGCAAGTATTCAGAGATGTTGCCTGCACCCGCCATCGCTACTTACTGGAGCACGTGTGAAAGTTTGCCGGACCCCGTTGCCACCAGATTGACACCGATGTGCAACCGAGCGTGGGCAATGAGATAAGGGGCTGGAAAGCTGCGCTTTTTAAAAATGTATTTATTGCCAGTGCTAGTGTTGAGTTATTAGCTTAAAACAGTACTATTCTGAAATGGAGGGCAAGGAAAATTACTGAAGGGTTGTTCAGAGACTACAGTGCATTGTGACAGCACATGTAAGAAAGGCCTATCACCGTGTCAAAAATATTATACACCTTGGCCGGAGACCCCCTAGATTTTGAGGCCCTAGGCTTCAGCCTTCCAAGCCTGTAGGTAAATCCAGCTCTGCAACTAGGGTATTGAATATAGGTGTTGGGACATTATGTTAGAGTTGTACAACATGTTGGTGAGGCCACATTTGGAGTATTATATTCTTTTTTTGTCACTCTGCCAAAGGAAGGATGTCTTTAAATTTGCGAGTGCAGAGAAAGTTTACAAGGATGATGCCTAGTGCTGTGAGGAAGCAGCTTTATCAATCTCCCATATGGTCTAACGGTTAGGATTCCTGGTTTTCACCCAGGTGGCCTGGGTTTGACCGGTATTAGGACTTTATTCTCTGGAGTTCAGGGGGCTGTGGGGTGGTTTTGTAGATGTGCAAAAAATCATGAGGGGAATTGATAGGGTACTGTGCAGAGTCTTTTACCCAGGGTAGGGGAATCAAGAATACTCCCATTTCCCAAAGTCCCAAAGGTTTGTAGGTTGATTGGCCTCTATAAATTACCCCTAGTGCGTAGAGAGTGGATGAGAAAGTGGGATAATACAGAACTAGTATGAACAGGTCGACGTGGACTCGATGGGCCGAACAGCCTGTTTCAATGGTGTAGCTCTGTACTAAACTAAATGTCTAGTTTCTACCGCAAGGGAAATGCATACAGATCAGTTACAAAGATTCTATCAATAGAAGCGGAAGATGAAAATGATATCTTATCTCAACCATAGATTAGTCTGAATTTCAAAGCAAACAGAAATGTTGTTTCCTTTGCATGACGGAATTGATTATGTTTAGATATCACTATCTCACACCATTTGCACTGAAATATGTGCAGAATTGTAATCATGACTGAAATGCCTTTCCTTGTACAATTGGCACATTGGCCTTCATCAGTCAGAGAATGGAGTACAGAAGTTGGGAGGTCATGCTGCAGTTGTCTAAGACGTTGGTGAGACCGCATTTAGATTACTGTGTTCAGTTCTGGGCACCGTTACAGAAAAGATAACGTCAAACTTAAAAGGGTTCAGAGAAGATTTACAAGGATGTTGTTAGGACTAGAGGCTGTGACCTATAGGGAGAGGTTGAGTAGGCTGGGTCTATTCGTTGGAGCGCAGGAGGATGAGGGGTGATCTTACAGAGGTGTACAAAATCATGAGAGGAATAGATTGGGTAGCTGCACAGAGTCTCTTGCAGTTACCCGATCTATTCAAGGTGAAGGGGACAAAATTTAATAGGAATCTGAGGGGTAGCTATTTCACATAAAGGATGGTGGGTGTATGGAACAAACTGCCAGATGAGGTAGTTGAGGCTGGGACTATCCCAACATTTAAGAAGCAGTTAGACAGGTACATGGATAGGACAGGTTTGGAGGGATATGGACCAAGTGCAGGCAGGTGGGACTAGTTTAGCAGGGGTATGTTGGCCAGTGTGGGCAAGTTGGGCCAAATGGCCTGTTTTCACATTATATCACTGTGCAATTACTAATTACAGGGGGAGTGAGACTAGGGCAGATAGGGACAACCATCAGGGCCAGATCCGTGCATCTTAAGCCTGTTTTATGCTGTATATCTCAAGACTCAAGAGAGTCAAGAGTGTTTTACTGTCATGTGTCCCAGATAGCAGAATTAAATTCTTACTTGTTGCAGCACAACAGAATATGTAAACATAGTACACTTTAAACAATATGATAAACGAGAGGAATGCAGAGCCATGTACATATATATTCAGTATATACACATATATATATATATATATATATATATATATATATATATATATATACACACAGACATACATACACGCTTAAAAAAAACAACAGTAGTAATAATAATAATAATAATAATAATAATAATAATAATAATAATAAATAATAGTCTATTGAAGTTCAGAGCTTATTTGAGGTTGTTGTGTCGAATAGCCTGATGGCTGTAGGGAAGAAGCTGTTCCTGAACATGGACGTTACAGTTTTCAGGCTCCTGTACCTTCTTCCCGATGGCAGGGGTGAGATGAGCGTGTGGCCAGGATGGTGTGGGTCCCTGATGATGCTTGCTGCCTTTTTGAGGCAGGACTCCGATAAATCCCCTCGATGGTGTAGAGGTCAGAGCCGGCGATGGTCTGGGCAGTGTTCACAACCTTTTGCAGTCTTTTCCGCTCCTGGGCGCTCATGTCGCTGAACCAGGCCATGATGCAGCCACTCAATATGCTCTCCACCATGCACCTGTATCAAGAGAATCATCTCTGACATACCAAATCTCCGTAATCTTCTCAAGAAGTAGAGGCGTTCATGTGCTTTATTTTTAATCGCATCAGTGTGCTGGGTCCAGGAAAGGTCTTCGGAAATATACATGCCCAGGAATTTGAAGTTTTTGACTCTCTCCACCATCATCCCGTTGATATAAACAGGATTGTGGGTCCTCATCTTTCCTCTTCCAAAGTCCACAATCAGTTCATTGGTTTTACTGATATTGAGAACCAGGTTGTTGTGGATGGCTGATAGGGTGGAAGGTGAGGACAAGGGGGACTCTGTCCTTGTTACAAGAAGGAGGATGGGGAGTAAGAGCGCAGCTGCGGGATATAGAGGAGACCCTGGTGAGGACCTCACCTATAATATAAGAAGGGAACCCCCGTTTCCTAAAGAATGAGGCCGAAATGTCGCCTATTCCTTCTCTCCATAGATGCTGCCTCACCCGCTGAGTTTCTCCAGTATTTTTGTCTACCTTCGATTTTTCCAGCATCTGTAATTCTTTCTTAAACGCTGAATCTGGAGGAATGTGTTTTCACACTTCTGTACCTCTTGCCTGTTGGCAGAGGGGAGAAGAGGGTGAGACTGGTCTTTCATTATGGTCCAGTTGCTTAACGAGTGCACATGTTCATATTTTGTAAAGAGGAGGCTAATACCTAACTTAAAGTACAACAGTCATTTCTGGCAACAGTGAGATTGTAAAGCTTACGTGGGGTCTGAGCCATAGAGTGTCATCGAGACACAGTGCGAACTCCGTCTTCAAGTTTGCGGATGACACCACCGTTGTTGGACGAATTACAGATGGTCTGCACCCAGGATCTGGTGTTCCAGACTAGGATATTGGAGATGTCCTCATTCTTTGGGGAACGGGGGTTCCCCTCTTCTATTTTTTTATAACAGCTTTTTTGAATGAGTAGTAGCTCTACTCAATAACCAAAAATCTGTAGCCTCCTTTTGCTCTGGTATTTGATTTAATTCATATTTCTAATCAATAATAGAAACATAGAAACATAGAAAATAGGTGCACGAGTAGTCAATTCGGCACTTCGAGCCTGCACCGCCATTCAATATGATCATGGCTGATCATCCAACTCAGTATCCTGTACCTGCCTTCTCTCCATACCCCCGATCCCTTTAGCCACAAGGGCCACATCTAACTCCCTCTTAAATATGGCCAATGAACTGGCCTCAACTACCTTCTGTGGCAGAGAATTCCAGAGATTCACCACTCTGTGTGAAAAATGTTTTTCTCATCTTGGTCCTAAAAGATTTCCCCCTTATCCTTAAACTGTGACCCCTTGTTCTGGACTTCCCCAACATCGGGAACAATCTTCCTGCATCTAGTCTGTCCAACCCCTTAAGCATTTTGTAAGTTTCTATAAGATCCCCCCTCAATCTTCTCAATTCTAGCGAGTACAAGCTAAGTCTATCCAGTCTTTCTTCATATGAAAGTCCTGACATCCCAGGAATCAGTCTGGTGAACCTTCCCTGTACTCCCACTATGGCAAGAATGTATTTCCTCAGATTAGGAGACCAAAACTGTACGCAATATTCCAGGTGTGGTCTCACCAAGACCCTGTACAACTGCAGTAGAACCTCCTTGCTCCTATACTCAAATGTTTTATTATTAATGTTTTATGTGTCATTTCTATCTGTCACTGTATGTCATGTTGTCACTTGCGGGCGGAGCACCAAGGCAAATTCCTTGTATGTGAATACTTGGTCAATAAACTTATTAATTTATTAATTCATTCATTCTATTATAGATGAGGCCCTCACCAGGGTCTCCTCTATATCCCGCAGCTCCGCTCTTACTCCCCATCCCCCTACTCGTAACAAGGACAGAGTTCCCTTTGTCCTCACCTTCCACCCTATCAGCCGTCACATACAACAGATAATCCTCCGACATTTTCGCCAACGGGATCCCACCACTGGCCACATCTTCCCATCTCCTCCCCTTTCTGCTTTCCACAGAGACTGTTCCCTCTGTAACTCCCTGGTCATTTCATCCTTTCCCAACCAAACCACCCTCTCCCCGGGTACTCTCCCTTGCAACCACAGGAAATACTACTCTTGTCGCTTTACCTCCCCCTCTTGACTCCATCCATGGACCTAAACAGTTTTTCCAGGTGAGACAGTTTTTCACCTGCACCTCCTCCACCCTCATCTACTGCACCTGTTCCAGGTGTCAACTTCAGTATTCAGTATCAGTATTTCCTTTATTATCATTTCACTGAGTACTTACATACACAGAAGAAATGAAAAATTGTTTCTCATCAGTTCCTGTCAGTGCAGTTAATAAAAACCGAATAAATACATACAACTTTAAAATTAACATATCTAAAATAAACCTAAAATTGAGCTAAAAACAGACATTCAGACCGCACAGTGACTTTACCTTGACAGGTGTCTAGCTGTCAAGGTTTGGGCGAGGTTAGATGTGTGGGTGTATGATGTATGGGGAGGGGACACAGTCCGTTAACCAGTCTTATTGCCTGTGGAAAGAAGCTGGGTAGCATCCTGCTGGTTCTGCAGCAGATACTCCTGTACCTCTTCCCAGATGGCAGAATGGAGAAGATGTGGTGTGATGGGTGATAAGGGTCCTTAATAATGGAGATGGCTCTGCGGAGCCACATCAGCAGAGCCACTTCTCTACATCGGCGAGACCAAGCACAGGCTTGGCGATCACTTCGCCCAACACCTCTGCTCAGTTCGCACTCTACCAAGCTGATCTCCTGATGGCCCAGCACTTCAACTCCCCCTCCCATTCCGAATCCGACCTTTCCGTCCTGGGCCTCCTCCATTTCCAGAATGAGGCCCAGCACAAATTGGAGGAACAGCACCTCATATTTCGCCTGAGTTAGTTTACACCCCGGCGGTATGAACATTGACTTCCCCAATTTCAGACAGTTCTTGCTTTCTCCCTCCTTCCCCTCCCCAGTTCTCCCACAAGCCTACTGTCTCTGCCTCTTCCTTTCTTTTTCCGCCTTCCCTCCTTCCCCCCCCCCCCCCCCACACCTCCCAACATCAGTTTGAAGAAGGGCCTTGGCCCAAAACATTGCCTATTCCTTCTCTCCATAGATGCTGCCTCACCCACTGAGTGTCTCCAGCATTTTTGTCTACCTCCAGGTTTAGGGACAGTTTCTTCCCAGCTGTTATTAAGCAACAGAAGCATCCTATCACCAACTGGAGAGAGGTCCCAACCTCCCATCTACCTCATTGGGGAGCACCAGACTATCTTTAATCGGACTTTATCTTGCACCAAGCATTATTCCCTTTATACTGTAACTGTGGACGGCTTGATAGTAATCATTTATAGTAATTCTGCTGACTGGGGGGCTGAGGCTACTAAAAAATACATAAAGTGCTGGAGTCACCCAGCGGGTCAGGCAACACAGGTAGACAAAAATGCTGGAGAAACTCAGCGGGTGAGGCAGCATCTATGGAGCGAAGGAAATAGGCAACGTTTCCGGCCGAAACCCTTCTTCATGCAACATCTCTGGAGAAAGTGGAAAGGTGACGTTTTGAGTCGGAAGCCTTCTGATCAGTCTGAAGAAGGATCCTGACCTGAAATATTACCTATCCATATTCTCTGAGTTACTCCTTAGCATTTTGTGTGGTTTTTTTTAACTGAGTAATTGCAGGGGAAAGTTGCAGAAATAGTAATCAGGGATAGAACTTGTAGAAAAGACAGAATGAATTTTTTAAAGGAAAATGAAGACCATCTGCAGTTCCTTGTGTCTCCAGGCATACTGTTCTCACACTATATGTTGATGCTAGAATGCCCACAAGAACATCAGAACTAGGAGCAGGTATAGAGTATGGCCTCTGCAATGGGATCATGGCTCATCAGGTTCCTACATGACCTGTTTTTATCATCGTGACCTCTTTGCTTTTGCACTCAGTGCCTCAGTACAAAATTCAGTCCTCTCTCTGAACATTGAATTTCCTATTCCTCCCCCACCCCATTCAGGCGCACACCCATTTCTCCCATCACCCTTGCCTCCCATCTTCATTTTATCCCCCTTTCCTCTCCCCATCCTCTTCCACCCACATCCATCCCTCCCTCCGGCATTACATTTCACTCATCCACTTCCCTACTTGTCTCCTTTTTACCCCCGGCTTTTGTCACTCACTCCACCCATCTGCCAATTCACCCCACCCCCCCCCCCCCCCCCTCATCTGGATCCACTATCACTTGGGTACACAAAAGGCTGGAGAAACTCAGCGGGTGCAGCAGCATCTAAGGAGCGAAGGAGATAGGTGACGTTTCGGGTTGAGACCCTTCTTCAGACTGGTCAGGGATCAGGGAAACGAGAGATTTAGACGGTGATGTGGAGAGATAAAGAACAATGAATGAAAGATATGCAAAAAAGTATCGATGATAAAGGGAACAAGCCATTGTAAGCTGTTTGTGGTGTGAAAATGAGAAGCTGGTGCGACTGGGGTGGGGGAGGGAGATGGAGAGAGAGGGAATGCCAGGGCCCGAGGGCTGAGGGAGAGGTGGGAAGGGGAGGAGACAGCAAGGGTTAACAGAATTGAGAAAATTCAATGTTCAAGCCCAAAGGATGCAGACTCCCCAAGCGGAATATGAGGTGCTGTTCCTCCAACTTGCGGTGTTGACCCTCCACTATCACTTGCCAGGCCTTGTCCCGTCCCCACCTCTCTTTTCCAGTTTTCTACCCATTACTACAACCAGACTGAAGAAGGATCCCAACCCGAACGTCGCCTGTCCACTCCCTCTACGGATGCTGCCGGTCCCGCTGAGTTTCTCCAGCACTTTAGTTTTTTGCACCGGATTCCAGCATCTGTAGTCTCTGGCTGAGAGACTGTGTCTCGTTGCCATAATGTACCCACAGCAGAACAATGACATCCTTTCTTGCAGCTGTGTGCCAGGCCCATAAACGCAACAGGCACAGATAATATGTAATAAGCTTTTAAAAATCAATAAGCTAATAACTGTAATACTAAGAATGAAAAGGTTAGTGCAGCTGAAGATCATCCATGGAACCCATAGTTGCTGAGATGACTGTTGTGTAGAATCAGTTCTCCCATTTCCCCATATAGTTAGTTACACCCTATACAATTGCATGAACTTCAATCCAGGGGTCAGGCAGCATCTAGTTCCTCTTCCATCCACCCTCCCCGTTACTTTATTTTTGTTTAAAGCACTATTATTCCTTGGCCATAATTTGCCTATAACAATCTACGCTGGCTCTTCTGCTAATTCTGTCCCTGATTACTGTTTCTGCAACTCCCCCCCTGCAGTTACTCAGTTTATCCAGAAAGCCTTCGCTTTACCCTCCTGTTAAAATGCTACACCCAGACACGGTGTGCCTCCAGGGTCAGATTAGAAAATGTGATCGCTCCACTTCATTAGAAGATAAAATGGATGAAAGTTACAGCAACCAAACACAAAATGTTGCCACTCGCACTTCCTCAGTTGATTAGGACATTTTGTGAAGCAGATTACAACATCTCCCATATGGTCTAGCGGTTAGGATTCCTGGTTTTCACCCAGGCGGCCCGGGTTCGACTCCCGGTATGGGAAGTGACTTTTTTGTAGCTTAGCTTGCTGGTTAAATAAGTTTTGTCTGTTCGTGTTAAAGAAGGAACTGCAGATGCTGGAGAATCGAGGGTTCCACAAAAGGCTGGAGAAACTCAGCGGGTGCAGCAGCATCTCCTTCGCTCCTTAGATGCTGCTGCAACCTTTGTCTGTTCGTATTGACTTATTTTCTGATTCACAGACTGGATTGTGCCACTTTACTGCTGTTCCTGACAACTACGACCACTATTGGTGTTTACGGTTTAGTTCACTTAATTGGATTTGTCATGTTTTTGTGAAGAAACAATATCAGCATAATATCCCTCTGCAAAAGCAAAAATTAAGAGATTTTTTGTGCTTTTGCACTATATTGTTTCTTTTATTTATTTAACTTTTTTGTTTGTTTGCTATATTATCTATTGAGACGTGTGTTTACATCTCTGTTGTGCTGCTGCAAGTCAAAATTTCATTGTTCCTTTTGGGGACATAATAATAAAACACTTACTCTTGACTCTCTTAATAGTCAGCACAAGGAACTACAGAAAAATACACAATGTTGCTAGGGTTACTGGAGTAACCTAATGGGGTGAAATTAATCCTTAGGAGGGCAGAAAGGAAGTTGCTTAAGTGTGGCTGAAGCCATTAGTAGTGTCCAACATTAGTAGCGTTAGGTAAGCACAAAATGCTGGAGTAACTCAGCGAACCAGGAGGCATCTCTGGAGAGAAGGAATGGGTAGTGTTAGTGTTGGAGCACTTATTTCCACCCTAACTTGGATCAAGTTGGGACCCAAAAAAAATGTCTGCAGCAGATGCACACTCAACCCTCTTATTATCAAAATAATGATTTGATATTTAATAAACATTTGGACATGTACATGGATAAAAAAGATTTAGACGGATATAGGCTAAACGCAGAAGGGTGGGACGAGAGCAGATGGGGTATATGGGCCGGTGAGCAAGTTAGGCCAAAAGGGCAGTTTCCATGCTGTATGATTCTCTGGCTCTAATTGGCTTGTCTGGCTTCTATGGTTCTTGGGAAAATACCAAGGCATTCATTACATGGAACATAGAACAGTACAGCATAGGAAAAGGTCCTTCGGCCCACAATGTCTGTACCAAACTTGGTGCCAAGTTAAACTAATCTCCGTGTCTGTGCCGAAGATGATGCCAAGTTAAATTAATCTCCTCTGCTTGCACACATCCATATCCCTCCATTCCCTGCATATCCATGTGCTTAAAGAAACCACCACTGTATCTGCCTCCTCCAGTGGCAGCACGTTCCAGGCACCCACCTCTCTGTGTAAAAAATACTTGCTCTGGATTACTGACTAAAGACAGAGGCAAATGCTTCAGGTTGTTGATTTCACCTTGGATCCTAATCTGTATATACACAAAGTTAGCTGTAAAACATCATCACATTATACAAAACATATACCATAATTACAATTTATGAATGCGTTTCGAGAACTATTTAGCATCAATCTCCCATATGGTCTAGCGGTTAGGATTCCTGGTTTTCACCCAGGCGGCCCGGGTTCGACTCCCGGTATGGGAATTGAACGTTTTTTCCAAAAAATTATCCGTGTGCTGAAAACGTACTTGCT